>CM046875.1:97128405-98328405 GCA_025667525.1 Glebionis coronaria
GTCGGTCTTTATCTTATAAATATCTACACCCAATGATTCTTCCACCCACTAGAAGATCAACCGAAATCTAAACTTGGCTGTCTTTCATGGATTGTATTTCTGCATTCATAGCTTCAAGCCATTTATTAGATTGTTCATCCGAAATTTAATCTTGATATTTAGGAGGCTCACCATGATATCCTAATTCGTGTTCCTCAACATCTACAAATAAACCATATATATCAGGTGCTTAAGACGTCCTATTGAACCTACGAACGAGAATGTCTACATTTTGAGGTTCCACATTTTCATGTTGAACTGCATCATGTAATTTTCTATTGTTACCAGAAGGCAGTGTATCATCATCTTGAATAAGATCAAGATCAAGATAATCAGTACTCCCACTTGCTCCAAGCAGTGGAGTACTTCCACTTGCTTATTGACCTATTGAGCAACAAATATCTTGTTCTCGATGGGATAGTAAAAGTAGTAGCCCATCGTTCCCTTTAGGTATCCTATGAAAATACACTTAATAGATATGGGGTCTAATTTGTTAGGAGCATCTCGTTTCACGATAGCCTCACAACCTACCCTCAAATAAGATAACTTAAGAGCTTTCCTATACCATACCTCATATGGTCTCTTATCAAGCTTCTTTGATAGCCATATTGAGAATACGCGTAACAGACTTTAAAGCATAACCCCAAAAGGACTTTGGTAGAGTAGTTGAGTTCATCATGTAACAAACCATATCCAACAGAGTTCTATTCCTCCTTTCCGATACCTCAATATTTTAAGGCATGTAGGGAGGTGTGAGATGTGACACTAGGCCACATTTCTTTAAATTTTCCACAAACTCAAAACTCGTGTTTTCAACTTTTCTATCAGATCGAATAGCCTTGATTCTCTTGCCAAATTGATATCTACTTTATTTTGAAATTCCTTGAATGTTTCAAATACCTCATCTTTATGCTTCAATAAGTAAACACAACCATAAGAACTGAAATCATCAATGAACGTAATGAAGTAGCTAGCATCTTCTTTAAACACGACTCTAAAGGGGCCGCAAACATCAGTGTGAACAAGTTCCCAAAGATCTTTAGCTCTTTTGACCATATGTGTGAAAGGATTACGCGTCATCTTACCAAACACATAAGACTTGCCTTCGTCATTGAAAGAATCAACGTCGGTGGGATTCAAAATTTCATCTCGTTGAAGCTTCTCGTTGCGCTTCTTGCTTGCATGACCAAGGCGGCAGTGCCATAGATAGGTCGAGTCTAACGCATTTTTGGCTCTTCTCTTGCTAACATTAAATATAATAGAACTATCATTTGAATAAATACCATGCATATCAATTTCAAAAATGCCATCACGTGGTATTGCATGAAAGTAAAGTACATTGTTTTTTATAAATAGAAATAACATAATTCGAAATAACATGTTCAAAACCATCATCAATCAAAGGTGAAAATGAAACAACACCCCTAGTTATAGTGGGTGCAAATGACATTTATTCAAAGTAATAACTTGTCCATTTGGAAGTATCAAATCATAGCTTCCAATAGCTTTGACGTTTGCATGCATGCCATTTCCTACGTTCAAGCTCAAAGCTCCATGCTTCAATTTCTTGCCATCTCTAAGTCTATTCGATGTATTAAAAATACGAGTTCCATAATCCGTATCATACACCAATGACTAGTTATTAGAAACATCATAATGTTCTATCATGAAGATACTTGAACTACTAGCTCCGCTAGCATTCTTGCGTTTCTTCACCTCAGCGAGATACTTAGGGCAATTTATTTTCTAGCGTCCTACCTCTTTGCAGTGGTGACACTCGAAGTCCTTTGTCAGATTATATTTCTTGGGTGGTGGAGGATTTTTCTGCTTTGGTGTGTTAGATGACTTACCCTTTCCAACATTCTTTCCTTTACCCCCTTGCGGTTTCTTACCCTTATCTTTCTGGATCCTTCCTGCTCCAATAGCCATTACAGCAGGAGTGTCAATCTTCTTTAGAATTCCTTTCTCATGATACTTTAGCATAACATGTAGCTCTACTAATGTCTTCCTCATGCTATGCAAATTATAAGTTTGAACAAGTGATAACAAAGCCTTGTTGAAAGAGTACAAGATGAATCTCACACCAAGTTCTTGTGGCATGGGACAGCCTAGACGTTCCAAAGTATCCAAGTAGCCTTTCGTTTTCAGAAAATGAACGCTAACGGGTCGTCTAATTTCCTGCCTACCAGCATGAAATGCCTCAGTAGTATCATAAAGCTCATGTTTAGCTTTTTCCTCGAGCATAGTTTTGAGTCCAGTGATAATGTCATAGGCGTTGAAATCCTCTAACATTATTTGTAATTCTGGAGCCATTGCAGCGAACATGAGACACATCACATCCTTTTATCCTTTCAGCATCGCATAGTATGCGTCATGGACTACGGGTGCACAACAGGTTCAAGAATTAGAATCATAAGTTGTTCTAGATAGGTCATCCGATCTTCACCCCTAAGACAACTTCTTAGGTTTCGGTACCATACAAAGAAGTTTGATCCAATCAACTTATCCTTGAACAAGTTTGACCTTAGTGTCAATTCTTTGTTTTGGGCAGTGGCCATAACAAAACAAAGTTCAGGTTGTTTCCGATTTAGGTTTTTGGGCGGGTCGAGTTTAACTGGGTGGTCGAGGAAGAGCATCATAGGCGAAAACTTCATGGTGATAATCCGAGTCCAAAGCATCCACTGCTTCCCATTTTGGGTGTTTTCTCACAACCTCCAAGTGCGCTTGAAGCCAAATTTTTTCCCCTTATAGCAACCATATATTCGGCCTTCTTAGCATCCACCACATCACCGACATATTCACCGCTTTTACGAATTATTGCTTTGTAAGTAGCGTGAAACTTTTGACAATCGGGGTACATCCGATTCCATTTCTCCGTGAGCATATTCTTGGTAAGAATAACGTTAATTGAATTTTGCTGAATTCCTCAAGAAAAAGAACTCCTCGTTTCGATCATTTCCGATATCACTTTTCTTGACACCTCAACCTATCACTCACACAACAATTTTTCCTCGCGCGTGTCCAACGTAGCCTCTTCGACTTTGATACAGTCATCATTCGCGTCTAGATCAATGGCGGGGGTGAATGATTTTTTTGCCACTCTTTTTCCTTTTCGATGAAATTTTATTTATGGTTGTTGTTGTTGTGGTACTTTGAATTGGGTTCAAGGACTTGTTGATTTGGAAAAGTTTAGAATTGGTTGTTCATTTGGGAGTTTTGAAACACTTATTGTTGTCAATGAAAGATTTGTTCGGGTGTCATTTGGAGAAAATAATAATGAGCAAAAGGAGGATAAGGGTATCGCGAAGATGGGTATTGGAAGGGGTTTGAGAATTGAGATGAGGATGAGATAGAGTTTTGTGACGATGACGTCGACGGGTTATAGGACGAAGATTGATTCGAGTTCAATGTGTTAAGAAGATTAGTGAAGCTGAGGTGAGAAAACCCCTCATTTGAGATTCGAGACATTTTTTTAATGTGAAATGTAAATAGTTGTATGTATTTTTGTGTGTTTAAAATGAAAAAAAGTGAGATACGCATTGAGTAAAACTAATTTAATTTTTAATAATTTTTTTAATACGTAATACAACGGCTACAATAGTGAGGCCCATTTATTCACATCGAATAACCGACGAAAGACTCAACGACCAAAGACGAATGGGGTTAAGTGTCGTGGCGAGTCATATAGGGATAGGCGTAGCGACGAGAGGCGGTGAGGTGAGACACACACCCTTCCCTTTTATGGATGAAAACTAGAAATAGTAAATACAATATAAACTGAAAAAAGTATACTATTATAAAGTCATTTGATATCATAGATTTGTTTGTATTGATTTTTTCTGTATTTTTTGTGATGGTGGTCTTCCATCTTGGAGCTCATTTGATTTTGTATGCCTTTGGCTTTTAAGGTTCGTTAATAACGGTGCGTTTCGTAGGCGAATTACGTAATGAAATGATGGATCGATTTGAAATAAAATAGTTTAATAGATATGAACATGAATAAACATTAAAAATGAGAATCATAAATCCATTTTAGGTGTCAAGGGAGAGTTTATAACTCATTCCAACAAATTGGCCACACTTTATTCCCATCTTTTTCATGATCATAAATTGTGTCTAATACAATTTTCAGTTTTTTGTTTGAACGTAATCATATTATATAAGAGCATTGCTAAATCCTTCTACTAAATCCTCCTACTTATCCTCCTACACACACAATCATATAATATTCACTTTCTCCACTTATTATCTCTCCAAATCTTAACTGTCAGTTCTGTTATATGTCAAGATCTAGTGTGTAGGAGGATTTGTAGGAAGTTTTTGTAGGAGGAAATAACATTTTTGATTATACAAACTACAAAGTACTAGACAAAAAATAAATAAATAGATGAATTGAGGCAAAAGCACCCACAACCTTCGAAAACAAACAACCGTGAGAAAAGAATAGGTATTCATGTGTTTAAGTTTTGTGAATTTCAGCTAGGTCCGTTTGGTTTAAAATCGGGTTTTACTTTAAGTGTGTGTTTATAAATTAGAGGGTTTAGGATTGGATAAAATTAGGTTTTGATATAGGAGAGATAAATTAATATATATTAATAAATATATTATTTTATAAATAAATATAAGTATGAAATATATTATTATAGAGTAGTACAGTATATATTATAGAGTGTGAGGGAAATGTCTATGTGAAAATTTGTGGTAGGACCCACTAATTTTTCTAAGAGAAATACTAAAACCACAAAAAGTTTACAAAAAAATATTCATATAATGATGTGTCTTGTAAACTATTGGTTACATTTATGAGAGAGAATTGAAAAGTGAATATGATATACCACTAATCATAAGACACATCATTGTGTCTTTTTCTAAACCCACCTTACTGATGGCTATTGTGTGAGTGGGTATTGTACCCAAATATTTTTCTTGTTAACATAACCAAACGATGTAATTTAAAGTAAAAATAATTCCCGACCTTCAAAAGACACAAACCAAACTGCCTCTAAAAGTGTGAGATTTCATGTATCTATGCATGTGTTTTTTGGCGTAAAAAGAATATACTATTTTGTCCAAAAGTCATTGTTGAGTTTTTAACCAACTCATGGTATTTATAAAAGTTATTTACCAAAATATTGTGTTATTAAAATTATTTTCTAAATCATGGTGAATTTTAATTATTAATAATAGTATTGTATTAATGTTTGTGAACATTTTAATCTCAGTGTTGTATTAACTTTTCATAGATCTTTGAAAAATTATAATGATTAGTAGTAATACAATAACATCGGCCACTTCCTATTTTTATTGTCGACTTTGTTACCAATGACATACATATTAATTAAATTAGGTAAACACTGTTGTTTGAAGTCGGATCAATCGACTACGCTCACATGTATTCATACCGAATATTTGGGTCTATATAGCAGCATGGTTGTTCATTTGCGCCATCATTATTCCCTTGAAGGATGATGCCGAAATTCACGTCAAAATTATACATAAAAACATATCGATTTCAACCAGTTATAGTTATAACGAGTTATAGTTATGACGTCATAGTCGTCATACCGTCGTGCATGAAAAAAAACTGTAAATATTACATATACGAGGGTTTACCCTTTTTGTTTGAAAGTCGGTTTTTAACATTTGTTAGTATGAACTTTTTAGATATCGAATATTATCTGGTTACGAGTTTAACCATCGATTAACTTGATCGATATCGAATTACGAAAACAACTATCAAGTCAAATCAGTCAAGTTACGGGTTATGGGTTCGACCACCGAGTCAAACTGGTTGAGTCATCGAGTCACGGGATTGACCACCGGGTCAACCTAATGAGTTATCGGGTCAACTCAGTCGAGTCACCGATTCATTGTTCGACCACCAAATCAACTTAGTCGAGTCATTGGATTACCAGTTCGACCACCAAATTAATTAATATACTGTTAATTATTTGACGATAAACAATTTCAAAATCATGCGTGGTTTTTAAAAATACATGTTTTTGTTAGATGACCACTCTAAAAGAAACTTTCGAAAAAGTATAGATTGACGTAGTTTAGTAGTAATATTGATCGAATAATATAATAAAGTAGTAAATTTCATGACTTCTTTAAAATTCACATTTAGAAAATATTTTTAACACCACTATCTTTTGATAAAATCTTTTTAAAAACATCATGACTCGGATAAAAACTCGATGGTAATTAAATATCATACTTTGTTCTTTAGATATCAAACGATTCATTTTATTTTTATCTAATTGATAAATTAAATATATATATATATATATATATATATATATATATATATATATATATATATATATATATATATATATATATATATATATATATATATATATATATATATATATATATATATATATATATATATATATATTTAGATAAAATGGTGTAGGTCTTTAAAGTTGTTAAAATGAAAAGTAATAAAAAATAGGTAAATGTCACATTTATTGATTAGTTTTGGTTCTTTTTTGTGTTTTTGGTTCGTGTACGAGCTTTTTAGATGTTTTTATTCATGTACGAGTAGTTGGTTAACGACTTTTAATATTATTAGTTTCTCGTGTATCAGTTGTTTATCATAGTTTAGCAAATTTTTGTTTACTCAAATGTAATTTTTGATAGTATATCACTGAATTTACGAATAAATTGATTATTTATGTTAATAAAATTTTGTGAAGTAAAACTATGTAGCATATGTATTAGCTATAAATTTTTACGTATCAAGTTTTTAGTGCTTTTTATATAAATTTTAATGTATAAGATGTATTGTTTTGTGCCTCATATTAAATATATCACATGTTAATTGATGAAATCAATGGTTAAGATGACTTCTCATTTTAACAACTTTAAGCTACTACACTACAATAGCCCAACTCCGATAAGTATTTAATTAACTTACTACCGATATGTATTATGATAGATTTTTAAAAAAAAATCATTTTTTTCGTAATATCAAATATGATAATACTGTTTCATCATAATACCAGTGTTAAATAATAAATTATTGTTAAATTATATATGATAATGATATTTGTTTACATTATACTATCTCCGTCCCAATTTATCTGTCCACTATTTACTTTTGAAGTCTTTTTTACTAAACGTTGACCTTAAATAATTATTTTTATATTATATAATACTTGATAAAAATTATACCAAACGAAAATACATCTAAAACACAATTCATCCGTATATTTTGCATCAAGTATTATATAACACAAAAAATTCAAAGTTGAAAGAAAAAAGAATTAAAAAATCAATAGTGGACAAATAATTGGGACGAATGGAGTATATAATAAGTTATATCATATATGATACTCTTACATTATATGTGATTAGTATCATATATAATAATTTTTGACAAAAACCTGAAAAAAACGAACCTTTTTTTTCGAAAGTGTAATATATAATATCTATAGAAAAATAATTAATTGTTCTTTGTAAAAATATACTTTTTTCGCATAACAATTAACGATCGAGATATTAATTTTTGAAAAAATAAAATAATTTTTTTTTGTGTTTAAGCTATCCATTTGATTAAAATAAATATAAAATGTAAAGATTAATTTTTGATATTCAAATAAAATTTAATATCTACGTAAACTTAAATCTTATAAAAATAAGTCACTTTTAAGATCATTTCGTTTCAACAACCACTCGGTATCTTTCACACACGTAGAAATGTTGCCATTTTACTTTTCCCATCCATTTCCAACGTTTATACACGGAAAGCTCATTACTTAGAAAATAAAGGCATTTACATTTCCACACGAAATCCTTGAACCCCACCAGTAATTAAATTGGGAAATAATTATTGCGTGTTATCCATTGTCTCGAACCTATAAAAGAGAAAATTTAATACTGTAATGAATTGCATTGAATTAAAAATTAGTGTAGAATGTTTTTTGGCTTGCACGTGAGAACAAGAAAAGAATATAACCGTTAGAATACGACAAAGATATATGTAACAGACGACCGCAATATCTGCTCTATATCAGGCGTGCACAGGTCACTCTCTGCTTACCGGTCATTACCGGTTAAATTGATTTTCTATGTTTTTATTTTCGCTAACACAAATGTGTTTTCTAGTAAAACATATAAAATTGGTTTAGTTAGTGAGAAATGTAATATAGAAAAAGTTTTCATAATATACTAAATATTTATATTTTAATTTTCTCCAAATATTGTGTTTGTATTACTAATAAAGGAATTTCAAATTCTTCAAATTCCAAAAATGGAGAATATTAGGAATTTTAATTTACTTAAAAATTATCTTTTATCAACTTTTTCCTAGTCGTTTTTATTCGGGTTTTTATATTTATATAAAAAATTATAAAATTAAAAATTTTGTATAAAATTTATTTTTTGGTTTTTACCTTTTTAAATAGCAAAAATAAAATTTATCTAAAAAATTTATATAAATTGTTTATAAAATTTAAAAAATTTGTTTATAAAATTTAAAGAATTTTTTTATAAAATTTATATAAATTCTATAAAAAATTAATGAACTTTTTATGAAAATTTTATAAATTCTATTAAAAAATTATTGAATTTTTTTATTAAATTTATAAACTTTTATAAAAAAATTATATAAAGTTTTAATAAAAATTATTGAATTCTTTTATAAAATTTATATAACTTTTTATAAATTTTTTATAAATATTATATATATTTTTTATAAAATTTATATAAAATTTTTATTTATATTTTTATAATTTTTTTTATAAATAGTTAAAATTCGATTTTTACTCTTTTTAATAAAAAAATATAAAAAGTATTTATTCGTTAATTGGTTCAACACAATATTATAAATTGTTGTCAACCAAACATGCTTAGGCATTTAAAATTCTAGAATTTTTAATTCTTAGAAATTTTAATTTACTAGAATTTCGATATTTTGGACCAAACGGCACCTAAGTAATAAGCAATGTTTTAAAACCCGGTTTTTTAGTTGACTCGGTCTAGTGATCGGTTCACGAGTCAACCGGTTAAACCGCCGGGTTAACCCGGTTCCTTATATATGTATATTTTTTTATATTTTTAATGTGTAGTATTTATTTTTTACTAACTAGCCTTTTTTTAGTTGTATATTTATAATATTATTGTAAACATGTTCAAAAATAATTAATTTATACTATTAATATTATAACAAAACAATATTAGTGAATATTTAGTTAGTTTGACTTTATTTTAACTAATACTAGTAATCATTAATTTAATATATATCTTTAAAACTTAAACATATTTATAAAAAAAGAGTTTTGAAAATATTTTTTTATAAAAAATCGTGACTCGGCCGGGTTAATCAAACGTATTTTTAATTAGCCAAGAGTTGGGATTGAACCCTGGTCATTTTCACCAACGTATTTTTAATTTTTTCGACTTGAACTAAACGGTTACACAATTAGTTATAATGTGACAAAGTTAATCCATTTAGCCAACGATCGTTTGCAACGCTAGTTCTTTATGTTAACGAGCGATTGATATTAACTAAAAAGAAAAGAAATTACTTATAATTTTTAATTTTTTTTTTCATTTAATAAAAATCTTTTTGTACATTTAAATTTAAAAGCAAAATTAATTTTCTATCAAGAAAAAAAAATATCTTACCAAAAGAATTCTTTTTTTACGAAGCTTAAAACTATCTTTTCGTATTTTTTTATGAGTTAGTTTTTTTTCGTACTTTCTAAAATCTTAATTTTTTAATAAATTGCACTTTACTCTTTCAAAAAATTAAAAATATTTTTTCTTTTAACTTAAAAGAAGAAATTTTTTTCGTAAGAATTTTTTTTATAAAAATGAACAAATAATAATAACTTAAAAAATTAAGAATTTAAAATGTACGAAAAAATTCAAAATAAATTAAAAGTAAGAATCTTTTTTAATTAACGTAAAACATTCGTTAATATAAATGACAAACGTTACAAACAAGTGTTGGTTAAATGAACTAAAATTGTCACATTATAACTAACAATATAAATATTTTATCGTAGTTTATTTTATTATTATTATTTCTTTTTAATTTTAAATAACAATATATTAATATAACATTATAACGTTACTTAAAGAGGGGAGTCTAGTTTATTTAAATATTTTGCTGGTATTGGTAATAAAAAATTATAAATTTTTACCGTAGTTTAGTTCAGAAAATCCTCTGTTTTATTACATAAATACTTACTAAAATTGATTGTATCTTATTACATAAAAAAAAAACTTGCTAAAAACTTACCTTAAACCCATTTTAAATCCTTATAACAGGCTGAGCCAGTAGCAAGTCAAAATAAAAAAAACCACAGTCCACTCCACCACCTTAAAAAATTATAGGGCAACAAAAACTCACTCTTTCGTATGCCGCTCTTTCATTAAAAACACACACATACACACAGACACACACATATTAAATCCCATCTTTTTTTTTCATTTGTGAAAAACCCTTGAAAAAAGCAACCGATTTTATATAAAAAAAAAATTTATAAAAAAATGGGGTTGTTTGGGTTAAGGTTTTACTGTTTAGTGTTGATTGGTTTGGTGTTGAATGGTAGTAGTGTTTGTTATGGTGCTGACCCTTTTGCTAATTTTGATCTTGAGTTTGCTTATATTACTGCTTCTCCACTTGGTGTTCCTCAACAGGTGAGGCTTTTTTTTTCTTTTTTTTTTATAATAAATATTTGCTCTGTTTTTGGGATCCTTATTAAGTGTCTGATGAAATGCATGTTTTTATTCATTTATTTATTTATTCTGTTTTATGTGTTTTTTTATTGTTATGGGTTTGTTTCGGATCGTATAGCTGGCTTATGGCTTATTTGGTTTGGCTTATGTTTTATAAGCTCACTTTTTTATGGCTTTTTTTGAAACTTTTTTGCTTATTTATTTTTATGACATAGTAATAAACTTGTATAAGCCGAAAAGTTTAAAAATAAGCCACATAAAGTGTGAGCTTATGAAACGTAAGCCCAAATTCAAATAAGCCATACAAAAAGTGAGCTTTTGAAACATAAGCCCAAAACCAAATAAGCCATAAACCTGCATGTTTTAGTGGTAATCTATAAGGTGGCAATGAAACTGGGTTATTTGGTTTGGCTTATGTTTCATAAGCTCACTTTTTTTAAGCTTATTTTAAGATTTTAGTGGTAAGCCCAAAACCAAATAAGCCATAAACCTGCATGTTTTAGTGGTAATCTATAAGGTGGCAATGAAACTGGGTTATTTGGTTTGGCTTATGTTTCATAAGCTCACTTTTTTTAAGCTTATTTTAAGATTTTATGGCTTACTTAGTTTTATGACCTAATAAACTTGTATAATCCGAAAAGTTTCAAATTTAAGCCCAAAATCGAATAAGCCATAAGCCAAAACAAACACCCCTTTATTTTGAAACTTTTTTCGGCTTATTTAATAAGCCGAAAAGTTTCAAAATAAGCTACAAAAAGTGAGCTTTTGAAACATAAGCCCAAAACCAAGTAAGCTATAAGCCTGCATGTTTTAGTGGTAATCTCTAAGGTGGCAATGAAACTGGGTTGTGTTCAGGCCGGCACGGAACTAGTAGAGAATTTGCTCAGGTGGTTTAAGAAAAAATATAGCAACAAGATTAGAAAGGAATTTGATTTTTAGACCCGGCACGTTTATTAAAGATTGATTATTTATTACAAAAATTAGCTCTACGAAGCAATAATCCATGGGTGTCCTATGAACCCCGGGACATACCATGGTTTTGTCGCTGCATTAAGTAGTTTAATAAACAGGTTTGTTTCCAGGCTGGGGTTTAAATGGGTTGACCACTTGACCTGCCAACCATTTTTAAGTTTTGTAAAGTTTATGATAGATAAGTGGGTCGACTGCCAAACCAGTCCTGTTCAGATAAATGGGTTAAAAGGGTAGTGTTTGGGCAGGGATGTTTGACATGGCTGATTCCATTACTTAAACATGTCATTTTTGTTGGAAACAACCTGTCAAGTGTCTACACCAAACGGATAAAGAAAAGAGTAATTAAAGAAAAGGCTAGCAAACTTTTCAGGGAGTTTTTTTGGGGGTTCATGGTAATTTAAAGGGACCATTCTACATACGAATTGACAAAAACGGCCTTACATTGCCGCACATGTTGATAGTGTTTTACCGTATAAAGTGAAAAGAGTTCTCTTTTTGGGGTCATGGCAATTTTAAGGGACCATTCTAGAGATGAATTGACGAAAACGGCCTTATGTTGCTGCACATGTTGATAGTGTTTTACCTTATAAAGTGAAAAAAGTAATTAAAGCTATTATTTGTATTTTCAGATTGTTATAAGGGTGTTTGTATTAGCAACCTTGTTTTGACAAGATATAAACAAAACTGGGTATATACTTGGCTAACCTGGATCACCTTAATGAAAGAATTTGACTAGTTATTTATAAAACAAAAGTTCTCTTAGTTAAATGCAGTAAATTTAAAATATTGTTTCGAATAACGTAAATAGGCGTGCATAGATCTATTAGAAATCAATCAATCATGAATGCATATATTGTTTTGGCAAATACAAAATCTATTACATTTTCAATTACATAACGTTAAAATGTTAAATAGAATTTATTTTACTCGGTTCTGAAAATTCTGAATTAGAAGTAGAAATGTGATTTTCACTGATAAAAATCTCTGAAACTAAATGGTTTTATAACTTCTAAATACAGAACTGAATGAATCTGAATTTATCAATACATGTTGAGCAATCAGAAAAGATTGTCCGGATTGAACTACATAACTTTTTGCAAGATTGACCACTTATCATCTTTATTTTCCTATGAACCGAAAAACAGGTCATCGCAGTTAACGGAAAGTTTCCAGGACCAGTACTAAATGTTACAACAAATTACAATGTAGTTGTCAACGTCAAAAATCAATTGGACGAAAGCCTTCTTGTTACATGGTATTGTTTAGCCGCTTCATTCATTTGCTGTTTCATTTTGTAGTCTCTTTTTAGTATATTAGTGCGGTTTTAATTATGAAAAATTATCTATTGACAGGCCTGGAATAGAAATGAGGCGATCTTCGTGGCAAGATGGAGTGTTAGGCACCAACTGTCCTATTCCCGCAAAATGGAACTGGACTTACCAGTTTCAAGTCAAAGATCAGATTGGTAGCTATTATTATGTTCCGTCTATTAACTTTCAGCGGGCAGCTGGTGGTTTTGGTGGTTTTGTAATCACACACCGCAAAATTATCTCACTTCCTTTCAATACCCCTGATGGAGATATTGTTATTACTATTGGTGACTGGTATACTCGAAGCCACAAGGTCTGCATCTTGTCATTTTTTATTTCAAATTTCATTACGAATGCTGATATTGTCCGTGTTTAATATATTACTATTAAATTTAGGATCTGAGAGCTGCGCTTGATGATGGGAAGGAACTTGGTATGCCAGATGGAGTTCTCATTAATGGCAAAGGTCCTTTTCAGTATAACTCCTCTGTACCAGATGGCATTGAGCACGCGACACTTAATGTTGATCCAGGTAGATTTAATTTCTTTTTTTCAATATTATCTTGTCGCTTATAACGTGCAATATTTGCTTCTTTAAGAAAATAATCTATGCAGTACTATTGTATTGAGTAATTATAATATATGTTTCGGTATATCTCTTTTGTCCATTAAAAATTAAGTTGGCTGCAAGAAACTATTAATGTAGATATATTTGCTCAACTTAAGCATTTTCTAAAGCTAAAAAATAAAAATCACACAAAGATGCCGTTTATGACTCATAGTGTAACATTTTCGAAAATGAAGTTATCAAATATGAATGTTAGCTGGGCCTATCATGTTTCTTCTAGTTGTGGCAATTCGACTCGGTTACATAGGAAGTGTAGCTGATAACGGAACAGGTCAAATGCGTCCATTGGGACAAACATTCGATCACTACAGTTTATTCTTCATGTGTATGGGTGTCTTCCGATTTTGGGTGATCATCTAATTGCTACAGTTTGTTATTCTTTTTTGGGCAGTCATTTCATAGGCTAGATGTTTCATCTTTTCATTTTTTTGATTAACCCTGGACATTTCTTGTACAAATGAGGATTGACGTGCCTGTGTTCTGCAGGGAAAACTTATCGAGTTCGTGTGGTCAATGTTGGAGTGTCAACTTGTTTGAATTTCCGGATTCAGAATCACAATCTACTTCTAGCAGAAGCAGAGGGACATTATACATCCCAACAAAACTATACTAGCTTGGATATCCATGTTGGGCAGTCGTACTCCTTTTTAGTCACAATGGATCAGAATGCAAGTAGTGACTATTATGTTGTTGCAAGTGCCAGATTTGTGAATCAATCAGAATGGCAGCGAGTTACAGGCGTTGCTGTTTTGCACTATTCAAATTCTAAAGGAAAGGCATCTGGTCCTCTTCCTGATCCTCCAAGTGATAACGACAATTCTTATGCAGTAAATCAAGCTAATTCCATCAGGTTTGTTTCTTTTCTTTTTTCCTTTTAAGGTATTTGAAATTCTGTTAAGCATGTGAACATGTGATTTAGAATTGTTATAATGATAACATATAAGCGTGCTCCAATGTTTTTTCTGTTGTTGGAGTTGTAATATCCAGATAATCAAAAAGTTTGAATATCGAATACAAATGTACTTTTATACATACTTAATTTTGAAGAACCTATTATTTTTACCGTTAAAATGTTTTTTTTGACATGTCAATTTTGTTATTATCAACTAGATATTGTTTTAAAATTATTTATTACTCCATCTATTTTGAGAAGGCATTGTATGTTATTCCAATAGTCAGTTTACTGCCCTAGTTATAAACTGAATATTTAACCTTCCAAACGCTAGAAACTGATTCTTGTTTTACTACAATTTGCAACAATCAGTTTTATAATGCAAATCTAAACTCCCATTCTTGTCTTACTATTCAATAAACCAATAGCAATTTGTTTCTTTATCAGGATGAACAACTCAGCAAGTGGAGCTCGCCCAAACCCTCAAGGTTCTTTTCGTTATGGTGCGATTAATGTGTCCGACGTGTACACATTAAGAAATATTCCACCAACCACAATTGACGGTAAACTCCGAGCTACATATAATGGGATTTCATTCGTGAACCCCAATACACCAGTGAGACTTGCAGACAATTATAAACTTAAGGGATCTTACAAACTGGACTTCCCTACTAAACCATTAAATAGACCTCCTACCATGGACAGATCACTTATCAATGCTACCTATAAGTCGTTCGTTGAGATTGTATTGGAAAACAATGATACGGCAGTTCAGAGCTTTCATATGGATGGTTATTCGTTTTTTGTTGTCGGGTATGTTTCGGTCGTCCTGTTTCCGCGCTTACCCTTTTTTCTTCGAGTGACCTGTGATTTTTATGTCATGTATTCTAACTGTGAAATGCAATTTTTATATTAGGATGGCATATGGGGAATGGACAGAAAACAGCAGGGGATCTTATAACCGATGGGATGCTATAGCACGCTCCACCACTCAGGTAACTAGGTTCCTTCTTTTTAAACATGATATGCTGAGGTTGCAAAATGAGGGTGTCTAGTAACAGGTCATAAAATGTGTTGGCCCGGCACATCTGCTGTTCAAAACTGTAAAAGTTTAATTATAAATTTGTTTGGTAAATTAGCAGAATAAATATTGACAATAATAATGCAGTTTTTTCTTTTTCCGCCCTAGAGGAAGGAAAGTATATATATGCTTGTAAAGCAGTCATGGATGTATAATATTAGAAGGAATAGGGAGTAGGGGTAGATTAGTAATTTCAGATTTCCGACCATCGATCATTAACATTGTAAAATGGTTGAGTTTACATTGTAAAATGGTTGAGTTTGCTACCGCCATTTTCATTGATAATGATTTACATTTGTGGGATTCACTAATATCTTGATAAATTAACTGTTGAATATTTATAGGTTTTCCCCGGAGGATGGACAGCAATACTTGTGTATCTTGATAATGTTGGAGCATGGAACCTTAGGACAGTAAATCTCGACAGATGGTATCTAGGCCAAGAAACTTATATGAGAATCGTTAATCCTGAAGATGATGGCCAAAAAACAGAGCAGCCGCCACCTGATAATGTCTTTTTCTGTGGTGATCTTGCCCACTTTCAAAAGTATAATCTCTAAAACACTATTTATGAATTTGTTACAGCTTGCTAATTTTGTTGGTCGCACATGTTTTTTAACATGCCTAAATGGTTAAATTTTTTTTGGCCCATTTAGCCATGTTACTGAATCATTTAAAAAATCCTGTCTTTTAAGGCAAATTATTGAAATTTTTTTGGTAAAATAATGATCTGGGACCTAAAAAAACTTCCGTTCAAAACTTTCAGAATTTTTTAGTAGCTCTTTTCTGTCAAATCTGATTACTTTTATTAGTACTCTGGGCGGCTTTAAACCGTTTACGTGGCCAATGTATGTAAAACAGGACAGGTTTAATGACCCCATTGATTAATGTGTTTTTTGCATATCAGGCCACAACAATCTGCAGCTGATTTGAGCATCCAAGAATTGACGAAGCTGAACTTTAAGCTGCTGTTGACATTAGCAGCTGTTATCTACATGATGATTTGAGGATTTGCCGGTAGGATTTAACTTCATTGTTCAAAGTTGATTGGGTTCTGGGTAATTAATTAGTTTTTCTGTAGCTGGAGAACTGGGTGTGATTTGGGATTAGATTAATCATTGTTCTTGTTAGTAAAAACTAAAAAGTATAGGGTGATCTTTGTATGCTGAAAGCGTCAAATGTATGAAGTTGAAAACCATATTTTGGTAGCAATTGGCTTTCGCCTGATCTTGTTGTGCTGTCATTATCCTGTTCTTTAAGTTTCACTGTAAAAACTAATGCGGCCACACCAACCTTTTCAGAAAAAGCCTCATCTTGTTATGTTAAGTTTCATCGTAAAACCTAATGCCGCCACGCCAACCTTTTCAGAAAAAGCCTGTTTTGTATTTGGGTTGCGGTGTGTTTAAAATGGTGAATTAGCTCGCCAAAAATGTTAGAAACAACTATTACCCAAAAAGAAAAATGTTTGTTTACTTTAAAAATGGTCACGAAAGTGTTGACGGGGCTAATCAAACATGACCAGTTGTTTACGTTACGCTTATAATTTTGCTTCCCACTCCAACCGTGTTTTGCATTGGATCCTAACGCTCGTCCTTCTTTCACATCGCCAGCCCCAATTATGACATGTACATATGGTAACGTGAAAAATGTTACTGTTAATGGATGGACCAGTAAACTCTTGTTAGGTACGAAAAATAGTGGTAGACATGTTGATTAAAGAGTCGGGTACGATGATATATCTTACAAACTTGAGTTAAAACATATAAGTTTAAGAATCTGTAGATTTGTAATTCAGTTCGTGCTAGTGAAAACAGAAGTATATTATGCGTCGAAACAAAATAAAAGGTCCGTTGCTCGACGTGGGGATCTGCTATTGCGTTGCCTTACCATAGTGGCCGCGTTGTGGTTGCCGTAGGCAAAGGGCAAAAGTGGTGATAGCAATGGTGAACACTAATTGATTAGGCAACCATAACGCATGCTTTAACAATAGCTTAATGTGTAACAGTAAATTAACCTTTGAATGGATGAGATATGATAATTACCACCACAGGGGTCCATTGTTTAATTCGGTCTTGTGTGAAAATAAAGGACCAACATAATAGGAAATCACATGGGGTTATTTGTGACCAAATGATGGTAACTTATTCTACAAGCAAACACATTCATAAGGACCTTATTATTCGGTTTCCATTATCATTCACTCCTGCATGCTCTTCAATAGAGGCAAACCATTCACTCCATATATCCCTGTAATAATTACTCTATCTTTTTTTTTCTTCACTGAAAGACTGAGTATATTCCTTTGTATCTTATACATAACTAGAATGGCACCCGCGCAATGCAGCCGCGAGTACCTAATAATTAATTTTGAGATTAACAAATTTAAAAAACCCACTAAAATTGAAAAAGACTAAAAGTTAATAAAAATATATCAAAATGGATATCGAATTAAAAATCACAAAATTTTAAAAAATATAGTGAAATTAGATTATAAAAATAATAAATAAATAAAAAGATTTTTTTAATTTAAAAGAAAAAAATGTTCTTTTAAAAAGTTGTTACAAAAGGTTATAGTATATAATGTTGATGAAAATATCAACAACTTGTTTTATTTAATAGGTAAAAAAGTTTGAATTTGCAACCTTACTATTTTAAGAAGGTCTCAAATGTTTTATAAACTAGTATAAATTAGTTTATGTTATAGTGTATCGTCTCAAATTAGCATTTTATATTTCTTTTTCATCATACATATTACTCACTCCATCCACCGTCCCATAATTGTATTTCAAGTTACTATTTTTGAACGTTCTAAATTAATATAGTCCATTTTCAAAAATAAATAAAAAATCTGGATTAAGTTTACCATATCACACTCACTTGAAAAGTATTATTACAAACAACAAATAGATTTGTAAATTAATTAGTTAAGGGTATGTTATTTTATCAAACTTACCCTTTATGTTTTGTTTGTTCTTTTTATATTTTTTCTATATGTGCAGGGACCATCCGTGTCATTCCCTCGTTCTCTCTTTTGGACAAGGCCGTTGGGTTTAGGGGTGTTATCGGGTCGGGTTATAGGGTTATCGGGTCTTGTCGGGTCGGGTGGTGTCGGGTTTTAATTTTTAAAAACTCACCCGCAACCCCACCCGATAAGAAATCGGGTTAACGGGTTCGGGTTGTATTCGGGTCGGGTCTTATCGGGTCGGGTAATTCGAGTTAGCGGGTCATACTACAAATAAAAAGTGGATTTGCACTGTTATTTTGGATCATACAGCCATTGTTTATAAAAACAGTAGTGCACTAATGGTACTAATTTAGATCATATGCCACTCTTATATAAATACATAAACTATGGAAAATATGTATCATTGCCTCATTGGTTTATCAAACAAGGTAGTGTGAATAGTTAAACCGGATTGAACCAAAGTCTCTACTAACAAACTGAACGAAGAACTTGGATATTTATAGCATGGCATTTGAGTATCTATTTCTAAGTTTTTGCTAAGTATCCACGCACAGACGACAAGCTAGGGGCATGTAATTCACCTTTTTTTCATAGCATCTGCTAACTCAGGCAATCGAGCTCAAACATGATGGAGTATGTTTCTTATTAAGCAACTAGATCATTGTTATTTTGTCATATCAACATAAACTTTTATAAAATTAAAAAAAAAAAAAAATTAAAAAAACAACATACATTACACTAGGCATATTGTTGCAACATCTTAATACCTTAGCTTTTAGGTACGTGTAGTGAAATATGCCTTTATCAAAATTTTGATTCATTTAGATCTTATGAGCTTATAGTGCAAGCCATAAAATGTATTTAGTTGCAGACCACAATGAATCCAAAGAGCAACTTATATGAAACAAGGAATGAAGCGAAAAAGATGTTCTCTGGTTGCAGCAACGAAATGCACCAAATAGATTCTATCGTAGTACCACAACCACATCCCAACCTATATGACAATATTACATAAAAAAACAATCTTGATAATGGGGTCTTATCGGGTTGACCCGCGAACCCGATAAAAATAATTATGTAACCCGATACCCGACCCTATAAGACTATCGGGTTATCGGGTCGGGTCAAAGTAACCCGACTAATTCTTTTAACCCGATTTAACCCGACCCGATAAGACTAATCGGGTTCGGGTCCGGGTCGGGTCAACCCGACCCTACTGACATCCCTAGTTGGGTTATATCCATTGGAGCCCATGTGCTTCGCCTATATCTATCTCAGCTTATATGTCCTTTTGGGTTAAGGTTTCATCCATAACTCATATTATCACACACACTTTAGTGTGTTTTCTCTCTGCAGTCTTGTAGCCTCTCTAAGGCATATCTTATGGGAGGAACTTTGTCTTTAGTAATCGTTTAATTGTTGAGTGTTTATGTAGTGAGGAGATCAGATCAACCTAGTTGGGACGATCTCATCTTTTTCTTATTGTATTTTTTGATTAGCACTCGTTTGAGGACTAATCTTGTTTTATACTTGAATTTTTAATATTAATCACCAAGGGGAGGCTGATTAGGTGATAGATCTTGTCTAGTGTTCTTTTGATTTTTTTGAACGACGAGTTAGTAGTTAATGATTCGAGCTCATAGTGACATCTAATTGGGTAGTATGCAAGCTCGAACCTTTACCTTTAGGGGATAAACCTCACTCCTGTTTCTTTCTATTTTGGGCCCCTGAAGGTCCTTAGTAAGACTCGAACTTGAGACCTCTTCAAAAACACTTCCCCAAGGTTACCTTTGATGGACAACTGATCTTGTCTTATGTTCTTCTAATATCATGTTTTAACTTGGTATCAGAGCTTGGTTGGATGATCTAGCTCTCTCTTGGTTCTCTCGGTTAAGATCTATCACCTGGCAAATTAGGGTTTGTGAAAACCTAACTTTATTTTTGGGGCTTTTGTTATGTGGCTCTGTTTCTTGCGTTCCATGTTGTTATGGGAACCTTTATTGTTGGTGTCGTCGACAATGTTGTAAATAGCGTGAAGCGTATCGTAGCAGTATTGCCAAGCTTCAAGCTACGGAAGCTATAGCGAAGCTACCACGTTTTCTGAGGCGTGATATATAACGGCACAAAATATTAATAAATTAATATTTATATAGCGAGTTTACAACATAGAGCAATACTTTTATTCAAATTTAAAACAAAATCGGCTAGTAGTTACTCAAGGATTTATCTTCATATTAAAATTACTAAGTCAAGTATACTAAATAGCCCAAAACTAGTAAATAAGCCTAATTCTTGTATATCTGTAAAAAGATTTTAAAAAAGCGCCACGCTACGCGCTATAGCGCGCTATGTCACGCCTAATGCCGCTTTTTAGCACGTTACGCCAAGAGACGACACCTTAGTCTGTTTCGTAACGTAGAGGTCATGCTTCACGCTATAACCCGATATAAGGCGCGCTATAGCGCGCTATTTGGAATCATTGTCGTTGTTTTTTTAACGGTTTTGATTAGGGGTTTTCTAAAAACCTAATTTTTTGGTTGTGTGATTCTGGTAGCTGGTGTTTGTTGAGTGATCTGTTGCCTTCAAGACTAAGTGAATCTAGAAGAAACGGGTCAAATCTTGATGCGCGTGCTCTATGATACATCTCACGTTCTCTCTCTCTCTCATGTTTTTTTTTGTTTTTAGGATTAGAGGGGTTCTTAGGCTGTCGATGAGATTTTATAGTCTTGTGAAGTTTTGATTCAGAGGTTCAATACTTGTTTTGTGCTATTTGTTTTGAGGTGATAGAAGGAGGGTTTTCTGTTCTCTTTATTTATGCCATTCTTGCTTGTGTTTTTTGCTCTCTTGTCTGTTTTTATGAGTGTTATTGGGGGTAATGTTCCTCCACCTGTTAATGCAGGTGGGGGTGATACCTATCCCCTAGTGTTGATTAGCAGCCTTGAGGCTGGTAACTCTTTACATGTGCAAAATAGTGACAGTAGCACCAATGTCCTAATACCTTTTAAACTTCTTGGTACTATTAATTATAGAATGTGTAACAATGCTATGAAACTTGCTCTTCAAGCTAGAAATAAAATTGTTTTTGTGAATGGTACTTGTTTTATAAAAAAACTTATGCTAATAGTAGTGTGTTTACTGTCCAATAGGACAGATGTAATGCTATTGTCTTAACTTAGATTATGAATGCTGTTTCTCAAGATGTTTATATGGGATTGGTTTATTCTGAAAATGTTGCTTCTGTTTGGAATGATTTGTCTAAGACTTATGATAAGGTAGATGGTTCTGTTGTCTATAACCTGCTTCAAAACATTAACTCTGTTAAATAAGGTGACACCTCTGTTACGGAGTATTATCACAGACTTAACTCCTTATGGAGGGAGTTTGATGCCTTGACCAAATTACCTAAATGTGTTTGTCATGTTAAGTGTTCTTGTCTTGCTAGCATAGAAGGTGTCCCGCATCAACAACTTATGAAGCTGATGCAGTTCGATTTGTCTTATGCAGTGCAACAAATTTGTCTATATATGCATGATCCTCGAGAGTCTCACTTAGTTGCTCTCGAGAGGATTCTTCATTATGTTCAGGGCACTTTGGAGTTTGGTTTACAATTATATGCATCATCAAAATCTTGTCTTGTGGGTTACCCTGACTAGGTTGGTTGCCTCGGTATTTACAGATCCACATCAAGGCATTGTGTATTTTTGGGCAACAATATTTATCATGGTCTTCTAAGCGACAACACACTCTTTCACGTTCTAGTGCTGAACCTGAATATCAGGGTGTCGCTAACATTGTTGCCGAGACGACATGGCTACATAATCTTTTTCGAGAACTACACATACCACTTATGACCGTTACTCTTGTGTATTGTGATAATGTTAGTGCTGTTTATTTATCTACTAATCCAGTAAAACACCAACGAACCAAACACATTGAGATTGACATTCATTTGTTCGTGATATGGTTGTTATGGGTTACGTGCGTCTTTCATGTTCCATCTCGTTACCAGTATACATACATTTTCACAAAAGGTCTTCCTTCAGCGTTATTTGAAGAATTTCGTACCAGATTGGGTTCTCAATTACCTCTCGCTCAAATCGCGAGGAGTGTTAGTTGTCTAATTGTCAATCATTAGCTGTCTAAATTGACAATTATTTGTCAATCCTTATCTTTATATTAATGAGGCTAGTTGTATGCTAGTTGTCGATTGCGTATATGTATAGAAGATTTGATGAAAAAAAGACACACAAACATTACCTTTTTAACACTTTGCTCACTAGGGATCCCCTTCCTGTGGTGAAAGAAGCATATAATACTATGTCTAGAGAGGAATCACATAGGGGGATTAATGAGTCCTCTGGTGTTACTGAGTCTAAGATGAATGCTTCTTCTTTTGTTGTTAATCTGCTAATACTAATAGTAATAGAAGAAACTTTAATAATAACAATAGAGGAACAAATGGTTACAATAATAATGTCAATAAGGGTCTCCTAATCTGTCATTGTAAAAACTGTGGTAAGATTGGACACACTATTGAAATATGTTATGAATTGATTGGGTTTCCTTCCAGGTTTAAGAAAATTGGGAATAATTGTTCTAGATTGAATAAACCTAACTTCAATACTAACATGGAAGTTAAGTATGATAAAACTTCTACCCTTAGTCTATCTTCTGGTTTTACCTCTGAACAAATGCAAAAGTTGTTGTCCTTGATTAATGACAATGGTTCTAGTAACTTTCATGTCAATATGGCAGGTAGGTGTTCTTTCTTTAATGGAAATGTTTGGTTCAACATTAATTTTTAAGTTATTTTCTACTAATAACAAACTTCATGTTAAAATTGTTAGTCTTGGTTGGATTATTGATTACGGTGCTAATCAACATTTAACTGTATCTATCGTGGGTATGACTAATGTGGCTGATGTGTCTAGTCTTAATATTACTGTTGGTCATCATAATGATACTTTCTATCATAAACCATGTTGGGAATTTGAAATTAACTAATCATGTTGTCTTATATGATGTTCTTGTTGTTCCTGGTTATTGTGTTAGTCTTTTATTTGTTAATAAACTGATTAAAGATAGCAAGATATTTGTTGGTTTTGATGAGGAAAAATGTTATATTCAGGACTCGACCAGAAAGATAACCCTGAGTACTGTAGTGAATCTGGTGGTCTCTATTTGTTTGATATGTCATATAAATTCTCTTTGGGTGAGCCTAATATGGTTATTAGCTTTCATGGTTCTAAATTGCTTTGGCATAACAGACTTGGTAATCCTGCTGATCAAGTTCTGCCTGCTTTTCATAATGACCTTAATATCTCTAAATATTCTTCTGTGCTTGTTTGTGAAGTATGTCATAGGGTAAGCAAACAAGGGAGCCTTTTCCTTTGTTTGATCATAAGTAAAAAATGATTGGTGATTTAGTTCATCTTGACATGGGGCCCTTACAAGGACATTATTAAGGAAGGTTTAGATATTTCTTGACCATTGTTGATGATTTTACTAGGGCTGTTGGGGTTAATTTGTTAAATATAAGGATGAGGTGTTTGATGTTTGTTTGTCTTATATAAATTTAGTTCACACTCAGTTTAAAACAGTAATTAAGACTGTGAGATCTTATAATGGAACTGAGTTTGTTAATAGTAAGATGAATAAAATATTTTCTGATCTTGGTATCATTCATCAAACTTCTTATGCCTATACTCCTCAGCAGATTGTTGGGAGCAAACATAGACATCTACTTAATGTAGCAAGAAGTCTTATGTTTCAGGGAGGGATTCCTTTAAGGTTTTTGTAGAAAACTAGAAGGGAGTTGAATAGTTTTGACTGATTAGTTTTAATTACTTTGAAACTTTTTTGTGATCGTGATTGGATATAGACGAAGTGTGAATTAATAAAGCAAAAGACTTGAAGTAATAAAGAAACAAACCACAATGCACAATGATTTATAGTGGTTTGGCCTAGCAAGATCTCACTTATCTTGCCCATACTTCCGCTCCTCGACTATCCACTCGAGAGTTCTACTTCACTAGTAAATGAATCTCCTTTACACTAGTGGAGAAACCTTCAAACTTAAGCTTACAATCTTTAACGAAACCTAAGCTAAGATGTCTAATTCTTTACAAAGGCACAACAACGCCTTATATAATATACACTTTGTGGCTTACAACGTCAACCACACTATTACACAAGTAGATGGATGAATGGGTACAACAATGGTGATTGTGTGGGTAACACTTAACACATTCACGTAAGGTGAAGCCTTGAAGGATCAAAACTTAGAGTTGAGATTTCTCGTGATCGATCTTGATATTAACAAAGATCTAAATTCATAGGCAAGAATAGAATAGACAAGAGACATTAGAGAGTTAGAATATACTAAGATTATAGAGAAAGATTAGATAGACAGGCGTGAGGATTAAGCTTGGACAAGGTTGGTATTTATAGGCAATCATCAAAAGCCCACGGAATTCGTCAGACCCTTCACCAAGGGGTCCACCGGGGTCCGACAGGTCTGACTTTTGTTGCCTCATAAATGTTTGTCAAAGATCACAAGTAAACATTGAATTTTGCTTGGTTTGACTTTATATATCTTACAAGAAAGTCAAAGTCAACATATTAGTCCATTTTTTCATTTTTTTTATGTTTACATAAGTTGTGTAGACTTTTATAAAAACTTTAGTATATAAGTTCATGACTTTTAAAAGACTTATATGTTGCTTATATTTCGAACATAAAAATATGTTTGATGTTTTGTCATTAACAAAACGTTAAGTATGATTAAAACGTAAATATCGTTTTAGTGCGATATTTGCATTTACAATCTCCCCCTTTTTGTTGAAGACAAAACATGAACTTATTTTTAGTTGGAATTTACATTAACATATAAGTTTCTTATAAATATGGACTTATATTTCTCTTCTCCCCCTTTTTGTCGAAAGAAAAAGGGAAGGTTTTTAGTAGAAAAAGAGTTTGAGAGAGATGTTGCGATATCGTGATATAAGCAAGATAGATAACAAACAATTTTTCCATGACTCCCCCTCAGTTAAAACTTCTCCTAGTTTGAAGAACCGAGAGCCATGGATTATGAAAATCTTGCAAGAGAAGGGTTAGAAAGGTGCACAACATTATGACATGTACATGAGGTAGCCCGACATCGGACTATATGAATTTACACATTTTTATACAAGAGAAAAAGAAATATTTAAATTTTGTTTGTGAAGATTGAATTAATCTTATGATACCCCCTTAGATTTATGCCCATAAGTCCTGGAAAAGAAAGTTAGTTTCTCGAGAACATAAGCCAAGATAAAATATGAGCACACAACATTCAAACACATTTATCATATGTGTACAAGTCACAACTTGAATAACAAGGGTTCATTCATCTTGCGCCAAAGTAAAATTACAGCTAGAAGCATGTGAAACATTTGGTAAAGATAATGAGTTACATTTGATAAAATAAAAAAGAAAAGGAAAATAAAACAGCCAGACCCACGGACCCTTTGGGTGACGGACCCTTGGGGAAAGGGACTGACGGGGTCCAGGGTGTATGGAGATAGAAAATAAAACAGAGAAAAAAACAGGATCCTGGGGGTGTTGTAGAGTGAGTGCTACTAAGAAGGGGGGTTGGGGGTGTGAAAATAACACAAAGAAAAAAACAGGAGCCTGGGGGTGTTGTAGAGTGAGTGCTACTAAGAAGAGGGGGGGGGGGTGTAGGAGTATATTGACACTCTGAAGAATGTTGTTGAGAATAAACCTCATTTCATCACGGAGATCCGTGACAATAGTTTATGTAAAGCGAAAATGGTCGCACACTTGAGGTGTGTTGGTGAGAGGGATATCATGATGAATGGCGTGAGAGGAGGGGTTTGTGAGATCTCTGAGACGTTCAGCCTTATGTAGGTGCATGTTGATCATGTCATTGAAAGCATAGAGATGATTTAGCTCATCGATGCGTGCTTGCCGCTGTTGAGGGGGCGGAAGCACACTCGTAGGTGAGCAAGGTGAGTGTGTAGTAGGAATGTAAGGTTCTATTGGGGAAGACTCAAACCATGGTGAGTTGTGTATTCCCATGAAGGAGGGAATGTATGAAGAGTCCCCTAATGGTAGCAATAGCCCATCAATCGGTTGAAGATCCGGTGAGTAGGGTGCTTAGGAGATGTGGTTAAAGGTGGATTGGGATGGTTGAGGGAACATAGGAGTGGGAGATCTAGGTAGGGCTTCCTAGTTTTCGTCTAAAAATGGATTTGGAGAAGTTGGAGGAGTTGCAAATAGCTCCATGGGTTGGAGATTGGTGCTTCTAGGAATAATTGAGGTGATTGTAGGTGTTTGAGTTGGTGCGGGAGGTGGAGTTGTGGCAATAGGTGTTTTGGTAGGAGGAGGTGTAATGAGAGATCTAGGTTGTTGAAGAATAGTTCCTAGATTTTGTGGTATTTCAATATGATGTGGTGAAGTGATAGCAGAAGTTTGGGTAGTTGAAGGTGGCGATGAGGTTTGAGGAGTTGTGCAACATGGTTTTACCCGAAGGCAGATAGTTGTCTTGGATTTGTCACTTGGGAGGTGATTTTTTTCATGGTGATAATGGAGAAACTGATAATTAGGTGGTAGTAGTGAGAGGTAAATGTGTGATGAAGGAGATGAAAATGAGTGTTCTTAAAAAGGTGTGTTTGGATAAATGGAGAAATTAATGGATTGAGGTTGGATTGGAGTAAAGGAAAAGATGAGTGGTTGATTAAATGTGCAGCCAATTCATAACTAATACTAATGAGAGAAGGATGAGTGTTTAGATAAATGGAAATATTAATGGAAGATAATGATGGGATTTTGCATGTTTTCTGCAGATCTCACGGAACCGGTCGGACCCTTTGGGGAGGGATCCGACGGGGTCCAACCAAGAACAGGCTAAGATTTAAAATTTTGATTTTGTAGGGAAGGGCACGTAACCGGACGGAACCTTTGGGGAGGGGTCCGGCGGGGTCTGTAGCTCTCCGTGACCAGAATTTTTACAAGACTCAAATTGGAGATTTTTGACCCTTAGCATAGTGTTTTTAGGATTAAGAATCATGAGAGGAACTGTTTCACATGAGTTTGACTATAAAGTAACTTGTAACGGGTAAGGGAATGTACCTTTTGCTTTTCGAGTCATGATTCGCCAAATATGAATGGCAAGCAACAAATCTTTATAAAATGTTGAGAATCCTAGCATCAGTTGTCCATAATTGTTAGAGTCATAAGAAAATGCAAGAAAGATATAAGTGTTAAGTGTTTTACAACCACCATTGTTTAAAGTCAACGACCATATTTACCCATTCGCTCCATCATTTTTACTTGTGCTTCTTTTTGTCCATCTTAGCAAGAAATCTTCCAAGGCACTTGAACATACCCTTTGTTTGTTCGAACTTGGGAGAGGCATTAAGGATTTCGGGTATACAACTAAGGTATTCCAAGGAAGATAATTTAGAGCTAGGAAGACCATCATTGTCACTTCCCGATGATACAGAACTTGATGGATGTTGGGGCCGTTTTCCCTTTCCTCTAGATTGAGTGGCCATGATCCTTGTTACTCGTTCATCACTAATAGGAGTCATGACCCTATCAAAAAAATGATATAATTTTGGCCACTAGGACTAGGTGGAATGGGTGTTATGAAGTAATAAAGGCGAGTGAGTAGCATTCCATATGGAAGTACGGAAGTGACTAGACTACGGATATAGGACATCTTATTCGCTATGTAGTATGCAAGATTGAAGGGTTCCCAGTTTCTAAGCTATATAGCATGTAGCTCTCACGTGCGTTTATGTGGTCCTTGTTTCCTACTAAACTCATGATGTTGCACCTTAAAATCCGTTCCCACTTCTCATACTTATCTTTGAGTTCTTTTGCTTCCATTCCGTATGGATCTTTGTTGATAAGATTTCTTGTGTTTGAAAGTCTAGTGTCCTCAACTCGGCGTTTGTGTTTTCAAGGGCTGTGAGAGAGTGTAAGTCAGAGTAAAAGAATCCTCCTTGATTAGGAATTCTAAGAGTGGTGGCAAATTGGTCTAGAGAATAAGAGTAGTTAATTTCATTTCCTCTAAAGTTCACAAAGAGGATGTGGTTTCCATCAAAAGTGACATTCATAACATATAGAATTCTAGAAAGAAAGTAAGAAACGAATTAAAGAAAGAAAGTAAGAAAGGAGATGAAGTTTTAGAGAGAGAAAGTAGAGAGAGAGAGAGTGGTTGGAAACTTGGTGATATTAAGATTGAGAGAGAAAAATGAAATGGTAACCAACACCTTCCTAACATGCTAGGAGGGTAGTATTTATAGCCAAGCCTACATGTGGCTTTTGGGCTATATGATTATGGCCGGGCTTGAATCCATTAACTAAGAAACCTTAAACATGGACTATTAGCTATTTTTATAAAGCCCGTGATTCCAGACTTCTCTACCATCTATTACAACGTTATAAGAATAATACATAATAATCCTATGACCGAACATTCTTGTTTGACTCAATATTTTGAGGCTAACAATCTCCCCCAATGAGAGGTCATTCCTCTACGACATTTGGAGATTTATAGAGATTACTAATCTCGCCATAAATGAGTTGGGAACGTGTAATAGTAGTCTTGTTTCTTTATATTGTGATCTTTGAGCCTTTGTCGTTGTCTTTCGACTTTGTATTTAATCATGAGATCTTCAAATCTGTGATCGAATAGTTCTTGATGATACAATATTTGGAGACTAACATCTCACTCACTAATAGGTCATTCCTCTACGACATGCGAGTATTTATGGAGATAATTAATCTTTAGTATTGTGATCTTCAAAATGATTGCTTCATTCTTGCTGGTCACCATCCTTGACTTGTCATTGCCATCTTGCGATCTTGTGTCTTTAATCTTTGACTTTGCTGAGTACACCATAACGCCACCTCTCGAGACAAAACATAGACACGGACTGAATGGCTTTGACATTCTTCCTAAATCGGTAGCGTTTTACCTCCGGTTGGTGACGACCGTTATACGATATTAAATATCGTACATTTGATTAGGTAGATTCAATTAAGAACCTCCTTGACAGGGTTTCGCGGCAGTACTAGCCGTTCTCTTTACTCGACCGTCTCAAAGCAAGACTACGAACATAAAGAGTGAATCAATTGGATAAATATCCGCTTGATTAAAGTCGTCAATTCAAATTCGTGGAACAAGTTTGATTCATAAAGAATCTTACCATTGTTGCTTTCCAGTTGACACAAGCTTGATTCATACAGAATCTCACAAGTTACCTACCATAGCGTTGTTTGAGGTTGACGCTAGAAGGATTTCCATTCATCACTGTGAATATTAATGAATATCACTCTGAATGCTCTGGCAAGACCATAAAGATATTGCGTAGAAACCTGAAACGAGTTTGAATGGATTAAGAATCAAACAACTATTGCTTTTGAGTTTACACATGTTCAATTCATAAAGAATCTTACACATGACCTACCACAGTGCTGTTTGATGTTAACACTGGAAGGATTTCCACTCATCATTGTGAATACTAGGTAGTATCACTCTGAGTGTTCTAGAAATATCGCAAGGATATAGCATAGGACTCTCTTCTTTGTCATTCTGTGTGTCCTAACGAGATTTGATGTATCTCTAGGCTCTAGACTCGATTAGTGCACTTTTAGTGGTCAGGGGATGGAGCAGATGCCACCTATTCAATATCAATTATCTCGGAGTGAGAAAGTCAATAGAAGTCGTGTTATTATCCGTGACAATAAAACAAACTTCTTTTCAGAGAAGCCTGAGTCAGCTGGGGAAGGGTTGTGCATTACATCACTGGGTCCATGATGTGTTGTCTTCATGATGTGTTGACTCGGTTTCTGCCTAAGTTATATGGAGGGCTTCTTTCTTTTCACCCTTTATCCTTACATTTCTTTTTCATTCTTCAACCCCTTTAATGCTTACCAAGACATCATTACTAGCACCTTGTTGTGATTGTTCTAGTGCTAGTTTCAGTACTTAGATAGCATTCAGCTACGTTCACATTCTACTCCATCTTTCCTAAGGACTTTTAATAATCTATTGGATTGTCCCTGTGAAGATCTGTTAGCCTTAAAATGTGAGCGACTAACGGAATTACATTAGTTTCATAGCCGCGACTTGCAGGGACTATTAATGTCATATGTAAGTAGTTTCAAGTCCCATGATATCTAACTGAATAATACACAACTTGTATATATGGGTACCAAGAATTATTTTTTAATCAATTTTCTTTACATGTGAACTGATAACAAACGAACATTTTTACACAAAGATTAACTTGAATTTTAATACCCCTCCATACTTTCATGGAGGGATGAGGTACTTCATTTGTTGTTTTACTTTCTCTCTCTAATAAAACCACATTTATTAGAGCCCCTCTCTCTCTCTCCTCTCTCTCTCTCTCTCTCTCTCTCTCTCCTCTCTTCTCTCTCTCTCTCTCTCTCTCTCTCTCTCTCTCTCTCTCTCTATCTCTCTCTCTCTCTCGCTCTCCTCTCTCTCTCGCCTCTCTCCCTCTCTCTCTCCTCTCTCTCTCTCTCTCTCTCTCTCTCTCTCTCTCTCTCTCTCTCTCCTCTCTCTCTCTCTCTCTCTCTCTCTCTCTCTCTCCTCTCTCTCTCTCTCTCTCTCTCTCTCTCTCTCTATCTCTCTCTCTCCCTCTCTCTCTCTCTCTATCTCTCTCTCTCTCTCTCTCTCCTCTCTCTCTCTCTCTCTCTCTCTCTCTCTATCTCTCTCTCTCTCTCTCTCTCTCTCTCTCTCTCTCTCACACACACACACACACACACACACACACTAACCATGGCCTAAACATCTATATCACCCTCCCCGACCTCCGGATCGAACCCGTGTTCATAGTCAATCAAAGTTAACAATTGGTATCAGAGCTAACCGGGGGTGTTTCGTATTTCGATTCGTGTGTGTGTTCGAGTTTGTGTTTGATTCGATCAAGGTTTGAAAGTTTTTATCATTATCTAAATCTATCCAATTTTTTGTGTCACTCGTCTTATCAGATTTTTCTTATTTCAGTTATATCTTTTGTATCTCGATTATTGGTCCTTCATTATCATTTTTAAGTTTTCTTGTCAATGTTTTCATCTCGATTACATTTCTTTATCACTTTATTGGTAAATGGACAAGGAAACAGATCCATTTATTTTGGGGAAAAGGACGGTAATATCAAAAGTTTCCAAGATCCACTATTTTCGGGTATCAAAACCCTTTTCCGTTAGGATCATTCCGATGGTATCATTCCGATGGGATCATTCTTGATGGGATCATTCCGATGGGATCATTCCGATGGGATCATTCTGATGGGATCATTCCGATGGATCATTCTGACGGTTCATTCAGATGGTTATTTGCTGGGATGTATTGAATTATTGTGATGGTAACTCTAAACATTGCGACAGATGATTCTGAAACATTCTGATGACTCAAATACATCACTGTGATGATTGATCTCATTTCAAGATTAACTATCTTATACCAAAACTCTCACTACATCACACCGTGTCAAATCGGTATTTACCGAGTTGACCGAGTCAAACCGTGTCAACTCACTGAGTCTTTAACTACAAATCTCAGCCTTATCACCTCCATTATCAACCCATCATATTCAATCCTATCCCATCGTCACCTAAACCCAACTAGACTCAATTACAAACAGAAAAATACATAATCTCAGATTCATCAAGTTTCGTGTTATGCAATTGCATGTCAAGATCTTTATAGATCAAACACGAAATCGATCATCATCATCGATCTATCAATGGATTCAACCATCTGTTTGATATTTGAATCTCAGGATAGATGTATAACAATTATGTTATCATCAATGATTTGATTCGATTTACAAATTATAAGTCACGCAATCTGAAAAAACCTACCCGTGACCATCTCTCGTATAGATCTTGATGCTTCATCAACATAGTAATGAAATTAATGGTTGTATTTCTTTTATTATTGTTGGTGTGATGGATCTGTGTTTTTTATTTTACAAGAAAGAGATGGAAGGGATGAATACTAGAATGATATTATGGTTGTTTAAGTACTAGTGAAAGATATGATGTGATTGATTTGAGATTGAGGAGACTTCGTGGGTCACTGATGGAATATGAGGATGGAGAGATAAGGTTTCAGATGGGATTATAGTGGCTGAGATAAGAAGATAAGAAAGAGGCGGGGTGAAATTATATTTGGGATTAGGGTTTACTAATGTGAGATGTATTAGGGTTCAGTGGTTATTTATACCACAAATGGATCGGTTACTGAGTATGGGCCGACTATTTTATATGGACTATTTTACTGGTAGAGTTATATGGGCATGTATTTTCGTTACAAAATATTGAACGATGATGGGCTGGTCCAAAAAGGTGCATGTATAATTCGACTTTGATATCAAAGTGAGTTGGGCTGGTTTTGTTTGGATTAAGCACGAAATTGTTATATGGTGTTGCCGTTCAAAGATCAAAACTCCTTTTGAAACCCCAATCTCTCGAAAAATTGGTCGATCCGTGCACCAGTTGCGTATGTGACTGATTTTGGGCTGAAAAGTAAAATTTGCTAGACCACGTGACGACTTCTCAATTTTAGTCCTCGTTGGTTCTTTAGTTAATGACGCTCAAACAACCACAACAAACACTACACACACGACAAAAACAAACAAACACCAAAACGATCCTTTAAGATTCACTGAAATTGTCAAAACGGCTAGTATTCGAGCAAAGAATGTCAAGTGATTACGAAGTGGATTTGGTATTTGTTATTTGAAGTTGAAGTAGAATTTCACGAAGGCGTCTACTCAATTCAACATCGAGCCTTCTCACCCCCTCTATCGATTGATGATTCACTTGAGCATTTATGATTGAGACTTGATTTATCTAGTTTCCAATGTCAAGGGGTGAATGGTCGAAGACATGGAAAACTATCACTTAAGGAGTTACGTTATAGTGCTCAGTGTCACACTCACCTGTATTTATGGGTATTTCAAGAGGTGTTTTACATATTATACTTCTCTCTTCTTTTATGTATAAGGTACTAAGAAACTTTTCTCTGCACCGTTCGTCAATCAACAAAAGTGCTAAGCGTAAGTAACAAATTTGGGGGATTGTACTTCAGTTTCAAGTTTGGAATATCAGGTTTACTTCACTAGTGGTCACTACAGATAGCCGAAAGAATACGAGGTTGGTAAGTTTAGCCAGAGAGTAAATGAGTAGAGATGTGATCAGCAAACAATTCTCACGAGCAACTTGAGCTACAGAATGTCAACAAAGATACTTCAATGTCTAATTAAATCTTTCATAGGTTCTCGATCTTTCTCAACTATGAAGATTTCTGCTTCAGACACGAACATCTCGCGATTTTGACCGTACACGTCAGATGATGCTTCCGAGAGTTCGTCACCATCATGGAGGAAGAACGTATACTTTGGAGTACTTAGTTCCCACTTTGGAGTACTTAGTTCAACTTCCAGGGGGAAGTATTCTACAAGCATGAGGAGATTTGTTGCTGATTTCTTGCATGTTCCCCCAAACACATAATCATGAAGACCAAAAATGTCAAGGCAGCAGTTACTTGGTGTGGTTTGCTTCTTCTTATACAAAATTCTGTTGTGCACTTTAAATGTCAAAGATAGAAGATTGCTCAAGCTACAGGTTCTGCTCAAGATAGGGATATTGGTTTGGGGGGAAGTTGATTCAGAAGCTTCGTCAAAAAGAAGTCTATGAAGAAAGCTTTTCAAGACATGTAGTATGAATTGGGGGGAATTTAATCCAGTTCATACATGATACAATGGTTCCTCAACAAGCAAAGAAAAAGAGGATTCAAACTGGGGTACAAGTTTTTCTAGAAGACTTGAAGACAACGACGTCATCCTCAGCATTGGAAGCAAACTTAATACTGTCATATTTTTGTTGTATTTGCATTTGTTAGGAACATTGTAAGTAATTCCGTATGTCTCCACATTGGGGGAAGATTGTTAGCCTTAAAATGTGAGCGACTAACGGAATTACATTAGTTTCATTGTCGGGACTTGCAGGGACTATTAATGTCATATGTAAGTAGCTCAAGTCCCGTGCTATATATACCCCTCCATACTTCCATGGAGGGGTGAGGTTCTTCATTTGTTGTTTTACTTTCTCTCTCTAACAAATCACATTTATTAGAGCCTCTCTCTCTCTCTCTCTCTCTTTCTCTCTCTCTTTCTCTCACTAACCATGGCTAAACATCTATATCACCCTCCCCGACCTCCGGATCGAACCCGTGTTCATAGTGAATCCAAGTTAACAAGATCCCTCCGGTTCTGGTTGGATCATAGTACGTATGCCTAACCACCATTTTTACACCAATAACATCGTGAATTAAAGATGTTTTGGGTATGAGATCGTAACCATAAAACCATAAACTTTCAAGTGGTTTCAAGAAATACTCCCCCTTCACATGTGCATCGATAATAGAAAGTGTTTAGCACATGTGGGTAAGAGTTAAAAGTGCTCGAGTCTTGCAAAATAGATCACATTTTAATCACCTTTTCTCCCCTATCTCTTATATATAAAATCTTTTGATATTAGAGATACCAAATTTGATTAAAATATATCATGAAAATAGTCTTGAAAATCTTCGGGAGAAAAATGTGTATTTCTTAGCATGAAATAATTTGGAACGCTCCCCCTCAAAAATTGATCTAGTTGAATTGTCATTAAGAGGATATGATCCACATTTCGCTTTTTGAGGATAGGAGTTGTTGAACACATAAATTTTAAAAGATTTTGAATAATCATTGAAAAACTCTTGAGAAAATTATGTTCAACGCTATTCGAAAACCATTTCTTTTTGGCGACATGGTATTTTTAAAGCATAAACTTGAGTTCATAGACTTAGAATGTCTTGACGAATCCACTCAAGTGTAAGAGATTTTTCTTCTTTTGTTGAGGGTAAGCGTACTAAATCGTACACTCCCCCGTGAATATCAACCCGGGTTGCAATCTGAAATTGATTACAAGCCATTGTGTTGAGCTCAAAACGTTGAATGTTTTGTGACAAGCTCAATCTAAGATAGATTGCTCTACCTGTTGTTGGAAAAATTGTCCAAAATAGACATTTTCCTTTATTAAAAATAGAAATGACATGTTTTGAAAAATATTTACATCTTTCATTCTTTAACACCCCCAAATTTACACGCAGCGGAATACATCTTTGGGTGCTAAACAATGATACAATAACACATAATTTATAAAGAACGACTCGAAAAGAGACGTTTTAGATTTATCATTCCTAAAACATTTATCAAAGTAGCGTAGTCCCAAGTAATCGTTACCAAAAGATAAGTTAAAACAACATATTGGTTTGTTTTAAAAATGGAACGATAAATAAATCAAAGAGTTTGAACAACAAAAGCAGTGCACAACTTCATTCCCCGTGACCTCCAAGCTTCTACTTCTTGATTACCTGAAATACATGTGAGTAAAACTATCAGCAAAAATGCCGAGTGAATCTATAGGTTTATGTAATCAATTTGAACACAAGCAAAGATTATAAGTTTGTGGCATGCTTATAAGCATCAAATAATAATTTGCATCAACAATGATAATTGTATATAGCATAAATTGCAATAAGCTCATGGAACCGAGCCCTTAGACACTCCCATATCAGTCTAATAAGACGAGAGATTTATTAATTGTCGGTTACCTCCAGATTATTGGTACATTGCCGTATACCTGACTTCTTAATACAATATGTTCAAACAGTGTGGAGGTCGGGCCTAAGCTTCTATGACAAGTCCACAAAAACTGAACCGGGGCGGCTTCCCCCATAGATCTATTAATTGTACTAGCGGTTAACCCATCATAGGTTAATTAACGGTCCATAATTGAGGTTTTAACAAAGGCAATCACTTAATGCAATTTAAAGGCAACCACAGGTCCATTCATAGAGGGACAAAGCATACCATAAAAATCTTGTGTTCTAAGTTTATAAAAACATGTATTCCCCATCGCGGGTTTAAAATCATTTAATAACTAGTATAAAGAGAGGCTATAGACTCACCTTAGTACTTATAGAAGTTGAAGACGATCGCCGACGATAGTAGATGCCCGAAAAACACGACAACCGCAACCTAGCAAATAAGGTGCGTACATTAATAATAGACTCGAGAAATAAATGATACTTAATAAAATCATAACTCAAGTATAAAATCACGATAACTCGAGAGAAAACGATGCAAGTGGTTCTATTATACTCTCCTATATATTCATTTTATTATTATATGCCTTTAATAAAAATCTGCCGGAACATACCGAATGTCCAAGCCGTTTTCCCATACTTAAACATATCAAATTTTCATGATACTACTCAGAGAACTTACTTACTATATATAGAAAGTCCTCTCAAAAGCCCATTAAAAGATTTTACTTCTAAAGTTCCCTGCCCGACTCATCTTTGAATCACAAAATCCGGACAGTTTAGCGACCTTGACTTACGAAACCATTTTGACCATTCTAAACAACTCCATTTGTAAAACCGCCACTTGATTCTAAAAATAGACTCAAAATACTAAACTTGGAGCCTGAGAAAAGCCCTTGAATCATTTTGAAACTCATTTTATAGTCCCCGAGATTCGATCCAAATATCGACAACAATTTTCGGATTGTGTCGACACTCGTCTCCCGGTACACGAAAATCAAACTAGTGTATCTTCCACCTCGTTTGGAGTTGGAAGGCCTACTTTATATCAAATCGAAGCTAACGAAATTCTCTACAACCCTATCCTATTAGTTAAGCGATTATCAAACAGTAAGACCCCCGAAAACAGCCTCAAACCTACTGCCCAAAATTGACTATTAAAATCTCTTACAAAAATCATATTTTTGATCAATTCCAACAACTTTTGTCATCAACCTAAGCCCCTAATATCATCATAAACCATTCCTAACACTTGTATCATCATCAAAATCAAAAACCCAAAAATTAAAAATCAACTTTTTAACAAAAACATAACATGAAAATCTCTTGATCATCACTACTAACACATGAATACAACAAATTTGGATCAAACATAACCAACTTTTCTTGAAAAATTTATATGGTTGCATGTATGAAAATTTTATACCAAATTGTAGCCCTTTGAAGATGGAGGATGAGACTTGTTTTGATTTTGGATGGATCAAAGTTGATCATCAAAAGTTTTGATGATTTGCTTGTGTTGTGGTGTAGGCTAAAAAGAAAGAGGAGGAAGAAGAATGGTGATTTTGTTTAATGATTTTTTTAAATGAAATGAGATAGTGGAAAAAATTTATATAGTGTAAGGTTAGGGTAGTTTTTGCCAATTTGTGATAGTTTTAGTCCAAAATAGAATAAAATAGTTTAAAAGGGTAGAAAATGTAAATTGTAATTTTTGAAATATTTACGAGACTCGGGTTTCGTAAAAAAAAATACTTTTCAAAAGTTTAAACGCACACGAAAAATAATAATATAATGACTCGATACGTAATTAAAACGATATCGTCGAAAGTATTAAATATCGAAACGATCGATAATAAAATATAAAATTTTAGGCATCCGTCGGTATCGCGATCACTAGTAGTCCTCGTTACTCGTCAAAATATTAAAATATAATATTTCAACTTAAACCGTTAAACATAATAATATTTAACGTTATAAAATACTTCAAAATAATTGAAAGTAGAATTAAATTATGATCTTATTTTAACGGGTTTTACATCCTCACCACCTTAAGGGAGCGACGTCCCGGCGCTCAACTCGCCTCATACACGAGTTGTTCACTACCCGGAAGGAGGAGGGCATTCCTTATAAAGAAGTCTTCACGTTCCTACGTGAATCTTGATCCACGATCTCCACTGGTTCTTTTACAAAACGTAACTTGTCGTCAAGTGGTATCTCACCAAAAAGGAATAAATATATCCTTATCCACCAGTCACCCGTCAAGCTCGACACATAAAAAATTTATGAATCACACGAAGCTCATTCGATAACAAGAATAGATGACAGGATTTTCGGATAAGTCCAGTTAAAAAGAATGTTGCATGTTAAAGGATATCCATCGGCCGGATAGCCATGGACACACATAAAAAAGAACTAACAAGAAAACATTCTCGTCATCATAGGATGCTCACACGCGGATCCCTACTCAAAAGATAATACAAAGAAACCATCTCACTTTCGCCAATGCGCATTCAAAAACTCAATGAACATCGTCGTTGAAAGTCAAAAAGATATTACATAATATGTGCTCTACATGATCGGACGTCATCGGATGATGCCGTCTCAAGTTCTCACAACTTACGATCATTTGACTAGATCACACACCATATAAGTACATGAAAGAAAAGGTCGAACATAAACATCGAGTATAGATCTCTACCGTTAATCATCGAGAAAAACTTGAACGAACCCTTGATAATAACCACTTAATCTCAAGAGTCTTTCCACTTGCGGTGTCGGCTTCAACATACTCCTCGAGGTGGTAACGAATTTATTAACTCCATTCATTAAGAGATTCGGTCCTCAATCATTCCACATGTACACACATAAATCCTGGTGACACTTATCGTTTCTTTTTATACACTGCTTCCCGAGATTCATTTTAAACTCAGAATAAAATAGTGATCTTCAATACCAGGAACAGAACGAGATAAAAATAAATTCAATAAACGCATAAACGGGCAAGATGTGGTAAAATGATTTAAGGTTGACAATCGACGAGGGATCTCGAATCACGTAACCGTAAAACATAATAATTCACAATACTAGAAAAATGAGAGCGAAGAATGAATTAAATATTAACATTAAAATAACGCTTGTCACAATTATCCGTCCCGGATTTGGTATTACCTTAAAACTCAATTGAGATACTTTCTTGATAAAGATGATATATTAAAGATAGAAGTTAAAGAACTTTATAATTTATTTTGGTTGTCTTAAGAACCTTTGAAAGAATGACATGAATTTATTAATTAAACTCATATTGATGGTTACAATTAGAAAATATAATTTCCAAATTAAATCACTATTAGAAATATAAATTAAACCGGTAATTTCATTACATTTAAAGTAAAGTATGATAAGTCAATTACTTCAAAAGATAGAACATAATTTCATTTTAAACATTAGTTTTAGTTATACAGAATATGATGTATAAATTTGACCTTTTACTTGTGATGGTTATTTCAATAATTGAAAATTATTGGAAAAATGTATAAAAGTTCCATAAAATTTTATAATACGTTGTAGAAATACATAAAGGTGTTTATTATTTCAAAATAAATATGGGATATATTCGGGTTTCGAAAGGTGACAAGATAACAACGAATACGAATGGAAATAATAGTCAACAATTAGTACGAAATCAACGGTACAAAAGAGAACGAAGCAAATGTCGTATGCTTTCTTAAAGAGAATAATAAAATAAAGGCGTCGATGGTAAGACGATAAGAAATAATAGATTAAACAAGTTGTCAATTTTGTTAGTGCGGTTGATGGTTCACCAATATCAGTTTGTTAACTTAGCGGTGGTCGTTACATGATCGGAAATAAGATCCATACAAAAGTTTTAATCAAAGAACATTCCTAATAATCACTTGTAATTAAAACAAATCGAATGAACGATGTTAGTGTTTAAAGAGAGAAGTCAAAGAACGGTTCACAAGAGTGGATTTCGAGAAAAACGAGAGTGACGGACGTCATCCCGGATATACGGAAATCACTCTAGTGATAATTCATTATTCACGTGCGGAGACATTCCAAAGATCTACCCAGTCGCATAAAGAAGATTGGACGAGAAGGAAGGATAAAACATTGAGACTTTCAAGTCATTTATCAACAGTTAGTAATTAGACGAACGGTCAAAAGAAATCAGTTATAAGACAAAATGAAGTAACAAGATGGAAAAACGATCGTCGAGTAAAACGTATTCGTAAGCGCGTAATTCGTTCAAGAGAAGGTAAGAAAACGTATGCGGATGCATAGAAATTGTGCTACTTGCATAAAATATAAGGGTTTTCAAAACTTCTTTTCATTTTATTTCATTTTATTTTATTCTATTATGAATACAAGTAAAAAGTTCCTTATTATCAAGATTTTTAAGGTGACTACTATTCAGCCTAGCATGGCTCCTTCTAAATTAGACATAGGTGATCATGCCATGTATAATTTAGGGCTTAGCAATGCAGTGCTCCATTTCGTCAAAAAGTATTACGTTTCTTATGTTTATATATAAACCATGCCATTTGAAAAATGGAATTTTAAAAATATTTTATAAATTTATAGGAAACAGGTAATTTGTGAAATACTGAATAAGCAACTTTGAATGTCACGAAAAGTATTTTATAAGACCAAAGTAAAAATAATTGGTGAAAATAATCGTAAAACAATATCAGATTTATTTATAATATGAAATTATGACAACGTATAAAGTAGTCAAAGTTTTGCAAAAAGTGGCAAATAGTAGCTCATAAAACAACCAATGAAATGGTTACAATGTTAGAAATACGTTTTACGTATATTAGAAGTATCGGTCACTCCACAATAATATTTATGTTGTAATAGCTCGTAGTTAGAAAATAGTCATTAGTTACTTATTAACTTAAGTAAGAACCGGTCCATGGGCTTGTCATGGACCGGCCCAAGCCCATGTTTGCTTGGAACTATAAATACCCCTTTCCACCATGGAAAGGGGTTGGTTGTTGTCATTTGCTAGTTTCCATTTAATAAAATAACACATAGTTTCTCTCACTTTCTCTCTCTAACTTTCTCTCTCTAGAAATCAACAAACCCCTTCATAGATTCATTGATTATCAATATTCTACATTTGGTATCAGAGCTATGGGGTGATTTAAGGTAGTGATTTGTGTGGTTTTTTAGTTTTTGATTGTATTAGTGTTCTTTAAGAAAAACCATCTTGATTCTTGGTGTTTTTGGTGTTTTTGTGATTGGGATTAGTGGATAAGTATTAGTTTTTACTTATTATTGTTGAAATCACAAAACTTTTTGGGTTATTTGGTCAAAATCTGGGCTTAATCTTCATTTTTGGTGTTCGACTGTTCATCGGAACAAGTTACTGTTTATTCAGCAAAAGTTCCGGATCAAGAAGTTCCGAATCAAGGAGTTCCGGATCAAGGAGTTCCGGATCAAGAAGTTCCGGATCAAGAAGTTCCGGATCAAGAAGTTCCGGATCAAGAAACTTCCGAACCAAGAAGTTCCGGATCAAGAAACTTCCGAACCAAGAACTTCCGAATCAAGAAGTTCCGGATCAAGCCAAAGTTCCGAACCAAGAACTTCCGAGTCAAGAAGTTCCGGATCAAGCCAAAGTTCCGAACCAAGAACTTCCGAGTCAAGAAGTTCCGGATCAAGCCAAAGTTCCGAACCAAGAACTTCCGAATCAAGAAGTTCCGGATCAAGTCAAAAGTTCCGAATCAAGGTAATTCCAAGCTTAATCTTCCGAATCAAACTTCCGAATCAACAAAAAGTTCCGAATCAAGGGTTATTTTGCTTGTTTTTTCGACGATTTTTTAGAGGATTTAATCTTGGTTTCTTACAACAAAAACACAACACAATTCACAAGCTTTACTTCACTGCTCGATCAACCGATAATCTTTGTCTCTTTGAAGTTAACAAAATGAATCCGAATTCAGTAATGCCTCATATGACATCACTTACGGATATTTCGGTGATTACGGGAACGGATAATCGCCCGCCAATGCTCATCAAAGAAGTTTTTGAAGCTTGGCAAGGCCGGATGATGTCTTATCTTAAGGGAAAACCGGTCTATGGGAGGCTTATGGTTAAGTCTATCTTAAATGGTCCACTTGACTATGGTACCATCGTGGCTAACAATGTGTCTCGACCAAGAGAATTTGAAGAACTTACACCAGCCCAACAACTTGTTGCCGATGCAGACGAGAAAGCTCTTCAAACAATTCTCCAAGCTCTTCCCCATGACATCTATAGGATGGTAAGTCAGTATACAGTGGCAAAGGATTTATGGGAACGTCTTAAGGTGTTACTACAAGGTACGTCTCTCACCAAGCAGGAAAGGGAATGTCAGTTGTATGACCTGTTTGACAGATTCACTTACAACCCAGGGGAAACACTTCACGATTATTACTTCAGATTCACCACACTCATGAATGATCTGAATGTATACAATCTGGTGATTGCTCCATTCCAGGTTAACACCAAATTCTTGAATACTTTACCTCAAGCTGAATGGGGTGAGTATATTACCGACGTTAAGTTAACCAGGGATCTGCATAAGTGCAATTTGGATCAACTATATGCTTTTCTTCAGCAACATGAGAAACATGTGATCATGCACCGTTCTCCACGAGGTATGTACCCTGATTCATTAGCTTTGATGGCGAATCAACCTAGCTTGTCTCACAACAACACTCCTTATATTTTGGGACATCAAGCCTATCATCCATCACCTTACATGACACCAGCCTTTCCCCAATACTCGATTTTACCCCAACCACCCACCTCACATCAGCAACAATATCGGTTCAGTGCACCTTCATCACAATATGCTATACAACCTCACCCAGCAAATGTTGCACCTTATGCTCAATCTTCATATTCATCTTATCAAGAGAATGCAGCATATCCAACAAGCTACCCTGATCAAATGAGTATTCCTTCTAGTGATTATGCAGCTCAAGATCAAGCAATGTACTGTGATGATGAGGAAGTCCCCGTTCCTGTATTTAAACAAGGTGCTGATCCAGTTGAAGTGTTAACCACTATGTCTGCCTATCTCACAAGGACTTTAAGCAAACGAGGATTTAGGGGATCAGCTCCTACCAACAATCAGTTGAGGAATTCATCCAATTCTCGCCAACAAGCTACAATTGAGAATGGTAGGGTAATGGTTCAACCAATTCAACCATATCAGGGGAGACCTTCCACATCAACCAATGCTCGCACGGTCAATCCTGCTCCTGCTCCAATGGTCAACAATCCTCCACGGGCTAATACAGGCAAGTTGAGAATGATTACTTGCTACAACTGCAAGGAAGAGGGTCATATGTCCAGGGATTGTAAGAAACCCAAGAGGAGAAGGGATGGATAATGGTTTGCAGAAAAGATCTATCTCGTGAATGCTCAAGCACAAGGCAGGGAACTTGATGAAGAGGAGCTTGCTTTTCTTGCTGATCCAGGGATTGCTGAACAAGACACGGTCACCACACAGAATGCAGCATACCAAGCCGATGATCTTGATGCGTATGACTCAGACTGTGATGACTTTCAATCTGCAAAGGCTGCTCTCATGGCAACTATCTCCAGCTTAGGGCCAGAAAAGAGATCTGAGGTACTTATTGATACCACCGATAATACCACTGATGCTAGTATTCAACCACATCAAGTTGTGCAAGAGAGAGCTGATTCGAATGAATCTTCGGTGGTGAGTCCTTCAAACGAGGAGACAAACAATGATAGCAATATCAATGTGAGTCCCCAGACTTTGAGTGAATCACAACCGGGATCCATTTCGCATACGCCTTCTCCTGCTCAACAAGATTTGGTCATGGTTCCTGCTACATTACTTAGCCAAATGAATGCTGCACTCTTAGAAACCTTAGCTAAGAATAAGAATTTGTCTGATGAGCTTGCCTTAAGCAATGAGAAAGTTCAAACCTTGGAATTAGTGCCCTCGTCTAGTGTTCTAACTAATCTCGAATATGATCATTTTAGAAACAAACAAATGGGTCACTTGCAAGAAATAGAAAACTTAAGAGCAAATCTGTCTAATGAACTTCAAGAAAAGGAGTTAGTGGTCACTAATTTTCAAAAACTTCAAACGGATTTTGAATCACTAGAGTCTAAGAAGAATGAAATGGAGATTAATGCCACTAATAAGATTAGAAGTCTAGATTACTTGCTGTTAAGACAATACGCTGCTTCACAACTAGTGCACTTATTTGATGCTTCATTTAGAGAATTTAACTTATCCCGTCTAAAAGGCCTTCCCCCTAATCCACGTTATGCAAAACAAGCTTTAAGACATAGTCCTAGACTTTATAATGCAACTCAATTAGGATTGGCTTTAGACCCGATTGTTTTTCCTAATGATCGAACAAGTAAGGATCTAGTTGATGAGGATCGGTCATACAATTCTGCAAAATATCCCGAGTGTGATTATTTTAAATTGAATAAGGAGCTTGCAAAAACGGATTTTAGAATTCGCTTCCATATGGACAAAGATCTCATAACAGCACCGACCTACATATTAGATGAAGAAAACCCTAGTACATTTCCTACACTTGTCAATATGGAAGGTCCTAAGGAAATTCCAAAGGATCTTCCACCGGTTAGCACTGTATGGTTAAACTTGCAAGAGATTAATCAATACTTTACTAATTTTGACAAGGTCATTTTGGATTGTACGACTTCAAATGGCTTAAATGCCGGAGAATGGGCTTTCGAACATATGAACGAGGTGTTTAAAAATGAGATCAATCCGTTTGTCGAAAGTCTAAAAGGAATTTTTGCATCTCTTAAGGAAAATCTTGTGTTTGAAATTGGTGAAGTTCAAAAAGTGTTTTATGAAATGGACACCGCTTACGAACTACAACTAATTGAAAAAGAAAAGATTTTAACCGAATATGACCGATTCTTGTCTGCAGTAATCTCGTGTGATGTGCTTACTACTGTAAATGTTAATTATTCGAATGAGCTTACATCCGCTATGATTAATTGTGATGCTGTGAATATTTGTGAGGATATTTGTGATGATGTTTGTAATCTTTCTGTAAATGTTGCTGATACTGTAAATGAGGTAGATAATCATTCTTGTCACGAATCTAACGCTGAGTTTTTAAAGCTACAAGATTCCTACAATTTACTTTCAAAACGCTTTAATCAACTAGAACAACATTGTATATCTTTAGAATTAAAACAACAAACTCAAAATGAGAATCTTTTGATATCAAATGTTTGTGAAAACAGTGTTGAGACTAGTGACAAGATGATTGCAATTGTTAAGACATTAGAGGAAGAAATCATGAGATTGAAGAGAGAGGTATCATCAAAGGAAACATTAAAATTGGAACTAGAGGCTGCAGAGTCTAAAAACCAAGTCTTAGAAATTAGACTTTCGTCTGTTCTAGGGGAGATGGATCGGACAAGACAGGGATTATCCGCTCTTTATGGTTCACTAGAAGAACGCTTCGCTTTTAATGCGGCACAGCAACAATCTTTTGTTGAACAACTGAACCAAAAGTGCGAGGAAATCTCTGATTTGAACATCCTGCTCATAGACAAAAATATGGTTTTGGCTGAGTTAAAGGAGACACTTCTTCTCACCCGACAAGAAGTTGTTGATAACTTAGCTACCGACTCTGCACCGTCCACTAGTGCTCCAACAACCAAGTCAGTAGTGCTTTATAAGAATCCACTTCATAAGAGAAACCCGGTTACCTACGATGATTATATGAGGAATGCCATTAAGCATGTCGATCTTCTTAGGGATATTTTAGACGATCTTTATGCCTTAGATCCCTCTAGTAGCGACTATTATTCGGCTCATGAATATGTTAAGCGAGTTCAATATTGCTTGGCATATTTGCAATACATAGGTACACCAGGTTCTGCACTACTTAATAATAGGCCCATTGCTGTCACTCCATTTAATAAGACTCCAGGAGCGAAACCGTCATTGGCACAATCAAGTAGACACCTTTAAAATCTGTTCCTAATGTTCCCACTTTGCCTTCTACAGGATTAAAAGAGACTACTAAGGCTAAAGGATCGCCACTCAAGAAAGCTAAGATCAAGCCCTCCACTAGTAGTGCCACAAAGAAGAAAGTAGAAGTCCACAATAGGAATGCTAGTTCAGTTTTAAATAAAAAGAATCATGTTAAGACTAAAAGCTCTGCGCCTGTGCAGCAGCCTAAACCATTCGTGAATTCTGATTTAAATTGTTGGAATTGTAATGAATGTATGTTTTCCCAGCGTCATGATTTGTGTCTGATTGATCACGTTAATGAAATGAATGCTATTAAGAATGGTCTTGAATGGAAGCCAACGGGTAGAACTCGTGCCCAAGTTGGCTGGCAATGGCGTCCCACTGGTAGGACCTTTACATTAGATGGAAAAATGTGCCCTTTAACTAGGAATGCATTCATTGAGGTTAGGTCTGAGCGTCCTTTAGTTAGGAACACTCGCACTCAAGTATGGAAACAGCGCCCTTTAATTAGGTCAGCCCCCACTATAGTGCCTATCAGTGAAGAAATACCTCAGGATTTAAGCCAACTAGAATCTACACCACCAATTAAGAAGAAGAAGGCTAGGAAATCTAAGAAACCTAGAGTTAGCAAATCTAAGATTATTAAATCTGTACCTGCTAATAACAAGGAACACTCAGATTCCGATACCTCTACATTGTCTTTGTGTGGTGATATTTTCAGGTGGTCCAAATCATCCTGTGGTATTTGGACTCCGGTTGTTCAAAACATATGACCAGAAATCGCTCGATGCTCCGAAATTTCGTCAGCAAGTTTCTTGGTACGGTTAAATTCGGGAATGATCATATAGCAAAGATTATGGGGTATGGTGAATATCAGATTGGAAACGTGACGATTTCTAGGGTATACTATGTAGAAGGTCTTGGTCATAACTTATTCTCAGTAGGACAGTTTTGTGATTCCAACCTTGAGGTTGCTTTTCGACAACACACTTGTTTCATCCGCAACTTGGAAGGAAAAGATTTGTTGAAGGGATCTCGTGGTGCAAATCTTTACACTTTGTCCTTACAAGACATGATGGCCGCCTCTCCAGTATGTCTTCTCTCTAAAGCATCTAAGACCAAGTCATGGTTATGGCATCGCAGATTATCTCATCTTAACTTTGATGCTATTAATCATCTGGCTAAAAACGAATTAGTTCGTGGTCTTCCAAAGCTTAAATTTCACAAGGACCATTTATGTTCCGCGTGTTCAAGGGGGAAAAGCACCAAGAAATCTTACAAACCCAAAGCTGAAGACACCAATCAAGAAAAACTTCATCTTTTGCATATGGATCTTTGTGGGCCGATGAGAACTGAAAGTGTGAGCGGTAAGAAATTCATTCTAGTAATTGTGGATGATTTTTCCAGGTTTACATGGGTTAGATTTCTACGTACAAAGGATGAAGCACCAAAGGCTATCATCACTTTTCTGAAGTTCATTCAGGTACGTTTGAATACCACTGTCCGCCGTATTCGTACAGACAATGGTACAGAGTTCGTCAACCAGACTCTTCGTGATAATTATGAAGGAGTTGGTATATCACATGAAACATCCGCTGCACGCACTCCACAACAAAACGGTGTCGTTGAAAGACGGAATCGTACACTTATGGAAGTTGCTAGGACCATGCTTATTTATGCGAACGCTCCATTGTTCTTGTGGGCAGAGGCTATTTCTACTGCATGTTTCACCCAAAACCGTTCTATCCTTCGGAAACGCCATGGAAAAACACCTTATGAGCTTTTACATGACCGTAAACCCGATGTTTCATTTTTCCATGTGTTTGGTGCTCTTTGTTATCCAAACATCAATAGTGAGAACTTGGGTAAGCTTCAACCGAAAGCCGATATAGGTATTTTCATTGGTTACTCACCGTCCAAAAGAGCATACCGAATCTATAACCGTCGTCTTGGCAAGATTGTAGAAACTATGGACGCAGATTTCGACGAGCTGACAGCGATGGCTTCTGAGCAACACAGCTCTGAACCCGCGCTTCATGAGATGGGAACCGGTGCTATTAGTTCCGGATTAGTTCCCAATAATCCTACTTCTACATCATTTTTACCACCATCAAGGCCCGAGTGGGATAAACTGTTTCAACCGTTGTTTGATGAATTCTTCGATCCCCCGACTGATGAAGTTCGAGCACCTGTAGTAATTGCTCCAATACCTGAAGTGGTTGCTCAAGCTAATGAACCTTTATCTAATGCATCTACAATTCACATTGAACCAGATGCACCTTCACCAAGTGATTCTCAAACTTCACCTGAATCGTCACCCCCACTTGTGCCTAATGATGTGGAAGAGGATTCTATTGATCACATCTTGGAATATGCTCACTTGCAAGAGCTTCCTTTCTTTGGTGTAGCGATCCCTGAAAACCCTTCAGCCGCGTCTACCTCAGAAGAAGCTCCTTCTATTGTTCACTCCAGACCACCTAGGATTGAAAACCATAGCACTAAATGGACAAAAGATCACCCAATTAGGAATGTTATTGGAGATCTAGATCGACCCGTCTCTACACGCCATCAATTACAAGAGAGTGCACTTTATTGCTACTTTGATGCATTTCTCTCTGAAGTTGAACCTAAAAATTGGCAGCAGGCTATGACCCAATCTTCTTGGATTGAAGCTATGCAGGAGGAACTAAATGAATTCCAACGACTTGAAGTATGGGAATTGGTTCCTCTCCCTGACAAGGTCAACATCCTTACTTTGTTATGGGTTTATAAGGTTAAACTTGATGAGATGGGTGCGGTATTGAAGAATAAGGCTAGATTGGTCGCTAGAGGATATAAACAAGCCTTGGGTATAGACTTTGAAGAATCTTTTGCTCCTGTGGCTAGATTGGAGGCTATTAGACTATTCCTTGCGTATGCTACTCATATGAACATGATCGTCTATCAAATGGATGTGAAGACGGCATTTTTGAACGGTGAACTAAGGGAAGAAGTCTATGTTAGTCAGCCGGATGGGTTCGTCAGTACGGAGTTTCCTAATCATGTGTACAAGCTTAAGAAGGCTCTCTACGGGTTGAAACAAGCTCCACGCGCGTGGTATGATCTCCTGTCAACATATCTCATTTCGGAAGGCTTCTCCAAAGGCAAGGTGGACCCTACATTATTCACTCTCAAGGAAGGCAACGACATGATTCTGGTACAAATTTATGTTGATGATATAATTTTTGTTGCCACTAACATAGAATTGTCAAATCGTTTTGAGAAGATAATGTCCACACGCTTTCAGATGTCGATGATGGGAAAAATTTCATTTTTCTTAGGATTACAGATTTCTCAGAATCCCAGAGGCATCTTTATTAATCAATCCAAATATGCTCTAGAATCTCTTAAGAAATATAACTTTGAAAATTGTGACCCCGTGGACACTCCAATGGTGGAGAAATACAAGTTAGATGAAGATAGGAATGGGACTATTGTCGATCCAAAACTTTACCGTGGAATGATCGGCACCCTTCTATATCTGACTGCTAGCAGGCCTGATTTGCAATTTGCTATATGCATGTGTGCCCGGTATCAGGCTCGGCCTACCGAAAAGCACCTACATGTAATTAAAAGGATCTTTCGGTATCTAAAAGGAACACTTCATCGTGGTCTATGGTATCCGAAAGATTCCTCGATTGCTTTAATATCATACGCAGATGCCGATCATGCTGGATGTCAAGACACGAGGCGTAGCACTTCTGGATCTGTGCAACTCCTTGGAGATAGATTGATCAGTTGGTCTTCAAAAAGGCAGAAAAGCGCTGCAATATCAAGCACGGAGGCTGAATACATCGCCATGTCCGGTTGTTGTGCTCAAGTCCTTTGGATGAGATCACAATTAACTGACTACGGTTTGGGATTCAACAAAATCCCGATGTATTGTGACAACAAGAGCGCCATTGCCCTTTGCTGCAACTATGTTCAACACTCCCGGGCCAAGCACATAGACATTCGCTACCATTTCATTAAGGAGCAGGTGGAGAACGGAGTGATCGAGCTGTATTTTGTCACTACTGAGTACCAGCTGGCGGATATGTTCACCAAAGCCTTAGATCGAGGACGAATCGAGTTTTTGATCGACAAGCTTGGTATGAAATCATTCACTCCAGCGACTCTCAAAGAGTTGGCAGAAGAATCAGCTGAATAGTCGTGGTAAACTATTCAGAGTATCCTTTTGTTCGTGATCATGTATATTATCGTAAATATATAAACCACAAAAGAAAAATACAAAAATATAAAACCAAGAAAAACCATAAAAAATATAAAACCAAGAAAAACCATAAAAATTATAAAATCAAGAAAAACCAAAAAGATTTTTCGTTTAAAACGGGCATGTCTTTTAGTACGGTAATATTTACGGCCTTAGAAATGTCGATCAATATTGACACGGTGCCATAAATAGAGTCCGTATAAAAGTTGTACATTTTTAAAACATGCCCATAATGGCTTGTAGTTATTTCTGACTGCAACCCGGTTTTCATATTAAAGTCACGTATTTCCTTGGAAAACGTTGGCTCACAACGGGAATTAATTTTCTCGGGCGTGATTTACAAGCCAAATCATGCAAAGGGATCAAGTTTACTTTACAACTTGGTCTAACACGAATTTGTGTACGTCTCAGTGCATTAATTTGTTAAAATAAGAGAAATCTTATTGACACCACGAATCAAATTTTTCAAGATATAAATTGGAAATGCTTTCATCAATATTTGACTCTTTAAACAATGACTACAGCTCTTTAAATAGAAAACGGGTCATCGTTTAAGGGGGAGAAAATATTAAAATCATCTTCGTCATTAAATTGATTTTCAAAAGTGAATGTGAAAATTAAAGGCTACATGGTAATTGAGTGGTTTTGCTTTAGAATACGACTTGTGTTCGTTCTAAGTGATAGGCATGGCTTTTAGATTTTGGGGATATGCTAATAGATTGTGTTTGCTAAGTTGAGTGTAAGTTAAACAAGGGTTAAGTGAAATGAAAAAGTTGGAAACAAAAAGGAAAAGAATAGATAATTGAGGGACTAAAAGTGTAACATGTTGAAACTTGTCAAATTTTTGACCTAAGTCAAAACATAAACCCCCCCGCCCCTCACTATTCATTCTCACTGTTTATCTTCATCTTTGCCGCCATTGTTACACACACACACAAGAAATCAAATCACTCGTTTAATCCATCTAGATCCTGTTCTTTCGACTAAATAAGGTATATACATCAATATTTTAACTTTTAAATCCACCTTACTTATCATATAATTCTGTTAAACAGTGCTCAATTAATCAGTTTAATCCACTTAGGGTTTATGATTAAATTAGGGTTAATTAACTAAGGATTTGTGGTGGGTTTTATGCGGATTTGTATGATATGATGTTTAAATGCCTTAGTTTGCCTTAGAAACTCACAAACGCGCTAGAATAATCATCTGAGTTTCGTTTGTAAAAGTTCCGGATGAACATGGATAAGAACTTCCGAATGAAGGATTTTTTCTGAAAAAACTTCCGAATGAGGAAGTTCTGAATGAAGGACTTCCGAATGAAGGAAGTTCCGAATGAAGAACTTCCGAATGAAGGAAGTTCCGAATGAAGAACTTCCGAATGAAGGAAGTTCCGAATGAAGAACTTCCGGATGAAGGAAGTTCCGAATGAAGAACTTCCGGATGACGGAAGTTCCGAATGAAGGAATGTTCCGGATGAAGGAAGTTCCGAATGAAGAACTTCCGGATGAAGGAAGTTCCGAATGAAGAACTTCCGGATGAAGGAAGTTCCGAATGAAGAACTTCCGGATGAAGGAAGTTCCGAATGAAGAACTTCCGGATGAAGAAAGTTCCGAATGAAGAACTTCCGGATGAAGGAAGTTCCGAATGAAGAACTTCCGGATGAAGAAGTTCCGAATGAGGAAATGTTCCGGATGAAGATGTTCCGAATGAGGAAAAGTTCCGGATGAAGAGTTTGATTCTTATTGTTTGCATGCTATATATGTACTTGTTGTATTATGTAATGAAATGTGTTATGCTTAGAAGTAAGAGTGATATATATCTATATGTTTTTGTGCATCAACCTTTCATGTCTTATCTTAAGCAGATACAATGACTAATCCAACAGTACAAGCAATCCAAGAATCTAGAGAAGCCGATATTGCTAAAGCACGAACTCTTAAGTTTATACCCAACAACTACCGGCTGAAGCAAGTCTCAAAATCCACTCACCATGGTTTTAAGGTCGCCATAGCCATCCTCGATAACTCTCATTTCAAGAACGCCCTTAGGAGTACAGCCTCGGTGCCGTATGAGTATATGTATGAATTTTGGGCTACCAAGGAAATCACTTCGAATAAGATCACCTTCACCATCGACAACAAGCAGCAGACACTCACAGTCTCAGACTTCCGTAAGATTCTTGGTATACGGGATACTCCTAAAGGCATGTCATTCTCGAGGGATCCTACTAAAGATGAACTCGTGGAGTTATTTGACGCACTTGGATGTCCGGAAATACGAGTTGCGTCTGAGTTTACCACTGCTAAGGTAGGACAACCTTGGAGAGCATTGATGGGTATTCTCAGCAAATGTCTTACACCAAAAACGAGTGGCCATGATGCTTTGCGTAGTCCTATAATCAACCTCTTCTATGGCATGTACAAAGCTGCAAATTCAGATTATGCTTTGTTGATATGGGAAGAATTCACCTTTCAACTCTTCTATAACAAGAAGCTGAAGACAAACTTCTTTCCTTATCCTCGATTTATCAAGCTTATCATCAATTATTTTATGAATAATGATGCTACTATTGATAGGCGTGCAGCAGGTCGCTATCACACTGAAGAAGCTGATGATACTGTGGATCTGAGGCATGAAGGACCGTCTATTGGTGTGATTCCGGGTCCTATTCCTGATTACCTTCTGTCTGAGAAAATCAAAGGTTCTGCTGATTACAAGCTACTGCAGATAGAAATCAAGAGGCTGAAAGCAAACCTTCAAACTGGAGAAGACTCATCCACAACGGTTAAGAGTAAAGGTAAACGCAAACAACCAGCTGCGTTACCTGAACCCGAAACCAAGAAGAAGAAGACAGAGGGTAAGAAGGGAAAGGGTAAGGCTGATGAGATGGCCTTACGTGATGAAGAAGATACTGTTGATCCTGCTCTTGACAAGACCGAGAAACAAATGATGAAGATAGCAATTCAAAGGAGTAGGAAAGATACTGGCGGTAGTGGTTCAGGTGCAAGGGTAGATATTGAGGATGAGTACGTGGAACCAGATGATGTCGATGAGTTTGGGTCACCTGAACATTATTCCACTTCGAAGGAGCCATCAATCCCTATTTCAGCAAGTGTGGAAAAGGAGTCTGTTGCTCCTACGATCATGGTGTCAACTCAACCCTTAGCAACTCAACCTCCACCCATACAACCCTTACCAACCAGACCGCCTTCAACACCATTTCTTCCACCACCTATGATTCCCATCCTTAGCACCGCAGTAACAACCGAGCCTCTTCAATCAACCCAGAGCAGCTCTGCAACATCTGCAATGGCTGCATTAGTGATGGCCGAAATGTTTGACAAACATGTGGATACTCACAAACGCGAAATGGATGAACTTCGCCAAGAGTTGCAAAGACGAGCTCAAAGTGAAGAAGCATCTAGGAAAGCCCAAGAGGAGATGATTGCTAGGTTCGCTTCAGATATGGAGTTGACTCGAAAAGCACATGCAGAAGAACTAGCTCGGGTTAAGCAGGCTGAGGCTGATAAGCATGCTGCACGTATCACCAGACTTCAAGCGATGAGGGATAAATACAAAGAGCAAAAAGAAGCACTTGAAGCCTCTGTGAAAGAAGGAGTGCAAGAATCCGTTGAATCTCTAATGCCTAAACTGCGTGATGAGTTGAAGACACTTGCTGCTGACAACTTGATGATCAAATCATCCAATCCTTCAGAAGCCGCCTACAAGATTGCTTATGACTTGACGGATTTTGAATTGAAGAAGATCCTTAAGGCTCGTATGGTGGAACTTGGATCGTTTGACAAGTCTAGGATTCAACGGGCTCTATATAAATCCCTGAATGATGCTATCATGGAGGATGATAGGTTATTCAAAACGTTTGGAAGTGTGGTACCTTATCACATTCTACCTGAAGAAGAAAGGGAAGAAAGTGAGGAGGAAGAAGGTACTGGTGAAGAGGAAGAGGAAGAAGAAGGAGAAGAAGAGGAAAAGGATGACGATGATGGTGATGATGAGGATAAGGATGAGGATGATGATGACTAGGATGAGGATGATGATGATGGCAATGATGGTGGTGATGGGAATGAGGAGAATGATCGGGGTAGTAACGGGGACGACAATCAGGATGATGATGGGGGTGAACAGCCGAAAGAGGGAGACAAGGTTACCAGCTCCAAGAAAACTGCTAAGACTGGAACCACGTCCAAAAAGGATGCAGCACAGAAGGATAAATCAACATCAACGGAATCAAGACGAACTAAGTGGCGCCACGATGTGAATGCCACTACAGCGTCATCGGTTCCCGGTACCTCTATCGCTATATCTTTACCTATTACCACTAACCCCATTAGTTCTGTTGTTGTTGCTCCTGTGATTGCATAATCAGTGACGGAACCCGAAGCTGCACAACACTCACCAGTTCACGACACTGCCGAAATGCCTGAAACTGAACCAGCAGATGTTCGCACTTCTACTCCTCAACAACAAGCACAACAATCTACGGTTCCTGAACCAAGCACACGAGACTGGGAAGACACGTTGGAGATAGACGAGTCTGCCCCACCACAGGCTTGGATCACGGCAGCAGCACAATATGATCCGATCACAGACGCTGACAAAGATGTGTTGTATCTCCGTATCCGAAGTCCGATTGACTTGTGCATTTTTTGCTCATGAGTATAAGACTTCGGTTACTCCATCCTTGGTGAAGAAAGCGCTGAAAGATAAGAGACTGCGTGCCAAAACCCGATTAACCCGAATGGAGTTCGAGTACTATGCCGATGAGATCCTGAAGGCTCTGAATACCGTTCAACGGCCAGGTCTTCATGAATCAGAAAGAGCTCCACCTCCAATGGATCCTGCTCAAGATAATCAGATTGCTCTTGACTTCTTCGTCACCAATGATCTTGTGTATCTACTGAAGGGGTCATCAAAGTACACAACATCCCTGACCTTGCTGAAAGCTGCCAATTGGGGGACAATACCCTTTATCGAGGAAAAGGTAAATCGACTCTGGGTCCCAAAAATGAATCGTAATTATGATATGTATGCTGTCATAGGTGCATCTCATTGGGACGAACGAGTCCGAAGGGCGTACAGGGGTTGCTGCTTGGCCAATTCTGGAAGCAATGTTAGATCCGACATCCGCATCTCCAGCATCTTAGGAATGAAAACTGAAGCCAAGAACGGCTACTATCATGTGACGGAGATTCGCTTGAAAAGGGAGGATGACAGGGAATACAAAATCCAGCAAGGAGACTTTTCCATCATTCGCCTTGAGGATATCGAAGATATGCTGCTTCTAATGACCCGAGATCAACTCACACATATTCCTCGTGAAGACCTGATTGCTTTGAATACAGCACTTCGTATGTTCACACGAAGCGTTGTCATCAAGTCACGAGTTGAAGATCTTCAGTTGGGAGTCGAAAGCTATCAAAGGAAGCTCAACTTAACCCGTCCTGTGAATCAAGTGCTACCTCAACATGTAGAAAGATGTCCCTATACCGGCATTTCTGTCCCGAATTATGGCATTTTCTACTTGAACAGTCGAGGTTTGATGAAGTTTATGAGGGTGGGTGAGCTCCACAAGTACAGTGATGGAACTCTTCTACAAGTCAGAGGAAAGCTGGAGCATCTGAACTCGGGAGGGACTTTGCCAGAGATGACGGAGGATTGGCATCCGGGTTACCGGCAGATGGTAAAGTATGTGATCAAGAAGATTGATCAAAAGCTCCGTGAACGTAGATTGATGAGGAGCTTGGAAAGATTCGTGGGTGGAAGACCATATCTAGTGCACCACAAGCTACTGCAACGATCCATCTAATGGGTCGTACATTTCAGGTCCACTTTATATTGGTTTTCAATTGTGAATATGTATATTTGTGAATAATGTGCTTTAATGGCTTGATGTAGTGTTAAGGTATGATAATTTTTCAAGAATTTCTCACGAGATTCTAAATCTTTCAAAATATATCATACTAAAGCACTACAACTATCCCTTATTAACTTAAGGGGGAGCAATAACTTGTTCTATGGCCAAACATCGATTTCATTTTTTACCCAAAGACCGGTTAATCCATTCAATATCCCAAATATTAATGGTTAACATTTTGGATAAGGGGAGAAAATGGGATTAAGGAGACGTAAGTGATACTTGGCTAAAAGATGAAAAAGACTTAAAGATTATCCAACTTAATATGTGTCAAGCACGTGTTAAGGGGGAGCGTTTTTGATAAACAAAACACCTAAGGTACAAAACTTTTGATTTCAATATCACAAGTACTTTAGGTGATTTTTCAATGATTTTTCATGGTGGCAATTCCTTCCCAAAACACGCTTAATTCACGACGATTGTGGTGACAAAAGGGTGGTAGGAATAGGTTTAGTCCAATGATTCATCAGAGCCGATGGAATCTTCCCAAGGACAATTCCCTAGATAGAATTAGAAGTCCTAGGAAAGATGGAGAAAGAATGTGAACGTAGCTGAATGCCGACCAAGTACTTAAGCTAGCACTGGAACAATCACAACAAGGTGCTAGTGATGACGTATTGGTAAGCATTGAAGGGGTTGAAGAATGAAAAAGAATTGTAAAGATAAAGGGTGTAAAGAAAGAAGCCCTCCTTACAACTTTAGGCAGAAACCGGGTCAATACATATGCTATTGAGGTCATTTTTGCTAATGATTCTCGGTATTGAAGAAAGACATCATGGACCCAGTGATGCAATGCACAACCCTTCCCAGCTAACTCAAATATCTCTCAAAAGGTATTTGTTTTAATCACACGGAGATCAACACGTTATCTATTGGTTTATTCACTCCGAATAGACTGGTATTGAAAAGGTGGCACTCCTCTCCAGCCATCGCTCACTAAATCAAAACGCACAATCGAGTCTAGAGCCAAGAGATCATCAAAAGTCTCATTAGGACACTTTCCATTTATTCCTTGCTTTCTCACACACTGTGAAAAGTAAGAGATTTTCATGAGTCCTACGCAATATTCCTGTAATATTGCCAGAACATCCGAGTAATACGTAAGTATTACAATGAAGATGGAAATCCTGCTTGAGCCAACATCAAACAAGCTCATGGTAGGTTACACGTGCGGTTCTTTTAGAACCAATCTTGTGAAAAACTGGAAGGTAACAGTGGTTTAATTCTTAATTGAACTTAAACTCGTTCCAGGCCTCTTCGCATTATCATATGATCTTGCCAGAACACTCAGAGTGACTCTTTATTGATCACAGTGACGAGTGGAAATCCTTCTAGTGTCAACATCAAACAGCACTTGGTAGGTGACGTGCAAGATTCTTTATGAATTAAGCTCGTGACAACTGGAAAGCAACGATGGTGAAAATCTTAATTGAAATTCACTTGTTCCAGGTTTCATGAATTGACGGCTTCTAATCACAAGGATAATTTATCCAAGTGATTCACTCTTTATGTTCGCAGTCAGCTTTGGACGGTCGAATAAAGAGAACGGGTTTACCCGCGAAATCCTGTCAGGAAGTTACTTAATTAAAACTATCCGTCACGGGTACGATATCTAATATCGTCCAACGGTCTTCACCGACCGGAGGTAAAATGCTACCGAAATAGAATAAAATGTTCAAAGCCATTTTATTCGTGTCGTTGCTGTGTACCTGTTAAAGACGGTGGCGTTGCTGTGTACCTGTTGAAGACGGTGGCGTTGCTGAGTACCAGTGAAGACGGTGGTGTTGCGGTGTACCTGTAGAAGTCGTTCCCACATGCTTATGTTTTTCTGCATCAAAGTTTAACAAAAATTCAAGAAAGTACAAGATAAAGTCTTCCGCTGTATCAAACTCTGAAACTTTCGAGAATTCAACAAAAAGACATAAGTGTGTGGAACATGGAGTCACGAGAAGGCAAATTCACAAGAGAGGCAAAGATCGCACGTGAAAGGCCAAAGAACAATGCTCTCAAGCCAAAGCCAAAAAGATCAAACCAACATATTCACAACAAAAGAAAGAAAGAAAAGACTACGAGCTAAAGAACGAAGACTTAGTATAGTATGCTAGGTTTAGAATTTTGTAAACATGGAGTGACCTCCCTTAGGGGGAGATTGTTAGAAATACGTTTTACGTATATTAGAAGTATCGGTCACTCCACAATAATATTTATGTTGTAATAGCTCGTAGTTAGAAAATAGTCATTAGTTACTTATTAACTTAAGTAAGAACCGGTCCATGGGCTTGTCATGGACCGGCCCAAGCCCATGTTTGCTTGGAACTATAAATACCCCTTTCCACCATGGAAAGGGGTTGGTTGTTGTCATTTGCTAGTTTCCATTTAATAAAATAACACATAGTTTCTCTCACTTTCTCTCTCTAACTTTCTCTCTCTAGAAATCAACAAACCCCTTCATAGATTCATTGATTATCAATATTCTACATACAAGTTGTTAAGTTTTCAAAAGGTTATAAGGTTTAGACGAAAACGTCATGAGATACGCGATAAGAATGTTAACGAAGAATGTGAAGGCAAAACTTCAAAACTCAACTCAAATCAGTGGAAGGTTAGAAGAAAACGAAAATAAAATAACATCGAATGACAAATGAGTCATATATATGAAAAGAATAAAACAATCCACATGTGTATTCTTTGTAAGATACTCGACACAACATGCTTTTAAGAAAGTATGTTATTCGTTTTTAAATTACACCATTAATCCGGTAATTGCTAATCCTGTACTGTTTTTATTTTTAAATATTTTCACATGCAACTAGTATTCGTTAGTTGTAAAATAATATTTGTTAAAATTTTACGATCTCAAATGAAATCAAAACAGCTTAGAAACATTTAAAACTCATGTTCTGAATTTTCTATCAGATTTAACTTTTAAATATGAGCCGATTAATTGACCCGATAAACGACATTTCCAAGACTCGGAGTCTAAAGCATTTTGATGCAAAACGACGTTTCAGACGACTTTCTAGTTTTACCCGAGACCTGAAAACCAATGTAAAATGACCAAAATACCCCTGCAAGTTCTGTGCAGGTTTGACTATTTTATTTTAAAAACGCAGGTTTTACTTTTAAGTTTTGACCTGTTTATACTGCCCCTACAGTTTCTGCATAAAGTGTATTTTTCGACACTTCTTAACGGCTCAGAATATATACATATATACACACATGTCTTGTGGATTTTATAACAACGAAAAAAATAAATCTCGTAATGAGCATCAAATAAAATATAGCATGATGAACGACAGAAAATGCTTCAAGGTATTCAACACGAAATTTAGGAACAAGACGGTGAAAGCCGTTCGTAATTTAGATTCCAAAATGCAATGTAGGCAAATCTCCTTGGTGCCACGATTGTCAAAAACACAAAACATAGCAAGAAAAGAATGGAACATTAACATGCTACACTCCGGGAGCGAGAAGGTTAATGAAAAACAAATGATACAATTTTATATAAGTAAAATCGTATTCCAATTCTAGCGCCATAATCTAGACGATGATTTATAAAATGACGATGACGTTACCGAAATATAAGTAAACCATACACTTCGGAGTCGATACATATAAATGTCAATAAATAGCGGTTAGTCTATTCCAAGGACACATTGAGCTACACAATGGTCTAGAGACTACGTTTCAAGACGTTCAAGCACAAATAGCCGGAAGACGATTTGAATATCTATATAGATATCACAAAGGGTTAAACAATGAAAGTAACGCGCGTAGATGAAGTTATGTAAGGTCATAATATAAAATTTTTTCAATAAAATCAATTTAAATAGTTCAAAAATAAATACAGAAAGATCTTGAAAATTCGTTGTATTTATTTAAGTTAATCATTAATAAATGATAAACTTTTATCGAAAAGTTTAACGACAGAAATATATATCGATAAAGGGATCCTAGATATAAATATATATCAATAAAGGGATCATAGTATTTATTTATAAATACTTGGCAATAAAGGGATACGTAATAACGTATACTGAAGTGGTAATCCCAGAAGTAGCTTAAACCTGAAGTCACGCGAAGTTATGTGCACCGACTCTTTGAAAAATAAAAACTGACAGTTATAGTTTAGGTTTTTTTTAAATAAAGACCTAGTTCTCTATAACTCATGGCTCTGGTACCAATCTTTAACACCCCCAAATTTACACGCAACGGAATACATCTTTGGGTGCTAACCAATGATACAATAACACATAATTTATAAAGAACGACTCGAAAAGAGACGTTTTAGATTTATCATTCCTAAAACATTCATCAGAGTAGCGTAGTCCCAAGTAATCGTTACCAAAAGATAAGTTAAAACAACATATTGGTTTGTTTTAAAAATGGAACGATAAATAAATCAAAGAGTTTGAACAACAAAAGTAGTGCACAACTTCATTCCGCGTGACCTCCAAGCTTCCACTTCTTGATTACCTGAAATACATGTGAGTAAAACTATCAGCAAAAATGCCGAGTGAATCTATAGGTTTATGTAATCAATTTGAACACAAGCAAAGATTATAAGTTTGTGGCATGCTTATAAGCATCAAATAATAATTTGCATCAACAATGATAATTGTATATAGCATAAATTGCAATAAGCTCATGGAACCGAGCCCTTAGACACTCCCATATCAGTCTAATAAGATGTGAGATTTATTAATTGTCGGTTACCTCCAGATTATTGGTACATTACCGTATACCTGACTTCTCAATACAATATGTTCAAACAGTGTGGAGGTCGGGCCTAAGCTTCTATGACAAGTCCACAAAACTGAACCGGGGCGACTTCCCCCATAGATCTATTAATTGTACTAGCGTTTAACCCATCATAGGTTAATTAACGGTCCATAATTGAGGTTTTAACAAAGACAATAACTTAATGCAATTTAAAGGCAACCACGGGTCCATTCATAGAGGGACAAAGCATACCATAAAAATCTTGTGTTCTAAATTTATAAAAACATGTATTCCCCCTCGCGGGTTTAAAATCATTTAATAACTAGTATAAAGCGAGGCTATAGACTCACCTTAGTACTTATAGTAGTTTAAGACGATCGCCGACGATAGTAGATGTCCGAAAAACACGACAACCGCAACCTAGCAAATAAGGTACGTACATTAATAATAGACTCGAGAAATAAATGATACTTAATAAAATCAAAACTCAAGTATAAAATCACGACAACTCGAGAGAAAACGATGCAAGTGGTTCTATTATACTCTCCTATATATTCATTTTATTATTATTTGCCTTTAATAAAAATCTGCCGGAACATACCGAATGTCCAAGCCGTTTCCCATACTTAAACATATCAAATTTTCATGATACTACTCAGAGAACTTACTTACTATATATAGAAAGTCCTCTCAAAAGCCCATTAAAAGATTTTACTTCTAAAGTTCCCTGCCCGACTCATCTTTGAATCACAAAATCCGGACAGTTTAGCGACCTTGACTTACGAAACCATTTTGACCATTCTAAACAACTCCATTTGTAAAACCGCCACTTGATTATAAAAATAGACTCAAAATACTAAACTTGGAGCCTGAGAACAACCCTTGAATCATTTTGAAACTCATTTTATAGTCCCCGAGATTCGATCCAAATATCGACAACAATTTTCGGATTGTGTCGACACTCGTCTCCCGGTACACGAAAATCAAACTAGTGTATCTTCCACCTCGTTTGGAGTTGGAAGGCCTACTTTATATCAAATCGAAGCTAACGAAATTCTCTACAACCCTATCCAATTAGTTAAGCGATTATCAAACAGTAAGACCCCCGAAAACAGCCTCAAACCTACTGCCCAAAATTGACTATTAAAATCTCTTACAAAAATCATATTTTTGATCAATTCCAATAAGTTTTGTCATCAACCTATGCCCCTAATATCATCATAAACCATTCCTAACACTTGTATCATCATCAAAATCAAAAACCCAAAAATAAAAAATCAAATTTTTAACAAAAACATAACATGAAAATCTCTTGATCATCACTACTAACACATGCATACAACAAATTTGGATCAAACATAACCAACTTTTCTTGAAACATTTATATGGTTGCATGTATGAAAATTTTATACCAAATTGTAGCCCTCTGAAAATGGAGGATGGGACTTGTTTTGATTTTGGATGGATCAAAGTTGATCATCAAAAGTTTTGATGATTTGCTTGTGTTGTGGTGTAGGCTAAAAAGAAAGAGGAGGAAGAAGAATGGTGATTTTGTTTAATGAATTTTTTAAATGAAATGAGATAGTGGAAAAAATTTATATAGTGTAAGGTTAGGGTAGTTTTTGCCAATTTGTGATAGTTTTGGTCCAAAATAGAATAAAATAGTTTAAAAGGGTAGAAAATGTAAATTGTAATTTTTGAAATATTTACGAGACTCGGGTTTCGTAAAAAAAAATACTTTTCAAAAGTTTAAACGCACACGAAAAATAATAATATAATGACTCGATACGTAATTAAAACGATATCGTCGAAAGTATTAAATATCGAAACGATCGATAATAAAATATAAAATTTTAGGCATCCGTCGGTATCGCGATCACTAGTAGTCCTCGTTACTCGTCAAAATATTAAAATATAATATTTAATATCGGTTTCAACTTAAACCGTTAAACATAATAATATTTAACGTTATAAAATACTTCAAAATAATTGAAAGTAGAATTAAATTATGACCTTATTTTTACGGGTTTTACACATTCGAGCTTTATGTACAAACCCCTTTCGTTATTGAGTGACATTTCTAGGTACGTCCATATTATCGATACTGAAAGACACGTCGAGAAGAATATATTTGGATTTTTCAAACATTTTTAATTTTGTGTTTTGCTTTTATATGTTTTATATTTTTGTATTTTTCTTTTTCAATGATATTTACAAGTAGATGTTTGGTAGATGAATCAAGCAGGCACCTTTGCCAGAATCTCCAGTTCTGCTGGAGTTAAACATCTCATACCAATTTACCTAACGAGATACTCAAACCTATCTTTCGACAGAGCTTTTGTAAACAAGTCGGATTATTGTTAATCCGTTCCAACAAAGTATAACTCAATGATACCGCGTTCAACTTGTTCCTTTATGAAGTGATATCAAACATCAATGTGCTTTGTGCGAGATGTACCGGATTGTAGGAGATGGATATGGCCAACTTTGAGTCACATTACATAGGTACTTTGTCAAAGTGGAAGCCATAATCCGTAAGTTGTGTTCTCATCCAAAGAACTTGATCACAACACGTATATAGAGACACATACTCCGCTTTGGCTGATGAAAGTGACGTGCAATCTTGATTTTTAGAAGACCATCCCACGAGCTTATCTTGTCCTAGAAATTGTGCACCACTAGAAGTACTTTTTCGAGTATCAAGACACCCTGCGTGATTAGAATCTGAATAGGTCATTAGAAAGAAACTGGTTTCCTTCGGATACTAGAGTCCCAAGTGAATGGTATTCTTGAGGTACCGAAAGATCCGTTTAACCTCCTTGAGGTGCTTTTCAGTGGGTCTGGCTTGATATCGTGCACAATAGCATGTAGCATGTGAAATATATGGTTTGCTTGCTGTCAAGTACATGAGGGAGCCGATCATGGAATGATATTTCGTTTGATCTATGACATTTCCCTCCAAGTCATCATCTAGGGATGGGGTTGATAATGGTGTCCCAACGGGGTCACATGAGGTCATACCATGCTTTTTGCTTATCTCTTGATAATACTTACCTTGGTTAATAAAAATACCATTTGGGGATTGTTGAACTTGAATTCCTAGAATGAATTTTAGTTCGCCCATCATTGACATTTCAAATTTGTTATGCATTAGTTTTTCAAACCATTTTGAAGTTTTGGGTTTGTAGACCCGAAAATAATGTTATCAGCGTAAATATGCACAAGCAAAATGTCATCCCCATATTTGTATATGAACAAGGTTAGATCAATGGAACCTTTTGAGAAACCTTTGGATACCAAAAATTTCGAGAGCTCATCGTACCACGCCCTTGGAGCTTGCTTTAGTCCATATAGTGCCTTGTGGAGACGATACACCTTGTCAGGATAATGAGGATTAACGAATCCATCCGGCTGTGTGACATATACTTCTTCTTTCAAAGGACCGTTAAGAAATGTCGTCTTTACGTCCATTTGATAAACGATGAATCCCTTATGTGTAACATAAGCAAGGAAATTTCCTGACCGCTTCCATACGAGCCACTGGTGCAAATGATTCTTTAAAATCAATAACCTCTCTCTGGCGATACCCCTTAGCCACTAGCCTAGATTTTTTCTTGATGATCGTGTTTTCTTCATCCATCTTGTTTTTCCAGATCCATCGAAGATTTAACGGTGTTACATCGTATGGTCTGTCAACAAGTTCCCAGACTTTGAGTCTTTCAAATTGTTGAAGTTCATCCGTCATGGATTCAATCCAAGCATGATCAGCCATGGCTACTTTGATGTTTTTCGGTTCAGCTGTACTCACGGCGAGTGCGGACATATAAACACCGCCATCGGTTTCTAGTTGTCGTCTTGTACGAACGGGCTGTGAAGGGTTTCCAATTACTTGAGCCAAAGGGTGATCTAGGGTCCAATGATATGTTGAAGGATGTATTTGGTAGAATGTATGCATATTTGATGGATCAACATGGCGAGTAGAAGACTCTCCTGTTTCATGTACTGATGTACCGAATAGATTGTGAAAATCGTCATCGTCAGATAATGCATTGTCTACTTGATTTGTGTTCTCTGGAGCAATAACAGTAGTTGTGGATGTTGTAGGAGCGGTTGTTGATGAGATATTTTGAGGAGGTAAATCTGCAGCAACCCGTGTTGAAGTAGATGAGGTTGTATCCTTTTGTTGACGATGATCGGGATCATCATTTTTATCATGAGTGACAGCGGAAGACTTTGATATAACATGTTTCTCCCCTGTGAAATATTCATCAAACAATGGTACATATAACATTTACAACTCTTCAATTGTCGTGTCCACTGGTGAACCAACTTTGAACTTGATGGTTCATTCTTGTGGTCTTGAGTTCCAAGTTCCGTGTGATTGTGCACAGAAATCTTTTGTCGTTGTGGATCGGGACTTAAACTGCTTTGTTCAAGTGCCATTTCTTGCAATTCATCGAATATGGACATGAATAGTTTCGACTATCAATTTTGTTCTCTTGTTGTAAACTCTATATCCCTTAGACTGAGTTGCATATCCCACTAGAATACATGCATCACCTTTCTATTTCATCTTATCCAGATTTTCACCATCTCAGATTATGTAACACGTACATCAAAAAATGTGAAGATGTTTGAGTGAAGGCTCGCGATCATGAATTATGTGGTATGGTGTCTTTTCGTGTCTTGGAATAATGAAGGAACGGTTTTGTGTGTAGCATGCGGTTGACACGACTTCGGCCCAAAAGAATAGTGGTAGTTTTGAAGCGGATAATAATGTTCGAGAAGCCTCAACCAAAGTACGATTTCGTCTTTTAACAACGCCGTTTTGTCCAGGTGTTCTCACAATTGATGTTTCATGTTCAATCCCTTCGGCTTCAAAATAATTCTTCAGAGTTGAATTCAAGAATTCCGTGCCTCTATCAGTACGTACCACTTTTTCTTGAGATTGAAAGTTTAAGGAAGTCGATGAGAACTTCGGGTGTTTCATCCTTGGATCTCAAGAAGAAAGTCCACGTGTACCTTGAGTAATCATCGAAAATAACCAGAATGTATTTCTTCCCATTGATAGTTTGAACACGCGTAGGACCACACAAATCCATATGAAGAAGATCTAACCATCCTGTAGAGCTTGGTGTAGTCTTTGTCTTGAAACTACTTCGTTCTGCTTTAATAAGCTCACAAGAAAAACAAAGATGATCTTTGATGAATTTCAAGCTTGGAAGGCCTCTCACAATATCTTTCTTGGAAAGCAATTTTATGGTATCAAAATTGAGGTGAGACAGATGTTGATGCCATAACTATGCTTGAGTCATTGAAGCTTTAGCCATGAAGCAAATTGGAGTTGAGGAAGTTGTGTCTTGAAGTGAAATTGTGTAGAGATTTGTTCCCCTTGAACCAGTGAGTAAATCATTCCCATCATAATCACAAACAAAACATGTCTTCTTTTTAAATGCAACCTCCAAATCCCCATCACAGAATTGACCAACCGAGAAAAGATTGTGATTGAGCCCTTCGACATAGTATACCCTTTTTATCGTGATATTACCCTGGACCAAATCTCCACATCCTAGGATCAGTGCAAATTGATCATTTCCTAATCGGTCCGTATCCAGGAATTTTTCCACGAAGTTAATTAAAAGCTTGAGATTCCCCGTCATGTGCTTGGTGCACCCGGAGTCCAGTATGAAGAGAATTATTTCGATCACCTGCAGAAGAATTAGAACACAATAGAGCATTTGCTAAATTGGATTCCATGTTAGTAGTGATGTCTGAATCACTAGTTTCCCTAGTTTCAATACTTAAAGGCATGCTAACACTCGTAGTCACATTTTTTGTCCTAACCTTAGGCATCCATTTATATCATGGAGGACATTGATTAGCAAACCACCATTTCCAATACTTGCTAACAGACTCATATAATTCTCTAATTCTACTTCTAGGGTTCTTAGTGGTGGAGTCTAATGCAATACTTTTCTTAGGGGGGTTGCACTAGAATGGTTCACTTTGCGTTTAGGTGTACTAGAACTAATAGGCATCGCAATTTTCTTCTTAGTTCTAGTATCTACGCCTTTAACATTATTCGAAACACACATAACATGATTAACATGAGCACATTTTCCACATTTCACACAAACAAACTTAACATTCAAAGTCGAATCATTCAAATCGTCATTACATGCGATTACATGCGTTTTATTCTTAGAAACATTCAAATTCCTAGGGTGGTCTTCTACTTTCTTCATCTTCCCTTGACTCTTGTTTCGCCAAACCTTTTTGTTGTCCCTAATATATGAATGATATAATACGAATTTATGAAGAAAGAAAGGTAGATATGAGATGAATTTTAGAGAGAGAAAGTAGTGAGAGAGAAAGTAGAGATAAATGGTTGGAACTTGTGAAATATTAGATTAGAAGAAAATGAAGAATGAACCAACACCCTTCCTAACATTCTAGGAAGGGTTTATATAGCCTTTGCTTACATGTAGCTTAATGGGCTATATGATCATGGGCCGGGCTTTCCTTTTGGGCTTTGGTTACTTATGAATGAACCTCAGCTTAAAGTTAAGCCCGTAATACACGACTAACAAACTACCTATTACAATGTTCTAAAATACGATACATAATAAACATATGACTGAGCATTCTTGTTTGACTCAATATTTTGAGGCTAACAATCTCCCCCAATGAGAGGTCATAAACCTTGGTCATTTAGTAAATTTGTAGAGATTACTAATCTCGCCATAAATGAGTCTTGAACGTGTAATGATAGTCCTTTTCCTTCATGCTGTGATCTTTGAGCCTTTGTCGTTGTCTTTCGACTTTGTCTTTAAGTTTGAGATCTTTAAATCATCCTTGACTTGTCTTTGCCATCTTGCGATCTTGTGTCTCCATCCACATGCTCACACTATTAATTGTCGCATATGTCTTTAGGCATGAGAATGTGGTTTTGAATCTTTGACTTTGCTGAATATACCGTGACGCCACCTTCTCGAGACAAAACATAGACACGGACTGAATGGCTTTGACATTCGTCCTAAATCGGTAGCGTTTTACCTCCGGTCGGTGAAGACCGTTATACGATATTAAATATCGTACCTGTGATCAGGTAGATTCAATTAAGAATCTCCTTGACAGGGTTTCGCGGCTGTACTAGCCGTTCTCTTTACTCGACCGTCTCAAAGCAAGACTACGAACATAAAGAGTGAATCAATTGGATAGATATCCGCTTGATTAAAGTCGTCAATTCAAATTCCTGGAACAAGTTTGATTCATTAAGAATCTTACCATTGTTGCTTTCCAGTTGACACAAGTTTGATTCATAAGAATCTCACAAGTCACCTACCGTAGCGCTGTTTGATGTTGACGTTAGAAGGATTTCCATTCGTCAATGTGAATATTAATGAATATCACTCTGAATGTTCTGGCAAGACCATAGAGATATTGCGTAGAAACCTGAAACGAGTTTGAATCAATTCAGAATCAAACCACTGTTGCTTTTCAGTTTTACACATGTTCAATTCATAAAGAATCTTACATATGACCTACCGTAGTGCTGTTTGATGTTAACACTGGAAGGATTTCCACTCATCATTGTGAATACTAAGTAGTATTACTCTGAGTGTTCTGGCAATATCGCAAGGATATAGCGTACGACTCTCTTGATCTTCATCCGTGTGTCCCAACGAGATTTGATTGATCTCTTGGCTCTAGACTCTATTTGTGCACTTTTAGTGGTCGGAGGCTGGAGCAGTTGCCACCTATTCAATATCAACTATCTCGGAGTGAGAAAGTCAATAGAAGTCGTGTTGATCTCCGTGACAATAAAACAAACTTCTTTTGAGAGAAGCCTGAGTAGCTAGGAAAGGGTTGTGCATACATCACTGGGTCCATGATGAGTTTGTCTTCATGATGTGTTAACCCGGTTTCTGCCTAAGTTGTATGGAGGGCTAATTTCTTTACACCCTTTATCCTTACGTTTCTTTTTCATTCTTCAACCCCTTTAATGCTTACCAAGACATCATTACTAGCACCTTGTTGTGATTGTTCCAGTGCTAGCATCAGTACTTAGTCGGCATTCAGCTACGTTCCATTCTACTCCATCTTTCCTAAGGACTTCTAATAATCTATTGGATTGTCCCTGGGAAGATCCCTCCGGTTCTGGTTGGATCATAGGACTTAACCTAACCAACTTTTTGACACCAATAACGTCGTGAATTAAAGATGTTGTGGGTATTTGATCATAACCATGAAAAACCACTTTAAATTCTATCAAAGTGTTTGAAAAACATTTAACACCTTGCTAGTTTTGTCGTTTTAGAAAAGCTCCCCCTTCACATGTGCATTAAAATGCGAAAGAATTTAAGTAGACATTTTGCACATGTGGGTAAGAGTTAAAGTGCTTGAGTCTATAGATCACATTTTAATCACATTTTCTCCCCTATCTCTAATATATAAAATCTTTTGATATTAGAGATACCAAATTTGATTAAAATATATTTTGAAAAATAGTCTTGAAAATCTTCGGGAGAAAGATGTGTCAAACTTAGCATGAATTTTGGAAAGCTCCCCCTCAAAAATTGATCCAATTGAATTGTCATTGTGAGGATGTGATCCACATTTCTCTTTTTGAGGATAGGAGTTGTTGAACACACAATTTTTGAAAGATTTTGATTAATCATTGAAAAATTCTTGAAAAAATTGTGTTCAACGCTTTTTTTTTTGAAAAATCCTATTTCTTTTTGTCGAAGAGGTTTTTCTAAAGCATAAACTTGAGTTCATATACTTTGAATGTCTTGACGAATCCACTCAAATGTAAGAAGATTTCTCTTCTTTTGCTGAGGGTAAGCGCACTAAATCGTACACTCCCCCGTGAATATTGATCCGGGTTGCAATATGAAAGTGATTACAAGCCATTGTGTTGAGCTCAAAACATGGAATGTTTTGTGACAAGCTCAACCCGTGATAGATTACTCTACCCGCTGTTTGGAAATATTGTCTAAAATAGACAATTTCCTTTATTTAAAGAAATGACATGTTTTGAAAAATATTTACAACTTTCATTCGAGCTTTATGTACACACCCGTGTCGTTATTTAGCGACATTTCTAGGCACGTCCATATTATCGATACTGAAAGACATGTCGAGAAGAATATTTTTGGATTTTGAAAGATTTTTAATTTTGTGTTTTGTTTTTATATGTTTTATTTTTTTGTATTTTGCTTTTTCATTAATATTTACAAGTAGATGTTTGATAGATGAACCAAGCAGGCTTCTTTGCCAGAACCTCCAGTTCTGCTGGAGTCAAACATCTCATACCAATTTGCCTAACTAGATACGCAAACCTCTCTTTCGAAAGAGATTTTGTAAAAAAGTCAGCTAATTGGTAATCAGTTCCAACAAAGTATAATTCAACAATACCCTTTTCAACTTGTTCCTTAATGAAGTGATATCTGACATCAATGTGCTTCGTGCGGGAATGCTGTACCGGATTACAGGAGATGGCTATGGCAGACTTTGAGTCACAGTACATAGGTACTTTATCAAAGTGGAAGCCATAATCCGTGAGTTGTGTTCTCATCCAAAGAACTTGAGAACAACACGCATATAGAGACACATACTCCGCTTCGGCTGATGAAAGTGACGTGCAATCCTGCTTCTTGGAAGACCATCCCACAAGCTTATCTTGACCTAGAAATTGTGCACCACCAGAAGTACTTTTACGTGTATCAAGACACCTTGCATGATCAGAATTTGAATAGGCCGTTAGAAAGAAACCGGTTTCCCTCGGATACCAGAGTCCCACGTGAATGGTATTCTTAAGGTACCGAAAGATCCGTTTAACCTCCTTGAGGTGCTTTTCAGTGGGTCGTGCTTGATATCATGCACAATAGCATGTAGCATGATGTATATCAGGTCTGCTTGCTATCAAGTACATGAGGGACCCGATCATGGAACGATATCTCGTTTGATCTATGGGTAATCCCTCCAAGTCAGCATCTAGGGATGTGGTTGATAATGGTGTCCCAACGGGGTCACATGAAGTCATACCATGCTTTTTGATTATGTCTTGACAATACTTAGCTTGGTTTATGAAGATACCACTTGGGGATTGGTGAACTTGAATTCCTAGAAAGAATTTTAGTTCGCCCATCATTGACATTTCAAATTTGCTGTGCATTACTTTTTCAAACCATTTTGAAAGTTTTGGGTTTGTAGACCCGAAAATAATGTCATCAACATAGATTTGCACAAGCAAAATGTCATCCCCATATTTATAAGTGAACAGAGTTAGATCAATGGAACCTTTTGAGAAACCTTTGGATACCAGAAATTTCGAGAGTTCGTCGTACCACGCCCTTGGAGCTTGCTTTAGTCCATATAGTGCTTTGTGAAGACGATACACCTTGTCAGGATAATAAGGATTGACGAATCCTTCCGGCTGCGTGACATAGACTTCTTCCTTCAATGGACCGTTAAGAAATGTTGTCTTTACGTCCATTTGACAGACAGTGAATCCCTTATGTGCAACATAAGCAAGGAAAATCCTGACCGCTTCCATACGAGCAACTGGTGCAAATGGTTCTTCAAAATCAATTCCCTCTTTTTGGCCATACCCTTTAGCCACTAGCCTAGCTTTGTTCTTGATGATCGTATTCTCTTCATCCATCTTGTTTTTCCAGATCCATCGAAGATTTAATGGAATTACATCGTATGATCTGTCAACAAGTTCCCAGACTTTAAGTCTTTCAAATTGTTGAAGTTCATCCGTCATCGATTCAATCCAAGCGTGATCAGCCATGGCTTCTTTGATGTTTTTCGGTTCAGCTGTACTCACTGCGAGTGCGAACATACAAACATCGCCATCAGTGTGAAGTTGTCGTCTTGTACGAACGGGCTATGAAGGGTTTCCAATTACATGAACCAAAGGATGATCTCGGGTCCAATGATGTGTTGAAGGATGTCATTGGTAGAACGTATGCATATTTGACGGATCAACATGGCGAGTAGAAGACTCTCCAGTTTCGTGTACCGGTGTACCGAATGGGTTGATAAATTCGTCTTCGTCAGATAATGCATCGTCTGCTTGATTTGTGTTCTCTGGAGCAATGACAGTAGTTGTGGATGTTGTAGGAGCAGTTGTTGATGTGATATTTTGAGGAGATAAATCTGTAGCAACCCGTGTTGAAGTAGATGAAGTTGTATCCTTTTGTTGACGATGATCGGTATCATCATTCTTATCATGAGTGACAGCGGAAGACTTTGATACAACTTGTTTCTCCCCCGTGAAATATTCATCATACATAGGTCCATATAACATTTCCAACTCTTCAAGTGTCGTGTCCACTGTCATATCTGCTCTAGGAACATGTTCAAGAACCAGCTTTGAACTTAACGGTTCATTGTTGTGGTCTTGAGTTCCGAGTTCCGTGCGGTTGTGAACGGAAGTCATTTGTCGTTGTGGATCGGGACTTAAACTGTTTTGTTCAAGTGCCATTTCTTGTAATTCATCAAATCTGACATGAATAGTTTCGACTATCAATTTTGTTCTCTTGTTGTACACTCAATATCCCTTAGACTGAGTTGCATATCTCACTAGAATGCATGCATCACCTTACTCTTTCATCTTGTCCAGATTTTCACCATCTCGAATAATGTAGCACGTACATCCAAAAACATGAAGGTGTTTGAGTGAAGGTTTTCGATCATGAATTATGTGATATGGTGTCTTTTCGTGTCTTGGGATAATTAAGGAGCGGTTTTGTGTGTAGCATGCGGTTGACACGGCTTCGGCCCTAAAGTATAGTGGAAGTTTTGAAGCAGATAATAATGTTCGAGCAGCCTCAACTAAAGTACGGTTTCGTCTTTCAACAACGCCGTTTTGTTCGGGTGTTCGAGCAATAGATGTTTCATGTTCAATTCCTTCGGCTTCAAAGTAGTTTCTCAGATTTGAATTCAAAAATTATGTACCTCTGTCAGTACGAACCACTTTAACTTGAGCTTGAAGACCACGTTGTATCAGTTTAAGGAAGCTGATGAGAACTTCGGGTGTTTCATCCTTAGACCTCAAGAAGTGAGTCCATGTGTACCGTGAGTAATCATCTACAATTACCAGAATATATTTCTTCCCATTGATACTTTGAACACGCATGGGACCACATAGATCCATATGGAGAAGATCTAACCGTCCTTTAGAGCTTGGTGTGGTCTTTGTTTTGAAGCTACTACGTTTAGCTTTACAAAGCTCACAAGAAGAACAAAGATGATCTTTGATGAATTTAAAACTTGGAAGGCCTCTCACAATATCTTTCTTGGAAAGCAAGTTGATGGTATCAAAGTTAAGATGAGATAAACGTTGATGCCATAACCATGCCTGAGTCGTTGAAGCTTTAGCCATGAAGCAAATTGGAGTTGATGAAGTTGTGTCTTGAAGTGAAATTGTGTAAAGATCAGTACCCCGTGTACCGGTAAGTAAGTCATTCCCATCATAATCACGAACAAAACATGTCTTCATTCTGAAAGCAGCCTCCAAATCCACATCACAGAATTGACCAACCGAGAAAAGATTGTGATTTAGCCCTTCGACGTAGTATACCCTTTTGATTGTAATATTCCCCTGAACCAAATCTCCATATCCTAGGATCGGTGCAAATTGATCATTTCCGAATCGGACCGTACCCAGGAACTTCTCCACGAAGTTAATTAGAAGCTTGAGATTCCCCGTCATGTGCTTCGTGCATCCAGAGTCCAGTATGAAGAGAATTATTTGTATCACCCGCAGAAGAGTTAGAACACGATGGAGCATTTGCTAAATTTGATACCACAGTAGTTGTGATAGTAGAATCATTAGTGTCCTTATCAATATTTAAAGGCATACTAACACTCATTGTCACATTTTCTTTCCTAACTTTAGGCATCCATTTATATCATGGAGGACATTGATTAGCAAACCACCATTTCCAAGACTTGCTAGCAGACTCATATAATTTCTTAATTTTGCTTCTAGGGTTCTTTTCTTAGTGGGGGTTGCACCAGAATGGTTCTCTTTGCGTTTGGGTTTTCTAGCACTAATAGGCATCGCAGTTTGCTTCTTAGTTCTAGTATCTACGCCTTTGACATTATTCGAAACACACATAGCATGATTAGCATTAACACACTTTCCACATTTCACACAAACAAACTTAACATTCAAAGCATTCAAAGTCGAATCATTCAAATCGTCATTACACGCGATTACAGACGTTTTATTCTTAGAAACATTGAAAATCCTAGGGTGGTCTTCTACTGTCTTCATCTTCCCTTGACTTTTGTTTTGCCAAACCTTTTCATTCATGCGAGTGCTTTTAAGCTGAGGCCGGCTAACACTATCAGTGGGGATTACTCCTGTAGTAAAAGACACACGTCTATTAGTGTTTCTAGAAGTCTGAGGTGATTGACTTTCTTTGTTTTGTGTGGGTTTAGTGGCCAATCTATAGATCCCTGGTTTAATCACATTTGTGTTCTTAATGCTTGGTGATCGAATATGTGTTTTGGGAGTATTCTGTGGCAACTTATCTTTCCCATCCGTCTTGGGGACAAACGCATGTTTTGTAAATGCAGAATTAGAGAAAACAGATGGTTTTCCCAAGACAGAGGGTCTAGTCACTTTTTGCGCATTGGGTTGTCTTACAACAGGTTTCTTAACACTAGGTTCCACAATTTTCCCACCCATCTTAGCAACGAGTTTCTTCAACTCTGCTATCGCTATTTCCCTATCTTGTAACTGAGATTTCAACCCTTTAATTTCCAAATTCAGTTCATTTTTTTTCATTTCTCGAAATGTTATGGAAAGTTTTTCTTGTAAGTTATTATCATGTGGAAAACGACCAACGTCTTTTTGCAAAGCAAGTTCAAGAGAATGACAATGTTTTTGAAGGAAATCAGTTTTGTGTTGAAGTAACTCAAAAGCCTTTTTATCAACATTTTCTTTATGTTTCGAAAGCTCAAGTTCAAGACGCTCACATTCTTTGATTTTATCAAGATATTTGCATGCAATATCAGAATATTCATCGATATCAGCACAAGATTGAAGAGTAACACACAAAATATCTTTGGAGAGACATTCTTCTAAGAGTAAATCATATTCATCAGAAAAAACGGACTTGTCCATTTGAAGATCGTCAATTTCTTTCTCAATAGACTCAACATATTTTAAATCATCAAACATTTCAGACCAAATTAATCTTTCAAATTCAAGCATATTTTCTTTTAATATGGTCGTGTTCGGTATTAAGATTTGTTTGATAAGCACAGTTATATCTTGAGGAATTGGTTTTTTCCACTCGTCATTTTCTCGTTGTTTCCATTCATTATCAACAATGGATTTAATATTATCAATGTAATGTTGTAGAAAACTAAATGTCTGCCTACTCTTGCTTTTAGAAGCATCAAGAGGCAAGTAGTTGATGAACTTAGAAACGTTTGTTTTCTTAGTAGCAAAAGCTTTCTTCCATTGAATTCTTCTTTGTTTGCATTCTAAAAACAATTCCTCACGAGACTTGTTTCTGAGTAGTGGAAAGACCATATAGACTATTCTCATAAGCATAATTGTATGGTTTCACAAACTCTTTATTGACCGGTGATCTACTCTCCTCTTCCCATAGGGATGTCTCATCATAACCAAGAGGATATTCAGGATCAGTCCATTCAGACTCATCCATATAAATGCGCGGGTTCGCAGCTTGAGCTTGGGCAAGATAATCAGGACTTGCAAAGCTAGCTTGACCCTTAAACATAGACGGAGGTGCTAACATTCTTACGGTTTGAATAGAGTCATGCGTTTTATAAACAACTTTTTTCAAAAATTCGACTTGTTTTTCTAGTTCCGTTACTTTTTCAGTATCTTTTTCATGTCGACTTTTTAAATCTTGTTTTAACGTTTGAACCTCTTGTTTCTTAACATCAAGAATTTTAGCAGACTCGGTGTTATCCATCGAAAGCTGTTGTTCAAGTTCGTTAACTTTGGTGGTAGCAAGGTACGTTTTTTGACGTTCATCCATTAACAAAACATTAAATTGACGTTTCTCTTTGGTTAATAACTCAAGAGTTTCGTTGTATTTCTTTTCAAGATCGTCCTTTTGACTTTTTAACGCACTACCCTTGTACCCCTCAAGCTCTTTTGTTTTCTGAAGAAGTTAATCTTTATAGCTTTCAATGGTCTCACTAGATGTAATTAATGCGGCTTTGCATTCTTCAAAATTTTGAGTGAGCGCTGCGTTTGCCTTCTTTAATTGCTTTTGACCTTTTCTAGTTTCATTGACATATTTTTGTAAACTGGCAATTAAATTAGCAAGCGCGACACGCTCCTCATCATCATACTCATTTGCATGTTGATCATCCTCAAACTCACTATTGCACATGTCTAATGAATCGGGTGTGGTATTGCTATCAACCGTTTCCGTCATACATGTGTCATTAATGGCATTGGGTAGCTCACTATGCTCATGAGTATCACCAAACACATTATATTCATAAGTGGTGTGTACCTTATCGAGTGGCTCAGTGTCAAAGATAGGTCCATTGTCATCTTCAGTGATGTTGAGAACTTCGTCAACCTTTGCCATGTACGAGTAATGTGCTTCTAATTCTTGGTCGAAGGCTTCATCATCAGTATCATCAAGCATTGCTCCTTCCTCAGCCGATAATTTGACCCCTGCTTCCATCTTCTTGCATAACAACATCTTCTCTTTATGATAGCTGGAGTCCCTAACCCGTTTCGGCTTTCTGCATTCCTTTGCCATATGCCCATAACCTTGGCAATTATAACACTGAATCCCACTTTGTTGAACCACTTGCGTTCCAACAGTTTCCCTATTCCCAGTAGCAGCAGCAATCCTCTGAGTATCATACTTGGCAGTTTGTCGATCATACCTTGTAGAACCCTCAACATGTGTTGGATTATGTCGATCGTACCTAGAAGGACTTTCAGCACGTCGACGTGTGTCATACCTAGAAGGGTTCTCAACATATTGGTTCTTTGTGTTGGATGATGTTCGAAGATTTTTGTTGGTGGGTTTGAAGATTTTCTTGTAGGTCTTCATAATGAAAGCAATTTGTTGTTTCATTTCCCGATTCTTCTGAGCTTGATCTTCATCACTATCCTCTTCAGATGATGACTCAGATGGTGGTGATGGTGCTCTTGGTTCTTTGCCGCGTGATCTTGTGAAGGATGAGGACTTGGATGATGTGGAACATCGTGGTGAGGATGATTGAATGGAGTGTGACTTTGAAGTACGAGATCGATGATCTTGAGTGGTAGACACTAGAGCAAGTGGATTAGCCGTCTTTGCAACTCGTTCAGCTCGAATTTCATTTGCCTCATGCTGAAATTGTTTCAAGATATCAAAGAGAGTGTGATAGTTTACCTTGTCTAACTGCTTCTGTTGTTTCACCAAAGTAACAAAACGTGTCCACTCTGGTTGAAGTTGCTGAAGAAATTGCACATTGACTTGCATGGTGGAGACCTCCAGGTTGTTTCTTGTCATGTCGTTCATCATTTTGTAGAATCATAAATAGTAAGACTCAACTGATTCTCCATCCAATGCAGTAAACTTACCAAAATTCCAAAACAAGTTAGTTTTAACATCTTGCTTGTTGAGTGATTCTCCTTGTTGCAAGCGTTCAATAGCCATCCACATTTCTTGTGCCGTAGGGCATGCATCAACCGTGGAATAAATATCATCTCTAATTCCACTTAGAATAATATAGATCGCTTCTTTTTCTGCATCATACCAAGCACGCTTCTCTGGTGTAAGATCAGATAACGTTTCTTTTCTTGTGGTTGCGGGTACTTCTGTGGTAGTGTCAGTGGCTGGTGTATGAGGAACAGTGATATCGGAGAAAACATATGGTCCATTGTTAATACATTGCCTCAATGCATCACCATTAGTTCTTGTATCAAGATAACAAAGAAAACGTGATTGCCATTGAGCATATCGACCGGCCACAAGCATTGGTGGTCTCTCTTTGTTACCCGCCACCATTATGTTGTTGTTCGTCACACGGTATTCTGTAGTAGAATCAATCTCAAAATTCTCTGAAATGATGAAGTGAATATGGATCTTAAGTAGATATGATGTGATTGAGTGGTTGTTGAAATTCCGAAAAAATGCTATATATATATATATTTTTTTTTTCAGTCCGACATTAAATTCCTCAGTCCGACAAAACGGTAGACCAAAAAATTTTGTATCGCCAAATTTTGAAATTGAGGTAGAAATGTCCTAAAACTAGTATGGAAAAAATTTGAATTTACTTGACGGAAAAATTTTAACTTTTTTTTTCTTTTTTTTAATCTTCGTGTAAACGATATTCCTAAACTAGTCTAGATGGTGGCTAAGTCTAAAAAATACTCAAACAAAATTTAGCTAAACATGTTATCGGAATGTGCCATCGGAATGTCCATCGGAATGTTGGCTGTCGGAATGCTTAGATCGCAATGCACTGTCGGAATGTTTAGATCGGAATATGGCTTAGATCGCAATGCACTGTCGGAATGTTCAGATCGGAATGTCCTTCTGTCTGAATGCTTAGATCGCAATGTATACCTGTCGGAATCCTAGATCGCAATGTTTGCTTTTCGGAATGCTTAGATCCGAATGTTCAGATCGGAATATGGCTAAAACAGATTTGGTAGAGTAATGACTCAAAAGTCCCTTGAAACCGTCGGAATCCCAGATCGCAATGTACGATCGGAATGTCACGTCGGAATAAGGTATCGAAATCCTTAGATCTCAAAGTAGAACCTAGTGGTTATTGCGATCTGACCTCAAAACACTTGTACTTTCTGATGGATACCTTTGCTAGAATTTTGAAATGATGAAAAACCAAGGATTTTTGAACGTTTGATCCAAGAAAGTTTGTGTTTTTAACCAAAACCAAGATACCAAAATCACTACAACACAATTGAGGAAGGTATACGACTTGAAATCACAAACAAACACAATAAAATCTTGAATTCGTGGAAGAAATAAGGATCAAATCAAATAAATCAAGTGAAAACACAACAACCAATCCAAAACTACCCCATGGCGATTGATACCAATTGTTGTCCCTAATATATGAATGATATAATACGAATTTATGAAGAAAGAAAGGTAGATATGAGATGAATTTTAGAGAGAGAAAGTAGTGAGAGAAAGTAGAGAGAAATGGTTAGAACTTGTGAAATATTAGATTAGAAGAAAATGAAAAATGAACCAACACCCTTCCTAACATGCTAGGAAGGGTTTATATAGCCTTTGCTTACATGTAGCTTAATGGGCTATATGATCATGGGCCGGGCTTTCCTTTTGGGCTTTGGTTACTTATGAATGAACCTCAGCTTAAAGTTAAGCCCGTAATACACGACTAACAAACTACCTATTACAATGTTCTAAAATACGATACATAATAAACATATGACCGAGCATTCTTGTTTGACTCAATATTTTGAGGCTAACTATTTTCATTCATTCGAATGCTCTTAAGCTGAGGTCGGCTAACACTAGCATGGAGACTACTCCTGTAGTAAAAGACACACGTCTATTAGTGTTTCTAGAAGTCTGAGGCGGTTGAATTTCTTTGTTGTATGTGGGTTTAGTGGCCAATATATACATCCTTGGTTTGATCTCATTTGTGTTCTTAATGCTTTGTGGTCAAATATCTGTTTTGGGAGTAATCTGTGGTAACCTATCCTTCCCATCCGTCTTGGGGGCAAACCCAGGTTTTGCAAATGCAGAATTTGAGAAAAGAGATGGTTTTCCCAAGACAGAGGGTTTAGTCACTTTATACGCATTGGGTTGTCTTACAACAAGTTTCTTAATGCTACGTTCCACAATTTTCCCACGCATCTTAGCAATGAGTTTCTTCAACTCTGCAATCGCTATCTCCCTGTCTTGTAACTGAGCTTTCAAATCTAATTTCCATGTTTTTTTCATTCATTTCTCGAAACGATATGGAAAATTTTTCTTGTAAGGTATTATCATGTGGAAAACTTCCGATGTCTTTTTGTAAAGCAAGTTCAAGAGAATGACAATGTTTTTGAAGAAAATCAGTTCTGTGTTGAAGTAACTCAAAAGCCTTTTTATCAACATTATATTTGTGTTTTGAGAGCTCAGTTTAAGACGTTCACACTCTTTGGTCTTAGCATGATATTTACATGCAACATCAGAATATTCATTTATAGCAGCACAAGATGTAACAGTAACACACAAAATATCTTTGAAGAGACATTCTTCTAAGATCAGATCATATTCGTTTGAAAACTTTGATTTGTCAGTTTGAAGTTCATCAATTTCTTTTTCAAGAGACTCAACGTATTTCAAATCATCAAACATTTTTGACCGAATTAATTTTCAAATTCAAGATCATTTTCTTTTATTATCTTCGTATTCAGAATTAAAAGTTCTTTCACAAGCACAGTTATATCCTGAGGGTTCTCTTTTTTCCATTTTTCATTTTCATGTTTTTGCCAATCTCTTTCAACGATTGATTGAATATTATCAATGTGATGGTTAAGAATACCAAGTGTCTTCCTACTCTTGCTTTTAGAGGCATCAAGAGGAAGATAGTTAATAAAATTAGAAACATTAGTTTTCTTAGTGGCAAACGTTTTCTTCCATTGAATTCTTCTTTGTTTGCTTTCAAGAAACAATTCCTCACAAGACTTCTGTTTTTGTGGAGTGAAAAGACCATAAAGACTGTTTTCAAAAGCATAATTATATGGTTTCACAAAATCTTTATTGGCCGGTGATCTACTCTCCTCATCCCAAAAGGATGTCTCTTCACTATCGAGCCTAATTACTGGGCAATCATGATCGGTCCATTCGGACTCATCAAGATATAAGGGGGGGGGGGGGTTCGCAGCTTGAGCTTGGTCGAGGTACTTAGGACTTTCAAAACTAGCTTTACCCTTAAAAACAACCGAGGTGCTATCATTCTTATGGTTTGAATAAAGTCATGCGTTTTATAAACAATTTTCTTCAAAAATTCGACTTGTTCTTCTAGTTCCGTTACTTTTTCAGTATCTTTGCCTTGTCTATTTTTGAAATCTTGTTTTAACTTTTGAACCTCTTGTTTCTTTTCCTCAATAATTTTAGTAGAATCGATGGTATTCATAGAAAGCCTTTGTTTAATTTCGTTTACTTTTGTTGTGGCAATGTACGTTTTTTGACGTTCAGCACCTAAGAAAACATTATGTTGACGTTTTTCTTTAGCTAACAAAGCAAGAGCTTCATTTTATTTATTTTTAAAATCATCCTTTTTAACGTTAATTAAACGACCTTTGTACCCCTCCATCTCTTTGTCTCTTTGAAGAAGCTGAGCCTTATAACTATAAATGGTCTCACTAGATTTTATAAGAGCGACTTTGCTTTCTTCAAAGTTTTGATTGAGCGATGTGTTTGCCATCTTTAATTGCTTTTGATTCTTTCTAGTTTCATTGACATCTTTTTGTAAACTAGCAATTAAATTAGCAAGCACGACACGATCCTCATCATCATACTCATTTGCATGTTGATCATCCTCAAACTCATTATTGCACAAGTCTGATGAATCAGGTGTGGTATTGCTATCAACCGTTTCCATCATACATGTGTCAGTTATTGTTGTTGGTAGATCACTATGCTCATGTGTATCACCAAACACATTATATTAATCATCATGTTGTACCTTATCAATTGGCTCGGTATCAAAGATAGGACCATTGTCATCTTCAGTGACGTTGAAGACCTCATGAATCTTTGCCATGTATGAATAATGTGCTTCGAGTTCTTGGTCAGAGAGTTCATCATTTGTGTCGTCGAGCATTTCTCCTTCCTCAACTGATAACTTGATCCCAGCTTCCATCTTCTTGCATAGCAGCATCTTTTCCTTATGATAACTATAATCCTTAACTCTTTTTGGCTGCCTGCATTCCTTAACCATATGCCCAAAACCTCTGTAGTTAAAACAATGAATCCCACTTTGCCGCACAACTTGAGTACCAACAGTTTCCCTATTTCCAAAAATAGTAGCAACCCTCTGATTATCATACTTAGTGGTTTATTGATCATACTTTGGAGGACTCTCAACACGCCTTTGTTTGTCATACCTTGGAGGAATCTTAGCATAGTTGTTCCTCGTGTTTGATGATGTTCTGAGGTTGTTGTTGGTGGGTTTGTAGATTTTCTTGTATTGCTTCATAATGAAAGCCATTTGTTGCTTAAATTCCCTATCCTTTTGAGCTTGTTCTTCACCATTGTCTTCTTCATATGATTGCTCAAGTGGTGGTGACGGTGCTCTTACAACTTCTTTGCCTCGAGATCTTGGTGGAGCATGTGACTTAGAGACAATGGATGATCGTGGTGATGATGATTGAGTAGAGTAGGTATTTGGAGCACGAGAACGATAATCTGGGTAATGTTGAGTGGTAGACACCAAAGCAAGTGGATTTGCAACCTTTGTTACTCGTTCAGCTAGAAGTTCGTTTGCCTCATTCTGAAATTGTTTCAAGATGTCAAAGAGTGTGTGATAGGAAACTTCGTCTAACTTTTGCTGTTGTTTCACCAAGGTGAAAAACCGTGTCCACTCTGGTTGAAGTTGCTGTAGAAATTGGACATTGACTTGCATGGTGGAGACTTGCAAGTTGTTTCGTGTCATGTCATTTATCATTTGTAGAAACGGGAGTAATATGAACCAATTGATTCTCCATCCTTTGAAGCAAACTTGCCAAAGTTCCAAAACAGGTTTGTTTTCACATCTTGTTTGTTGAGTGATTCACCTTGTTGCAAGCTTTCAATAGCCGTCCACATTTCTTTAGCAGTAGGGCATGCATCAACCGTGGAGTAAATGTCATCTCCAATACCACTAAGAATTAAGTAGATTGCTTCCTTCTCTGCATCAAACCAAGCACGGTTCTCTGGTGTGAGGTCAGATCTTTTTTCATCACGTTCATATGCGGGTACTTCGTTAGTTGTGTCTGTGGCTGGTACAGTATGGACTTTTACCTTTGAAAATTTATAGGGTTCATAAAAAATGCATCGCCTTAAAGCATCACTATTAGATTTTCTGTCAAGATAACGTAGAAAACGGGATTTCCATTGATCATATCGACCAGTCACAAGCATTGTTTGTATTTCTTTGTTACCCGCCACCATGATCTTGTTGTTCGTCACATGATACTCTGCAGTACCATCTTGATAATCTCTAAAATTTTGAAGTGAATAAGATTTTAAGTAGATATGGTAGTGATTGTTGTTGAAGAGAAAAGTTGTTGAAATCCTCTAACAAAGTGTTCTTAAGAAACCAAAAAATTTCAAGACCAAAAAAACTCACGATAAAAAATTTCAAATTCACGTTTTTTAAAAATCTCGGAATATCTCACTTAAACAAGATCTTGGAATAATACTAATCCAAAAATACCTCGCAATACTTGGCGTAGACAAGATCTCGCAATAACCGTGTTGAAAGTAATCTCGCAATATCACTCCTTTAAAAGATCTCGCAATAAACAGATAAGAACATATCTCTCAATATCCTTGAATTTATAAGATCTCGCAATAACTGGATACGAAGATTTCGAAATATTCAAACAAGGATCTCGCAATATTCAGGAAACTAATAGATCTCGCAATATTCGATCAAGGATATCGCAATATTCAAGCAAGTAATAGATCTTGCAATATTCGAGCAAGGATCTCGCAATATTCAAGCAAGAAAGATCTCGCAATATCACGATACTTTCCGCAATAACCAGGTTTTAAAACCCTAATTATTACGAGAATCCTCACTGAAATATTCCGCAATAAATAGAAGTATTCCGCAATATTCTCGGAAAATACGTACTTTTTCGCTTGAATCGAGCCAAACGCCCCAAAATTTCGTGTTTTTAGACGATCCAAAGTGACCAAATCCCTACCACAACTATGTAGGAGATATTGGGAAAGATCAAACCATAAAAAACATGAAATTTTTTGAAGAATCGAGATGAAGATCAAGAAAAACTCACGAAATGTAGTATAAACCAAAACCAATCACTAATATACCCCGTGGCGATTGATACCAATTGTTGTCTCATTATTTGTGATGATTAAACACAAATTATAGTAAGGAAGAATAACAAAAGAGATGAACTTTTGAGAGAGAAAGTAGAGAGAGAAAAGAGAGAGAAAAATGAAATGGTAACCAACACCCTCGTAACATACTAGGAGGATAGTATTTATAGCCAAGCCTACATGTGGCTTATGGGCTATATGATAATGGGCCGGGCTTGAATCTATTAACTAAATAACCTTAAACATGGACTATTAGCTATTTTATCAAGCCCGTGATTCTCGACTTTTCTACTATCTATTACAACGTTATAAGAATAATACATAATAATCCTATGACCGAACATTCTTGTTTGACTTAATATTTTAAGGATAACAAATTCTAGAGAAAACTTCAGGAATATCGGTGTTATCCGTGAAGGAGTGGTGGACAATGCGACCTTCGTGGAAGGTGCAGTTTTCTAACTGCTTACACAAGTCTTTTTGTGCGGAGGTAAAATGTTTAGACCTATGATGTTTTGGGATATAGCTAGCGATGTCTTTGTGGTCATATGTCCATGCGGAAGGCATTTTGATCCTAAGGCAAAATTTTCTCAAATTAGTCGAATTTTTAGAAAATAACTAAACAAGTTCCTAGTGTGTTCCTATATGCAACAAATGTAGAGATACGGTTATCTCGACCCGAAGAATAATTTTTGAAAAGGTACATAATGCATAGTTTTTGAGATAACCCAAACGCTCCTTATGTTCAATGTAGTTTCAAATGAACGTACCCGAAAATACATATGAATTTTGCAATTCCTTTAGCGTTCATGAGTCTTTATGCTATGATTAAAACGTCGTTTTTGGGTATTTGTTTATTTACAATGTTTGCAAACAAATTTTGGCATGACCTAAATAGTGAGAATGATCATTTTGATTTTTTTTTATCAATTAGGGATTTCTAGCAATTCCTAATGACTTTGTTAATGGGGTTATGCATACAAAGTCTTTTAGCAACAAAATAAATCAATGCATTGGTTAATTTCACTAGCCTAATTGAATCCCTAATTTCAATTTTGTGCAATTAAAAAGAGCCCTAGACTCAGACTCAAGATAATGTGATAATAACAGAATGTAAATAAGATATAAGTACTTACAGTGGTTGATTTGCACAAAGAAATTAGATAATTTTGCCCTAGGATTGGTAGAGTGATGAATTTTTGGTGGTTATGGTCGTGTTTTTACAGAAAAGAGAAAGTGTTTTTGTGTTGTGGGTGTTTGTCTTCAACTCTTTTGCAGTTTTTGCAAAGTCTCAGACAGACGGACCCTTACACAGACTGATGTTGTAGTTTTTACTACTCTTTAGGAAAAGAGCAATAAATAGGGCAAGTGGGCACGACGATTTAGGAAAACCGTGTGTAAATGACCCTAAGTGAGTTCGTTCTCGAGGAGGCAAGTGCGTTGTGTGTTGATTTGATTAATGATTTGTGATTATATGATTAAGAAAGAAAGAAAGAAATGAGATTATAAGAGAAAGACGGTTACGAAAACGAATTAAACTAAGACGAAAAAGGCGGTCACGCAAAACCGTAAATAGTGCAAAAATTAAAATTTTAACCTAAAAATTCCTAAAAACTACTAAAAATCCCCAATAATATTCTAAGAGTTTACAAAAAATCCAAACTTGCTAAAACCTTTTAATTAATTAGATAATGACTTTTTAATGCTAATTAAAGCCCTAAAAATCACAATAAATTACTAAAAAGCCCTAAACAAGATCTTAAAGCTTGTAAACCTCAAAAATGTCCTAATTAAGCTAAAAAGTATTTTTTAAAATTTTAAAACCAAATTAAACTATTTTTAAACACTTAAAAACTATTTAAATCAATTAAAACTTAAATTAATTCTAGAAAATAATTGAAAAGTCCTAAAAATATTTGGAAAGTGACAAAACTCCTAATTAAGTGTCCTTAACCTAGGAAAAATGTAAAAACTAGAAAAAATCAAAATTCGATTTTTAATAATAAAATAATATTAAAATATTCAAAAAATTTCAAAGTTCATAAAAAAATTCTAAAAAATTACCAAAAATTTAGAATAATGTAACTAAGACAAAAATGCAATCAAAATTTTCTGAAACCTATTTAATAATTTTATATTGAATTTTAAAGTTGGTTAAAAACCCTAAAATCCAATAAAATAAAAAATAAGCTAAATTGAAAACTTAAATAGCTGTAAACCTCAAAAATATGATTAAAAACCTAAAAACTATTTTTTCAGATTTTTAAAATATCTTTTTCTATTTTTAAATTACTTTTCAAAATTTAAACTAAAAATAATCCTAGAAAATTAATTAAATAAGAGAAAAATAAACTTTTTCAACTGAAAAGTCAAAAACCCTAACAAGAACCAAAGAAAAATGCTAAACAGTCAAAACCTTAAAGAAATAAGCTGGAATAAGCTTATGAATAAGCTGTTAGCTAAATAAGCTACAAAACATATACACCTTAAGTATAATTTGAAATGAAACTCTACCAGTAAAAGTCCCAAGGGCGCGCTGGTAAGTTGTGAGTGTTGTGAGGAGGATGGCGTAGGTTCGAGTCCTGGCCAGTCCTTTTTGAAAACTTTTTTACTTTTTTTTTTAACTTTTAAAACTCAAGCACAGTAACTTAATTTACTCCAAAACACAAATACTAATCCAAATTAACAAGATTAAAGCAATCTGGAACCAAAAACGTGCTCAGGTCTGAATTTTTGATGAACACAAGGAAACAGATATTTTCACTTGTGCAGATAATCAAGAGGACTTGATTGTGGAGTTCTTGTTGGTTTTTGAATGGACAAATGGGGCACCCCTATACTCAGTTGAGTATAGGGAGTCAATGCAAACACAAATCAAGCAAGTTTATAACACAATCAAGCACAAAATAGCAACCAAAGTTTCTGATTAAGGTCTTATGTTAACTGATGAATATGGTGTTGGTTTAAATGGCAAAAAAGTGAGATTCAAACCCTAAGATTAATGCACACAAATCAAACCACCAGCATACAAGTTATCAAAAACCTCAAATGACCTATAATCTAACAGTTACCCAAAGTTGATGACCCAATTCACACAAAATAAGCAGAGAAGTGCACTTACTGATTTTAGTATGCTATCTTCCAATTTTAACATGCAAGTTGTGTTTAAACTCCTACCAAACTGAAAGACAAGCACAAGTACTACCTAAAAACCACCTAGGAAGTGTATTTGAACAGGTTTAAGCCAAGATCAATAACAATTACCCCAACTAGATCCCTAATCCAAACACCCCTTTAAATCTGAAATACAAATTTTAACAAAGCAAATGCTTACAAATCAAATCTAAACTGGTTTTAAATTAATCTAGAATGCATATCAACCCTAAACAATCATGAACAAGCAGGACAATCAATCATTTAACACCTTACACAAAATTCAAGAAAAATCAACACTAACTGAAAAATGAAAAATGAAACAAGGAATTTTACCTTAAGGGACCTACATCCAGGTCCCTTAGTGGCTGCTTAGCCACCTCCAAATAGACTGGGGTCTATGCTGAACCTTTGACAACAAACACAAGCAAAACCTGCTAAGATCAATACACAAACACAATATAACCAACTTCTGATTTTTTTCAAACCTTAAAAATCTTTTTCAAAACTTTTTTCAAATGTTTTTCCTTTGAAAACACTTACACAAACCAGTTAATAACTTTGGAAAATCCAAACTCAAAACAAGATTTAACCAAAAAATTCAAAATTTCAGAAACTTTTGAAAACAAGACTAAATTTTAAAAACTTGAAAAATAAACAAACTTGGAACTTAGAACACAATCAAACAATATAAATAAAGCTGGCTATTTGCTTCTCATCAACAAACTTTAACCATTTTTCATTCATCAGAAAACTGGACTTACAAAGTTGTAACTAAGGAGAAAAAAAAGAACCAGAAGAAAATGCTAAGCTATACGTCCTTATATAATGGACTACAGAACACTCTAGAATGTGAAAACCCTAATACATGAATTTCCTAAGCTGCCCTTGGACGAATTTGAATCTTGGTCAACATTTTGCCTTCATGTGATCTCTTTGGAGTCATGTGAAGATGCTAGCTGTTTTGAAGTGATCTCAACCCTTCAACAAACCTTTGGGGCCAAGGATATGATCTCCAACGTTCATTTTGTCCCCTCCTAGGGTTTTGTGGAAAGGGACATGAGCAGGGAGGGCCAGGGGTGTCACATGGGTTGAGTGGGGTTTGATTTGGGATGTGGGTTTTGGTGACAATAAGGTAAATTAGGGATCTGGAGTAGATAAACAAAAACCCCTTTGAAATGTGATTAATTCATCCTGGAATTAGCTAGGGTTTAAGTGGCTGATTAGCAGGGTTTAATCTAGTTTGGGGGTTAAAGTATTTAAAAAACGTGTTTGCCACCAAAATTTAAACCTGGATTAGTTAAATAAATAAATGAGTGGGTGGATTCTGACGTGGGGGAAAGGGTGATTTTGATTGGTTGTGTTGGAGTAGTGGGACACGTGGAGGAATGTGAGTGGGGGAATAGAGTTTGGTTGTCTGGCATGAATGGCCCCCAAAGGTTTCACTTCCCTCCACTTTGTTTTAAACAGCTTAAACTTCAAATCCCTTTGTAAATAAGTTTTGGCAGTTTGTCATTTTTGGCACAAGGGTTTTACAAACTTTGAATAAGGACTAAAAGTGTAATTTTGGCAATCCTCAAGGGCTTTCAGTGACATGTCTTCATACTTCAAGGTGTTGACTTGTTTGTTTACTTCTTGGAGGACCAATATTGATAATTTAGTTTTGTTGAGGGACTAAATTTGCCAATTCTTCAAAGTTAAGGGTCCTTTTTGTAATTTTGACAAACTTTAGGGACCAAAATTGTAATTATGAAGATACAAGAGAATAAAGTGTCAATTCTTCATAATTAGAGGACCCTTCTTCATAATTCTTCAAATCTTCAAGGGTTTTCTTTGGAAAATTCTTCATTAGGGCTTGGTTCATCGTGCGGCTTCGTTTCCCGTGTTCGTTTTTGACTGATTCTTGTGATCTTTTGTCATTTTCTCAATATCCGTACCTAAAATACACAAGCAACAAACACAAGCATATATTTGGGTATTTTGATGATATTTAATGCATTTTAAGCCCTATTTGGACGATGAGACTATGTATAAAAGCAGTCTCATCACTCCCCCATACTAAACCATTTCTGTGCCCTCACGCAATGCCAGAATAAAGTATCATAGCACCTCCAAAATTCATTTTTATTCACTTTTATTGAATGATAAACTATCTACACTACTACTATTACTACTACTTGTGTTTTAGACATAATGTATGATTTTCATCGCAAAATGGGACGTTTAGGTTCATAGAATAAGAACACGTGAATGCTTCGTTAGAAATAATTTCATCGTCCTCGATTTTCACTCTAATTCCATGCCAAGCGTGTAACGAGATCATTGTCATTATAAGTTAGTAATGCTAACACTACTCATATGCCCTAATCACGTACTTATCCTCCCATTATTCCTAATTTGTATCTCTTATATTTTATTTTGTCTTGAATGTTTCACGAGGATACATTGTTTGACTTATGCAATAATAGAGATTTAGGTCTAAAAATAGAGTCCTAACGGTGTAACTAAGACCATCAAATCAATAACCCCTCCTAATAGACGACGATGTTAAAAAATTATGTTGACAAGAAGAATCGATAAACACGATTTTATAACGGTTTTGAACATGAGACTTATTACCAAGACTTTTATACGCCCCCTAACGGAAGGGCCTTATTATCTTTGGTTTACCTCCATCTTTTATTCAACTTCGCCATGAAGCTTTTATTATGACTTCGGTCTTGCCTTGCCTTTTATTATCCGCCTCATCGGTGGTTTTATTTGCCATAGACGTATATCCTCACGCTAAGGCGAATTTTGGATCTTTAAAGCTTCGAAGATTAAGGCTTGATTCACTTTCAATTTTGCATAGATTTTTCGGCCTTGTGTGCTTCAAATTGTTTGCTAGATTTAGGTGAGCACTTGAAATCTTATTATTGGGTGAAGCTTTCGATTATTCGGGTGCCAATACTTTAAAACCGTGACGCTGGCGATACCTTAATGTCTTCCAAATTTAATTACACGGAAGCTACTAGAAAAGACTAGAAACCCAACAATCCTAACTAAACCGCTAAGTCAATATTTATTAAGCAAAAAATATTTACAAGCGAAGGGAGAATAAGCAAACAACGAGAACACATGAGTTTTTGAAAGAATACGAGTACTCTACGTTTAGCATAGTAACTTATAATTAACTCTATCATTTCTCGTCCTCATCTAAGAGACTTAGCCTAATGTGTAGTTAAGGAACCAAAGCTAAGTGCTCAACACGCACGGTCGAGTCAAAAATTACTCTTATTCTCGCCATCGGAAAACCTACATTCGTGTCTTCAAACACTTATAAAACATGAGAAAAAATTTAAAATTTGGCCATTTTTAGCCTTATTTTGCAATAAAACGATAACAAAAAGATAAACTTTGGAAAGCGTGAAGGTTTGGCAAGGCAAGTATCTATTCACCCCCCATACTAAAGTTAAACATTGTCCTCAATGTTTCGAGTCTAGGGGTGCAAACACCCCCATACTAGAGACGTAGTCGAATGCCTAATCTAGCATGGAAAGGGTGTAACCAATAAATTTAAATCCGTTTATGAAGTGTGCTATAAACCTAAGGTTAGAACAATCAAGGATATATCATGGATATTGAGAAAGTCTTCAAAGCAAACGATCGAGTGCTCCCATAAAACGAACACGAGAGGCTCTAATCGTGAAGATAATGATCATCTAAAAACCACAATTCACAAACAACCACGGAACAAAGGTTGGAAGGGCACAAATCCCCACACGTAAGCTACATTAGAAAGCGATAATATGTACATAGGATAAGCATGGGACTCCCCCACGAGGCACCTCGTTTTTGATTACCGAGTCATGAGCTCGACTCGATCCCCTCAAAACTAATTATCATTGGGGAAGGTGACTTGGTCGAGGTAGTTCAAGGATGGAACTTCCCCGCCAAAGTAGTGCTTCAACCTATGTCCATTCACCTTGAAGTTAGGACCATCATCTTGAGCTAGCTCGATGGTCCCATACGGAAACACTTGAGTCACGGTGAATGGACCGGACCAACGGGATTTCAATTTACCGAAAAAGATTTTCAATCTTGAATTAAAAAGCAAAACTTGATCCCCAATGTTAAAAACCCGGTTTTTAATTTTAGAATCATGCAACTTTTTAGTTTTCTCTTTATAAATCAATGAATTTTCATAAGCAATGTCCCTCAATTCATCCAATTCATTCAATTGCATTTTCTGGTGTTTTCCCGCGGTCTCCATATCATCATTACAATGCTTTAGGGCCCAATAAGCCTTGTGTTCTAACTTGATAGGCAAATGACAATTCTTTTGTTAACATCATAAGATTCAAGCTAACAAGAGGTGATCCGGAGGTCGGGGAGGATAAAAGAAATGTTTAGACATTTTAGAGAGAGAGAGAGAGAGAGAGAGAGAGAGTAAAGCTTGAATGTAGTGTGTGTATTTAGAGAGAGAAAGGGAAATACACAAGTAAGAAGAATCCTCACCCCTCCATGGAAGTATGGAGGGGTATATATAGGCTAGACATGAGGTCACTTTGACAACATGTCAATAGTAGTCCTCCATGTTTTTGCCTATCTGAATAAAATGTAATTCCGTAAATGGCGCTCACATTTTAGGGCTAACAATCTTCCCCCAATGTGGAGACATACGGAATTACTTACAATGTTCCTAACAAGTAAAAATACAACAAAATAAAGTCTTCCAAGGCGCTTCCAATGTTGAGGATGTCTTTTAATTCTTCTGGTCTTCATAACTTGTACCTCAGCTTGAATCCTCTTTGTCTTTGCTTGTTGTGGAACAATTGTAATATGCATGATTTGGATTAACTTCCCCCCAATTCATGCAGCATGTATTAAAAAACTTTCTTCATAGACTTCTTTTTGACGAAGTTTCTGAATCAGCTTCCCCCCAAACCAATATCTGTATCTTAAGCAGGTTCTGACACTTTGATGTAGTTTGAACAATCTTCTAGCTCATCGGTTTAAGTGCACAACGGAAATTTGTAGAAGAACCACACCAAATAATACTGCTTCTATACTGTTTCATGTCGTTTAGGTTTTGATGATAATTCGTTTGGGGTAACATGCAGGAAATCAGCAACAATTTTTTTTTTTCACGCATGCAGAATACTTCATAAAAATCATATAAAGTAAGTAGATACCATTCCATGTACACTACTTCCCCCTGGAAGTTGATCCGATTACTTCAAAGTACACGATCTTCCCCCATGATGATTTCGAACTCTCGGAAGCATCATTATCGTGGACGTCCATATACTCGAGAAGTTCTTAGTCTTAAGCAAATGTCTTGAAAAGTTTTGAAAGTCATTGAGAAACTTTGAAAATTTTTGCTTAGACTATGAAGTACCATTGTCGTTGTGAAGCTCATAAATATCCCGTGAGAATTGATTGCTGATTCCATCTCTCTCTGTCTAACTTACCAACCTCAAATTCATTCGGCTATTTGTTGTGACCACATGTGAAGTAAACCCGATATTCCAAACTTGAAACTGAAGTACAATCCCCCAAATTTTTTACTTAAGCTTGCACTTATGTCGATTGAAGAACGGTGCAGAAACAAGTCTCTAACATCTCTTGAAGTTATCCACACGAGCAACTGCGTGTGACACCCACAAATGATAGTAATCCATGTCGTCGACCATCCACCCCTTGACAGTGGAAACTAGATAATTCAAGTCTCAATCATAAGTTTTATCGTCCAAGCAAGTCATCAATCGATAGACTGGGTTTGAAGAAAAGGGGTAGAAAAAATAGAAGGAAGGCTCGATGATGAAATAAGTAGACGCCTTCATGAAATCCCACTTCAACTTCAAATAAGGAATGCCAAATCCACTTCGTGATCACTTGTCTTTGTAGAATCAAAACTAGCCTTGTCGTTAAAGTGAATCTTATATCGGATCGTTTTAGTGTTAAGTGCTTTGTTTGCTTTGGTGTTGTGTTGTGAATGTCGTTAACTAGAACAAATTCTGAAAATAATTGTCATTAAGGGACAAAATTTGTCTAGATAACTTATCATTGAAGCTCAACGTCAGTTACATGCCCAACTGATGCGCGGATCCACCTCCGCGGTGAGGTCGTCGAATTTTTTTTCGAAAATATTGGGTTTTAAACCAACAATTTCTTTGTTGTTTAAGCACTTTCGATTGAATATCCGGCACCATAAAAAATAATGTCATTATCCGGTCCATTTAATCATCATTCAACATTCAGTCTCAAAATAGAAATCATTACTCGGCCCAAATCTATATCTGACCCATCTGATAATTTTAACATGCCCAACATCTAATACTTATATTAAAATACAGCCCAATAATCGTTACTTGGCCCAAAACCAAAAACTCCAATACCCGGTCCTTAGACTTGGTAGATTAAATAACCACAAAATCATTTGGGGTAACACAACCCTAATCCCACTCTGTATTATTCTCTCCGCCCCCATTCTCATCTTTTTCTCCCAAACCTAATCTCACTTTCAATAGCCGCAAATTTTCTTCCCATCTCAATCCATAATCGCCCCATCATCTCATCAATTATTAACAGTTACCATACTCAAATCCATCTCAAATCTATCTTTGAATCCTTATAACACCATATTAAGACCCTCTTTAAAGCATTCAGCTTAGAACCATTCGAGCCACTATGGAGCCAAAAACCAAGAAATCGGTTTCTTCAAGATCTTGCAAAAGGTCTCGGGTAGGTGTTGAGTATGCGTCAATCGAATCAATGAGATTGATATAACAAAGTTGTTATATCAGTCCTTCACATTCGAATAGCAACAAAGGTTTAAGCCTTAAAAGATCAGTGATGATATTTTATTTCGTGTAAGATCTTGAAAGATCTCGACATGCATGTCTCTAAACACAAAAAAAATCTGAGATCTTTATGATTGATTTTGTTTTACTTGTTTTGAGTCAGATTCAAGTCGTAGATGGGATAGGTGTCGACGGGTTTAGGATAGATGATGTTGGTATTGCGGAGAAATAAGGTTGGCTTGATATGATGGTAAAAGTCTCGGGTTTTGTTAAAAATTGGTCATGCTTTTTCTATAAACACATCGCAATGATTTTTTTTACAAAGGCTATCAGTCTTAATTGAGTCCATCGCAATGTGAAAAATAAATCAGCCATCGTAGTCTGTTTTAAACCCATCGCAGTCTTAAAAAGAGTGCCATCGCAGTCCAACTTTTTAAAACACATCGTAACATGAGTAAGATGATTGAGCCATCGCAGTCTAACAATTTTTAACCCATCGAAGTCTAAAAAATTTCCATCGCAACCTGATGATATCCATCGCAGCGTGACATCGCAGCGTGTCATCGCAGCGAGACATCGCAGGCGAGTCATCGTATTCTTCCATCGCACTCAATGCGATCAAAAATGCCCATCGTAGTCTGCCATCGTAACTTACCATCGTAACATGCATCTGAAGAGGGTTTTGACCCAATTTCTTGGTTGCCGAAAAAAATGGATCTTTGTCTTTTCAAATCTGCCCCTTTTTTTTCTGACCATTTACCAAAAAAAAATTGGATCGGATCTGGGTTTCTTAAAATCTATTCATCTTCATCTTTAACCAAAAACCCAGAAACATGAGAAGCAGCTTTAAAAATCAGTTAGTTGTTTATTAAGCCGTGACTCATTTAATGGCTGAAAAAACATAAGAAAAGAGATAGAAACAGTTAAGAAAAAAAAACTGTTTGGATACATTTGGACTATTGGACAACAGGATTAATTGGACAATTGGACAGATTGGATACATTTGGACAGATTGGAAACATTTGGACCTTTTGACATCATAAGATCCTTTTAAGCTTAATAATAAGCAGAAAACATAACACACCAAAAAAAATTCGTGACTTTTAACAGCTTAAAAATAAGCCGAAAAAGCTACAAATCAGCAAACACGAAACACAAAACACCCCCGGTTAGCTCTGATACCAATTGTTAACATCATAAGATTCAAGCTAACAAGAGGTGATCCGGAGGTCGGGGAGGATAAAAGAAATGTTTAGACATTTTAGAGAGAGAGAGTAAAGCTTGAATGTAGTGTGTGTATTTAGAGAGAGAAAGGGAAATACACAAGTAAGAAGAATCCTCACCCCTCCATGGAAGTATGGAGGGGTATATATAGGCTAGACATGAGGTCACTTTGACAACATGTCAATAGTAGTCCTCCATGTTTTTGCCTATCTGAATAAAATGTAATTCCGTAAATGGCGCTCACATTTTAGGGCTAACATCTTTCCATACACAAGCTTATAGGGAGTGCACCCAATGGGCGTCTTATGAGCGGTCCTAAAGGCCCATAAAGCATCATCCAACTTATCCGACCAAGATTGTCGGTTTTCTCCTACGGATCTTTCCAAGATCCTCTTCAAAGCTCGGTTTGAAACCTCGACTTGCCCACTCGTTTGTGGGTGATAAGCCGTAGAAAGCCGATGGGTAACCCCATATTTCCTTAGAACCCTTTCAAATTGGTCGTTACAAAAATGGGTTCCACGATCGCTTATGATAGCACGAGGGGTTCCAAACCGAGAAAACAATTGCTTCAAAAACTTGACTACCACACGAGCATCATTGGTGGGCAAGGCCTTGGCCTCCACCCACTTAGAAAGGTAGTCAACCGCAACGAGAATGTACTTATTACCACGAGATGATGGTAACGGCCCCATAAAGTCTATACCCCAAACGTCAAAGATCTCACACACTTGGATGATATTTTGTGGCATTTCATATTTTTGTGAGGCTTTTCCTTGTCGGTGACATGCATCACACGACTTCACAAGATCTTGTGCATCTCGGTAAATAGTAGGCCAAAAGAAGCCGGCATCAAACACCTTCTTAGCCGTGAGATTAGCACCGTGGTGACCACCTGTGGGTCCCTCATGGCAAGCTCTAAGGATGTTAGAAGCTTCGGTGCCAAATACACAACGTCGGATGATTTGATCTGCACAAGTTCGAAACAAGTAAGGGTCGTTCCAAAAGTAGAACTTGACGTCACGACAGAATTTTCGTTTTTCTTGAGTCGTCATACCCTTAATGATGAAGTTACCCGCATGGTAATTTTAAAAATCCGCAAACCATGGGGTGGAAGAATCAAGCTTAGAATTCACTACACCAAGTGTCTCGAGCGGAAATGTTTCGGTGATTTCCTTGGGCTCGTAAATACTTTGGTGAGGATCTTCCAAACGAGAGAGATGATCGGCCGCTAGATTCTCGGCTCCTTTTTTGTCAACAATGGTGTGATCAAATTCTTGAAGGAGGAGAATCCAACGAAGTAATCTAGGCTTAGCATCTTGCTTTGCCATGAGATACTTAATAGCTGAATGGTCCGTATACACTATGCATTTCGTCAAGACGAGGTAAGGTCGGAATTTCTCAAATGCATACACCACGACAAGGAACTCCTTTTCCGTTGTAGTGTATATAAGTTGAGCCTCGGTCATCGTCTTGCTAGCATAGTGAATAGGCAAGAAGTGCTTATCATGACGTTGCCCCAAAACGGCCCCAATAGCGTAATCACTAGCATCACACATAAGCTCAAAGGGGAGGTTCCAATTGGGAGCAACAAGAATGGGAGCTTCGGTAAGTTTCCTCTTAAGGATTTCAAAGGCTCGTACACAATCTTCGTCAAAGACAAAACGTGCCTCTTTTTCAAGAAGATGTGTAATGGGTCGAGAAATCTTCGAAAAATCCTTGATGAATCGACGATAAAAGCCCGCGTGGCCTAGGAAACTCCTAACTCCCTTAACGGTTTTGGGATGAGGTAATTTGGCGATGACGTCTACCTTAGCTTGATCTACCTCAATCCCCGCTTTCGAGACCTTGTGCCCTAAGACGATTCCACTCTTAACCATAAAATGACATTTCTCCCAATTGAGCACAAGGTTGGTTTCCTCACAACGTTTTAACATTCTCTCGAGGTTCGACAAACACGAAGTGAAAGAATCACCAAACACGGAAAAGTCATCCATGAAGACTTCCATCGTCTTCTCGATCATATCATGAAAAATAGCCATCATGCACCTTTGAAAGGTTCCCGGAGCATTGCAAAGTCCGAATGGCATTCTACGATAGGCAAACGTTCCATATGGACACGTAAACGTAGTTTTTTCTTGATCACGAGGATCGATGGGAATTTGGAAGTAACCGGAAAAACCATCTAAAAAGCAATAGAAATCGTTTCCCGCAAGACGCTCCAACATTTGGTCCATGAAGGGCAAGGGAAAATGGTCTTTTCGAGTGGCTTCATTCAACTTTCGATAGTCAATGCACACTCTCCATCCGGTCACGAGTCTAGTGGGAATTAACTCGTTGGCATCGTTTGGCACAACGGTCATCCCTCCCTTTTTAGGGACACAATGAATAGGACTCACCAAGGGCTATCGGAAATAGGGTAAATCATTCCCGCGTCAAGGAGTTTAAGGACCTCCTTTTTTATGACATCGTGAATTTTGGGGTTCACCCTCCTTTGAGTTTGGATTGTGGGCTTGAAATCCTCCTCTATTAAGATTTTGTGGGTACAAAACTTGGGATCGATTCCCTTAATGTCGGATAACTTCCACACAATCGCCCCTTTGTGATCCTTTAGAACATCGACAAGTGCGGTTTTTTCATCATTCGAAAGTTCCTTCGCAATAATAACCGGCAACTTGTCGTCCTCCTCCAAATAGACATATTCGAGGTGAGGAGGTAAATCTTTCAACTCGAGAATAGGTGGTTCCTCAAGTGAAGATTTGGGCTCGATACTCATAACCTCCTCGGGTGGAGGAAATGGGAAATCGTTAAGAAAATCCTTGATAATCGAGAAGTCCTCATCGTTGTCGAGGTCTTCGTCACAAGTACGTGGAACATTGCATTCTTCCAACGTAAAACCACCACCTTCGAAAGGAGTGAAGGTTGGTGTCGAATTATCAAGAATTGGATCTAACATAGTGGGATTGCCACTAGTTTCTTCATCACCAAACCCTAAAACTTCTTGTGAAAATTCCTCGCAAACCACGTCGATCATATCAACGAGGTTTATGGTAGCAACAAAATAAACATGAGAAAGTTGAGAATTTTGAGTTGCGTTTATAACAAGTTCCTCGTCGTTGAAACGTAAGGTGATCTTTCTAGCATGAACATCAATTAAAGCCATAGACGTATCCAAAAACGAACGACCTAAAATAAGAGGAACTTGAGGATCCGTGGGGATATCGACAACGATAAAGTCTACGGGATAGTAGAACTTTCCCACTTTCACAAAAACGTCTTCCGCCAAACCACAAGCACGAATCGTGGAATGGTCGGCCAACTCGATAGACATTAGTGAAGGAGTAAGATTAGGAAGATTGAGCGACTTGAAGATTGCAAGTGGCATCAAATTAATGCTAGCACCAAGATCGGCCAAGGCATAGAATTCTTCCATATCTTGAATGGCACAAGGGATGAAAAATACACCGGGATCACCGACTTTTTGAGGTATGCGATTAAGATAAACCGACGAACAACTAGACAACTGATGCAATTTCTACTTGTTGTTCAACATACTCTTAAAGTTAGCGGCAAATTGAGGCATCATGACCAAAGCATCGGCGAAACTCACATTAAGGTGCAACTCACGAAACATTTTCATAAAAAGCTCAAATTGGTAGTTGTCGCGCTCTTGTCGTTTCTCCTTCCTAAGTCTCGATGGGTAAGGCAAGGGTGGTGTGGGTTGGGGCATAGGCATAGCCTTTGGAATCTCGGGTTCCAATGTTGGTAAAGGGTCGACCGTAGGTGTGGCATGAGCGGTACTTTGTGGGCTTGAAATATGCTCCTTTTCGACCACCACCTCGGGTTCTTCCTCAATTTCCTCCACCGTTGGAGCAATTGGTTGAGGAGTCGGTTCTTTAAGTGTCTTACCACTGCGTGTGGTAATCACTTTCATCTCTCCCTTCGGGTTTGAAACGGTGTTACTAAGAAGACCACTCGAAGTAGAGGCTTTGTTCCCCATGACGGCTTCTAAAATGGCATTAAGCTTAGCATCTTGACTATTAAACTTAAGATCTTGACTAGCGGCTTTTTGGTCAATCCTTTGTTCAAGCCTAGCATGACTTTGTTCAATCTTATTGTTTTGACCTCTAATTTGATTAGCAAAATCATTTTTCAACTCATTTCTCATGTTAAGATTTTCCTTCACAAAATTAGCTAACTCCTTGGTGTTTTTAGCCGTGTCCCTAGCTTGACTAGCCAATTGCTCTTGAATGTTTTCCAAAATCTTATCATTTGCCGTGGCGTAATTCAAAAAGTCCATTGGAAGTTCTTTAGTGTAAACATTTTGAAGACCTTGACTCGTGTTTTGAAAATTACGGTTTTGGTTTTGATTTTGCAATTGGCTACTACTTCCTTGATTCCCATAGTTTTTATTACCCTTGAAATTGTTCCTTTGATTGCTTTGGTAACCAACTTGATTGTTTCGATAATTGTTAGCATTTTGATTTGGTGGAAAACCCGGTGGAGTCAATTGATTAGTGCGGGGAACTTGACCGTTTTGGTTATAAGTTCCCGCGGCCGCGAAGGCACTCGAAGTGTTACCACCGTTGGTAATGCACTCAGAATAATCGTGAGCTCCACCACAATACATATAAGAAACCTCAACCGCTTTAGCCGTAGCGGGAGTGGGTTGTTCACCAACTTTAAACTCAATTAACAATCCCTTAAGCTTATCAAAAATCTTGTTCTCCAAATTAGCCTCGATTTGGCAAGCATCAACGGTGTGTGACAATGAAGGCGAAGGCCAAGACGAAGCCTTACGAACACTCGACGTGCTACGAGGACTATAGACCTTAGACCTATTCTCAATGATTAACAATGCTTCCTCGACCGTTTTACACAAAAAATTACCACCCGCGGCGGCATTAAGATAATCACGCTCATGATCGTTCAAGCCATTGTAAAACGTGTCAATTTGATGCAAGTCGGAAAAACCATGATGAGGACATTCGTGCAACATTTCCTTAAACCTATTCCAAGCCGTTGAAAAACTCTCATTATACTCTTGCGAAAACTTTGAAATCTCGTTTTTCAAGTGCGTAGTCTTAGAGGGCGGAAAAAATTGGTTCACGAATTATGAAACGAGATCCTTCCACGTCAATATAGAATTTGGTGGCTCTTTCTCTAACCAAATTTTTACGGGCCCCGCTAAGGAATACGGAAAAAGCATCATCTTAATCGAGTCGTTTGAGACGTCCTTAAACTTGCAAGTGGCGGTGAGACGATTAAATTAGCGAATGTGGTTTGAGGGTTGTCCTTTTCGTCACCTCGAAACTTGTTGTTTTGAATCATGGACAACAAACCCGTCTTAACCTCAAAAATCTCCGCAAGGATAGCGGGAATCACAATCGCTTCTCCATAACCCTCGGTGGGTGCTTGAAGCAACTCCATCATTGTTCGATTAGCCATGGGTGCTTCTTTCACTACAATGGGTTCGTCAATAGGAGACTCCTCACTAGAAGGAGTGATGGATTTGTTTCTTCGTTTACGAGCACGTCTTGCTTTGGAGCGAGTTTGCATAAACGTCACGTACAACGAGGGGATGAGCAAAAAAGATTCTTTTTGGTGTTTTTACTTTTTAAATTTTTTTGTGGTTTTTGATTGTTTTTACTTTTTTTTTGGATTTTTGGAATGTATTAGGTAGACACAAATCAACAAATCTCCTCCTTAATCAAATCTCTCGATTAAAGAAGCCTCAAGGAATGAAAACGATCACGTGAAGTGAACGCCTTCGATGACTTTAGAACGATGGTGGAACACCAAATCGTTCAAGAGGGTTTAATCAATAGAAACCAAGAAAATATATATGATACTTAAGTAATACTTTGGGCGGCAAAACCCTCGATTAGCTTTCAATCTCAAAATACGCACAAGCAAGCGGAGGAAATGAGGTGGCGCGAAGCACTTAAGAGCCTTTGTCCTTTAGGTCGTGAAATACAACCGCCTTATACCCACCTTATAGTTTGTATTTTTCAAAATCGAGCTTCACGAAAGTATTTATCTATTTTTGCCTTTTTCTTTGGTTTGAGATTCGAATACAATGATTGGGTAATGACCTCCCAAGTCAAGGTTGTGATTTCTCACGTATTTGGAGTACTTGTAAATTTATTGTTCTACGTATACAATATAGTAATAGTATTCACAAAAAAAAGAAAAACGATAATACGTATTAGTAGAGTGCTACTAATACAAATACTATTATGGCTATATATAAAAACAACAATTGTTCAACCAAAACACAACACGCCTCCCCGGCAGCGGCGCCAAAATGATGTTGCAGTTTTTACTACTCTTTAGGAAAAGAGCAATAAACAGGGCAAGTGGGCACGACGATTTAGGAAAACCGTGTGTAAATGACCCTAAGTGAGTTCGTTCTCGAGGAGGCAAGTGCGTTGTGTGTTGAATTGATTAATGATTTGTGATTATATGATTAAGAAAGAAAGAAAGAAATGAGATTAGAAGAGAAAGACGGTTACGAAAACGAATTAAACTAAGACGAAAAAGGCGGTCACGCAAAACCGTAAATAGTGCAAAAATTAAAATTTTAACCTAAAAATTACTAAAAATTACTAAAAATCCCCAATAATATTCTAAGAGTTTACAAAAAATCCAAACTTGCTAAAACCTTTTAATTAATTAGATAATGACTTTTTAATGCTATTTAAAGCCCTAAAAATCACAATAAATTATTAAAAAGCCCTAAACAAGATCTTAAAGTTTGTAAACCTCAAAAATGTCCTAGTTAAGCTAAAAAGTATTTTTTAAAATTTTAAAACCAAATTAAACTATTTTTAAACACTTAAAAACTATTAAAATCAATTAAAACTTAAATTAATTCTAGAAAATAATTGAAAAGTCCTAAAAATATTTGGAAAGTGACAAACTCCTAATTAAGTGTTCTTAACCTAGGAAAAATGTAAAAACTAAAAAAAATCAAAATTCAGTTTTTAATAATAAAATAATATTAAAATATTCAAAAAATTTCAAAGTTCATAAAAAATTCTAAAAAACTACCATAAATCTAGAAAAATGTAACTAAGACAAAAATGCAATCAAAATTTTCTGAAACCTATTTAATAATTTTATATTGAATTTTAAAGTTGGTTAAAAACCCTAAAATCCAATAAAATCAAAAATAAGCTAAATTGAAAACTTAAATAGCTGTAAACCTCAAAAATATGATTAAAAACCTAAAAACTATTTTTTCAGATTTTTAAAATACCTTTTTCTATTTTTAAATTACTTTTCAAAATTTAAACTAAAAATAATCCTAGAAAATTAATCATATAAGAGAAAAATAAACTTTTTGAACTGAAAAGTCAAAAACCCTAACAAGAACCTAAGAAAAATGCTAAACAGTCAAAACCTTAAAGAAATAAGCTGGAATAAGCTTATGAATAAGCTGTTAGCTAAATAAGCTACAAAACAAATACACCTTAAGTATAATTTGAAATGAAACTCTACCAGTAAAAGTCCCAAGGGCGCGCTGGTAAGTTGTGAGTGTTGTGAGGAGGATGGCGCAGGTTCGAGTCCTGGCCAGTCCTTTTTGAAAACTTTTTTACTTTTTTTTTTAACTTTTAAAACTCAAGCACAGTAACTTAATTTACTCTAAAACACAAATACTAATCCAAATTAACAAGATTAAAGCAATCTGGAACCAAAAACGTGCTCATGTCTGAATTTTTGATGAACACAAGGAAACAGATATTTTCACTTGTGCAGATAATCAAGAGGACTTGATTGTGGAGTTCTTGTTGGTTTTTGAATGGAAAAATGGGGCACCCCTATACTCAATTGAGTATAGGGAGTCAATGCAAACACAAATCAAGCAAGTTTATAACACAATCAAGCACAAAATAGCAACCAAAGCTTCTGATTAAGGTCTTATGTTAACTGATGAATATGGTGCTGGTTTGAATGGCAAAAAAGTGAGATTCAAACCCTAAGATTAATGCACACAAATCAAACCACCAGCATACAAGTTATTAAAAACCTCAAATGACCTATAATCTAACAGTTACCCAAACTTGATGACCCAATTCACACAAAATAAGCAGAGAAGTGCACTTACTGATTTTAGTATGCTATCTTCCAATTTTAACATGCAAGTTGTGTTTAAACTCCTACCAAACTGAAAGACAAGCACAAGTACTACCTAAAAACCACCTAGGAAGTGTATTTGAACAGGTTTAAGCCAAGATCAATAACAATTACCCCAACTAGATCCCTAATCCAAACACCCCTTTAAATCTGAAATACAAATTTTAACAAAGCAAATGCTTACAAATCAAATCCAAACTGGTTTTAAATTAATCTAGCATGCATATCAACCCTAAACAATCATGAACAAGCAGGACAATCAATCATTTAACACCTTACACAAAATTCAAGCAAAATCAACACTAACTGAAAAATGAAAAATGAAACAAGGAATTTTACCTTAAGGGACCTACATCCAGGTCCCTTAGTGGCTGCTTAGCCACCTCCAAATAGACTGGGGTCTATGCTGAACCTTTGACAACAAACACAAGCAAAACCTGCTAAGATCAATACACAAACACAATATAACCAACTTCTGATTTTTTTCAAACCTTAAAAATCTTTTTCAAAACTTTTTTCAAATGTTTTTCCTTTGAAAACACTTACACAAACCAGTTAATAACTTTGGAAAATCCAAACTCAAAACAAGATTTAACCAAAAAATTCAAAATTTCAGAAACTTTTGAAAACAAGACTAAATTTTAAAAAATTGAAAAATAAACAAACTTGGAACTTAGAACACAATCAAACAATATAAATAAAGCTGGCTCTTTGCTTCTCATCAACAAACTTTAACCATTTTTCATTCATCAAAAAACTGGACTTACAAAGTTGTGACTAAGGAGAAAAAAGAACCAGAAGAAAATGCTAAGCTATACGTCCTTATATAATGGACTACAGAACACTCTAGAATGTGAAAACCCTAAAACATGAATTTCCTAAGCTGCCCTTGGACGAATTTGAATCTTGGTCAACATTTTGCCTTCATGTGATCTCTTTGGAGTCATGTGAAGATGCTAGCTGTTTTGAAGTGATCTCAACCCTTCAACAAACCTTTGGGGCCAAGGATATGATCTCCAACGTTCATTTTGTCCCCTCCTAGGGTTTTGTGGAAAGGGACTTGAGCAGGGAGGGCCAGGGGTGTCACATGGGTTGAGTGGGGTTTGATTTGGGATGTGGGTTTTGGTGACAATAAGGTAAATTAGGGATCTGGAGTAGATAAACAAAAACCCATTTGAAATGTGATTAATTCATCCTGGAATTAGCTAGGGTTTAAGTGGGTGATTAGCATGGTTTAATCCAGTTTGGGGGTTAAAGTATTTAAAAAACGTATTTGCCACCAAAATTTAAACCTGGATTAGTTAAATAAATAAATGAGTGGGTGGATTCTGACGTGGGGGAAAGGGTGATTTTGATTGGTTGTGTTGGAGTAGTGGGACACGTGGAGGAATGTGAGTGGGGGAATGGAGTTTGGTTGTCTGGCAGGAATGGCCCCCAAAGGTTTCACTTCCCTTCACTTTGTTTTAAACAGCTTAAACTTCAAATCCCTTTGTAAATAAGTTTTGGCAGTTTGTCATTTTTGGCACAAGGGTTTTACAAACTTTGAATAAGGACTAAAAGTGTAATTTTGGCAATCCTCAAGGGCTTTCAGTGACATGTCTTCATACTTCAAGGTGTTGACTTGTTTGTTGACTTCTTGGAGGACCAATATTGACAATTTAGTTTTGTTGAGGGACTAAATTTGCCAATTCTTCAAAGTTAAGGGTCCTTTTTGTAATTTTGACAAACTTTAGGGACCAAACTTGTAATTATGAAGATACAAGGGTATAAAGTGTCAATTCTTCATAATTGGAGGACCCTTCTTCATAATTCTTCAAATCTTCAAGGGTTTTCTTTGGAAAATTCTTCATTAGGGCTTGGTTCATCGTGCGGCTTCGTTTCCCGTGTTCGTTTTTGACTGATTCTTGTGATCTTTTGTCATTTTCTCAATATCCGTACCTAAAATACACAAGCAACAAACACAAGCATATATTTGGGTATTTTGATGATATTTAATGCATTTTAAGCCCTATTTGGACGATGAGACTATGTATAAAAGCAGTCTCATCACAGACGCTTGGGGGAAAGGGTCCGACGGGTTTCATCTGCACATGGGACATAAAACAAATTTTCTTAACACGAAATTTCCATTAATCCCAAACCTAGTCTTAAAAGGTTAAATGGCTCACGCTTAAGTGGGTTTGTTAAGATCTTGGCTATATTATCTTCGAATATACCTTTTCGATGGAGATATTACCTTTTTGGACGTTGTCACGTAGAAAATGATGTTGAATTTCAATGTGTTTGGTTTGAGAGTGCAATACGGGATTTTTGCTAAGATTAATGGCTCATTTTTTTTCACACAGAATTGTTATATCTTCCAACTTGATGTCATAGTCAACAAGTGCTTGTTTCATCCATAATACTCGTTAACATGGTTTGCTCGCCGACACGTACTCGGCCTTAGTTGTGGAAATGGCGAGTGTGGTTTGCTTCTTCAAAAACCATGAGGTGAGACAACATCCGATAAATATACATACAACACTTGTACTTTTTCTATCAACGTAGCCACCAACATGGTCCAAACCTGCGTAGACAACAATTTCCATTCCCGTTCCTTTGGGATACCATAGTCCAAGGTAAGTTGTTCCTTTGATGTTTCTAAAAATTCTCTTGACCGCTTCAAGGTGTGACACATTTGGATTGTCTTGGAAACGAGCACACATACAAACACTAAACATAATATCTGGCCTACTAACCGTTAGATAAAGTAAACTACCAATCATGCTACGATATTTGGTGATATCAACATAGTCATTAGTACCATCTTTGGTAAGTTTAGTTTCGGTTGACATTGGAGTATTTGTTGGCTTAGATTCTTCTAGTCCGAATTTCCTAAGCATTTCTTTTATGTATTTAGATTGGTTGAAGAAAATCTCGTCTTCCATTTGCTTAATTTGTAGGCCCAAGAAAAAAACTAAGTTCGCCCATCATACTCATTTCAAATTCGTCATGCATGATTTTAGAAAATTCATCAAAAAGTTCTTGACATGTAGACCAAAAAACAATGTCATCAACATATATTTGTACGATAATTATATGTGACTCCTTTTTCTTAGTAAACAACGTATTATCTACTAGACCCATTGAGCAATTATGTTTAATTGGAAATGACTTAAGTCGGTCGTACCATGCATTGGGTGCTTGCTTGACACCATTTTGAGTTTGTAAACATGATTAGGTTTTTCAAAATCTTCAAAACTGGGAGGTTGTACAACATACACTTCCTCGTTTATAAAACCATTTAGGAATTCTCTTTTAACATCCATTTGAAATAGTTTGAAATCGTGAGCACAAACGTAAGCAAGTAAAATTATTATGGACCCAAGACGAACAACTGGGGCAAAGGTTTCATCATAGTCTATACCTTCTTGTTGATTATATCCTTGAGAAACAAGCCTAGCCTTGTTTCTTGACGCTATACCATTTTCGTCTAGTTTATTTTGAAAGACCCATTTTGTTTCAATTACCACTTGATTTTTAGGTCTTGGTACCAAATACCAAACATCATTTATCACAGATTGATTTAATTCTTCTTGCATAGCAAAAACCCAACTTTCATCAATGATAGCTTCATCAATATTTTTAGGTTCTATTTGAGATACAAAGCAAAAGAAATTACTTTCATTTTGAGCTTGTGACCTTAAGGTTCGTTAATTTTATTTTCCAATAACGTTTTCTAAAGAATGTCCTTATGATTCTTTGATGTTTAAGGGTTCAGTTTTTAATGGTTCATTTCCCTTGTCTTTTTCAAGATTAATTTGTTGGTTACTGGTTTGGCCTTCAACTAGATCATCATCTACCAAAGGTAATGTTCTAAAGGGAGGTGGTCTTTCATCGAAGGTTATGTTCCACGATTCCTCGAAACACATGGTTTGTTTATCTAACACAATGTAAGCTTTGATATTTTGAGAATATCCAAGAAATACTCCTTCGTACGACTTTGGGTCGAACTTAGTGAGATAATCCTTAGTTTTAAGAATAAAACATTTGCTTCCAAATACTTTAAAATAGCCAATGGTCGGTTTTCTTTCTTTTAATATTTTATATGGAGTTTTATCTAGAAGTGGCCTAATTAAAACTCGATTTAAAATATAAGTTGAGGTATCAACCGCATGACACCAAAAATTTTGAGGCATGTTTGATTCATTAAACATTTTCTACTCATTTCTTGAAGTTTTCTATTTTTGCGTTCAACTACCCCGTTTGATTGAGGTGTTCTTGGAGCGGAGAAATTGTGAGTGATACCTTTGGTGTCACAAAATGCTCCGAATTGCATTTCATTGTCAAACTCCCGACCATGATCCGTTTAAATTGACACAATTCGATTATTTAATTGATTTTCAATTTTCTTACTTAAAATCTCAAAATGGTCAAAAGCTTCATTTTTAGTTTTCAAAAACTTTGTCCAAGTAAATCCTGAATAGTCATCTACGATAACCAAAGTGTAAAGATTTCCTCTGAAGCTTTGTACCGCGGATGAACCAAATAAGTCCATATGTAGGAGTTCTAGACACTTGGTTGTAGTGACCATATTTTTATCCTTATGGCTTGTGTGTGTTTGTTTTCCGATTTTACATGCATCACAAAAATGTTGATCATATTTTACTTTAGGTAAGTTTCTCACAAGATCTTTGTTGGCCAAAGATTGTAAAAGACCCATGTTGATATGACCGAGACGCCTATGCCACAACGTGGAGGTGTCATCTATGGTGGTAAAACAAATGGCGTCTTTTGATGAATCGAACTTCATCACATATATGTTATATTTCCTTACTTCTTTTGCTATTGTTATTCCGTCTTTTAGTATTTTACTACCATTTTCTTCAAAGAGGAATTTTCATTTGTTACTACAAAGTTGACTAATACTAAGTAAATTGAATCGTAAATTTTTGGCGTGAGTGACATTATCTATGGTGATATGGTCATTAGAAATCATACCTTTGCCGATAATTTTGCTTTTGACTTTGCCACCAAATATAACATTACTTCCGTCCGTTGGTGTGTAGGTGCTAAAGAGGTATCTATTACCCATCACGTGTCTCGAACATCCGCTATCCTTGATCCATTCATCCGGTTCAAGTCCAACCTTTAAGCATACATACACATTTTGAAGCTCAAATGTTTGGTCCCCATTTTCTTATGGGTCCATTTGGGTTAAACATACTTCTCATGGTAATCCCTATTGGAGTGTTGCCAAATACATCCCAAGGTACCAAATTTCCCATTGAGAATTGGTTGTGGTAGTCATAGTTGAATGGTATTTGACTATACTTACCTTCCCAGCACACTTTGGTTGCTTTTTGGAAATGGACGTTTGGGGTATGAGGGTTAGGTCGAGTTTGTATGTTTTTAGCTCAAGCATTTCTTTCTACATTTCTAAAACTTATATTATATCTTTCTGGATTAATTGGTTTAGGATTTCTAGACACAACCACGAATGCCGCATGATTTTTCCTTTGTTCATCAGTCAGACCCACAGACCCCCTATTGGGTGTCGGACCCTTCTACAGAGGGGTCCGACGGGTTTCGTGGTCCTCTGTGACTGTAATTTTTGAAATGTCGTTTAGTGGCGGTGTCTTTGAGATAAAAGCTACATTTTGTTTCTCAAACTGAAACCCCGTTTGATCCTTGCTATCTCTTTGATAGTTGATCATTTCATCAATGCAATTTACGTTTTTGCTAAATTTTACAAACTTTAGACTTTGTTTGGTTAACACCTCTTGACTAGTTTTTAGTTTCTCAATTTCAATATTTAGCTCTTGACACATTTCACATTTATATTTTGGTGATTTACCTTTTTATAGTCTTTGTAATTTTGCCTTTAACTCATAAACTTTGTTTTCTAAACTTCCATTTTTAGCTTTTAAAAGTTTATTTTTGTTTATGATTGTAAGGCTTAACTCACACATTTTCTCAAGTTGTAATGTGTCATCATCTAGCGGGAAAGAATAATAAGAGGAGTCAGAATGTACCTCATTTGTTTCGTGTGCCATAAGAGCTAGGTCTTCTTTTTTGGATTCATCAAATTCGTCATCCCTAGCGCTACATGCTCCACTTACGAAAGCTCTTTGTGTCTTCGGCTTTGCCTTTGCACAATTACCAATAAAGTTATTTGGATCACCACATTGGAAGCATTTTCTTTCTTCCTTGGGCTTTTTGATATCAAATGGCTTTCGAGATGCTTTCTTATTGTCGAGTGGTTACCTCACAAGTCTTCCTCGTCTTTTAAAGAATTTCTTGAAGTTGCGTACGACCATGGTATACTCTTCGTCATCACTATCGGACTCTTCATCATCACTAGATTCAACTCGAACTTCTAATGCTAGTGACCTTTGTTTTTCTTTCTTACCTTTTATGATTCGAAGTCTTTTTCCATCACCATTTCATGTACTTTGATGTTCCCGATGAGTTCGTCTAGTGACAAGTTTGAGATCTTTAGATTCTTCAATCACCGTGACTTTAGCTCGCTATTTTGGATGGAGAGCCCTTAGAAATTTTCTAACAAATTTCTTGTTGGAAAAAGACTCGTCAAGTGCTTTGAGTGATGTTATGATAGTGTTAAACCGAGCAAATCCCACATCAATTGACTCTTCTTCAAGGATAGCAAATTGTTCATATTGTTAAACAAGCAGATCAATTTTGTTATCCTTGACTTGCGATTTTCCTTGATGTGTGATTATAAGTGAGTGCCAAATTTCTTTGGCGGTTTGACACATACAAATTCTTTCATATTCCTTTTTAGGTAGAGCATTGTAAAGCATCATTGTGGCTTCATTATTTTTAGCCAACATTTTCTTTTGATCGTCGGTTTTCTTTTCACATGGAACCGATTCAAATTGTTTTTGGTGATATTTCTAACCGTTGGTGCATAATCACCTTCAATGATTATATACCAAAGGTCTATATCCTTACACTTCACATAAGTTTAAAAACAATTTTCCTAATAAATAAAACCATCGGTTTCGTGGTGGTCTTTGCATAGATTTCCCTTCTTTGTAATTTTCAGAATCCATGGATCAATTCATGTTTTAAAGGTACAATATACTTTAAAGATCTTGAGTACCTAGCTCTGATACCAATTGTAGAAAACTAGAAGGGAGGTTGAATAATTTTTACCGATTAGTTTTAATTACTTTGAAACTTTTTCGTGATCATGATGGATATAGACGAAGTGTGAACTAATAAAGCAAAAGACTTGAAGTAATAAAGAAACAAACCACAAAGCACAATGATTTATATTGGTTCGACCTAGCAAGGTCTCACTTATCTTGTCCCTACTTCCACTCCTCGAGTATCCATTAGAGAGTTCTGCTTCACTAGTAAATGAATCTCCTTTACACTGGTGGAGAAACCTTCGCACTTAAGCTTACAATCTTTAACGACACCTAAACTAAGATGCCTCATTCTTTACAAAGGCACAACAACGCCTTATACAATATACACTTTGTGGCTTACAACGTCAACCACACTATTACACAAGTAGATCGATGAATGGGTACAACAATAGTGATGTTGTAGGTAGCACTTAACACTTTCACGCAAGGTGAAGCCTTGAAGGATCAAAGCTTAGAGTTGAGATTTCTCGTGACCAATCTTGATATTAACAAAGATCTAAATTCACAAGCAAGAACTGAGTTGACAAGAGAGATTAGAGAGTAAGAATATACTGAGATTATCGAGAAATATTAGATAGAAAGGGGGTGAGGATTAAGCTTGGACAAGGTTGGTATTTATATGCAATCATCAAAAGCCCACAGAACCCGTCGGACCCTTCACCAAGGGGTCCGCCGGGGTCCGGTAGGTCTGACTTTTGTTGCCTCATAAATGTTTGTCCACGATCACAAGCAAACATTATATTTTGCTTGGTTTGACTTTATATATCTGACAAGAAATTCAAAGTCAACATATTAGTCCATTTTTTCATTTTTATTTTATGTTTACATAAGTTGTGTAGACTTTTATAAAAAATTTAGTATATAAGTTCATGACTTTTAAAAGACTTATATGTTGCTTATATTTCAAACATACAAATATGTTTGATGTTTTTTCATTAACAAAATATCAAGTATGATTAAAACGTAAATATAGTTTTAGTGTGATAGCATTTACGGTTTTGGTCTGATTGTATTCTAACTATTATATCTTATAAACATGTTGCCATCATCTGTTTTAAATGGTAGGTGTCCCTATGAGTTGGTGTATCAAACCTAGTCTTTCCCATATGAGATCCTTTGGTGGTATGTGTTTTGCTACTATTTTAAACATTCATGATAAGTTATCTTATAAGTCTAAATATGTGTTCTTATTGGGTATTCTAATGTGAAAAGGCTACAAATTGTTGAGTCTTGATACTAGAAATGTTTTCTTTTCAAGAGATGTAAAATTTTATGAAATTGTGTTTCCTTTTAAATGAAAAATGATTCGACTTCTGTTGTTGAAGAAACTAATGAAAATGACCAGTTAAGGTTTTTTTACAACTATGGATCTCAAAGTCCCAATGATGAAGGGAGGACTTCGTCTGTTATGAATGGTAGTAGCCCACTTCCTAATAGGTCTACACATACTACACATGTAGGCCTGGAAGAGGTATCTGCAACCCAATTAGGCGACCAAAATAGTCTGTCTGAGGGAACTTACCAAAGTCCATGTCTTGGCTTATCTCCAACTCAGTTTAATCAATCTAATAACCATAACAATGATGTGCAGACACATGGTATACGAGGTCTAATAGAGAGTCTGGAATGCATGTGAACTTTAATAATTATGTTTTTAGTTCTAATGTTAGATACGATATTGAAAAATATGTGAAGTACACTGGTCTTAGTAGACATAATATGTGTTTTGCTTCTAATTTGAGTAAGTATGTTGAACCTACTTGTATGTATGAAGCTTTGTCTAATCCTAATTGGGTTGAGGCTATGAATAATGAAATTGAAGCTCTGAATGGGAATAATACTTGGACTATTTATGATAAACATGTTGGTAGAAAGGCTATTGACGGTAATTCGTTGTGGAAAAGTAAATATAAGTCTTTTGGTGATGTTGAGAGGTATAAGGCCAGATTGGTTGCTAAGGGTTTTAGTCAAAGAAGGCTTTTACTATGATGAAACATTTAGTACAATGGTGAAAGTGGTTACTGTTAGATGTCTGATTAGTATTGTTGTGCATAAAAATTGGCCTTTGTATCAACTTGATGTGAATAATGCATTTTTGTATGGTGAACTTGTTGAATATTTTTACATGAAATTACCTCAAGGTTTTGATAGTGTTGATAGTAACAAGGTGTTCAAACTAAATAAACCTCTATATGGTCTAAGGCAAGCCCCAAGATAGTGAAATGGTAAGCTTGCCACCGCCTTGGTTGAGCATGGCTTTGAACAACGTAAGTTTGACTATTCTTTGCATGTTAAAAGAGACAGACTTTTGTTTGTGGCATTGCTTGTTTATGTTGATTATATTGTTATTATTGTGAATGATGAGACTTTAATTGGAAACTTCAAAGAGTTTTTGAAAACAAAGTTTTTAATTAAAGATCTTGGTGAGTTGAAATATTTTCTGGGTATTGAAGTGCTTAGAAATAAAAGTGGTGTTTATATGATTGGAAGAAAGTATTGTATAGAGTTGTTGCATGAGTATGGCCTTCTTGCAACCAAACTTGTTGAAACATCATTTCTTGAAAATAGTGTTTTAAGCTGTGAGGAGTCTGAGAAGGATAAATACATGGACAGTTTTACTAATTATTAGAAGCTTGTGGGTAAGTTGACTTATTTAACTAATACTAGGCCTGGTATTAGTTATGTTGTTCATTGTTTAAGTCAATATATGCATAAGCCACTGCAATCTCATTTCAAAGTTGCTTTAAGAGTTTTGAGGTACTTAAAATAGAAACTTGGACTAGGGCTTCAGTTTAGTTGTGTGTCTGATTTAAAGCTTAGAGCTTTTTCTGAGGCAAATTGGGTAAAATGCCTTAGGACAAGGAGGTATGTTACTAGTTTTTGTATTTTCTTGGGCAATTCTTTGATTTCATGGAAAAGTAAGAAGCAAAATACTATTTCTAGAAGCTCTGCAGAAGCAGAATACAAAAGTATGGCTTCTACTACTTGTGAAGTTGTACGGTTGGGAAATTTGTTATATACTTTTGGTATTGATTGTTTATATCCTGGTGATTTGCACTATGAGATTAATTATGCTATCCAGATTGCTGTGAATCCAATGTTTCATAAAAGAACAAAACTCTTCGAGTTAGATGTTCATTTGGTTAGAGAGAAGGTGTCTGCAGGCGTGATCAGGACTGTTAAGATCAATACTAACATGTTGAAATCTTTACTAAGTGTCTTGGCACTACGCAACATTTTAACTTGTGCAAGAAGCTTGGTCTTACTAATATGTTTTCCTGAGTACAAGTTTTTTCTAGGAAAAAACTTGAGGGAGGATGTTCAAAGTATATGTTGTTTGTATCTGTTTATGTATGTTTCAGGGACTAAAGTTGACAAGTGTTAAAGGTGTTATTGCCCGAGTGAAGTTTTTGTTCTATTTTAACAAGACGTGTAAAGATGGAGTACTAAAGTGTAACTTCTTGGAGTATATAAGATGCACCTGCAGCTGGGGTTTCATAACTCTCTCCCTCTCATATCAATCGATTATACACAGTTGTTCTCTTTTCTCTTAGTCTGCTATTTCTGTTCAATCATTCAGTTATGATTGTTCATTAATCATCTTGATTGGTTGTCTAGTTAGATTCAGAGTTGAGTGATTTGTAGTGAGGTGATAAGATCCACCTGACAGGGATTATCTTTCTATAACAAGCACTTGATTGAGGACTTATTCGTATTGTACTTCTTGATTCTTAATTACACTAAGAGGATGTTGGTTGAGTGCAGTATTGGTGTTTTGTTCATGATTTTGATATTGTTTACAAAATAATATCAATTTTAAGTAAATATTTAACTTTATGTTTATTTTATATTAAATTTAAAATAATTAAATGAAATATAAGAAATAATATATATATATATATATATATATATATATATATATATATATATATATATATATATATATATATATATATATATATATATATATATATATATATATATATATATATATATATATATATATATATATATATATATATATATATATATATATATATATATATATATATATATATATATATATATATATATATATATATATATATATATATGGGGAGCGTTATTGTGATAACCAGTCTTAAAATAAAAACAATAAGAACCAGTTTGGACCGTTAGATTAATCAGTATGGATGAGATCTAATTTTAATTAATTAATTAATTGATAATGGCATCTTTGTAATAATGTTATAACGATAGTGGCAATTGTACATTAAAACGTTGATTTTTGTGTATGGTCAAATTTTTGTAACGTCCAGAATTTTTTATGCCTAATAAATATAAATAATGTAGTATATAGCAGTATTTATTAATGTATAATTTTTTTTCAAGTTTGACTAGATTGATACATTTTTCGACACACTTTCTTAGGCACACACTTCTTTACACGCATGGACACATTTTTAGTATTGAATTAAATCTTTTGACATACCAAATTTTACCGTTTCTAATAACATGTTAAGACAATACAGTTTGAATTTTTTTAAATTTCCATCTTTATCAATAAATATATTAAAGATCATGTGTGACATTAAAGTATGTGTAAAAAACCTATTATGTGACTAGAAATGTTTTATTATAAAACTAAATAAATATTTTACTATAAAATTAAGCAGGCCAAGAAATTTAATTTATCATTATAAAATATATCGTCAATATTTATGTGTTACTACATCTCAAAAATAATGTACCACTATATCATTAAAAATGTGTTATCAATATGTATGTGTCACTATATCTCAAAAAAATAATATGCCACTATATATTACTAAAAATGTGTTATCAATATTTATAAGTCACTACATTTCGAAAATAATGTGACACTATATATAACTAAAAATGTGTCATTAATATTTATGTGTCACTGTTAAAAAAAGGACCTAGTTATATATTTATGTGTCACTACATCTCAAAAATGTAATAGGCCATTATATATTATTAAAAATGTGTCATCAATATTTATAAGTCAATACATCTCAAAAATAATATGCCACTATATATAAATAAAAATGTGTCATTAATATTTATGTGTCACTATTATTAATATTTATGTGTCACTATTAAAAAAACCTTGCAACAAAAAGAAAACATACCAAGATAAAATGATATATATCATTATCTCATTGGTACAAAAAAAGGACCTAATTACATATACGTATCTAAAAACTTAAAAGAAAATCATCCAAACTAATCAAATGAACCATAACAGTATAACCACTACGTATCAACACATTTTTGTCATCCTGGCACGATGCACTTGTATCACCGCAATAGTTTCCTAGTAAAGGTTTGCGCTATCGGTTGTCGTCGGAGCATCGGTGTTTCGGAAATCGGGATAAAAAAACGTTGACAAAAAAAATGTAACGAACTGCTGCTTATTGCATCAAGCATTAACTTCGTTCACCAAAATTAACTAATAAATTAGTGTTACATATCAACCATCAACGTGGTTCGGCAACGATTTTTGAAGACATCGGATAGTATGGCCAATAAAATAATCCAGAGATGTTAGGAAATGAAGAAAAGCTATGATTTTAAATAGAATAAAAGCAAGTAACAAAAATGATGATGGCTACGTATTTTCCTTTCAAAATTTCTATCATTTGAAAAGGAAATAACGTACGTAAGTATTTATAATTGCCATAATATTGTTAAGGAATGAAACAAGGCTATTCAAATACCCAATTTACCCTTTTTAATAAATAATAAGTTTGTTTTAAGTAAACAACCTAATGTACACATGGCGTAAAACAATTGGTTCTTATTGTTTTTATTTTAACGTTGGTTCTTACATGAACGCAAATCATATATATATATATATATATATATATATTGAATTGAGTTGTGTTGGATTGGGTTGTTACTAAATCGTAAAAAAGTTGAAGTTGATTGTAGGTATAAATTATACGGTGTAAATGAAAAAGTTAGAAAATAATAGTTTAATGAAAAAGGAATTAAAAAAGATGAGAATTAACGTAATCTAACTAGTTTGATTTACAATCTTCTGTTAAATCCTTCTAAGATAGTATCGAAGTGTTTTTGTCTTTTGTTTGTCACTTGACATTCGTAATGAACCCTCTTCTGTTATTTAACATTTGAATGTAATCATTATTTAAACTTTATACTATTTTTATCCTAGGATACCATCTCTGGTCAAGCTGCATCTTTGTGCCCCCAAAGAGTGCATGAGTGTCCAAGAATTCACAAGACAACACCAATGAGTACATGTTGGCTGTTTTAATTCCAACACTTGGATTTTTGACCCCCACAAATCTGACTTTTTTACTTTGACTTTCATACATATATATCCGGTACTTCTGTTCCATTCCAAACATCCTATCAAACCATACTAGCAGCTTAATTTGGTCCAACTCCATTCTCTGTTTGGGCTAGCTCCAATTATTGCTAAGTTCCACAAATGACACCATCTTATCGCGCTCAAGGTAAGTACTTTTTAATATTAGTTCGGTGAGTTTTGATCCCGTCGAGTTCTAATCATTGTCTTCTGTAAGGGTTTGTTGGTTTAAACATATGCACTCGCTATGATAGCAAGTTTAGTAATTTAGTCAAAACAGATTATGCATGCTTGTATGTACATTACTTGAATACTTCTATCTAGGTGTTTATAGTAACTTAGTTAAGAATTGGCTACTCATCCAAGACCTATGGATGGCATGCAGTTAAAAGGAAATGCTAAGCAGTGACGCATATTATACCGCTGATAGAAATTTCTCTATAAATAAGTTGTGCCATGGATGCACTCGATCATGTTTGCTCATCAACTTGAAAGCTAAGAGGCACACCAAATATATATAGCATCGCTAATAGCCGGCCTGCATAACTTTGCCAGTCATACAAGAGTTTTATCTCTGCTTATTTATTGCTATGCTTTTTACCACCCATAACGCTTGCTTGCTTGTATGCACGCTGCCTAAAAAGCTATTATTGCGAGAATATCCTAACATTCTTTGGTCTCATCATAGAGGGCATGGACAAATCACTCGAACATTCTCGATTGTTAGTAACCACGTACTTCTGCTGTATGTCACTCAGCTCATTAGAGACATATGCTTGTTTGCATGCATCACCACCATTCTACCAAAGCTCGTGCATGTATGCACCACTTGGAAATTTATCCACGGATTCCCTGTAGTGTACTTATATTAGGCCTGTTTTTTATGTATGACATAATCTTTTAATTTGTTTCTTTTGAACTGAATTTAAGTATATCTCGCAATATGTACCACAAATCTATCTCACATGTCCTAGAACAACCATTTGGTTGGGGAGCTACTCACACAATCCCAAATACCATTATACTACCTTTCTTAGTTGGCTAGTTCGCAAATGTAAGGTTATCTAAGCATGGCCTGTCCGCCATAAGACGTATGGGCGGCTTCAATTGGACCAACTAGGGTCTAGAAAGTTCTTTTATGGACATGATTTCTATATACGCGTTGAGCTTAATATATTGTATTTATTTTTTAACATTTTTTTGTAACCATAGTTTCCCACGCTGACTATCCCATGCGATTTGGAACCCATTACCACACAAACTCAAACCGGGAAAACCCTCCGTTTTAGAAGGCTTGTGGCCACTTCGGAGTCGTTTTGCACTTACCACGAATTGAACTTGAAACCTCACAAATCTTAGTGAAAGTCTTTTTACATCAACAAGTATATTGTATTTTGCTTTTAACTTACGTCCATCATGGTTGGAAAACATGAATTTATAACTTACGTCCATCATGGTTGGAAAACATGAATTTTTACATCAACAACAACATAAATACTCAATCCCGTCGAAGTGAGATATATGTGGTAGGTAGAATGTAGACAGATTACACTCTCACCCGAGTCTGCTTCGGAAACCTGCTTAGGAAAACCTCCTACAAGTGTAAATAAAGAATATATGCATATATATTAGAAACACAAGTATATTCTATTTGGCTTTTAACTTAAGTCGATACATTATGCCATTATTTTGAATACACACGCATGCGCTTATAAGTTACCTTTATGACATTTATTCTTTACCATTATCAAGTACGGACTATATGAAAACCCTAAATTAAATTAAAAATGAGCAAGTCTTGTCAATTTCTACCGGCTGCGATATGATACTACACTAGTTAGACAGTGTTCATGGTTACATAAAATTAAATCGATTTATGGATTCTTTCAAGATTATAATACGTACACTTTAAACAATTTACGTTACCTGATGAATGAAAATTCCCTGAACTTCGTATAGAGGCAAGTTTTCGATTTTAATATCCAAATACTATCGTAACTGTTTTATAATTTTAGTTCACGTTTGTTACTTATTTACTGAAAAGCAAGCATATTTGTGAATGTACGTAGCAAGAAAAAACACCAATAACCTTTGATAACTGTCGTATGCCGACATGCATATCGCTTGTTTTCAGAAATAGTTATATTCTGAGTTTGTAATTTTACAAAAAAGATAAGATAGCATGTTCAAAACCAACATACTGTATAATATAATGATTAAAACGACAATTTCATTATTGTTTCTAAAAGAGATTACCTCTGGGACAGGGCACTGTCAAATTTATAAAAAGAAAATTGATAATTTCGCTATCCCTTCAAAGGAAAGTTCTATTGATTGTATGCTTGCATAACCATCAAGCATTCTATCTCTCTCCATCAAACCCTATGTGTCTATATATGTCTGGAGGCAAACTTTGGTTATAAGCATACTGCATTTCCTTTTGTAGTTTTGTGTAACCTAAAAAGGTTCGATTGCAATTATTTTTTGGCATAGAAATCACATTTTAATCCTTCACATACTTGTATGATACTCAATTACTGAAATCGTATACTCCCCCAAAGGTACTCCCGCATGTTCTTTTGACGGACGTACAAGTATGTGCATGTGGTCTCATCTTCCCTTACTGTAATCAAGAAGTGTGTCGGCCAACCATGTTCAAAGAGTTTTCAGAACCACTGGACAAGAGATGCTGATCTTTTGTTGCTGGCTATTGCCGATTTTAATCAAAAGCCTTTTTAGGTGATCATAAAACAGTATTAATGATTCGAACTAGGTGCTTAACCACATACATAGATAATGTTTCACTTTTTGGTTTTATATGTTAAGGTTTCATATCACTATATCAAGGCTGCATTTAGTATTTAGCAATATAACAGATTGCCGTGCAAAAAACGTCTAGCAATAACTGAAAAATATATATTGAACTACTATATATATACATGTTGCTTAATCACATCCGAGTCTCTCTAAAAAAGAAACAACTGGAGGATGATCTACCACACCCGAAACATCGAGAGTTTTGTAAAGTTCAATTAATCCATCTTTTAGGGATTCTCGTTTGGTGCTTATTTTAGTTATAAAATGCTAATTTTAGGTTTTTGGTGCTCGTTTAAGGTTTGGTGCTTTTTTGGGTTCCTTTTAGCGATTTCTAATTTCTAGCGTCTCACTAGCTTTTCTTTTTATGAATTCCATTAAAAAAACTACTAATAAAATGAAAAACATGAATATGTAGCGCATGCTTATGACTGACAGATTATAAGCAACATATATTATGAATCCCATTACACATATAACAAATGATGCTGTGATCACAAGTAATAATAAGACACACAGCAACACTCCCATGCCTATATGACACTAGTTTTGACATATAGTACCCATTAATCATTAACTTAATTAACACTAATTAAGGGGCATATAGTCTAACCATGTATAAATGTTACACTAAACTTAAACTTACACGTATAGTATATATAGCACTTCAAATTTTATATTATGTACAACAACAATATAAATTTGCATATATATTTGCAATTAATAACTTCGCAAACGAGTTGTTTTCTTCATTTCCACAGATCAATGTGACAACTGGAGATAGAGTGTGATGCATCTTCTGGCATTGTTGGCATTTCACTTTCTTCCTTGTTTAGATGTGCAATGAGCTCACAATTTGATGTTTCGTGATCATCGTGAGAGTGGAAGGAGGGAATGGTATCTTCAGTATTCGTGTAATGATTTTCTTTAGCTGAAACATCACCTTGGCTAAGTAACTGTGAGGCGACAAACTTGTCAAGAACTCGCCAGTCCGTCACATGATTATTGACATTTTGATCTTGAATTATATGAATGTTTTTGTTGTTTGAGATAGAAGATTGCTGATAGTTGATACTTCCTGTTTGATTTATGTCAATACCATAAATGGGCATCCAAGAATTGCAACTAGGGAGCAGTTTTGGACTCTCTAAAAGGGGGAGTTGGAGGTAGTGATCAGGGTTTATCTGGTAACTTTGCAGATGGTCTAGCTCTTTCTTGCAAGAAGCAAATGGATATTGAAGGTTAGGGTTAACCAAGTTCGATAACGAATTGTTTTGGTTTGGTGAATCAATTTCGGGCATGAATGAGACTTGATGATCCTCATACCAAATTGGCGATTCATGCTCACTTGCTCTCCTCATTGTTGGTAGTCTTTTCTTGAATACCCTACACACCACCCACCCCTCTTCCTGTTTTCAAATCAAGAAAATACATTAAGCTATTTTAATCCAGTTAAAAATATCATCTTATGGTCATCAAGATTCGAATAAGGACATTCAAGCACCTGATTTGTGGTTGCATTTTCATCCGATTCTAGGCGATACTCATGCATTATCCAGTCTGACTTTTGTCCATTGGGAGCACGACCTTTATAAAAGACCAATGTCTTTCTCATACCTACCAAGTCGTGCTTCGAGTAAATAGCCTTATCTCTTCCTGTAGCTTTCCAGAATCCGGCCGTTGTAGCTCTATTCGTTCGAGTCCCAGTTGGGTATTTCTTATCTTTATGACTAAAGAAATACCATTCATTTTGATCTTCCGTACCCAACCTGCATAGCTCTATATAGACTTTTATGTTAGTATGATCTAACAGTTAGATGTGACAATTTTGGGTTACAGGCCACTCTATGCACTGTCATAATAAGCAAACTTTTTTTCTCATCGACTTACTCAAAATACAACTTTGCATATCTTAAAGCTAAAAAACGTTTTTAGGTCCGCAAGTGCATACCGAATAAACTAAACTACTATTCATTACTAAGATTAAAAAATATAAATGCTTTTATATATAGTTAAAATGCAACTTAAACCCTAGAAACTAAATTTGCTTCAAGTGTGATTTTATGCATAAATATATATGTTGCTTGTAAATCATTGATTGTAGGTAGTACCTTGAAGATCCCATGGCTCGATTTTGTAAAGATCGACATCTCTAATGACATCTAGGTCAATTCTTATCGAGTTTATCTTTTTTCGAAGATAATAATCAACAAGTTCTTCATCAGTGGGGTGGAACCGAAAGCCAGGTGGAACATGCGAAAAAGTGTTCATTTCTCCTCTAACAGAAACTTGGAACCTGCGATAATCCAATTTGGCGTGACAGATTAGATTTAATTGTTTAGGACCAAAATTTGATATTGCTAGGAAAAGACCTGTATTCAATCCAATTACCAAATGTATATCTATGCCAATTATTTAAGTAGATTAACTGAAAAATAATCAGCATTATCACTCTCCGAATGCTGACAGTGTGTATTTTGTAGTAGTCACTAATTTAATTCTGTGTTCTAATCAAAATTATCATGCTAAAGCATTTGAGGCATCTGCTACTATAATATATATAGTCTGTACTCTAAGTGAGTAACTGGTTGAATGTGTATTACACATGGTTAAACTATCTAGAGCAGAATCAAACAGAAAAGTTCGATGTATGTTGCAATTTATTAAAACCAACCAACAATCAGCGATTGATTTTTGTTTTCACAAACAAATCTGATGTATGAAAGAATATAAGGAAAACATATTTTTTCAGTTCCATGAGAAATGCAACGCCTCATTGGTTTGGTTGGTCGAGTTTGTGCAAAAACTACACTAAATCCATGCAACAAGAAGTTCAAGATAACTATACCTACAGATTCACAGAAAAATAACTCAAGGCTATTTGCTCTATCATGAGCTTATGCCATGGAAATTGAAAATTGGAAGGTGATAAGTTGTTGCATATATTAAAGGATGGCACCCGACAGCTATCCGGGCATCAAAGCTTGAGCAAGAAGTAATTAAACCACAGAGTCACAGAAATTTCTCTCTCAGGAATGCAAATAAAAACCCTAAAGTTGTATCACCAATAAGATGAATATACACTACACAAAAGGGAGTGCAATTGAATTCGATTTTCGAAATTCGACTATAAAATACACAAAATGAAATAATAACTACTGAAACCAATGATACTTCCTATCTTATGTACCAAATTAAGAAGAAATGCCACCATGATGAATACTCCTATAATTTGTATTATATGTTTCATTTTGAACGGCGATAATTTGTATTATATGTATTGATCATAACCAGGTGGCATTTTCCCAAAGTGTATCATGGTGCATCCAAATTAGGGTGCATCTCAGTTGAGAAAAAAAGTGCAAGATTTAGCTTGTGTGAGTTTCCGTTACAATATTATATATCCTTAAGAACAAGAGCCAAAACAAAAGAAATCACAAACTTCAAACTTTATATATCCTTTACCCCTAAAAGAAGAAAGTTAGCTACCATGAACACATAATTTGTATTAAGAAGAAATCACAAAATTTCTAGTATTTACGAGATGTATATATATGTTCATGGTAATATTCAACTTAGCTACCATGAACACGGTAGAAATGAATTAACCTCAGAAGGTCAGTGATAAATACTGTCACTTGTTTCTTTTATTACCATAATAAAAACCCTGGAAAATTCTTTGATTCATGGGTGGTAGAAAAGAAAAGGAAATAAATGATATAAAAGATGGAGCATGCATGTGATTGATAATGGTGCAATAATTCTAGTAGACAATTACACAAAGGTGACACTAGTTTGTGTTTTGTATGCTTTTTCACACTCTAGTAGTAATATCTATCAGAGGATAAATACATGATTTTATACACTCCTCTTTATATTAAATACACAATGAGCATGCTATAAGATCAATCATTGCGCTATTAGCATGTCACAATATGAATTAGTAAGCAAGTCAGGAAGTGAAAGACCCTTAATGAAGTGAGTTCATAGTTCATACCAATTAATAATTCCGCGTTGATATCTAATGTATTGATTAACCTCGTTCGATTCACGAAAGATATAGAGCTTCTAAAGATCTAATAAGTTGTTAAGATTATGTTTTGATAAAGTGGGGTGGTTCCAAACATGTAGGAGGACAAAACTGGAGATGGATCAAGGACAAAAGACAAGACAAGAAGAAGATTAAGGTTGTCTGATCTTGGGAATTGAAGCTGATGTGAAGCATTGGATTCAAGGGGAAGAAGCTAAAAAGGGAAAGATAGGAAAGGGTCCAATGGGAGAATGGCATGGAAATAGGGTTATATAGGACATAACAACAACAAAGACACCAAGAAAGAAGTGAGAGAAACAAAACCCTAATGATGAAAAATGATGGCTCATGGGTAAGTAAAGGCTATTGTCTAGAGAGAGTGAAAGGGATATAAGAGTGTTTGGGATCATGTTTGTTGAAAATTAATTTCTTTTCTTCTTGTACAAATAATTTTTTTCACAATCTTATACGACATATTTCTCACAAGGCTGTCTCGTGTCTTATGAAGACGCAAAACAAAAATATGATTGAGAAATTTCAGATATCTAAAGTTTCAGATAATGGCTTATGTATCTGAATAATCGAAATTAGTTATCCAAATGTTTTGAATTTTTCTAAGACTTACGTATGAATTCCAATATTTTTATTTTTGAATCAATATCAATCAAATTTCGGATATTCAAATATGTTTATTTTTGAACAATTATAATTGTACTCTTTTTCTTTTATATCAATAGATCAAGTGTTGCATTTTTTATTTCATTCATATTTGCAAGTACAGTATCTATGAGTTATATCAGATACTTTAAGAAATATTAGAAAGTAGGAGATAAATAGAAAACATTAAACTCGATAACATAGGGGTTTAGGAATTGGATGCCTTAAAAGTCGAGGTCTAAAGCGGTAGCTTTACCCTCTAGACATCTCTCATTTCATATAAGAAGACTTGAACTTGAACTCCTAACCATGCAATTTATATATCGCTAGATCAAATCCCTTTGTTGGATATTAGTTTATTATAAGTTTTGCGTTTAGGTGTTGTCGAAACTTGTGATTATAAGTTTTACTACGGATGGGTTGGGATGAAAAAAGGTTTGATACGAGTTCTTTAAAATAGCAGGTTTGCAAATGCATTGTTTCCTACAAAACAAGACGCAGTTTTTCAAGAGTTTCGATATGAACAACGAACATACCATGTTAATTTATAAATGAGAGATAATTTTTACTAATGAACTAGTACTACAAAAGTTTCGATGTCGAGACAAAACTAGAGGTATGTTATGTTGTTAATAGATAGGGTTTACCTTAAGAGAAACTTTGTCGACAAAGATTTTGTGTGGTCTTGTTTGTTAGCATAAAAAATTAAAGTGTGAGGTGTCTTTGTCTTTCACTGTCGGAATAGGGCTAAATTGGTGGGGAAGATTTTTGGCGTTAAATGTATATTCCTTCCACCCACCCGCCAATGACTATGACCCTAACCGTGTCTTTATGCTTTTTCTATCTTTTTCACTTCTTTTTCGTTTTCTTTTGCTCTCAATAAATGTCTGATTTACGTTTGATCAAAAGCTTCACAATAACATATACTCTGCGTTGTTTTCTTTTATAAAAGACTAAATAAAGACTAAAGCCCTTCTAGGGTTTTAAAGTTGGACTCAAAACCATTTAAGGTTGGAGTTTGTTTACTATCTGAAAATCATAGAATTTTAGGGTTTTCTTACAAAAAACATTTATGATATTTTCAAATTTTGATAATCGTATATATGTATCTGTGAAGTTACTCGGATATGTAATTACTAGCTTATAAAAGTATGCATATAATTAAGAGCATGTGCATGTATGTGATGTCCAAAGCCATTGCTTAACAGTCCTTTGGAGAGACCTAAAAAGAGATCTAGAGGACAGAAACCAAATATCCAAACTTGGGTTCCACCATGGGACTAAAAGAAATGATATCCTTACAACAACAAGAACCATTTCTTGTATATTACTACAGGTATAAAATCCAATTGGGACCAGATTTAGTGTCACATGTACAGCATACCCATTAGTTGAAAGTTGACTTTTAACTACTTGTGAACCCCCACCACCACTTCCGAATATTTTTAACACATGACTAGTATGATCTTATTCAATTTATTTGTATTTTAAAGGAAAATATAACAAAGGACCTAATTTACTTAGGGCTAATTCTTGAAATGCCCCAAGATGTTAACCCTTTTCTCTTTTTGCACCCACCAAATGAAAATTTCCCAAAATGTCTTATGCAACCTATGCAACTTATGCGACTTATGCGACTTTTCCAAAAATGGTAAAATTTTAGGAAAATTTTGAAAAATTTTTGAACTTTTTTTTCTATTTTTGGAAAAGTCGCATAAGTCGCATAAGTTGCATAAGTTGCATAAGGTATTTTGGGAAATTTTCATTTGCTGGGTGCAAAAAGGGAAACAAGGTGACATTTTGGGGCATTTCAAGAATTAGCCCATTTACTTATGCCTAGTCGCATGTTGCTTGTATTTTATCTTATGGTTCTTAAACTTGGATGAAATAGTCGATGAAACATTTAATTTCTTCGTCCCAAATAAATTGAAACATACGACACTTTGGTTATATCTCGAAGCTTGCATAAAATTCAAAGCAATTTGATTAAAGTTTACCCGAATTTAAGTATTGTGGTCAACTCCTTAGGAGCATCATTTTACTAGAAAAGAATGCTATTATTCTTTTTGTCCTCACTCAATATAATAAAATAACGGACACATGTAGAGAACTACTAATGGGGTTGGTTGTTTGTCTCTTTGGGTTCATAATTACCCCCAATGATTTTCATTTTACAAACATTAACCTCCTTTAATTATTTGTTAGGATTATTCAACTTCATAAACTTTTAGCTTCTAGAGACCTTCTATTTTATTTTATTAATACACCTTGTAGATCCTAAAAACACTGCGAAAGAGTAAAATCACTACAAAATCAGGTGTATCCGAGCCAAGTGTTTTTTTAAAAAAAAATATATAAAAAAAAGCCACTAGCAAAAAGTTAAAAGGCAAATTTTGCAAATGAAAGATGGGAACACCTTTGCAAATGAGAGATAGAGAGACTCTTTTTAAATTTAATGAAAAAGAAGCTAGCTTAATGTCATTTAGAATGAGATTCTTTATGATGTTTTGCGGTGAATACCATTTCGTTTCTAAATCGACAAAGGTGTCAAAGGGTTGTTTGAGCCACAACATCGAATAAATAGTTGAAGGGTTATCTTTGTTTGCAAGATAAATGGTTTTTAAGAGATCGTTGAGAATGTTGAGTCGGATATCCCACCATTTAATAACAAGAGACCAATCCTCTTTCGCGATATCAAACGAGATACATGTGTCCTCTTTGGTCTCGATAGCATCATGACATGAGGGGCATATAACATAATCTAGGTTCACTCCACGATAATCGAGAGTCGATCTCGTCGGTAGTCTGCAAGGGATAATCTCCAACTACAAATATTTAATTTTATAAGGAGAAGGTTATTCCATCTGGTGGGCAGAAAGTTTTGTGTATGGGTATAAGCACAATGAATAATTTGAAGTCACATTTCTTTTACTGAAAATAACCTTGGATTATCTATTAAGCATTCCCAAGTGTCTTGAGTATCACATAAACGAAGTTTTTAAAATCGTCAAGTTCTATCTTTTCGGCTGTGGATCTTAATTGTCTAGACCAAGCCTATTGGAAGGAAAATCTCGGAGGAAATATGGGCTCTTAATGGTTGATGCATAGCCCTAAACGATCAGAAGAAGGGATCAAAGTGTTTCTACTATAGTTTTTTTGGAATAGGAGAACGTTCGGTCACCAAGATGTTTAGATTGGAATCCAACTAAAAGAGACACGAAAATATAGTACAAAGAGGTGATCCACACAACCATTGATCGAGCCAGAATTGGGTGCTTAAACCGTTCTTGATTTTTCTTAAAGAGGGTTGATATTAATTCTAACGTCACAAAGGACATATTTTAACTTAACAATATTGAACCAACATCTTCTTTTACTTTTATGGGAAGAAGTCGAATTGTTCATCAAACCACTGTTTGGACCATGTAAGTAGTGAATAACTTTGCACCAAAGGGATTCCTTTTTTTTAGGAAATTCCATCGCCATTTTGGCTAACATAGCTAAGTTACTCACTATTAATATACCAAGATCCCCGTGATCACGAAGAGATATAACTTTTTACCAAGCAACCTAAGCAATTTTTCTATCCTCCTCTGATCCACCCCGAAAGAACGCCTAAGTCTTTTGAAGCTCGCTAATCACAGATTTAAGAGCCTTGTTAGAGGAGAAGAAATACATACCAGGGCGACCAAGTGTTAGGAATAAAAACTAGTGCTGCTCAGTTTTACATTACCAATACTGATGGAATTAGTTATAGTAGTACTATATTAGTACTGCTTTCTTCTAGTCAAATGTGGCCAAGGTGGCCATGGTCAAGTTTAGTGCTGCCCGTGATAATTAGTGATGCTAAAGAAGATAAGAATGGAAACACGTTTTGTATAGGCAGAATACATTACATGTATATATTCTTTATTTAGAAGATTGTTATTTGTTTTTATCTTCTAAAGGAATCCTTGTGTTATAAAGGGACGTCCTAGTTTTAGACGTAGATATAAATTTCATTCTAGACTTTAAGGTTTTTGTAACCCTAGTACTGCATTAAGAGTACTCGTATTATTATCAATAATATTAAAGTGTTTGGTTCTTAATTCTTTGTTTGTTCATACTCATTGTTTCATACAATCTTCATCATATCAAAGAGTAGATTCTGCAAACTCTTTGATATCAACAAAGTTTCTACTAAGACTATATAGAGTTTCCTTTATATCGTATATCTCTAACAAGCTAGAAATACAATCAAAATGGATCAACAAGTGGTATGAGAGGATTCAGAACCACCTCAACCAAACATCATGAACAAAGTTCCTGTATTCAAACACGGAGAGTTTGATGAGTGGAAGTTTAGGTTCACTCAATTTGTTTAGATGTATAACTGGGACCTATGAGAGGTTATTTCATTTGGTAACACTTACACCAAACCTCCTACTACAACATCTGAAGCCAAGCAAGCAGAATTGACTACTGATGAGAAGAAGAGTAGGACGAATGATATGAAGGCAAAAAGTATAGTTATGTTAGCTAGACCTAATGTACATATTCTAGCCTTTTCAGCAACATGAAGATGCAAAGTCAACGTGTGATGCTTTTGTTTTAAGATTTAGTGGTAATGATTCCACCAAAAAGGCTAAGAAGACATTGTTGAAGCAAATGTTGGAGAACTTCAATTCTAATGGCTCAAGATCACTTGACACAATTAATAATCGGCTTTAAGAAATTATAAACAAACTTATAACCTTGGGAGGAAGTGTTGAACAGGAAGACATGAATGCTAAATTTCTAAGAAGCATGCCTGCTGAGATGGCTACTAAGGCGGCTATCTGGAAAATAGGGATGATATTGACATAGTGAATGTTGATGATCTTTACAATCACTTCAAAGTGGTTAAACAAAAACTCAAGAAATAAATTACGTCAACATCTAGCTCAATGAATCTTGCATTTCTAGCATGAGATATAGTAATGAGGCTAATACTGAAGACTTTATTAATACTACTAGTACATCTGCTAGTACTACTAGCAGCTCTGTTAGTACTGCTGGCCTGACTGATGGTACTATATATGCTTTCTTGGTACTCTATGAGAATGTTGCACAGATTGTTGCTGATGATATTAACAACTTGATGATGATGATGATGACTTGGAAGAACTAGAAATCAAGAAAAAGTTGGCCTTCTTAAGAATGAGGGAAAGAAGATTCCTCAAGGGGTTAGTGAAGCAGATCACCTTCAGTGCTGGTGACAAGGTTGGTTTTGATAAGTCAAAAGTGAAGTGTTACAACTTCCACAAAAGAGGCCATTTTGCAAAGGAGTGCAGAAGCCCAAGAAGTCAAGACAACAGAAACAGAAGTTAAGACATGAAGGTGAATGTAGAAGAGCTTTCTTCCAAGGCTTTGGTGTTTATGGATATTGATGATATTAGTATTCACTAGAACTTCATGGGAGATGGGGATCCTTTGGCAAACATGACTCTCGTGGATTTTCAGACTCTGAGGTAATAACTGATAAAACTTGTTCTAAAACATCTCTGAAAAACTATGAAGAATTTATAAAGTACTGTGATGACTTGAGAAGAAATTTTAATACCTCCGAACTTACTGTGTCATAAAGAACACGTAATAGCTTGAGATTTTAAAGATAGGTGTAAATGCAAATATCGCACTAAAACGATATTACGTTTTAATCATACTTAACTTTTTGTTAATGACAAAACATCAAACATATTTTTATGTTTGTATTACAAGCAACACATAAGTCTCTTAATCCATGAAATTATGTTCTAAACTTTTTATAAAAAAGTTGTATACACTTTATATACTTTTAAGTGTAAAAATAAAAATGGACAAAATGCATTACCTCTCTCCATCAGATATATAAAGTCAACTAGGGTAAATACAGTATTTGTGTGTGATCTTGGACAAACATTTATGAGAAAAAAAGTTAGACATGGCGGAATCGGGCGGACCCCTAGGCAAGGGGGCCGACGGGTTCCGTGGGTGTTTGATGATTTGCCTATAAAACCAATCTTTGTCCAATCTTAGAACTCATCCCTGTTATAATGTTTCTCTCTAATCTCTCTACATATATCTAATTCTCTAACCTCATTCTTGTATATTCTCTTGTCTCTTGTGATTTAGATCTTTGTATATTTCAAGATCGATTACGAGAACTCTCTACTCTAAACTTTGATCCTGCATGGCTTCACTTTGTGTGAATGTGTTAAGTGTTACCTACACAATCACCATTGTTGTACCCATTCTACTACCTACGTGTGTATTAGTGTGGTTGGTGTTATAAAGCACAAGTATATAGTATAAAAGGCATTGTTGTGCCTTTGTAAAGATCACGACATCTTGGCTTGGGTGTTGTTAAAGATTGTAAGCTTACGTGTCAAGGTTTCTCCACCGGTGTAAAGGAGATTCATTTACTAGTGAAGTAGAACTCTCGAGTGGATACTCGAGGAGTGGAAGTAGGGGTAAGATAAGTGAGATCTTGCTAGGCCGAACCACTATAAACCATTGTGCATTGTGGTTTGTTTCATTCTTACTTCACTTTTATTACTTTGTCAATCACGCTTAATCTATATCCATATTAATTACGAAAAGGTTTTAAAGTAACTAAAACTTATCGGTAAAAACTATTCAACCCCCCTTTTAGTTTTCTACAATTGGCATCAAGAGCTATGTACTCAAGATATTTAAATTATACTGTACTTTTAAACTTGAATTGATCCATGGATTCTAAAAATTACAAAGAAGGCCAATCTATGCAAAGACCACCACCCTTTGAAACTGATGGTTTTATATATTGGAAAAATCGTTTTGAAACTTATGTGAAATCTAAGGATATAGATCTTGGGTACATAATCATTGAAGGTGATTATCCACCAACGGTTAGAAATGTCACTACTAACCAATTTGAATCTCTACCACGCGAAAAAAAAACTGATGATCAAAAGAAAATGTTGGCAAAAAATAATGAAGCCAAAATTATGCTTTACAATGCTCTACCAAAAAAGGAGTATAAAAGAATTTTCATTTGTCAAACCGCCAAAGAAATTTGGCATTCCTTAATGGTCACACATCAAGGAAACTCACAAGTCAAGGATAATAATATTGATCTTCTTTTTCAATAATATGAGCACTTTTCTATCCTTGAAGAAGAGTCAATTGATGTGGGATTTTCTTGGTCCAATACTAATATAACTTCACTCAAAGCACTTGGCGTTTCTCCAATAAGAATTTTATCAGGAAATTTCTTAGAGCACTTCATCCAAAATGGAGAGCTAAAGTCACGACTATTGAAGAATCTAACTATCTTTCAAAATTGTCATTGGACAAGCTCATAAGGAATCTCAATGTGATGGAAAAAGACTCTGAAATCATCAAAGGAAAGAAAGAAAAACAAAGATATTTGGCGCTGGAAGCTAGAATTAAATCTAGTGATGATGAAGAGTCTGATAGAGATGACGAAGAGTATGCCATGGCGGTTGGTGATTTCAAGAAATTCTTAAAAGGCGAGGAAGACTTGTGAATCAACCATTTGACAACAATAAGAAACCCTGAAAGCCCTTTGAAATCAAGAAAGCCAAAGATGAAATGAAAGGCTTCCAATGTGGTGATCCGAATATATTTCATCGGTAATTTTACAAAGACTAAACCAAAAACACAAAGAGCTTTCGTAAGTGGTGCATGGAGTGCTAGTGATGATGAAGGAGACGATTCCAAAAAGGAGGAGTTAGCTCTTATGGAACATGAAAAAAATGTGGTACATTCCAACACTTCCTACTATTCCTCCTTATTAGATGATGACACATTACCTATTGACTACAACAAAATTTGTGAGTTAAGTCTTAAAATTATAAACAAAAACAAATCTTTGAAAGCTAAAAATGAAAGTTTGGAAAATGAATTTTGTGAACTAAAGGCTAAATTACAAAGACTAGAACGAGGTAAACCATCTAAATATAAATGTGGAACGTGTCAAGAGCTCAATCTCGAAATTGAGAAACTTAAAATTGGTCAAGAGGCGTTAACCAAACAAAGCTTAAGATTTATGAAATTTAGCAAGACCGCAAATTGCCTTGATGAAATGCTAAATCTTCAAAGAGATAGCAAAGACAAAACATGGCTGGGGTTTGGGAAACAAGATACACCCTCTAGCTCAACTACACCACCATAAAACGACACGATCAACGTTTCAAGAAAATCTGTCACAGAAAGTGACGGCACCCATTGGACCCCTTTTCATAAGGGGCCGGCACCCTGCAAAGAGGCCGTGGGTCTGAAAGAAGAACAAAAAATAGAATCATGCCGAATTCGTGGTTGTGTCTCAGAAACCTAAACAATTCAATCCGGAAAAATATAATACAAACTTTAGAAACTTGGATAGAAACATTAGAGCTAGAAACACTCAAACTCGACCAAGACCATCTTATCCCAAACGCCCCATCCCGAAAAGTAATCAAGGAGTACTAGGAAGATATAGTCAAGTACCATTCAACTATGACTACCGTAACCAATTTTCAATGGGAAATTTGGTACCTTGGGATGTATTTGGTACCTTGGGATGTATTAGGAAACACCCCAACAGGGATTACCATGAGAAGTATGTTTAACCCAAATAGACCCATGAGACGATGGGGACCAAACGTTTGAGCTTCATAATGTGTAGGTATGCTTGAAGGTTAGACTTGAACCAGATGGATAGATCAAGGACAACATATATTCAACACATATGCCGGGTAATAGAAACCTTTTTAGCACCTACACATCAACGGACGAAAGTAATGTTATTTCTGGTGGAAACGTAAAAATCAAAATCATTGGCAAAGGTATGATTTCTAATGACCACATCACCATAGATAATGTTGCTCATGTCGAAAACTTAGGATTTAATCTACTTAGTATAAGTAAACTTTGTAGTAACAAATGCAAAGTTCTCTTCGAAGAAAATTGAAGTAAAATACTAAAAGATGGCATAACCATAGCAAAAGGGTTTAGGAAAAATAACATATATGTGATGAAGTTTGACTCATCAAAAGACACGATTTGTTTGACCACTATAGATTCCACATCCAACCTTTGGCATAGGCGTCTCGGTCATATCAACATGGGTCTTTTACAATCCTTGGCCAACAAAGATCTTGTTAGAAATCTACCAAAAGTAAAATATGAACAATAATTTTGTGATGCATGTAAAATAGGAAAACAAACGCACTCAAGCCATAAGGCTAAAAATATTGTGTCCACAACTAAGTGTTTAGAACTTTTACATATGGATTTGTTTGGTCCATCCATGGTGCAAAGTTACGAAGGCAATCTTTATACATTGGTCATCATGGATGACTACTCAAGATATACTTGGACAAAGTTTTTGTAAACTAAAAATGAAGCTTTTGACCATTTTGAGATCTTAAGCAAGAAAATTGAAAATAAATTAAATTGCTGAATTGTGTCAATTCGTACGGATCACAGTAGGGAGTTTGACAATGAGGTGCAATTCGGAGCATTTTGTGACATCAAGGGTATCACACATAATTTCTCGGCTCCTAGAACATCTCAATCAAACGGGGTAGTTGAACGTAAAAATAGAACACTCCAAGAAATGTGTAGAACAATGTTAAATGAGTCGAATATGCCATAAAATTTTTGGTGTCATGTGGTTGATACATCAACATATATTCTCAATCGTGTTTTAATTAGAACACTTCTTGCTAAAACACCTTATGAAATTAAAAGGAAGAAAACCGACCATTGGATATTTTATAGTATTTGGAAGAAAATGTTTTATTCTTAACACTAAGGATTATCTCACCAAATTCGACCCAAAGTCATACGAAGGAATTTTTCTTAGATATACTCCAAACAATAAAGATTACATTGTTCTAAATAACTAAACCATGTGTGTCGAGGAATCCTTGAACATAACCTTTGACGAAAGACCACCTCCCTCTAGAACATCACCTTTTGTAGATGATGATCTAGTTGAAAGTCAAGCCAATAACTAACAAGTTAACTGATATGAGTGAAATCTCATCTATACTACATTATAAAGGGTGTATCACTTTTGTTGAAAGTTGAAAATGTTGAATGGTTGAAAAATATGGGTCCCACTAATCTATATCTATACTACATTATAAAGGGTGTATCACTTTGGTTGAAAGTTAAAAATGTTGAATGGTTGAAAAGTATGGGTCCCACTAATCTATATCTATACTACATTATAAAGGGTGTATCACTTTGGTTGAAAGTTGAAAATGTTGAATGGTTGAAAAATATGGGTCCCACTAATCTATATATATACTTCTATATACTACATTATAAAGGGTGTATCCCTTTGGTTGAAAGTTGAAAATGTTGAATGCTTGAAAAATGTGGGTCCCACTAAAAACAACTACAGTACATGCAAATCTTATTCATTAAAAAAGATATAAACTTTGGTTAATTAAACAAATGGCACCATTTCATCCAATTGAAACATACTTATAAGATATTTTAAATTATAACATGTTACAACGCTTTGCAATAAAAGTTTAATCTTTTGACGTTATATTTTGAACGTCACCGAAACACTTACCACAATATCGCATCGTGTTAATTATCTGTTGCTAGACAATTTCCGCCGCTATGCGCGGGTACTCGTCTAGTATCAATAATATCACAAATCACCCTAAAACACGAAGCAAAATACCTAATTTTTATTCATAAAAGCAGTATTATGGGTATGTTTTGTTGTTTGTGCTTGTGTAGGTAAAAAAATACAATTTTGGAGAAAACAAGTGAAATCAAGCTTTATTGATGAAGAAAAGACAAAAGGAGGATGAAAAGTGACAAGCCTGGCAAAGACAAAGGACCTTTCTTGACAACTTTCAGAGATGAGGGACTAAAAGTGCAATTATGAAAAAAGTCAAGAACAAAGTCAAATTTGATCAACTCTCAAGTCAAAAGGTCAAAGGATGATTTTTGAACAAGTTTGAAGTTAGAAGGACTAAACATGACAAAGAAATGAAGTTTGGAGCTCAAATCATATTCTGCCTAAACTAGAGGGGTCAAAAGTGCCAAAGTTGAGCCAAGTTTGGGAGTGATACAAGTGATAGCCAATTCAGCCAATGGGGAGCAAGAATTTCATGTATTTGGATTGCTAAACAAGCGCCACCTCACCCCACTAGCGTCATTTTCATTTAATAAACAAAATCTGAACAGTGAAATCCACTCACTCATTTTCCACCAATAGAAAATCAAGAAGAGGATAATGATCCGTGTCTCTCTTTTCCACCAATAACAACAAGGCACGTGTCACATTCAAATATGAACGAACCCAGATCGAAGAAGGAGCTAGAGTGTGTTTCAAGAGAAATGTTATACATGAAATTTGCTCTAAATCAAGAGATGATTACAACCCAACCACTAAATTAACCTGAAATCAACTACATCAAAAAGCCCCAAATTAGATCTTCAACGGCTATCATCAATAGATCAACCAAGGCCACGTGGAAGCTTTCTATTCGCTTCAACACGTCACCTACCTCCAACAAACTTCATTACAGCTTCTATAAATACCCTATTAGTTCTTCATTTCTTGTAGGGAAAATCACTTAAAAATGTAGTAAACTAACCACTTTTTATGGTTGTGTGTACTAAACAATTTTTTTTCTCATTGTGTGTATTAAACTTTTTAATTTTGATCATTGTGTGTATTTTGAGACGATTTTGTCTAGTAAAATGACCATTTTACCCTTCAAAATTTGAAAAACGTAGGGGTAAAATGGTCACAAAATACACACAATGACATAAATTTGAAAGTTTAATACACACAATGAGAAAAAAAATAGTTTACTACATACAACCATAAAAAGTGGTAAGTTTACTACATTTTTGAGTGATTTTCCCTTTCTTGTATGTACTTAGTGTGTGTAATTTTCACACACTACTTAATTTCCCCAATTTTCAGTTAGCTAGTTAGTTAAACACTACTCTCAAGTGATTGAAAACCACTTGAGAGTTAGTTAGACCTTGTAACCAACTTTGTAACTACTTTCCTTGATCAATAAAAATCCAGTTCATCTCATATCTTATTCTTACTTCACAATCCTATTCATACTGTTACTTTGTGATTCTATTGATCAATCTTGATCAATGGAATGTGTTTCATGCTTTTTGGAAGCATGTAGCTGGTTCAGACGATTTCTAGTTCATTTCATAGCCAAATTAGAAGATTGTAGCAGGGGTGTAGATTTGTATATGCTGATGATGAGATGATGGTTTTTGGTTGTTGATTAATGGTGTTCTTGTAGATCATAGTAAGCTCAGCGCTTACTACTCCATCAGAGGTGGCATCAAAGCGAAAAGGAACACTTTCTTGTTTTAAATTCCACTAAACAGCTCTTGCCATGCTCAATTCCTAGAAATAGCTCTTAATTGCTGAATTGTGATTGTGTTAGTGTTCTTGTGGTGTGATTTTGATAATATGATAGTTTACTAGTAGTCTTATATCTTTTAATTTAGTTTAGCTTGATAAAAGTTGGTCCTCATCAGTCAAAATTCATCATTTGCTCATTTTGAGTTCTTTCAATTAAACTTGCTGGGTTTTGGTGTCTAACTAGTGCATTTCAGTCACTCAACAAGATTTGATAAGTTTCATTTGATGTCATAAGCTTTAGCTCAAAAAGTCTTTGAGAAGTTTTGAAATCAGTCAAAAATTGGTGTTTGGATTAAGATCACTTAAGTGATCTAGTTGTTAAAACCTGTTCCTTTGAACTCATTTACACTCAATAGGTAAGTGTTAGTCTTTTGGTAAAGTTTTGTGGTCAAAACCAAGGTCAAACAGGCAAATAGCTTCTAAAAACTTTGGGTCATTCTTTGTAAAAGTACATAAGTCAAAACAAGCATACTTTGATCCATTGGAATTTCTTTGTTTATGGATGAAATTAGTTGCTTTCTGTTCTCATTTGTAGCTTATCATATGAACTTTCAGAGTTAGTAAGGAAATAATACAGTATCAAGTATTGAGTTAGTTACTAGCTTATTAATAAGCACAATAGCATTTGCAAGTTTCTATGATCAAAGTGGGCTGCTAATCTCATTTCTCTAATCTACTTCATAAAAGTTCCATTTTTCTTTCACAAATCTGTGTACAAACATGTATTGAGTAAGTTTTGTGAAATTCAGTTTTTTGGAAAATCTGGTCAAACTTGGTCAACGATAAGCTGTTTTGGCTTATTTGATATTCCAGCTTATTTTCTTAATCATTTTCAAATCTAATTGACATTTCAAGCTTCTTGTCACTTGTCTAATCAGTTTCATCAAGAAAATCAATTTGTGGATGTCTGGAAAAGTTTTTAGCTTACTTTGAGCTTATTGAAATAAGCAAACTTGAGTTTCACTTGCTTTTAGCCAAAATCCTTGGACAAGCCTAGCTGATTTTCATTTTTAAGCACTTTGCAAAAAACTAGAGTTGTTTTAGTTGAGTAATAAGCTCAAACGAGCTTATTGTTTATTAGTTGCCCGTTTTTGTTAAAGAGTTTCGTTAAATTGCATTTTGGTCCTCCAATTTTCATACTCTATTAATCTGCTTTCTAAACTTGTACTTTTCTAGTGTTTGCAACAACAAGTCCCTGAATTTTAGGTTGTTACATTTTTGGTTAGTCAGTTGGTAATTTGTTAGAAAGTTGTTATATTTTGTTACTATTTTCATATCTAGTCCCTATATTTTCTGAATTTACATATTTAGTCCTTATACTTATATTTCATTTACATTTTAAGCAAATTTTACACTTGTGCATTAAATACTTGAACTTTATCATTGTGGTATTGCAATTTGTTTTACGGTTATATAGCTATAATATTTTCTACTTTTTACATGTTTGTTTGAAATAGACATAGATACCAAATAATATTGTAACACAAAAAAAATTATAAACTTGATATTGGTTGGACTTTCAATTTGTCTTGAGCTTGGAATAACGAACTTGAATTAGATCATACATTAAATGGCGCCGCTACCGGTTCATGACATTACGAGAGACTATTGATTGACGGTTTAGATTGCATTTTGGGATCCGTTCACCTCGTGAGCGTTCCTTTTACGTATCATAAATCCAAATGATAAAAAATAAAAAATATAAAAATAACAAAAATAAAAAAATCATAAAATCAATTCTTTTCCTAAAGAATTGAACCAAAAAAATAAAAAATCCAAAAAGTAATCTTTTTCCTAAAAGATTACACCCAAAAATATATTGTATATATCGGATTTGATCGTTTTTATGTACATATAGTATTTTCTTAAAAATTCACTAAATACAAAAATATTTTCTCTATATTATTATATGGAGATACATATACATATACGAACACTCAATACACATACTTCCATAAGTATTGCTTTTGCAATACACCGTTCTTGGGGGCGTTCTGGTCCTAAGTTCGTGTATCGATCAAATTAAATTAAAGGCAAAAATAGATAAATACTTACAATAGGCAAGAATTCGAAGAATACAAACTACCAAAGTGAATAGATAGGCGACGTGCTATAAAATGCCGTCTATGGGTTAAAAGGTACTTAAGTGCTTCACGCCACCTAACCCGATGTTCACTAGTGAGTATTCTAAGAAGGAAAGCTTGATTGGGGGTTTTGCCACCCAAAGTATTACTTACATATACTATACTTTCTTGTGGATATTACTTATTGAACCTCGGAAAGGATAATCCCTTCTTTTCTAAAGTCGATCGAGAGATCCTCTCTCACTCCTTGATTTGAGTTGCATGCTCACCCGAGGGCGTGCACAAATACCTTTTGGTGTACAACCCCTTCCTCCCAAAAGGAAGAACAAGAGAAAGAGTAAGAAAAACACCGTCCATCAAGCCGATCCCGAGCATCGTGCTTTGAACAACACACAAGAAGCCATGGACGCCGTTGACAATAGACCATTGATGGAGATCCTCCAATCAAATGTGGAGGGAAATGCCGATGCCATTATTATACCCGAGATACCCGCAAACACCTTCGAGCTTAAGACCAACATGATTACTATGGTTTCTTCTACACCATTCTTAGGGAGATCCATGGATGATCCACATGATCATATCAAGAAGTTTTTGACCATATGCAATACACTTAAGTACAATGAGGTTCCTCCTGATGCCATTAAATTGATCTTATTCCCATTCTCCTTAGAGAGCAATGCTAGGTATTGGCTAGATAGACTTCCACCTAGGAGTATTGAGACTTGGGAGGACTTAAGGAAGAAATTTTTGAATAGGTTCTTTCCTCCATCTAGGACCATGGCTTTGAGAAACCTAATTATTAGATTTTAACAAAAGAATGATCAAACCTTTAGTGATGCTTGGGAAGAGTTCAATGAGTTATTGAGAAAATGCCCCAATCATGGATTCAACCAATTTCATCAAATCAACACTTTCTACAATGGATTAAGACCACATCATCAAGATTCCCTCAACTCCTCCGCGGGAGGGAAAATTCTTTCCAAATCCACACAAGAGGCACGGGAGATTATTGAGACCAAAGACATGGTGCAAACAAATAACTAAAGAGATGAGAGGGTTCATGTGGTGTGAGAGGGTGCCACTCAACCAGTTGACAAGGTTTTATATCAAAAGTTTGATACTATGAATGATATGCTCTTGAAACTTTGTGAAATCACCTTGAACAATTCTTCCAACAATAATGTCAATGCCATTACTATATCATGTGAAACTTGTGGAGGTCCTCATTCTTACCTACAATGTGAAAAGGTTCAAAATTATCAAGGTGAATGTTATGCTTATCAAGATGAACATAGAGAGCACTTCAAACCTAACATCAACCCTAATAACCTCTCTTACAAGTCAAATAACTACCTTGATCCACCCGACTTTCCACCCCAACCACCCACCCAAAATCAAACCAATCCTCCTCAATTGCTTCAAAGAAATCAAGGGCCTAGGCCAAACTACCAAGGAAACAACTATAGAGCACCCAATAACTTTCAACATCAAGGAAATAACTTTCATGCAAACAATCAAGGATTTCACCCACCTCCTCCTCCTTTTCAAAATCATGGATACAATCAAGGATATGGGCAAAATGATACCTTTGAGCTACTTCAAAAGATGAAACAAGAAACCAAAAGAAGAATTCGTGAAAGTGAAAAGAGAACACAAGATCAAATAAGAGCTATAAATGAGGAGACTAACAAGAGGATTATGATGATTCTTAATCAAAGGCCACAAGGGCTCTTCCTTCAAACACACAAACAAATCCAAGGTCTAATGTCAATGCAATCACAACAAGGAGTGGAAAGACAACTATTGATCCTACAATGCCTCCTACACCTCCTTTGGTTAAGCCTACTATAGTTCCACCTTGTGATAAGCCTTCAAAATCAAACTCAACACCTTCAAGCTCTACAACTTCAACACCTACACCCCTCATCCTAAACCTACTACTCCTTCACCTTCCACACCTCCAAATGAAGAAACCAACAAAGAGAACCCTTTAACAACAACTACTCAACCTACACCAAAAATAATCCTTACATGTCCATCAAGATTGAGAAAGGAGAAACTTAAAAACAAGGATGATATCCAAGTCTCTAACTTTTTGAGAATGTTCAAACAATTGAACATTAACATATCCATTGCGGAAGCTCTTGCCTATATGCCAAAGTTTGCTAAAATGTTCAAAGATCTCCTCTCAAACAAGGAAAAGTTGGTGGATTTGCATAACACATCACTTAATGAGAATTGCTCCGTCGTGTTGCTTAAGACTCTACCTATAAAACTTGGAGATCCGGGGTGATTTTTGATACCTTGTAATTTTCCCGGGGTGGAAAATTGCATGGCACTAGCAGATTTTGGGGCAAGCATTAATCTCATACCTTTATTGGTTTGGCAAAAACTCTCTCTTCCCGAGCTCACTTCTACTAGGATGGCCCTTGAGTTAGCAAAGTGTACCATATCTTATCCGGTAGGCATTGTGTAGGATGTGTTTGTAGGGGTTGATAAATTCACATTCCTCGTGGATTTTGTAGTGGTTGATTATGATATGGACCCGAGAGTTCCTCTTATTGTTGGTAGACCTTTCTTGAGGACGGGTCGTACTCTTATAGATGTGGCGAAGGGAGAACTAATTATGAGAGTTGAGGATGAGAAAGTGGTGTTTAAGCTAGGGAAAGTTACTAAGAAATCCCAAAGTTGTGAAACAATTAACATAGTGGATGCTCTTGATGAGGTGTGTGATGAACATTTTCATGAAGCTTGCAAGAGTGATAGTGAGAACATGCCACATGTAGAAACCGTTGCCTCAATTACTCCCTACTTAACACCATTTGGAGAGAGTGATTTCCCTTAGAGGAATTTGAGTCAAACTTCCTTGGTAATGATGATTCTCCCATTAATTGGGAAGAAGATGTTCGAACTATCCAAAATTTGCTCAATGAGGATCCCATTCCTTCACCTACTCCACAAGAAGTTACCATTGATGATCCATCTATAGTGAAACCTTCCATTGAGAGTCCACCTTCCCTAGAACTTAAGGATCTTCCATCAAACCTTGAATATTCCTTCTTAGAAGGAAAGGACCAATTACCCATGATCATAGCAAAAGATTTGAAAGATGATGAGAAGGAAAAACTCGTAGAGGTGCTTAAGAAACATAAGAAAGCTATAGCATGGAAATATCCGACATAAGGGGAATTGATCCAAATTTTTGTACACACAAAATCCTTATGGAGGATGACTACAAACCCGCCATTCAAATCCAACGAAGGGTTAACCCAAAAATACATGAGGTCATCAAAAAGGAAGTTATCAAACTCCTTGATGCGGGTATGATTTATCCCATTTCCGACTCTCCATGGGTTAGCCCGGTGCATTGTGTTCCTAAGAAGGGTGGAATCGCCGTTGTGCCTAGTGAGAATAATGAGCTTATTCCCACTAGACTTGTCACGGGTTGGAGAGTTTGTATTGATTATAGGAAGCTCAATGATGCTACTAGGAAAGATCATTTCCCATTACCTTTCATCGACCAAATGCTTAAACGCTTGGCGGGAAATGAGTATTATTGCTTTCTAGATGGATTCTCAGGTTATTTCCAAATACCCATGGATCCAAAAGATCAAGAAAAGACCACATTCACTTGTCCCTATGGTACATTTGCTTATAGGAGAATGCCTTTTGGCTTGTGCAATTCACCGGGGACATTCCAAAGGTGTATGATGGAAATCTTTCATGACATGATTGAGCACACTATAGAAGTTTTCATGGATGATTTCTCGGTTTTTGGAAATTCATTCACTTCTTGTCTCTCCCATTTAGAACGTATGCTTAAGAGGTGTGAAGAAACACGTCTTGTTCTTAATTTGGAGAAGTGCCATTTCATGGTCAAAGAAGGGATAGTTTTGGGACATAAGATATCCAATAAAGGTTTATAAGTGGATCGAGCTAAAATTGATGTTATTGCCAAACTTCCCCCCACCTACCACGGTGAAAGGAGTTAGGAGTTTTTTGGGTCATGCGGGTTTCTATAGACGTTTTATTCAAGACTTTTCTAAGATTGCAAGACCCATGACCCACCTCTTGGAAAAAGAGGCTCCTTTCATATTCACACAAGAATGTTTAGACTCTTTTGAGATTCTTAAGGAAAAGTTGACTAAGGCTCTCGTTTTGGTTTCTCCAAATTAGGATTTGCCTTTTGAACTCATGTGTGATGCTAGTGATTATGACGTGGGGGCCGTATTAGGACAAAGAGTCAATAAGCATTTTCAACCTATACACTATGCGAGTAAGACAATGACGGTTGCTCAACTTCATTATACCACCACGAAAAAAGAGTTGCTTGCTATAGTTTATGCCTTTGAGAAATTCAGACCCTATCTTGTGCTTTCTAAGACCATAGTGTATACGGATTATTCCGCTCTCAAGTATCTCATGACAAACCAAGATGCTAAGCCTGGGCTTTTGAGATAGGTTTTGTTTCTACAAGAGTTTTCCATTGAGATCTGTGATAAGAAAGGAGCCGAGAATTTAGCGGCGGATCATTTGAGTAGACTTGAGCATCCTTTTCAAGGTGATTTACCTCATAAGGAAATAAATGAATCCTTTCTATCAGAGGAGCTTATGTCTATCTCTTCACAAGAGGATGCCACCCCTTGGTTTACGGATATTATAAACTATCTTGTGGGGGATGTGCTAATAGAGGGTCTTACTTCCCAACAAAAGAAAAAATTTCTCAAGGAAGCCAAATACTACTTTTGGGATGACCCTTACCTCTTTAGGCAATGTGCGGACCAAATCATAAGACGGTGTGTAGATGGGCCCGAAGAATTTAAGATCTTAGAAGCTTGTCATAAAGGACCTACGGGAGGCCATTTTGGGCCCAACTACACGGCCAAGAAAGTCTTTGACTCGGGTTTCTATTGGCCTTCCATATACAAAGATGACCAAGAGATGGTGAAATTTTGTGATGTTTGTCAAAGACAAGGAAAGATTAATCAACGAGATAAGATGCCACAAACTTTTATACAAGAGTGTGAATTTTTTTATGTATGGGGTATAGACTTCATGGGACCTTTTCCATCATCAAAGGGCAATAAGTACATACTCGTAGCCGTGGACTATGTTTCAAAGTGGGTTGACGCTAAAGCCTTGCCTACTAACGATGCTAGAGTTGTAGTGAAATTCTTGAGGTAACTATTTTCTAGATTTGGTGTACCTCGGGCTATCATAAGTGATCGTGGGACTCATTTTTGTAATGATCAATTTACAAGATTCATGAAGAAGTATGGTGTTAACCATAGACTTTCTACCACGTATCACCTTCAAACCAATGGGAAAACCGAGGTCACAGATCATGGTTTAAAGAGGATTTTAGAGAGAACGGTGGGAGAGCATCGAGCTTCTTGGTCGGATAAGCTTGATGATGCTTTGTGGGATTTTAGGACGGATTTTAAGACACCAATTGGTTCTACTCCATATAGGCTTGTCTATAGAAAAGCATGCCACCTCCCATTCGAGTTAGAGCATAAGGCTTCATGGGCTCTCAAATGGGAAAACTTTGATTTAAACCAAGCCGGTTTACATAGAAAATACCAACTCAATGAGATGGATGAATTGAGAGCCAATGCCTATGAAAACTCGTTGCTTTACAAGGAAAAGTATAAGCAATTGCATGCTGCTAAGATCAAGAACCGTGAGTTCAAAGTTGGAGAGCCGATTCTCCTCTTTAACTCAAGGTTGAAATTCTTTGCGGGCAAGCTTAAGTCAAGATGGTCCGGTCCATTCACCATTGCTCAAGTATTTCCATATGGGATTATTGAGTTGTCTCAACCAAATGGCCCCAATTTTATAGTGAATTTTCACCGTGTTAAGCATTACTTTGGGGAGGAAATTTCTGTGGAAATGGTCCAAGAGATCCCCATTTTCCCCATGAACTAATTCATTATGGGAAGAGTCGAGCTAGAGACTCTATAAATCAAGCTTGAATAACTAATATTAGAGTTTTTAGACTAGAGTGTGTTAGGATATGAATAAGGGTATATAGTTGAGAAGAAGTGTAGGGGGATGCCTCTCTTTTGTCTTCATGATGTTTGTAGGGTTGCTCTCTCTCATCGCATGCATTGGAGCTTATGGAGGAGGCCCTTGTATCGGGTTCACTTCGTTACTATTATGATTTTCAAACAATATTGTTCTTAAAATGAATTCACTATAGTAGACCTTTCCTTAGCTTGGGTTAAACAAAGTTATCAATGTCATAAGTGTAGGGGAGTTTACTCCAATACTCTTAAACATTGAGGACAATGTTTATCTTAAGTGTAGGGGGGTCTTCTATCGAAGTGAACTTACCTAGAACTTTGCCTTTGACTTCATGATAACTTGGAATTAATTTTTCAAACATTTTTCAAATTTTTGATCTACTTTGGCCACCCAAAATATGCATTCATAATTTTTACATTAATCGTTTTTCATTTGCATAACACATTTGCATTGTATTACTTCTTTTATTTTTCATCAAAATATATAAAAGGAATAATATAATAAAGGACATGGTTTAACAAATTTAGATATCTTTTACATATTAGGCCCGCCATGGATACTTTGACTCAACCCGAGTTTTCTTATCTAAGCATTCTCTAGCTAGTATCATTAACCATGTAGACCTTTATTGGTTTATTAGGCTAAGCATCCACTAGTCTCATTATTTGAGATTTTAAACTGTGGAGAACAAGAGATGATAGAATTTGAAGTAAGTGTTAAGGGTTAGATAAACCTCATATTCATTAATTGTGGCTTTTATATCCCATTTCGTAACCTTTACTTTCTTGTCAACGCATGTATATATGTTAATAAATAATCAAGAACGGTTTTAATCGGTTTGTAGTCTCTTATGCCTTTTTGACTAATCATTCGTGGTTGGTATAAGTACGTCTTAAGATTCTAAGTTAGAACGTTTTATGTGTACTATACTTATGTCATGCTTAATACTTAGCGGGTGTTTTTCCTTTTATTCTTTTCAACTTTCTTTGTGAGGAATAAAGAAAAATAAGAGCGGCTTATAAAAAAAATGAGTGGCTAGAAAGAAAATATTAATAATAATAATAATACAAGACTCCCAAGAGGGGAAGTGAAGTGTTATTTATAGTAGCTATTGAATTCCAATATTACTCTCACAAGGGTTGCGGGGATTTAATAGTTTCTCCAATCCAATATTACCTTGACGGGTTGCGGGGTTGAAGATCTAAAGTCTCAAAAAGGCGGAGCATATAAATTATTGCGTGAGTTTTATTTTTCTTTCTTTAGCGAGTGTGTAGCTACTTATTAATGCATGACATAAGGATCTTACACATAAAACGAATGACTTATTACTCTTGAGACGGACTTATATCAATTATGGGCGGTTTTTCGAGTAATGGATATGATGACTACTTAGGATTAAAACAGTGCTTCCTTATTTTGAGATTTTACATTTCTTATATTTCACGCTTTAAATAATGACAAATTTGCTCTCAAGCAATTTGCTCAAATAATAACCGGTCTTAGAGGCATAATAAGTGGGGGTATAATAGTAACACAATTAATCTATATGAATGAGTTGACGCACTTTCACTTGTGGATAACAATGATCTTGTTTTTAAGCTTGGTATGGAGAAAGTGAAACTTGAGGGTGATAAGTGTTCATAGTACTCAAAGCCCTAATAAAAGTCCTTGATTTCATTATGAGTTATTTCCATCAAAACCATTTCAAGAAAAATCCAAAAATATATTAATAGAATTGATTTTCTTTGCATTGCATTGTATAAAATCAAAATCATGCATCATATAGTGTAGAGTAGTATAAAAGCATTTCATATTGGCCAAGGTGATTAATTATGAGAAAAGTGTAAATTGGTGCTTTAAAAAGTGGCATTGCATGAGGTCATGGCAATGATCAAGTGTAGGGGATTTGATATGAGTGAAATCTCATATTAATAATATCACAAATCACCCTAAAACACAAAGCAAAATACCTAATTTTTATTCATAAAAGCAGTATTATGGGTATGTTTTGTTGTTTGTGCTTGTGTAGGTAAAAAGATACAATTTTGGAGCAAACAAGTGAAATCAAGCTTTATTGATGAAAAAAAGACAAAAGGAGGATGAAAAGTGACACACCTTACAAAGACAAAGGACCTTTCTTGACAACATTCAAAGATGAGGGACTAAAAGTGCAATTATGAAAAAAGTCAAGAACAAATTAAAATTTGGTCAACTCTCAAGTCAAAAGGTCAAAGGATGATTTTTGAACAAGTTTGAAGTTAAAAGGACTAAACATGACAAATAAATGAAGTTTGGAGCTCAAATCATAGTCTGCCTAAACTAAAAGGGTCAAAAGTGCCAAAGTTGAGCTAAGTTTGGGAGTGATCCAAGTGATAGCCAATTTAGCCAATGGGGAGCAAGTATTTCATGTATTCGGATTGCCAAACAAGCGCCACCTCACCCCACTAGCGCCGTTTTCATTTAATAAACAAAATCTGAACAGTGAAGTCCACTCCCTCATTTTCCACCAATAGAAAATCAAGAAGAGGATAATGATCCGTGTCTCTCTCTTTCCACCAATAACAACAAGGCACGTGTCACATTCATATGTGAATGAACCCAGATCGAAGAAGGAGTTAGAGTGCGTTTCAAGAGAAGTGTTATACATGAAATTTGCTCTAAATCAAGAGATGATTACAACCCAACCACTCAATTAACCTGAAATCAACTACATCAAAAAGCCCCAAATTGGATCTTCAACGGCTATCATCAATTGATCAACCAAGGCCACATGGACTCCAACACGTCACCTACCTCCAACAAACTTCATTCCAGCTTCTATAAATACCCCATTAGTTCTTCATTTCTTGTATGTACTTAGTGTGTGTAATTTTCACACACTACTTAATTTCCCCAATTTTCAATTAGCTAGTTTAGTTAAACACTACTCTCAAGTGATTGACAACCACTTGAGAGTTAGTTAGACCTTGTAACCAACTTTGTAACTACTTTCCTTCATCAATAAAAATCCAGTTCATCTCATATCTCATTCTTACTTCACAATCCTATTCATACTGTTAATTTGTGATTCTATTGATCAGTCCTATAAATGGAATGTGTTTGATGCTTTTTGGAAGCCTGTAGCTGGTTCAGACGATTTCTAGTTCATTTCATAGCCAAATTAAAAGATTGTAGCAGGGGTGTAGATTTGTAGATGCCGATGATGAGATGATGGTTTTTGGTTGTTGATTAATGGTGTTCTTGTAGATCATAGTAAGCTCAACGCTTACTACTCCATCAGAGGTGACATCAAAGCTAAAAGGAACACTTTCTTGTTTTAAATTCCACTAAATAGCTCTTGCCATGCTCAATTCCTAGAAATAGCTCTTAATTGCTGAGTTGTGATTGTGTTAGTGTTTTCGTGGTGTGATTTTGATAATTTGATAGTTTACTAGTAGTCTTATAGCTTTTAATTCAGTTTAGCTTTATAAAAGTTGGTCCTCATCAGTCAAAATTCATCATTTGCTCATTTTGAGTTCTTTCAAGTAAACTTGCTGGTCTTTGGTGTCTAACTAGTGCATTTTAGCCACTCAACAAGATTTGATAAGTTTCATTTGCTGTCATAAGCTATAGCTCAAAAAGTCTTTGAGAAGTTTTGAAATCAGTCAAAAATTAGTGTTTGGATTAAGATCACTTAAGTGATCTAGTTGTTAAAACATGTTCCTTTGAACTCATTTACACTCAATAGGTGAGTGTTAGTCTTTTGGTAAAGTTTTATGGTCAAAACTAAGGTCAAACAGGCAAATAGCTTCTAAAAACTTTGGGTCATTCTTTGTAAAAGTACATCAGTAAAAATAAGCATACTTTGATCCATTGGCATTTCTTTGTTTGTGGTTGAAATTAGTTGCTTTCTGTTCTCATTTGTAGATTACCATATGAACTTTCAGAGTTAGTAAGGAAATAATACAGTATCAAGTATTGAGTTAGTTACTAGCTTATTAATAAACACAATAGCATTTGGAAGTTTCTGTGATCAAAGTGGGCTGCTAATCTCATTTCTCTTGATCTACTTCATAAAAGTTCCTATTTTCTTTCACAAATCTGTGTACAAACATGTATTGAGTAAGTTTTGTGAAATTCAGCTTTTTGGAAAATCTGGTCAAACTTGGTCAACGATAAGCTGTTTTGGCTTATTTGATATTTCAGCTTATTTTCTTAATTATTTTCAAATCTAATTGACATTCCAACGTTCTTGTCACTTATCTAATTAGTTTCATCAAGAAAATCAATTTGTGGATGTCTAGAAAAGTTTTTAGCTTATTTTGAGCTTTTTGAAATAAGCAAACTTGAGTTTCACTTGCTTTTAGCCAAAATCCTTGGACAAGCCTAGCTGATTTTCATTTTTAAGCACTTTGCAAAAAACTAGAGTTGTTTTAGTTGAGTAATAAGCTCAAACGAGCTTATTGTTTATTAGTTGCCCGTTTTTGTTAAAGAGTTTCGTTAAATTTCATTTTGGTCCTCCAATTTTCATACTCTATTAATCTGCTTTCTAAACTTGTACTTTTCTAGTGTTTGCAACAAGTCCCTGAATTTTAGGCTGTTACATTTTTGGTTAGTCAGTTTTGGTAATTTGTTAAAAAGTTGTTATATTTTGTTACTATTTTCATTTCTAGTCCCTATATTTTCTGAATTTACACATTTAGTCCTTATACTTTTATTTCATTTACATTTTAAGCAAATTTTACACTTGTGCATTAAATACTTGAACTTTGTGCTATCATTTTGGTATTTACAATTTGTTTTACAGTTATATAGCTATAATATTTTCTACTTTTTACATGTTTGTTTGAAATAGACATAGATACCAAATGATTTTGTAACACCAAAAACAATTATAAACTTGATATTGGTTGGACTTTCAATTTGTCTTGAGCTTAGAATAACGAACTTGAATTAGATCATACATTATTAACCATGAAGAAGACAAGGGAAATGAACCATTAAAAATTGAACCTTTAAATATCAAAGAATCAAGAGGTCATATAAATAACGTCATTGGAAAATTAATGAACGCACCTTAAGGTCTCAATCTCAAAAAGAAAGTAATTTCTTGTGTTTTGTATCTCAAATTGAACCTAAAGATATTGATGAGGCCATTATTCATGAAAGTTGGGCTCTTTCTATGTAAGAAGAATTAACTAAATTTGTGATTACTTTGTTTGGTACTTAGTACGAGACCTAAAAATCAAACGGTAATTAGAACAAAATGGGTCTTTCGGAATAAACTAGATAAAAATGGTGTCATGTCCAGAAAAAAAAAACGAGGCTTGTTTCTCAAGGGTATAACCAACAAGAAGGTATAGATTATGATGAAACCTATGCCCCGGTTGCTCGACTTGAGTCCATAAGGATTTTACTTGGTTATGCTTGTGCACAGGATTTTAAACTCTATCAAATAGACGTTAAAAGTGCTTTCATAAATAGCCTTATAAATGAGGAAGTGTATGTTGCACAACCTCCTAGTTTTGAAGACTTTAAATAACCTCACATTTATAAACTCAAAAAGGCTCTTTATGGCCTCAAGCAAGCACCTAAGGCATGGTATGACCGACTTAAGGCTTCTCTAACTGAACGTAAGTATTCAATGGGTCAAGTGGACAACACGTTGTTCACTAAGAAAAAGGGGTCACACATAATAATTGTTCAAATATATTTTGACGATATCGTTTTTGGGTCTACATGTCAAGAACTTTGTGATGAGTTTTCTAAAATCATGCATGATGAATTTGAAATGAGCATGATTGGTGAACTTAATTTTTTCTTGGGTTTACAAATTAAGCAAATGGAAGACGACATCTTTTTTAACCAATCTAAATGCATAAAAGAAATGCTTAAGAAATTTGCAGTAGATGAATCTAAACCAACTAACACTCCAATGTCAACGAAAACTAAACAAACCAAAGATGGTACTAATAAGTATGTTGATAGAACCAAGTATCGAGGTATGATTGGTAGTTTACTTTATCTCACAGCAAGTAGGCTGGACATTATGTTCAGTGTTTGTATGTGTGCTCGCTTCCAAGACAAACCAAATGTATCACATCTTGAGGCAGTCAAGAGGATCTTCAGATATATCAAGGGAAAAACTCATCTTGAACTTTGGTATCCCAAATGCACAGGAATGGAAATCGTTGTGTATGCAGATTCGGACTATGCCGGTGACTATGTCGATAGAAAGAGTACAAGTGGTGTATTTACATTTATCGGATGTTTCCTTACCTCATGGTTCTCGAGAAAGAAAACGACACTTGATATTTCTACATTTGTGGCCGAATATGTATCGGCGAGGAAAGCATGTCAACAAGTATTAAGGATGAAACAAGCTCTTGTTGACTATGAAATCAAGTTGAAAGACGTAACAATTCTATGCGACAACAAAAGAGCTATTGATCTCAGCAAGAATCCCGTATTGCATTCACAAACCAAACAAATTGAAATTTGGCATCATTTTCTACGAGACAACGTTCAAAAAGGTAATATCTCCATAGAAAAGGTATCCTCGTAAGATAACATACCTGATATTCTAACCAAACCTCTTAAGCGTGAAGCATTTAAATTGCTAAGACTAGCATTAGGATTAATGGAAATTTCGTCTTGAAAAACAAGTACTTTGTCCCCTACACAAACGGAACCCGTCGGCCCCCTTCCCCCAAGAGGCAGTGGGACTGCAGATTACTCTAAAACTAAAACAGTTAAACGAATACCCAACTCATACTACTCCACTTTCATTTTCTACAAAACACGACCACCACCACCACTATTTTTCCATATCTCTAATCAAACTACAATTTTCTTTGTTTCAAATCACTCACTGTAAGTATCTTTAACTTTTTTACATTCTTTTATCACTACATTCCTTTTAATATGAGTCTAGGGTTCTATTTGATTGCATAAAATCAAATTTGAGGATTCATCTAGATTAGTCAAATTAACCAATGTATTAGTTAAATGTAATGTTAAAACTACTTGGTATGCATAATTCCTCAAACCAAATCGATAGGTATTACTAGGAATCCCTAATTGATCAAAAAATTTTCAAAAAAATCAATCTCACTACTTAGGACATGCTGAAAAATCGTTTTTCTACATTGTAAATACCAAATACATAAACAATGTTTTAATCATGGCATACGGACTCATGAACGCTAAAGGAATTGCATAATCCATATGCATTTTCGGGTACGTTAAGCTACATTGAACTCAAGGAGCGTTTGGGTTATCTCAAAAACATGCATTTTTCACTTCTTTGGTAAACAATTTTCGGATCGAGATAACCGCACCTCCACATCGGTTGCATATAGGTACACACTAGGCATTCCCCTAATTATTTTCCTAAATTTGACTAACTTGGAAAAATTGTTCCTTAGGATAAAAAATGTCAGCCGATTAACCTATGACTATAAAGACACCGCTAGCTACATACCCAACCACCATATATCCAAACATTTCTCTTCTATTCAAAAAGCCTCATGCAAAGAGCTACAAAACCGCACCTTCCATAAAGGTCGTGTTGTCCACCATCCTTCACGAATAACACCAACATCCGTGAAGTGTTCTCTAGAATGAACTTTGATTGTATTTTAGATACAGATGAACAAATTTGTCTCGAGTTTGTTCTTGAATTCTATATGTCCATCAATGTAACCTTTTATTAAAAAATTGTATCCTTTTCGTGAATTTTCAAACAAATGACATTGACTACTCCTACTCCTTAGACCAATTTGCTAACATCCTTAGGATTCCCAACCAAGGAACTTGTTTTACTCGGATCTCCCCACTCTCACAACCCTTGAGAAAACCAACATACCTAGAGATGCTCAAGATAGGTATAACACTAGACTTGATGACAAAGACCTCGTTAAAACAAACCTTTTCAAACGTAGAATCGCTAATACTATAATTTCCAATAAAAACAAAGTCATTCACAAGGATCCTTATGGAATGAAGGCTAGAGAACTCAAATAAAAATATGAAAAGTGAGAAAGAATTCTAAGGTTTAATGTCATGAGATTAGGAGGAAACAAAGATCATATAAATGCATGTGAAAGCTACATGCTTTATAGTTTAGAAATCGGTAAACCTTTTAATCTTGCCTACTACATAGCTAACGGGATGTCTCATATCCGGAATCTTGTCACACCGGTGCTTCCACCTATCCATAATGGCCGAGAAGGTACATATAACCTTGTTGATCATGTTATGACTCCAATTAGCAATGAAAGAGTGATAAGAATCATGGCTAATTACCCTAGGGGTAAAGGCAAAATACCTCTAGCTCATTATCATCGGCTAGTGATGATGATGGTCTTCTAGACTCTAGGTTACCACCCTTAGAATACCTTAACCGTCTACTTGAAATTGAGAATGCTTCACTTGAATTCAAGCAAACGAAGGGGATGTTTATGACACCCTAGAATCGAGGTCATTAACGTTACCCTAAATTACGCTAATTTTTGAAATTTTTAATAAATTTTAATTTCTATATTTATAAGTATTTTGGTTAAAGCCGATGTTCGAGGTTATAATTTTTACGATTGACGTTTTAAGAAGGACGATGACGATTACGATCCCGAGGGATGCCCAATTTTATATAAATATTGACGATTTATCGATAATGTAATTTTTCGAGAATTTTATTTACGGTTTGTGTTAAGTTGAGTCGGGTGAGTTTTATAGCCTTCCGAGTACATTTAAAGTATCCCAAAAATATTTTGGAGTGTTCGGGATGATTTCCGACTCCCGTAAAATTTTCAAAATTGACTAATGAGTCGAACCCGCAAAGTTTTGAGGACGTTTTCAACTTAAGGCCAAAAGAAACCAAATATTGCAATTAGGTCCCTCCCAATCCACCAAAAAGGCCAAAAGTGACACAAACACAAACACATAGAAAATTTTCACAAAACAAAATCAAACACTCCCTCTCTTGCTCTCTCTAGCCGACGGCTAACCCCAAAAACACCAAGAAATCCACCAAAAACTTTTTTTCACTTGATTTTCATAAAAACTAAGGTTAGACCACATCTAATTTGGTCATTCCCTACATTTCTATGTGCTCAAATCCCACATGCACTAACAAAAATTTTTCCAAAATTTTTATGATGATCCAAATTCGTTTTTGTGGCTAAATGTTGTAATGCATGTTTAATTTATGAGTTATGGAAGCATAAACACCAAGAAAACCCACCAAAAATCAATTTGGTTGTGGTGATTGGGGCACCCAAACCCCACGGCACAAGGGGTGTTTGGGGAGCCATGGTGGTGGTTGAAATTTGAGCTTATCCTAGTGTTTGGTTATGTGTTTAGTGATGATTTAAGTAGGTTTAATGGGTTGCATGTTTAATTTCTTTGATTTTGATTTTGAGATTGGTTGATCAATAGGGGTAGGACTGATTATTGGTGTTTGGATATGTTTAGGGAGGCTTAGGATGTTGCCTAGAGGTGGTTAGAAGGTTTGGAATCGAGTCTAAGTGTGTTTTTGGTATGGTCATTTTTAGGCAGAAACTTTAGGTCCATTTCATAAAAATGATTTTTTTTCCAGGTCTTGAAAACTAAATGTAGTTATAGAGGGTCTTCTTAGCTTTAATTTGATATAAGGAAGAGCCCGTGACTCAAAACGAGCTAAAAGTTATGACGTTTTAAAGATCGAGTACCGGGAGACGAGGACTTTCATAATCCGAATTTGTGTAAAGTTTTAGTCAAATCCCGAGGGTCACAAGTATGAATTGGTAAATGGTCAAGGGTCAAAATTTGGTCCCTAACCTGTATAAATGGGTCTATATGTTGACTTAGGAGTCAAAGAAGTCAAAGGTACTTTTCATATAGGTCAAAGAGGTCAAAATTGGTCGAAGTGCAATTTCAGCCCGTAAAATGTAGTCGTAGAAAAGCGTCGAGTAACGGGTCGTAAAAGTAAAAACTTTTATTGGGCTTAAAAACATGTTATCTACAGGTCTTATAGGATTTTTGAGAATTTTGTCAAATTTTATAAGTGTGGTTAAACATGGTAAAACAGCCCGTACTTTAGTCAAGTACCGGCGAGAACGAGTAAAAATGGATAGCGTAGATAATGAGAACGAATGGTATAAAATGAGTGATACTTGTTATTTTGTTTTTAGCGTGAGTTATACTTGTCCTAAGTGACTAGTATATATGTATTTTATACAGTACCGTAAGTATTTAAAATGAGAATACTCATTACGCGTTATTTGTGATAGGTGTTGATTTAACCGGGCATCCGTTTCGTCGTCAATGATCATCCCTCGAACTACCGACTACTTAAGATATAAGGTGTGAATTTATAGCCTCGCTTATATTTATTTCAAATTGTTTTACCCGCGAGGGAAATGCATGCTAGTTTTTAAAAGGAACGTATATCATGAATGATTGTTAGACCCGAAAGTTGCCTTAGAAATTGTGTTGAGTACCAAAGTTGCAAAAGTCCCTAAAATCATGAACTATTAACTATTGTCCTGCCCTCGAGTAGGGGGAAATAGCCGCTTATGCAATTTGTAGTACTACGGGGTTAACGACCCAATGCTAGCCGAGAAGCTGTACTTTTAGTAAGTTCTGGGGTAGATTATTTTGTATGAGAAATAAGGTATAATTGCAACTGATGCCTTTAGAAGGGGCACTGGTTTCATCTGAATCACGCCGGTATTTATTACGCGGGTGATTGAGTTAACGGATTAGTGTCATGAGCTTAAACACAATTGTCAGTATCCTGATTATAGTTTGTTTGATCGACAAGACTATAAATGATCACGAATGGTTTTTATTATATATACGTTCAAATGGATTGTAAAACCTATGAATTCCACTCAACGTTTTCGTTGACCAAAATTTTGGCATGTGTTTCAGGTAACAGCTGAGGTGTAGAATGGAGCATGCATGGGATGGACGTTGTGTGTATGGCTTGGAGTCCGCTTGTTTTTCCCTCCTTTTCTACTTAAACAATTTTTAAGTTTAATGTCATGTTGTTGTAAACTGAAATTCTTGGGTTGAGATTCATGGGGACCGAAAACGCTAAACTCTGTTGTACCAAATTGGGGTTGGAAAAACCGTGGACATGTATCATCTGACAATTTTAAATTCAAGTTTTAAGTTGACGTCTTTTTAGCGTCGTTTGATATACCTTGTGTGCAATGAATACTGTGTAGCACCCATTGTTGTAGTTCCGCTGCGCATAGCAATTGTGGGGGTGTTACAGATTGGTAATCAGAGCCATGAGTTATTGAGAACTAGGTCGTTTTTGAAAATCCTAAACTATAACTTTTGGTGTCGTAAGAAAATGGTCCAAGCACACACAACTATCCTGCATGGCTCCGGTAAGATTTATTGTTGTATTTATGGCATTTGACGTATACTTTTGAGTAAAGTATATATGTGGGTAATTATTATGTAAGTATGGAATTACTATATGTAGACGTTGAATTTTACGTGAAATATCCGACATCGTAATTTTTGTATTAATCATGCATGAGCATCATATTACTACATTTCGGGCATATGTACCACCTTTGCATTGCATTTGCATGCATGTATTTATAATTATTGTATAATTACTTATGTACCCTCCGAAATTCGCTGTTATTGCAGGAATGGCCGAGGTACCGCCTAATGATAATGGAAACGATTACGTCGTAGGTCGCGAGGGGGGAAGTGTTGGAACAGCAGCTGAAGGACAAGCTGAGACGAACGATGTACAAGCCCAGGACCCCGACCCAAGGAGAACTACTTGCCCCACGCCTATGCGTACTTCCCATCTGGTTGGTGTACCAGGTATCCCCAGAAGAGCCGAAGGTGCAATGAGTGCAAATTCTCTTCATCAAGGCATCCCAAGAATTTGCTGTCCCGGACCGAGGATTTATCATGACGTACGACGGACTGTGAGAGGTTTGGAAGGATCGATGTGCATGAGGTATGTAGTGGAATCAAGGGTGGTCAGTAGATTCGACGAGAATGAAAAGGCGGACCAAAGACTGTTGGAAAGGACTGCAAGAATTGAGTATGATGGGAATGTGAATAAAAGCGACATCAACAGTTTAAGATCAATGGTTGCAAATTAAGTGCTAGTCTTGACCGTGTTAGGGAGGATCAGGTGAGGTTGTCGAGGATGCAGAGTTGGGAGCATCGTGTGAGAGATTCATTGCCCCCGGATTGGAGATTCGTGGACGATTTGGAGATGGAGGCGAACGACTTCATGATTCAGCCGCCTACTGGAGGTGCTTGTATTACGGTGGGAAGTCAGGTAGCGATTGAGTGTGGATCCACATCAGGGACGAAAAAGGAAACGGAATGTGGGCCGGATGAGAAAGGAAAAAGAAAAATGGATGATGTGGATGAGGACGTTAGTGATGAGGAAACCGAGGAAGACGACGACGAGCCGCCATCCAAGAGGCCGTGTGGATCACCACATGCCTAGTTACTTGTTTTGTATTTTCTTTGATCATTGTAATAGAACTATTTTAGACCTTTGTATGATGGTATTATGACGAGAAACTCAAGTACTTGAAGTTTTATGGTGAACGATTGTAGTGGCAATACTTGTCACGATTTTGGTTAATTATCAATACAATCTATGTTACCTTTCATGATCTGTGATATGTCTTAAATTTGATCTTTTGTGGTGTGAATTGATGAATATTAGTAACTCCGTAGTGATGTGTCGTTGTATGTATATTATGTCTGGGAAACTTGATATGTATACTTACATTGTTTTTCTATTTTTCTTGTCTTGCAGAAAGAGATATTCGATAACACCATGCCTCCAAAGTTGACCGCCGATCGTGTTAACACCATGATTCAGGAAGCTATAGCAAATGCGTTGGAAGCGGACCGAGCTGGGAGAAATCAGGACCAGGGAAGGAACGCGGGGAGACAGCAAGCCCCGAGGGTGTGTACCTATTCTAGTTTTATGAAGTGCGGTCCCACGCAGTTCCGTGGAACGGGTGGAGCTTTAGAACTTAGACGATGGTTGGAAAAGGTTGAAAGTACGTTCGAAATCAGTGGTTGTGCAGAAGCGGATAAAGTGAAGTTTGCAGCGGCTACGTTTCTTGATGATGCGTTAAGTTGGTGGAATACTCAGGTAGCTACGGTTGGATTGGCTGTAGAGAATGCAAGGACGTGGAATGCAACAAAAGCTCTGTTGACTAAGAAGTTTTGCCCGGAAGAGGAATTGGGGCAATTGGAGGATGAATTGAGGCATTTGACCTTGAAGAACAACGATATAGCTGCTTACACCAGGAGATTCAACGAATTAAGCCTTTTGTGCCCAGATATTTTTGCCAATGATGCCAAGAAAATGAAGCAGTATATTAAGGGTTTATCTAGCAATATCAAAGGTGAAACAACTTCGTCAAAACCTGGAACGTTTGATGAAGCGGTTCAAATGGCTCACGCTTTGATGGACGTCAAGCTTCAAGACAAGCAGAACTACATTGCTGAAGGCAACAAGAGGAAATGGGAAGCGGCACAAAGCAATCAATCCCAAGGCCAGAACCGAGGTGGAAACCGAAACAACCATGGGCCGAACCGTAATCAGCAGTTTAATCAGAGAAGGAACGAAGGGATGAGGGCAGTGACGAACCCTAGAGGTGTGAAAGTGAATCCCCATTGTGGTAAGTGCAATTTGTATCATGTTGGAAATTGCCCGCCTGCATGCGGCAAGTGTGGGAAAGCAGGTCATAGGACATCTGGTTGTCGAACGGGAGGAGTAGCCACTGGGGCTAATGCTATCAGAATGAGGGGATGTTATAGTTGTGGAGAAAGGGGTCATGTGCAAGCGAATTGCCCGAAGGCAGGAAACAGGCGGGGAGGTAATAATGCGGCTGCTGTGTATCAAGTGGGAACGGCTGATAAACCACAAGGTCCCAATGTGGTTACCGGTACGTTTTTGCTAGACGCTTGTTATGCTAGTATTTTATTTGATTCTGGCTCCGACAAGAGTTTTGTAGATGTTAGATTTAGTCGTCATATTGATAGAGAACCGGTGTTGTTAACGACTAGTTATAATGTTGAATTAGCCGATGGAAAAATTGTTAGTACGAATTCTATACTGAAAGGGTGTACCTTGAAGTTAGGAAATTACGCTTTTAAAATCGACTTGATGCCTATAGAGCTAGGATCGTTTGACGTGATTGTGGGAATGGATTGGCTAATGGCGCACAGTGCTATGATCGTCTGCGGTGAGAGATTGGTTCAGATTCCGTTGAGGAATAGGGTTTTGACGGTAAAGGGAGACGAATGCACTTCTCGTTTGAAGGTGATTTCGTGTTTGAAAATGATGAAGTACGTAGAGAGCGGATGCGATGTGTTTTTGGCACAAGTTTCGAGCGATGGTGATGTAGAGGCGAGGATTGAAGAGGTACCAGTTATTTGCGAGTATCCGGACGTTTTTCCAGACGAGTTGCCAGGTTTACCGCCTACCCGTGAGGTCGAGTTTCGAATTGATTTAGTGCCAGGAGCTGCGCCGGTTGCACGTGCACCTTATCGCTTAGCACCATCTGAGTTAATGGAGTTATCGGATCAATTGAAGGAATTGATGGACAAGGGATTTATTAGGCCGAGCTCATCACCTTGGGGAGCGCCAGTGTTGTTCGTAAAGAAGAAGGATGGTTCGTTTCGGATGTGTATTGACTATAGGGAACTCAATAAGCTGACGGTTAAGAATCGGTACCCATTGCCGAGGATTGACGATTTATTCGATCAATTGCAAGGTTCCAGTGTATACTCAAAGATCGATTTAAGATCAGGGTATCATCAACTGCGTGTAAGAGAGGAGGATATTCCTGTAACTGCCTTTCGTACGCGGTATGGACACTTTGAATTTCGAGTGATGCCGTTTGGGTTGACGAACGCGCCTGCTGTATTCATGGACCTTATGAATCGCGTGTGCAAGCCGTATCTAGATAAGTTTGTTATTGTTTTCATCGACGATATACTTATTTACTCTAAAAGTAAGGAGGAGCACGAGAAGCACCTGAGAAAGATTTTGGAGTTGTTAAGGAAGGAGAAGCTGTATGAAAAATTCTCTAAGTGTGAGTTTTGGTTGGAATCAGTGCAGTTTCTAGGTCATGTGATTGATAGTGAGGGAGTTCGTGTAGATCCTGCTAAGGTCGAAGCGATCAGGGAATGGTCAGCACCGACGACGCCGACTGAAGTTCGACAATTTCTGGGTTTAGCGGGGTATTATCGAAGGTTTATTGAAGGATTTTCGTTGATTGCAAAACCATTGACGCGGCTTACCGAAAAGAATAGGGTGTATGAATGGGGAATTGAGGAAGAACTTGCTTTCAAAACGCTCAAGGATAAGTTATGTTCCGCACCGATTTTATCATTGCCTGAAGGAACCGAAGACTTCGTAGTGTATTGTGATGCGTCTCGTAAGGGTTATGGAGCGGTGTTAATGCAACGTGAAAAGGTGATAGCTTACGCGTCGAGGCAATTAAGGAAGAATGAGGAGAACTACACGACGCACGATTTGGAATTAGGAGCGGTAGTTTTTGCGTTGAAGTTGTGGAGACACTATCTGTATGGGACAAAGTGTGTTGTATTCACTGACCACAAGAGTTTGCAGCACATTTTAGATCAAAAGGAGTTGAATATGCGACAAAGACGATGGGTTGAACTACTGAGTGATTATGACTGCGAAATTCGCTACCACCCTGGGAAGGCGAATGTTGTAGCGGATGCACTGAGTAGGAAGGAACGGGAGAAACCTTTGAGGGTTAGAGCTTTAGTGATGACTGAGAGCGTTGACTTAACCGAAACTATACTGAAGGCTCAGGAGAGAGGACTAATGAAAGGGAATGTTGAAGCCGAGAACTTGGGACGAATGTTGAAACCTCTTTTCGTGATTAGGTCTGACGGACTGAGATATTTTGAGAATCGGATTTGGTTACCATTTTGTTCATCTGAGGAAGGAAAGCCTGGAGTTCGAGAATTGGTTATGAATGAGTCGCATAAGTCGAAGTATTCGATACATCCTGGATCGGAGAAAATGTATCACGACCTGAAGAAAGTCTATTGGTGGCCGAATATGAAGGCGGATATTGCTCGTTACGTTAGTAAGTGTTTGACTTGCGCAAAGGTTCAGGCAGAACATAAGAAACCATCTGGATTGTTGGTACAACCAGAGATCCCAGAATGGAAATGGGAGAAAATCGCTATGGATTTCGTGACGGGTTTACCTAGAACTCCTAGTGGATGTGATATGATATGGGTAATCGTGGATAGGTTGACGAAATCTGCTCATTTCTTACCTATGAAGAAGACGGATAGCATGGAAAAACTCGCCAGCGTGTACGTGAAGGAGATCGTCTGTAGACATGGAGTGCCGTTATCGATCATTTCGGATCGCGATAGTAGGTTTACGTCGGAATTTTGGAAATCGCTTCAACGTGCGATGGGCACTAAACTGAGTTTAAGCACGGCTTATCACCCGGAAACTGACGGCCAGAGTGAACGAACTATTCAAACGATGGAGGACATGCTCCGAGCATGCGTGATTGATTTTGGAGGAAGTTGGGAACGCCACTTGCCTCTGGTGGAATTTTCGTACAATAATAGTTATCATGCGAGTATCAAGGCAGCACCGTTCGAAGCATTGTATGGAAGGAAGTGTAGATCGCCTGTGTGTTGGAGTGAAGTAGGGGAAAGTCAATTGACTGGACCCGAAATGGTTTTAGAAACGACAGAGAAGATCGTGCAGATCAAGAACCGACTACTTGCTGCGAGAAGCCGACAGAAGAGTTATGCCGATAACCGAAGGAAACCGTTGGAGTTTGAAGTTGGAGATATGGTTATGCTCAAGGTATCGCCGTGGAAGGGTGTAATTCGTTTTGGGAAGAAAGGAAAGTTGAGTCCGAGGTATATTGGACCGTTTAAGATCGTTGAACGAATTGGACCAGTGGCGTACAAGTTAGAATTGCCGACCGAACTTAGTGCTATTCACGACACGTTTCACGTATCGAACCTGAAGAAGAGTTTGGCGGATAAGGAATTGGTGATTCCTTTGGACGAGATTCGACTAGACGACAAAATGCACTTTGTGGAAGAACCTGTGGAAATTATGGACCGGGAGGTCAAGCGGTTGAAGCGTAGTAGGATTCCTATTGTGAAGGTCCGATGGAATTCTAAGCGTGGACCGGAATACACCTGGGAACGTGAGGACTTTTTCAAGGAAAGGTATCCTCATCTGTTCCAGTAGAACGAAATGTGAGTACAAGAAGAGGCGAGCGCCGGGACGTCGCTCTCTTTAAGGAGGGGTGGATGTGACACCCTAGAATCGAGGTCAATAACGTTACCCTAAATTACGCTAATTTTTGAAATTTTTAATAAATTTTAATTTCTATATTTATAAGTATTTTGGTTAAAGCCGATGTTCGAGGTTATAATTTTTACGATTGACGTTTTAAGAAGGACGATGACGATTACGATCCCGAGGGATGCCCAATTTTATATAAATATTGACGATTTATCGATAATGTAATTTTTCGAGAATTTTATTTACGGTTTGTGTTAAGTTGAGTCGGGTGAGTTTTATAGCCTTCTGAGTACATTTAAAGTATCCCAAAAATATTTTGGAGTGTTCGGGATGATTTCCGACTCCCGTAAAATTTTCAAAATTGACTAATGAGTCGAACCCGCAAAGTTTTGAGGACGTTTTCAACTTAAGGCTAAAAGAAACCAAATATTGCAATTAGGTCCCTCCCAATCCACCAAAAAGGCCAAAAGTGACACAAACACAAACCATAGAAAATTTTCACAAAACAAAATCAAACACTCCCTCTCTTGCTCTCTCTAGCCGACGGCTAACCCCAAAAACACCAAGAAATCCACCAAAAACTTTTTTTCACTTGATTTTCATAAAAACTAAGGTTAGACCACATCTAATTTGGTCATTCCCTACATTTCTATGTGCTCAAATCCCACATGCACTAACAAAAATTTTTCTAAAATTTTTATGATGATCCAAATTCGTTTTTGTGGCTAAATGTTGTAATGCATGTTTAATTTATGAGTTATGGAAGCATAAACACCAAGAAAACCCACCAAAAATCAATTTGGTTGTGGTGATTGGGGCACCCAAACCCCACGGCACAAGGGGTGTTTGGGGAGCCATGGTGGTGGTTGAAATTTGAGCTTATCCTAGTGTTTGGTTATGTGTTTAGTGATGATTTAAGTAGGTTTAATGGGTTGCATGTTTAATTTCTTTGATTTTGATTTTGAGATTGGTTGATCAATAGGGGTAGGACTGATTATTGGTGTTTGGATATGTTTAGGGAGGCTTAGGATGTTGCCTAGAGGTGGTTAGAAGGTTTGGAATCGAGTCTAAGTGTGTTTTTGGTATGGTCATTTTTAGGCAGAAACTTTAGGTCCATTTCATAAAAATGATTTTTTTCCAGGTCTTGAAAACTAAATGTAGTTATAGAGGGTCTTCTTAGCTTTAATTTGATATAAGGAAGAGCCCGTGACTCAAAACGAGCTAAAAGTTATGACGTTTTAAAGATCGAGTACCGGGAGACGAGGACTTTCATAATCCGAATTTGTGTAAAGTTTTAGTCAAATCCCGAGGGTCACAAGTATGAATTGGTAAATGTTCAAGGGTCAAAATTTGGTCCCTAACCTGTATAAATGGGTCTATATGTTGACTTAGGAGTCAAAGAAGTCAAAGGTACTTTTCATATAGGTCAAAGAGGTCAAAATTGGTCGAAGTGCAATTTCAGCCCGTAAAATGTAGTCGTAGAAAAGCGTCGAGTAACGGGTCGTAAAAGTAAAAACTTTTATTGGGCTTAAAAACATGTTATCTACAGGTCTTATAGGATTTTTGAGAATTTTGTCAAATTTTATAAGTGTGGTTAAACATGGTAAAACAGCCGGTACTTTAGTCAAGTACCGGCGAGAACGAGTAAAAATGGATAGCGTAGATAATGAGAACGAATGGTATAAAATGAGTGATACTTGTTATTTTGTTTTTAGCGTGAGTTATACTTGTCCTAAGTGACTAGTATATATGTATTTTATACAGTACCGTAAGTATTTAAAATGAGAATACTCATTACGCGTTATTTGTGATAGGTGTTGATTTAACCGGGCATCCGTTTCGTCGTCAGTGATCATCCCTCGAACTACCGACTACTTAAGATATAAGGTGTGAATTTATAGCCTCGCTTATATTTATTTCAAATTGTTTTACCCGCGAGGGAAATGCATGCTAGTTTTTAAAAGGAACGTATATCATGAATGATTGTTAGACCCGAAAGTTGCCTTAGAAATTGTGTTGAGTACCAAAGTTGCAAAAGTCCCTAAAATCATGAACTATTAACTATTGTCCTGCCCTCGAGTAGGGGGAAATAGCCGCTTATGCATTTTGTAGTACTACGGGGTTAACGACCCAATGCTAGCCGAGAAGCTGTACTTTTAGTAAGTTCTGCGGTAGATTATTTTGTATGAGAAATAAGGTATAATTGCAACTGATGCCTTTAGAAGGGGCACTGGTTTCATCTGAATCACGCCGGTATTTATTACGCGGGTGATTGAGTTAACGGATTAGTGTCATGAGCTTAAACACAATTGTCAGTATCCTGATTATAGTTTGTTTGATCGACAAGACTATAAATGATCACGAATGGTTTTTATTATATATACGTTCAAATGGATTGTAAAACCTATGAATTCCACTCAACGTTTTCGTTGACCAAAATTTTGGCATGTGTTTCAGGTAACCGCTGAGGTGTAGAATGGAGCATGCATGGGATGGACGTTGTGTGTATGGCTTGGAGTCCGCTTGTTTTTCCCTCCTTTTCTACTTAAACAATTTTTAAGTTTAATGTCATGTTGTTGTAAACTGAAATTCTTGGGTTGAGATTCATGGGGACCGAAAACGCTAAACTCTGTTGTACCAAATTGGGGTTGGAAAAACCGTGGACATGTATCATCTGACAATTTTAAATTCAAGTTTTAAGTTGACGTCTTTTTAGCGTCGTTTGATATACCTTGTGTGCAATGAATACTGTGTAGCACCCATTGTTGTAGTTCCGCTGCGCATAGCAATTGTGGGGGTGTTACAATGTTCAAATGTCTTGGAAGGTTCCTCACCAAAATAGACAAGAAGAAGAACAAGTGAAGAACGGTAGTATGAATGGGTACCAATGGACGATGTCCCATATTTTTAAAAAATGGTGGTTGTAAACACTTTCCCTTTATGTTTGATTCTACACTCTAGCGGGTTTTTTGTTATTGATGCTAGGATTATTATGCCATTCAAGTTATAGATGTGCTAGTTGCTTATACATGGCTCGTTATGACTTGGATCATAAAGAAAGGTACATTCCTTTTGCTCTCTACAGAGTCTATTACTGTTCATTCATGTGAAACATTGCCCCACTTCATTCCAAATCGAAAATCATTCAAGTTCAGGTCAAACATCTCATGTTTTATACCTTTCAAAAACTATATGTCATGGACAGTGATGGACCCTGGCGGGCCCCTTGATTAAGGGGCCGACTGGTTCCGTGTCTTTCCTTCCTCAAACAAAATTCAAATAATTAACATGTCTTCTCACTCGGACCACGTCGGACCCGTTCCCAAAGGAGCCGTCGGGTTCCGTGGGTCTGTAGTTTTCCAACTAAAACATCATCATTACCACCATTTAATTACCCATTTCTCAAAAACTTCTTTTCTTCTACCTTCTTATCTTCACAATTGAACAATTAAATCCATTTACTCAAATCTACTTCCTCTCCCAATCATCTTTCACATTCATTCAATTCTTAACATCTCTCAAACAATTATTTAAATGAATCTCCATTTTCACAATTTCTACACACATTCATCTCTATTATCCTCTAAACAAATCAGCATATCATAATGACCAAAGGATCCTCATCATCATCCCATAAGCCTCTTCGAAGAACGACACGAATAAGTGTTCGTTCCTCATGCTTTGGTTTTCCTACACCACCTTCTTCCTCGAATCCTCATGAGTCACCCATTCATCAAGATATTTCCCAAGAATTAGGTGATATTTTAAGAAATTCAAGATCACCTCATTCCACTTCTCCTATCACTACTTCACTTACATCCAACACCTCTTCTACCACCATTCCTACTTTTACCACCACAGCCTATCGAGATTTTCGACACACCACCAACCTCACCAATTCAATCCCAGCCTACTGTGGCAAATGCTACTAGTGAGTCCACATCTCCTCAAATACCACCTTCATACATATCACCACTTATCTCCACTCTATTACCCCAAACACTCCCTATTCCAAACATTTCCCTAACTGTCACACCTCCAATTCCCTCCTTTATGGACTTAGACAATTCTTTATGGATTGAGGAACCATCCTTCCGCCATTCACCATCCCACTCATCACCCACTAGCGTGTTACCTCCTCCCATCACACAATAACAACAAAATTTCAATAGGTGTCAAGCCTTCAAAGACATGGTCTGTCAACATCTTCCAGAAACCCAACAACATATTAGCCTCCATGTTCCTTCTTCATCCTCATACCGTCAACCTCAACTTCACCCTAATAATCCCTACACCCCTCCATAATGCGAACATTGTTGTTACACTCACTCACTTGTTATGGATCTCCGTCAAGAATTACGTGTAGCTCTCCACAATGTCCTTGATGGAATAGAGGCCCTACTACGCAGGTCATCTCAGTAGCATCATGTTTGCAAGCTCTCGGGGGCCCATTTTATTTTTCTTCCATTCTGTTCATAGTCACCCGCGGAACCCGTCAGACCTCGCCATACAGGGGTCCGACACCTCATCGATGGGGCCGTGGATCACTGCTCATGTTTTATCTTTTTATTTTCTACTTTTTATCCAATGTATTTCATCATTTAACCAATGTTTCACATGCTTTGGGCTGTAATTTTCTTTGGGCCAAGATGAATGAACCCTCTTTCAATCTAATTCATAGCTTGTACATGTATGATAAGGCGTTTGAATGTTGTGATCATGCTATTATCTCGACTATTTTATAGAAACTAACTTTCTTTTGCAGGAAATATGTTGACATTCACTTGATCATTTGGGTATAAATCAAGGGGGAGTACCATGTGACTCAAACCATTTGTTAAACCATTTACATTATGCATTTTTTTCTATCTACTTGTAAAAATGTATAATTCATAAGATCCTATGTTGGGTCTTCTCATTTACATGTATCTCTATGTCTATCTTTCTAACTCTTTCTTGTAGGATGTTCATAATCCATGTCTCTCGATTCTTCAATTTAGGGGGAGTATGAACCAAGGGAGACAATGGAAAAATATTTTTCTATTTATCTTTCTAGCACTATCTAAATATCTCTCTCAAATCTTTTTCCATTTATCTTTCCTTTTTTATTACGATAAAAAGGGGGAGAAGTGTTGGGTTTAACAGATATAGATCTTGCAGCCTGTCAGGACCGGTGAATGACTTCTGTAATCACAAGTCAAATCACAAAGAGACTCTATACACAATATGAATGTAGAATATAAATATAAACAAGAGAAACAGAATAACTATGAAGACTTGATCCTTTCTAAGGATTTCTAATATTAATAAAGACTAGAACTACGTTTTGTGAATCAATGTCTAACCCTTCTGCCTAAGGTTCCTTTTATACTACAAGGAAACCCTAATACAGCTTACAAGAAAACGTGTAAAACTGATATGCATATCTTCTCCTAATATAACTCATGCATATCCTAACAGAATATTAAGAAAATAACAATGTTTGACTTTGACTAGGACCAGGAGCAGGACTTGCTCCTACTACGACTAGGACCAGGAGGAACTACATACCTCCTAGTCTACCTATTACATATGACTATTACAATGGTCCTAACAATCCTCCCCTAAACTTGAATTTGACCTGTTGAGTTCAAGTTTCCTGGAAAACGTGCAAATAAAGCCCGAGGATTGTAGCAGCAAAACAAACAGCAACTTCAATAAGATAAGAATCAGAAGAACATCCGCACGAACTACTAAAAGCTTCTCCAAAGCTTGGAACAAATCAGCATCGTGTTGAATCTTTACAGCAACATGAGAAGATTTGATGAGCCTTTACCAAGTAGCTGCTCGCTCTTGGGCTAGCTAGTCATTTTGGTGGAATAAGCATCACCCTGGGAGACTAGAACCCAGCCCAACTCTTAGAACGTGAATCAATGGTGAGTGGGGGTACCCTGATGATTTTAGGCAAACCATCACAGCCGTCAACGGATTTGATGCGTCTTTACCAGAAGCCGTACCCCTCTGGACTCGCCAACTCTTAGCAATAAAGCATCGGTGAGTTGAACACCCTATAGCTTTAAGCAAGCTATTACAGCTGTCAACGGATTTGATAAGATCTTTACCAAGAGCCGTACCCCCTTGGATTAGCCACTTTTCAGTCTTGGACCATGGCAAGTGAAAACCATCCAGTTTTGGGTAACCTGGCAACCATCAACGGATTTGAGAATCACACCAGGAGCCGTACCCTCAAGGTGAATCAACTCTTTCTTGTCGGTGAGACGTGGTGAGTTGAGGACCATTTGTTGTGTGGACCACGTCCAACACCAAGTGAAACCAAGGACCAGAACAATCTCAAACCAGGAACCACAAGTCAAACTATCCAAGGGATATTATGTACAAGTATAAAAGCTAAACTGTGTTAAAGTATAAGCAGATATTATATAAAATGTATATATATATATATTTTTTTTTTATTTTTTTTTTTAAGATTTTTAACTATAAAGAATAAAAATCACCAAACACTATACACATTGGTGAAAAGAATCAAAATAAGAATAAAGTAAAAACACTTACAACCCAATCACCTTAGATACCAGAAGCTGCCCGCTTATCCGCTAGCAGCCGTGCTTGAATACCCTCCACCAAAGACGCAGCCATACTCGACTCATTCCCTGTAGGAGCAGTAGAAATCTGCAAATGACTTGCCAGCATTGCTTCCATGGAAGAAATAGTCAAAGGATACACAACATCAGTCAACATAAACACCACAAGACCAGAACCTAACTCCAACACATGGACTCCACAACCAGCATAAAGCTTCCAGCGAACAATCTCCCATTGCATTTGATCCTTCCATACGCCCAAAGGAGTAGCGGATGGAGGAGGATCCAACATCAGTTTGAGATCAGCCCAAAGACGCATACCAGGCCAGGAAGACACCGCCATAGGATTAAACGGCATACTAGAATCCACAAGCCCAAACAAGGTCATAAGATCCATACGGTCAACCCATGATAACACACCCTGCAAACCCGTTACCAATCGCACAGTCCCATCACTCAAAGTGATCCGATGGGAGACACCACCAGGAAGTGTTGTAGGCCGCTCAGCCGCATAACCCGCAATGCTGCCATTGCCCAACGGTAAGTCAGAATCGCTATCCGAAGCTGCATCAATTAAGTTCTCAGGATCACGCTTCTCAAAAGGAACTGATTTACCGCGGCGAACACGACGAGTAAGTTTCTGGCGAGTAGAACGTCGAGGCGTGGGAGCCGAAGGAGTGGATTCAACCTTCACCTGAACTTCATCAACAGCAGGAGAAGCAGTAGGAGTAGACTCAGGAACATGTCCACCCAAAGAACCACTAGGAGCTGCATCAGAAGTGGGAGTAGGTTGTGTTGCAGAAACTGGTGGTGATGAAGATGGCACATCAGATGGAGCAGCAGCAGGGATGGTGGAATCAACAGAAGTGCTTGCAGGAACAGGAGTGGTGGAAGTACCAGGTGTGGTGGGGGAAACATGAGTGGTGGTGGTTGTCACAAAGAAAGTAGTAGCAGGACCAGTAGTAGAACCAATAGGCGCAACCAAGGGTGTAGTAGAAGGACCAACAGAAACAGCACCAGAACCAGAAGAACTACCAGTGGAACCAGGAATGGGCAAGGATGAAGAAACAGTAGAAGTAGCAGGCATCGAAGCTGTCACACCACGAGGATGGTAAACAAATTTTTCCGGTATAGGTTGACTCGCACGCCTCACCATGTTCTCATAAAGTTTCTTGAGCTCATCAAAAGTCAAAGCCCGTACCCGTGCCCAAGACCAAGGAGCATTGAAATGAGCAGCAGATTGAAATTTGACATAACGTTGCATCTGCTGGCGCTGCTCAGCCTTAGAAAGAGGTCTGTTCCTACGCTGTTTCTTTAGTTCCTCAGCAAGAGTCAACTGATGCTTACGCATCATTACCATAGCACGCGGAATGCAGTTGTGTTCATCAACATCATCACCCAACAAATCTCTAAACTGAGCATAATCCCGAGTGAGAACAGTTAACACTTGCATCCATTCGCCATCAGTCCAGTGCATAGCATCATGCTGAATTTGCGCACGCCTTCTTTCACGGAGCTCTTCCTCAGCAGCAATGTCCTCCGCATCGAGCTCAGCCTGAACCCGACGAGCAGCCTCTTCACCAAGTCTGTCTTCTTCAAGCTGGCGACGAGAGCGCTTGCGGGTTGGAGATGGAGGATCAGTCATTGGAGCTTTGCCCTTAGGATCATGTGAGGGATCAGCATGAGAACCAGCAGCAGCATCAGAAGCACCACCCATAGAAGGGGGAACAGTACTTGAAGAAGGAGCATGGGAGGACATTGGAGGACCAGGCAGATCATCATAAACTTTATCAGCAAAGGCAGCCTTTGCCAGCAACGTCAAGCCATCCTCAACATTCTCCGAAGCCTCATCCTCAGACTCAGAAAGGACCACATGCTTATTTCGACGACGCTGTTGATTCTCCAAGACCTTAATACGATCGGCCAGAGGAAGAACAAATTCCCGTGTGAGCTTCCGATGTTGGTTCAAGTCAGCTTCCAAGCAAATCATCCTCTCATGGTACCTGTGCATAAGATCTAGCAAAGATGTCAGAGTAGTAGGCTCCTCTGCCTGCCCACCAAGAGAGCTTGGATCAGGGAAAGCATCACGGGAGCCCGAAGCAACATTGGGGTCAACGTGTGGCGAACTAGCAGCAGGGCTAGGAGGTGGAGTCTCCACAAATGGAGACCTTTGTGGAGCCGAGGAAGGACCAGCCTTGGGAGGGGATGGTTGTTCAACCACCACCTCCTCAACTAGCTCCTCCTCTACCACAGGAGTGGCATTACCAGCAGGAGCCTCCTCCTCCTCCATGGGGTCATCATCTAACACAACCAACTCAGGAGCCTCCTCCTCCTGACCTATGGGACCCTGAGCCAAACCCATCATGGCTTCAGTCAGGGGCCTCCAATCCCCAGGAAACCCATTCATCATGTTATAATACACTTTCGCTGTTAGTTTAGAAGGTACATGCTCAGTCCTATCACGTGGAATGCAAACAAGCATTTCTTGAATAAACCTAGGGTACATAAGGAACTTTTTCCTAGAACCAGCAGTGGACAAATTACTAGCCATCCCCTCAAAGATATAATGTGAAAAGTTAAACACTCTACCCTGGGCTAAACATATAAGACCAGTAGCCAAAGGAGTAGGGAACGCATCCCAACTCCCCGACTTGGGACTCAGACAGTGGATTAAATAGTGAACCAGAAGCTTCCACTGAGGGGAAAACCTATTCTTTTGGAAGTTAAACTTCCCCCCATGTTCATAACCTATGGCAGCCATACCCTCTAAAACTTCCGAATTTGGAAGTGATACAACACCCCCCTCATCTTGAAAATGAAGAGAAGAGCGAATAGATGCTTCAGTGACCACATAGGCACGTCCATCAATGGTAGCATGGAGTGCTCGTGGACGTCCAGCCACATTTACAAGTTCAGCAGACGCCCAAAATTGACGTACCACACTATCATATATGGTAGGACAAACAGTAAATGCAAACCTTAAGTTTGAAGCTTCAATAAACTCCAAGATATCAGCAAAATGTTCACTATTAGGACCATCACCCAGATAAGCAACACGATTATGAGCAGGTTGATAAGCAAGAGCAGCCATGGATCTTGATGAATGGATTGAAGAAGGATTTGGATTGGGATGAGAGGAGTAGAAGCGGTTTTTGTGTGTGTGTTAATTGTAATGAGTGTATGTTGACCATATAGGAAGAAAATAGTAACTGTTCATTGACCCCTATTAATGGGGGGTTGCCCTTTCAAATTATACCATAATGGCATACTAACCACTTGCCCTTTTTATCATAATAACTTACCCCCAATTGATTTGATGTATTTAAACTTGTAAATATCAGTATTGGAAGCGTTGACCAAAAGTCAAAGTGCACAATAGTCGGACCAGGAGCAAAACGTGATTAATAAAGGACAAAAGGAATGAACAGTAGCCAGACCAGTACCAGCACCCATAGCCAAACACCACTAGACTGGGAAGGATTTGAGACCACCAGAAGGCATCCAAGCATAACTAGAAGCTGACCAACTAGGACCAGAAGCCAGACATGTAAGGCCATATACATCAGAAGCGAGCAAACATCCTTCATCAGAAACACCACACACCTCCAGAACCAAGAAAGTATGTTGTTAAATACTACGAATACGTTAGACTAACCTAATATGTACACAAAGCCTCCCCTTAGGCTTTGCCTCCCCTCAATCCTAGACTTCAAGGATTGACCATCCCAATATGAACCACCAGGTGATTAAACCGAGGGCCATCAAAAGCTTTAGTCAGCAGATCAGCAACATTGTCATCCGTATGAACTTTAAGAACCTGTATCAACTTCTTCTCATTGGCATCGCGTATAAAATGATGCCGAATCTCAATATGTTTCGTCCGCTGATGAAATACAGGATTCTTCACAATACAAATAGTGCTTTGATTGTCAATAAAAATTTTGGTGTTCATAAAATTGAACCCATAGTCCAACATCTGATTTTGGATCCCTAAAACTTGACCACAGCAACTAGCAGCAGCCACATATTCAGCTTCCGTTGAAGAAGTAGCTACTATTGTCTGTTTCTTACATTGCCATGAAATAAGCCGACGACCCAAAAATTGACAACCACCAGTAGTTGACTTCCTATCATTATTAGCACCAGCATAATCACTATCACTGTATGCTTCAAGTACAAATGGGGATTCTCTAGGATATCATAGACCCAATTTAGGTTGAGCCTTGATATACTTGAAAATCTTCTTAACTGCATTTAAGTTCGAAACCGTTGGAGTCACCTGGTGTCTAGAACAAGCACTTACTGCAAACATAATATCCGGACGTGATGCAGTCAAGTACATGAGAGAGCCAATCATAGACCTGTACATATGAACATTTACGGGTGGATCTGGCTCATTCTTAAGTTTGATTTTAGTAACTTCATAAGGAGTTGCTGCTGGACGAAGAGGATCCATGTCAAACTTTTGAAGAATCTCATGAACATACTTATCTTGACTGATGAAAATCCCATCCGATTGTTGCTTGACCTGAAGACCAAGGAAAAACGACAGTTCTCCCATGGCACTCATCTGAAATTCGCCTTTCATCAAGTGTTCAAACTCATCACACCACTCCTTCCTAGTAGAACCAAAGATAATGTCGTCCACATAAACCTGAACAAGGATAATATCCTTGGAATTCCGCCGAAGAAATAGTGTTTTGTCAATAGTACCTCTTCTATAGCCATTCTTTAACAAGAAAGTGGAGAGACGCTCATACCAAGCTCTAGGAGCCTGATGTAACCCATAAAGAGCCTTGACCACTTTGTAGACTTTCTTTGGATGACGTGGATCAACAAACCCCTTAGGTTGAGTAACATACACTTCTTCGTCAATTTTTCCATAGAGAAATGCACTCTTGACATCCATCTGGAACACCGTAAAACCAACATACGAAGCAAAGGCCAAAAACAGACGAATGGCCTCAATCCTTGCAACAGGCGCAAAGACTTCAGTATAATCAATTCCCTCAATTTGAGTGTGTCCTTGTGCGACAAGCCTAGCTTTATTCCTGACCACAATTCCCCGTGCATCCTTCTTGTTTTTGAGAATCCATTTGGTATTGATAGCTGTCTTCCCATCCGGTAGGTCAACTAGAACCCAAACATTCTGAAACAAGAATTGCTGCATTTCCTCCTGCATAGCCTCCACCCAACTTTGATCCTCAAGAGCATGAGAAACAGACCTAGGTTCCACCTGTGAAAGAAAACAAGCAAACAAACAGTGTTGAAAGTCCGTATGATTATTACGCTTTTGATCCTCAATATAGCCCACAAGAGCATGATGATCAGACGAGCCCTTCTGCTGCATTCTGCGTGTCTTTACGGTAGAACCAGGATCTCCAATAATTTGAGTGGTGGGATGGTCTTTATGTGATTGCAAGACTGGATTGGAGGTAACCTCCACTTCTGGTGCCATGTTACCGAGATCACCAACGAAATCAGCATCATATGAAGCATTTTGGAAAATCCCGTCTACTGGTTGTTTATGAATATCATCCAGCTTGGTAGAAGACTTCTTTTCATGATTCCCCAAATCAGAAGGACTGGAGAAACGTATATTTGAAGCAGACTCACTAGCCGGAGTACCAGTAGGTGAGTGACTAGCACTAGGAGCAGAAGCTGGAGTACTAGGAGCAGATCTATCAGAAGGCTCAACCAAGGGAAACTCAAAACTACCTTGAGCCGCCGCTTTAGTAGCTTCTTGTTGTTGCTTTAGAAGAGTATCAAGAGCTGCTTGGGAATCCTGGACTTCCAATGGAGTTGCATCACTAGGAGGAGTAGGAGAAACCGTGGTGGAATAGGATGGAACCACAAAAATGTCATCCTCATCATCTGAATCAGAAAGACTAGAAGGAACACCAGTACTAGAAGTTGCAAACACTTGTGGTCCTGCATTATGGTTAGTTTTGAAACGAAAATATCCTAACGAATCACTAAGATAATCAAGATCAAAATACCATTCTGGACCTGTTCCTTGTATGTTTGTCTTCTCCTCAAAATACCTGAGATTAATAGTTTCAACTATTCGTTTGGCTTGAAGATTGTAGACACGATACGCCCGAGAATGAGCTGAATATCCCACAATATATCCTTCATCAGCCTTGCCATCAAACTTCCCCAAATAGTCACTAGTATTCAGAATGGTGACTGGACACCCAAACGGCTTCAAATGAGCAATATTGGGAACTTTGCCCGTGAGCAGCTCATAAGGTGTTTTCTTGTGTGGATTGGTAATAGACACCCTATTCAAAACATAACTGGCCGTATTAACAGCTTCTGTCCAGAACATGGTCGGAAGCTTGGAATCGGCAAGCATAGTCCTTGCTGCTTCTATTAGTGTCCGGTTCTTTCTTTCTGCCACACCATTCTGTTGAGGAGTCCGAGCAGCACTATAATATCTTTTGATGCCCTTAGTATTGCAAAGTGTGATGAGGTCTCTATTTTTAAACTCGGTTCCATTGTCGCATCGAATACCTTTAACTTTCTTGGACAACTGATTCTCTATTAAGGTAAGAAAATCTCGAAGAATTGAGTAGGTCTCACTTTTGGTAGCCATGAAGAACACCCACGCAAACCTGCTATAACCATCAGTCACCACCAAACAGAATTGCTTGTGGTCTATGCTTCTGATGGAAGTAGGACCAAATAAGTCCATATGTAGAAGCTGCAATGGTTCAGTAATGAGACTTAAAGCAGTAATGGCCTTGAAGGATGCTTTATGTTGTTTGCCTTTGCTGCAGGCAACACAATTTATGTCATTTCTAAACGTCTTGGGAGGTAAACCAGAGACCAGATTCAAATTGGCAAGCTTGTGAATGGTCTTGAAGTTCACATGTCCCATCCTTCGGTGCCATTTTGTGGCTTCATCTTCCGAGGCTTTTGCAACCAGACATGCTAGTTGACCAGTAGGGTTGACTTCATTCAACTTGATGCTATAGAGATTGTGTCTTCTAGGGATTCTGAGTAAAACTTGTGAGTCATCCGGAAGCTTAAAATCTTTGGAGAGCACAAGTGCATCAGTATCGGTGAAGAGTACAAACTGCTTCTTGTCACAGATCTGAGAGACCGATATCAAGTTGAAGTGTTGAAGTGCTTCCACATAGTAGACCTGCTCAAAATTGAGATTTGGAGTCTTTATCGTTCCCTTGCCAGTGATTCTGCCTTCACCTCCACCAAAGTAGACCTTGCCCCCATAAAATGGTACAAAGTTAGAGAGAAGGCCTTTATTGCCAGTCATGCTCCTGGAGCAGCCACTATCAACAATGCCTAGACTAGGATCCTGGTATGGAGTAACCTACAACAACAATATAATCACAATGCACAAGTTAGTGTCTTAAGGGGACCCAAACCTTTTCAGGTTTGAGCCTGCCTTGTGGATCATTAGTAGAATGCCAAGAAGATTGATGAGATCCACTATTGTTCCTTGGTTGCCTATTCATCATAAGGGTATTAGTATTTGACCAGGAACAACCTGCTGAGGGCTTAACAGCAGTTCCCAAATCTCCCAAACCAAAATACGTGTGGTCAAAATGATGCGCATAGTTTGGATTATAATTTGGAAAATAATTACTAGTTGTCTGGTATCCATTTTCTCTCCAATAATCAGACATGTAAGGAGAGGATACTCTAGAAGTATGAAACATTGGAGCACAAGGATTAAGTCTTCTAGTAGTATATGGAGCAGCTCCTGGTGATCCAGGAGCAAGTAAAGCATGATTAACAGATGCATGTGTGTCATAATAATCACAATCTTTAATTAAATGAAAGGGACTGCCACAAACAAAACATGTTTTGAAAGACCTTTTATTAGAATGAGACTGTTTCATACTGCCTACATTATTACACACAGTTCTAGAAAAAACATTCTTCCTAGGACTCAATAAACAAGGACCAGACACACTTGACTTGACAGCGACTTTGTCTTCACACTTCCTAGCACCAGTAGCAGCATGTTCATCCGACTTGGAACTCGTAGGTCTTGACTCTTCACTTGAACCATTAGATGCAGAGTCGCCGGCTTTGTCACTGAAAGTACATGAGACAAAGTCGTTAGAATTAGTAGAACTTGTTGGGGACTCAAGCATCTGTGATCCATCCGAGTCATTATTCCATGAGGTAGGCATGAAAGTTCCAGTAAGAGGAGGAGGAACAGCATGCATTTCTGCTGCTGGTTTAAACCTATTGTAGCTAGGTTTGCCCTCATCCTCTTTGTCGGCATCAAAGACGCTTGAGAAAGATAAATCAAATACATCTTCAGAATCAATATATTTTTCAAATCCTAAGCCTCTTTTAGTTCTGCCAGACATGCTACTATCAATTAATTTTGAAAGATTTTTAGGTGCCTTTTGCCATTTGTCAAATCTTAACATTGTAGCATCTAATTTAGCTTGCATCTCCTCTTTTTCTTTGATACTAGTATCTCTTACAGTTTCTGTATATTTAAGCATATTTGTAGTGTTTTCCAAATCAATGCTTAGTATCCTGATTTTATCCTCATATGCACGTTGTGTATCTTGTAACCACTTCTTTTGTTGTTCCAATGTGTTTAATGAAGCTTTATAGGCTTGTACCTCTAAGTAATACTTATCATTTTGTTCATTTACTTCATTAAATTGGGACAATAGTTCTGTGTATTTATCAAGACAGCCAAGGGGACAATGTTGTACCTGAGGTGAGATGCCCATAAGAGCAAACTCTTCTACTTCTTCTGCATCAGAGAGGTTCCCAGCAATCATTGCCAACACATCAGTCGTTGATTCCGCTGATTCCAGAGTAGAAGCCTGATGATCATTCCAGTTGACCATGGAGTCAACAGATACCAATGCTTTCTTGTCATCTTTAACCTCCTGAACTTTGAAAGCGGAGTACCTGCTCTTCTCCTGATCATTCTTGCTAGGGCACTCTCTAGCAAAGTGACCCTGTTGCTGACAGTTATAGCACCGTACCTTGCTTCTATCGAATCTTGCTGGCTCCCGAGGATTGTAATTAAACTTCCTTCCTGCTTTCTTCTCAAACTTGTGAACCCTCAGAGTAAGCATGGCCATCTGCCATTTAAGATCTATCTCATCCAGATCCGGCTTATCGATTTGTTTGAAGTCATCAAACGCAAGTTGTTGTTCAGCAGTAACATCAGCAACAAAAGAATGAAGAATAGCTTCTACCATACTACCAGACTTGGCAGGGGGATCAGAAGCAGAAGACATGGGACTAGATGCATATGACATGGGACTAGTATGCTGAATAGTATGCTGGGGAGACACATTATTGCTCTGGCTACTTGCATATGCCATGGGACTAGACGCCATAGAGCTCACAAAGGCTGAATTTGCAGGAGTGGGAAAAGAGTCACTCGGATACCCTCTCACATGGGGTTCGAATGTTCTGAGCCTATGAAACAAATCATCAAAGCTGAGATAATCAAGCACACCTTTGGCTTTAAGAGAGATTACCACCTGGTTCCAAGAGTAGGGTAGGGCTTTAAGAAACCTTGCATTAACATCACCATCATCAGGCTTGGACCGAAGTTGATTCAACTGGCTCAATATTTTCTGGAACCTATCATACCCTTGATTCAGGCCTTCAGTTTCTGAGATTTTGAACTCTGTGAATTCATCTCTCAGCATGGACCTTCGCATTTTCTTTGACTCCTCATTTCCGCCAAACCTTGCTTTTATGCCGTTCCAGATCTCTCTGGCATCATCCAAATGGTAGAAGTCACCCATGTGATCTTCAGGAAGAGATTGAAGCAAAATTGTTTTTGCTTTTACCTCCTTCTGAATAGCGATAATTTCCTCATGAGTTTTAGGGTCAAGAAGAGTAATATTACCGTTCTTGTCTCGTCCAGTAAGCTTTCTGCTGTTTCCATTCAGAATGATCTTCCAAAGATCTTGATCAGTGTTGGTGATCCACCATTCCATCTTCATTGCCCAGTTGTCATATTCACCTTTCTTCAGAAGAGGGAATTTTCCATTCGTGTTGGAAACCGTAGCCAGGATCTGCTGAGGTTGCACAATTTTAGGAGTGCCTTCTTCTCCTGTTTGAGTAGAAGTTGAGGCAGACATGATAAACAGATTGTTAAAAATAAGAGAACTTGATTCTTGTTGTATAGAGACCCTCCCAGTCTCTGATACCACTTGTTGGGTTTAACAGATATAGATCTTGCAGCCTGTCAGGACCGGTGAATGACTTCTGTAATCACAAGTCAAATCACAAAGAGACTCTATACACAATATGAATGTAGAATATAAATATAAACAAGAGAAACAGAATAACTATGAAGACTTGATCCTTTCTAAGGATTTCTAATATTAATAAAGACTAGAACTACGTTTTGTGAATCAATGTCTAACCCTTCTGCCTAAGGTTCCTTTTATACTACAAGGAAACCCTAATACAGCTTACAAGAAAACGTGTAAAACTGATATGCATATCTTCTCCTAATATAACTCATGCATATCCTAACAGAATATTAAGAAAATAACAATGTTTGACTTTGACTAGGACCAGGAGCAGGACTTGCTCCTACTACGACTAGGACCAGGAGGAACTACATACCTCCTAGTCTACCTATTACATATGACTATTACAATGGTCCTAACAAGAAGAGAAATAAGTTCATATTTCTAAAAACTTATATGTTGATGTTCTTACCAACTAAAAATAAGTTCATGTCATGTCTTCAACAAAAAGGGGGAAATTGTAAATGAAAATATCGCACTAAAATGATATTTACGTTTTAATCATACTTAACATTTTGTTAATGACAAAACATCAAACATATTTTTATGTTTGTATTAAAAGCAACACATAAGTCTTTTCCATGAACTTATGTTCTAAACTTTTTATAAAAATGTTTTATACAATTTATATACTTCTATGTGTAAAAATAAAAATGGACAAAATGCATGATTGCCTCTCTCAATTAGATATATAAAGTCAACTAGGGGAATACAATGTTTGTGTGTGATCTTTAACAAACGTTTATGAGGAAACAAAAGTCAGACGTGGAGGAACCGGGCGGACCCCTGGGTAAGGGGACCGACGGGTTCCATGGATGTCTGATTATTTACGTATAAATACCAAGCTTTTTCCATGCTTAGAACTCACCCCTCTTATAATCTATCTCTAATCTCTCTGCATATATCTAACTCTCTAACCTCATTCTTGTCTATTCTCTCGTCTCTTGTGATTTAGATCTTCATACATCTCATGATCGATTACGAGAACTCTCTACTCTAAGCTTTGATCCTTCAAGGCTTCACTTTGTGTGAATGTGTTAAGTGTTACCTACACAATCACCATTATTGTACCCATTCTTCTACCTATTTGTGTATTAGTGTGGTTGGTGTTGTAAAACACAAGTATATAGTGTAAAAGGCGTTGTTGTGCCTTTGTAAAGATCACGACATCTTAGCTTAGGTGTCATTAAATATTGTAAGCTTAAATGTAAAGGTTTCTCCACCGGTGTAAAGGAAATTCGTTTACTAGTGAAGTAGAAATCTCGAGTGGATACTCGAGGAGTGGAAGTAGGGGCAAGATAAGTGAGACCTTTACTATAAATCATTGTGCATTGTGGTTTGTTTTATTCTTACTTCACTTCTATTACTTTATCAATCACGCTTAATTTATATCCATATTAATCACGAAAAAATTTCAAAGTAATTACAACTAATCGGTAAAAGCTATTCAACCCCCCTTCTATTTTTCTACAATAGGTATAAAAATGATAATGGAACAAACTGAGTGTTATAAATAACACGTAATAGCTTTTAAATATAAAATTATTTTAATGAATAGAGAGATAGCATGTCAAGCTTTTAAGATCACTGAGCTTAAAGAAAAATTAGAAAATTGTGAGCTTAAAAGGATGTTAATGAGGTTAAACTTAAAAGTTATGATAATGTTGCTAAAACTATGGGCAAGATTATTGATAATCAAGACTCAGACAAATGCTAAGGAGGAATAAGGTTTGATGATGGATATCATACTGTTGAACCCTCCCCCTCTTGTGTACTTTCCTTATAGGAAAGATTTGTCCTATACTTGTTTACTAGAATTTCAGGTTCCTGAGTTTGTGCCTATTAAAGTAGAGTATAGGAACGATAGTAAGGCTATTGTGTGCAATGATGTTCCTAGAAAAACCTGTGTTGACATTTTACAGGTTACACCAAAAGTTAGTGTTAGTGCTAGTGCTCCTCTGATTGACGATTGGGTGTCTGGTGATAATAGTTCAGATAACTCAAATTATCAATCACCTACTAAGATAGAAGAGAAAAGTGTTTTTAAAATGCTCGTAAATTAAACCCTAATTCTCCTACATTTAAACCAACTAGAAAAATAGTTAAGTATGTAGAGATGTACCTAACGAACCAGCCTACGGGTAATAAAAGGAATTGGAATAATCAGGAATCCCAACTACTAGGAACTTAATTTGTTATATACAATAGAGATTTTTATATTTGTGTAGCTTTGACCATTTGTAGGCTAAGTGCAAGAGTAACAAGAGGGAAAGGGTGGTTTCAAGGAATAATTATAACAGGGTTGATTATTACTACTACTAAAAAGACCAACCCAAGTTCAAATACCAAAATGATTCTCATATAAGTATTGCTAAGAAGTGGCCTAAAACCAATTAACAATGCTAGACATGTTAATACTCGTAGACCAAAACTAGCTAATACTGGGAGGTTTGTCAATACTGTCCACCAAGAACACACTTTTTTAAGTGCTAGACGAAGACCTTTTTTAGTATAACCAAACATTAGGGGACCCTTTCAAAAGAAAATAGAATTAGACCATCAAAACGCTTATCAAAAGTTTAATGATGTTAGGTCAAAATTTAATTGTACCGTTAAGCAATGGGTAAATTCATCAAATAGTGTTAGACCACATTCAACAATTTTAAATGCTATGAGGGGAATATGTTCAATGCTAATAATTCCTCAGCATGTTGGGATTAGAAACTTACCAAACCTAATGTATGACAACCCATAAATTTCACATGTATGATATATGCTATGATTTAATGGAAGTCGAAATCCATTAGATATTTTTTCTTTTTATGCCTTACATGGTAAGATGAATTGTTCCTCACAACCTGAACTACTAGTTCAACATATTCCTATATGTTGTAAACATAATGTATATATATCAAGTCTAAAGTACTAATACTAATCTAATAAGTTAAATATTGATAAGAACATTTCAATTATAATTTGATGCCCTAAATTCCCTTAGAAACCCTAGAATTCCTATAAATGAGTTATAAACTCAAGAATGGTAAACTATGAATGGAGAATACATATGAATAAGTCATTATGGATTATAAAAAAGTTGTAAACTATAATTTGAAGACATAATAATACCTAAGAATTGTAAGAGCAAACTATACAATGCTAAGTACAAGTAAATGTACATAATAGTCAAGATCATCACCTTGAAACTCTTGGTAAACAATGTTTCAAGCAATATAACTACATAATCATTATGTAAAAGTATCAAATACAATGTACTATTTATAATCTATCATATAAAGGAAAGGTAATTGATCATAAAATACTAATATTCACTAATCTAAAGCTAATTACAAGTTAAGACCTAGTAACCAAGATTAGCATATAAAATCTATTTCACATTAAATTAGAGTAAAATCTTTTGCAATTACTTAGAAACTCAACTATGTATCATATTAAGATTATACATTTATTTCAATACAAGTTACAAGTTAATAAAGCATAAGATACAAGTTATCAAAGCATTGGATCTTAAGTTCCCATAATTATACCTAGATTATGATTACCCTATGTAAACCCTTAAACTAAGAATGCAGATTACATAGAAGTCATAAACATACTATATAAGACTTAGAATAAGCGTACATTATAATATAAACACTAATCACCCAAGATAGAAAGTCATTAGGCTTAATGACCTAGAAACCCTTATATTAAGAAATCTACATAGAATCACTATCTAGTCTTTTAGGACAAGTCTACAAACACTTATAGCATTATATTAAGGCTATAATATTATATTAAGACAATGTACAAGTACTCTAAAGCACAAGGTACAACATTTCAATGCAGGGCTTATAAATTAGGTCAAAATGGGTATTTTCACCCTTTAGACATTTTTACTTAGAATAACATGGTAAAACCAATGTAGATACTTCATGAACACATTAAGGACAATTTAGGAAGTATAAAATGAGTATAAATCATTATATAAACCAAGGATAATGATTTTTACAAGGATTAAGCCTTAGATCATTAGAAACCCTAACCTGCCTAGGTTTTCTTCCCAATTTCACTTCAAACCTTTGTTAAACTTCAATCTAAAGACCCAAAATTCTTAATTAAAATGTGTATACCCTAACTACACCCTAATACATCACTAATCACATTACTAAATCCTTAATCGCCAAAATTACAAAGTATAAAGTTAAAATCCCTAATTTAGACCTGGCTTTACATTTTCCCTCCAAAACCCCATTTCTAATCTTTCCCTCCTATTTTAAAACTTAGAATAAGTACAAATAGATATTTTGAGATATTTCTAAGTAGGTGATCCACCTCCTTGAAGGATACACATCATTGTTCTAATCCTAAACATGTCGTGAGTTCCTAATGACCACATACTTAGATACTTTTGATCCTAGACCTCATGACTATCTTTGACATGAATAGATCTTTCCTAGGATTCCTTAGTCACCACTCCCTGGTTCTTACACGTTTAGGGGCAAAACTTGGAGCCTAAGGGTTAGAAGTATTATAAATAGGAGTCTTTAGTTCCATGTTAGAATCATCCTTCACTTTCAATCTTCTACACCTATACATTATGTTCCTATACCATCATTGAAGCTTAAAGAAAGTCCCTAACATCAGTAGCAATCTTTGGAATAAGTTCTAGAAGTTCTTGAAGAGTTATGAGGAAGATATAGTCCATATACCCCATTAGGAACCATTTTAGAGCATCCTAGGTAATCACTTTGTTATATAAGCTTTGATCTTGTTATAATAATTTTTTGGAGTTTTTATACTGTTAATAAGATGTTAGAAAGATAATCTAAAAGAAATTAGAGCTTTTGATCATTTTAAATGGAAGTTATAAGCTAAAGATGTCTTAAAACCCTAGTTTTGTAATTTACATGAAATAATAAGCAAAAAGCCATTTCAAAAGCTATAATTCTGAAGAAATGTTTTTTTATAGTTATAAACATGCTTTGAAACTTTTTTTTAAATCCTAGATCATTTGGTCCATTTTTGAGGTTGTTATGTGATTTTTCAAGTATAGGGACTAGAACTATCATTTTTTATACTTTTAACATTTTAGGCCAAAAGTGTCATTTAGTGAAAGTTAAAGCTATAAGAATAAATATTTGAAAGTTTGAGGCCCTAAGGTTAAATATTGAGGGTTAAAATTGTAAATAATGAAACTATATACTTTAGGGGTTAAAAGTCTAACTATAAGAAATTATAACAAAAAAGGCTATTTTTGCTAGTTTTAAAACTAAAGAAGATTAATTATAAATATGAGGAAGTAATGAAAGTATCATGTTAGTAGCGAGATTTGTACAAAGATTTTTCATCTCGATATTACATTCTGACTAAGTGGTTGGGTTTACGATTTAAACTGCCCTCGCTCCTCAAACGTTTATAGAATGGCTTCCGAGTATGATGGCCCGAACAATAGTTCAAGAATTACAACCAAATATTAATTAAAGAATATATAACCAATACTTAGAAATATGGAACTTAAAAGCAAAGACTTGATACTATACACAATGTGTTAATCCAGGTTTGTGTGAGACCAATTTGTGGTTTGTATGACCAAGTTGTTTATCTATGAATGAAATATATCTAATTATAGCCTGGATTCTATGGACATACGATGAGTTCATAGCCTCACTTTTAAATGCTTTCTAAATGAATTAAAAACCCGTGAGGGGATAGATGCTAAAATATAATACAAGTATTTTTGGTATGCTTCCCAGATATGAACATTGACACTATGTTTACTGGTGCCTATGAAATTATTTTTTTAATTGTGAACCAGTAATCATTTCTTGAAAATGAGCGCTAATATTATAAATAGTACTATTTGGGACTCACATCCCCTGTCTGGGCAAGTCGCACTTGCTAGCACCTTAGTGGTCAAACATGCATACTTATTTTGCTATACAGGATAGTTTGGGAGACATCCTCATAAGGGCAATTGTTGGTTTCTGATATGTCTGGCAGTGGTATCATGAGCTTAGTGTAAAAAAATATTGTTTTATTTGAGCGAATAATAACATAGCTCAGGAAAAAGGATCTTGTATTCAAATTGTTTAAAACCTATGAATTCACTCAACTTTATGTTGACTTTAAGCATATATTTCAGGAAACTGTGAGTGATAGTATGGATCAGCATAAGGATTTCATGAAGAGGCACAAGCTTGAAATTATTAACATAGATTTTGGGAACCTATATTGTAAAACTCTGATTTTTCAATGATATATAAAGAAAGTTGATTGCATCACTCTTTTGAGTTATTTTCTATTATTATGACTTGTGTTCTATGAAGTAATACCCCAAATCAATGTTCCGCTGCGTAAAGGTAAAATAGGGGTGTTACAGATTGGTACTCATAGCCATGGTTATAGAGAACAAGAAATAAAATCTTGACTATAACTACTTTTAAAATAATTTCAAGAAAGTCCTCCATGCCAAAAGCCAGTACTGTTACAAGAGTGATGTAAATGCCTATACTTGCTACTCTCCAGAACAATATGTAAATGATACCATGTTTATGTGTAAGTATAGAGATTATACTTATGAGTAAGTAATATTATGTTTCAATATACATAATACATTAGGATTTATCGACGTCTCCAGAAATATGAATTCCTTTCTTCCTCCTATTATCATCTTATCAGATTCTCAAGATAAGCATTCTGCAAGTATTCCTGATGATTTCCCAAAGTATATTTACAATCTCCCGATGAATAACCCTTATGATACTGCAGAAAATACACCCAAAGATCTGAAAAATCCTAAAAGTCATTTTACCCTTTGATGACGGCCCCTATATGCAAGTTATACGAGCATATAATAAAGAAATAGATTTTACGCCTCGACAACAAAACTTTCCATCACCTTACCCTATTAATATACCATCACCTATGTCAGAAAACTTACCCAAAAATACCTATGAACAACAAATTAAAGTTGTCCTACCCTATTTGAAAGAACTTCCTCCCAAACGTATTGAAGATCTTGAAGATAAAGCTGAAGGACTTAGGAAAGGCCGAAGAATTATACAATGAGATTTTGAGAAGTTAGAAGAGGATTATAAATAAATTAAGGCTAAGTTGCAGAGACGACAAATGATACAGGATGAAGAAATTGTTCAAGCTCGACTGAAGATTTCTACTCTAGAGTTAATCAATGAGGACATTCAAATTAGACATCGAGCCAACATACGAAGTCTTTTTGATGCCATCAAAGAACTTAAGAGGGAGAGATGAAGACGTTAGACTATTAAGTTGTAAATACTTTCAACTTTATGTCTTTTACTTTTATGTTAACAGTGAAGCTTGTCTTGTAAGTATAAACAAACAAGTTGTTAATAAATAAAGGTTGTGTTTTCATCAAATGTTGTCATTTCATACTTATTTCTGAGAAGTAAGAGATCCCTATTTCTTGGTTTTCTCATAAATGATTATGAATGAAATTACGTTAATTCTGGGAAAAGCATATACTTGATAAAGTATATATTTTTGGAATTTTTGTTATCTTCTTTAATAATGATAATTATCAATTGAATATAACCCGCAAGTTTGAAGAAAGAGTAAGGAAACTTCCCAAGTTTTCTAGGAATATTCTATTCTCGGCTTTTGTCTATCAAAAGGTTCTTTTTGTAGAATATATGATATGTAAAGAGAAGCTTGTTCTATAAGACGAGTCTTTACATTTTCTGTTATATTCCTCCATTCCATATCATGGAAAAAAATACGTTATGATTATGTATGAGACATATCTTTATAAATCCATTAAAAACTTTGAATCCTATTTCATAGTTGGATTTATTATCCTCGGATATGAATGATAATCAACGTAGTAAGTTTCCTATATAAACCCAAAAGATATACCTTGTGTTTGATAAGCATTTATATGTATCCATATACATATGTGACATATGTTTTCTGATATGAGTATACCTTGGATTCAGAATTATTTCTATTCTTTCCCTTCATTCTAAACCCAAAAAGTATTTAAAGAAGGATTGACAATGAGGCAGCAGCAATCCTGCAATTACAAATTGTCAGTAAAAAGTATTATCCGAAAGAAGATTCATCACTCGTTAGTTTCGATATCCAAGAAAGAAAAGATGCTACTAGTATCACCCTTTGGATTGAAGGAGCCAAATTAATTAGTTTTATATCGTAGTAATGATATTCAAAATTATAAAATGAAGCTTGCTATAAGAAAATAGCACTTCGTCAGTTATCTTGGTAAATTCTTTATGCTCAATCTATTTGAGATAAAAGGAGTACAAAAGATCGCTTGATTAAATTTCAAATATCTCTTAAAAGATGATCGAGAAGATGAAAGAAGAACTCTGCTATCTAATGCTAAAAGGAATTAACCTCGAGACATACACGATGAAATTTCAAGAGTTAGTAGAGTCAGATCCTATTCCATAGAATAATAAAAGCCTTCATCAGAAGATTTCATCCTGGAATTATGTCATGAAATTTCATTTGAAACTCTATTAAGAAGACTTCATCAGAAGATTTTGTTAAAAAGTTTTATCAAGGAATTTTATCGACGATTTTGAAGAAATATTACCACTTCTAAAATTCCAATATATTGGAAAAAGTCATTGACCTCTACCCAAAGAGTTAATTAAGCACAATCATGTGCAAAAATCAGAAAAATCTTAAGCGTAAATTCAACAATGAAAGAAAGTCTGTAAAATTCAAGTAAACTATAATCCAACCTACGGTAAAAATGATGGAAACCTTCTTTTGTGTAAGAAATGCACTATGCATCACACGGGACTTTGCATCATCTGGTGTTAGATTTTCAACATAGTAGGTCATTGGATTGGGAACTCTAAAGGCAAGTGGCCTTATAAGCTATATGTTCAATAGAATTACCATGTATCTTATATACATATTATAAGGAATAAAATATCGTCTTCTGTTTTAACGTCGTTCGTCTCTAGAAAATCGTATTCTTAGATAATATATACAGGACATCTTACATACGCCAACGTAAGAAGGAAATTTAAAGGTATAATAAACATATTAAATACTAGAATATTTTTCTATATTCGTATTATAACGGAAATTTCAAAGTCAATGATTTACATTCGGTTTATTGGATTGAGTTAGGATGCTTCTTCAGTCAAATGAATAAATCTGAATCACCAAATTTATGATTTATTCCTTACATAAAGTTTGACACATCTTTATGTTAGTAAGAATTTATAAATGGACTTAAGAATATTCGATATAAGACAAGTATAGACCTAATAAAACATTAGAATACTAAGTGAGAAATTAAGTATATTACTATATAGTATATTGGAAGATACGTCAATATTCATCTTAAATTTGAAATTTGTAAATACTTAGAAGTTGAAGTATTCCATTCAACTCGAAGAACCTTTGAAATACTTATATTGTGCTTTTAATACAGAATATTAAGTCATCCAACTTACTAGTTCAACCTGAATTTCCTCCATGGAAATAGGAAAGAACAAAGAGGATTTTGTTACTTCAAGTAGACATTATGCCATCCGGATCATTGTCGATTATTTTACTAGACCTATAGTGTAACACCCCCAAATATTCATAATTCAATATAGCGGAAGAGTCGTTGGTGTTACGGGATAGCACATTGCTCACAGCATAGACAACGCTTAAAAATCGCGTCGTTTAATAATAAAGCATTTCCATTCATAAATATCAAATTTACATAGGTCCCAAGTCATAGTATTTCATACAATTTTACAAAGCATTTGAATGGAAATTTGTTGTTTAAGTGCGGGCCATAAATTCTTGTCGTCTTCCCGAGAATTACCTTCAAGTACCTGAGATAAAACATGTTAAAAGAAAAGGTCAGCGAAAATGCCGAGTAAATTCATAGAGTTTAATGAAATCCATCAATATAACATCGGAATAAAATTATTACCGAAAATCATTTTGTACAATCCTTTGTTGTAGGCCAATAAATAAGCCAAAAACATTTTTATACAAATCTTTTTCAAAATCATAATATAGGCTTTTGCCTTCAAAACCATTATACGAACCAATGTCGTAAAAACATCATACAATACGTTTTATAACGTTGTATAGAGTTAAATAAAAACCGTTATATGAATATGGTTATGTAAAACCAAAACACGAACATAATATCAATAATAAGACCCCGTATTGCTAGTCAGACAATATATTGTAATTCGATGCGTATAGCAGTATTTTTGTTATTTGGATTATTATAAGCCGCCTGACATTGTTACCTTACTACTACAAACAACGGGTAGCTAACTCGAAACTCAATTTGCCCATCTAAGTTAGCGTGTTGTAAAAAAAATCACGCTATGGAAATCTTCTCATACATAAATTCGCTTACCAATCAATGTGGCACGACGGGAATCAACCGTCAAGGCGCGAACTGGGGCGATCGTCCCCAAATAGTACTATTATATGCATAAGCGTCTACCAAATCCCGGTAGTTCACAATTCATGCTAATGGGACTTTTAGTGACATAACCTAACTTTAATCATCCATTTTATTTCACACCTCGGGTCATTATATAATCATTCATCGGGTCATACAATCATTCGGGTCCAAATCAATAAACAAACAATCGGGACCAATGGTGTCCTATTTTATCAAAACTAACATGTTATCTCCCTCGTGGGTTTATAAAAATTTCATAAAAACATTTAAAAGAGTGCGAGGCTATGAACTCACGTTGATTAAGAAAGGCGGTTATCGGTGATTTGGATGTACGGTACGTGCTTCAATCACGGAAACCTAGACAGATAATACTCGTCTTAGACTCTTGTCCAATGACTTTATAAAAATAATAGCTATGTATATATATGATGATTTTATAAATATGATGATGATCAAGCGGTATTGTACATCTTTATTTACTTATTATAGTGTCATGTGTTGTTAAATTTTCATACTAGTTTCACTAATTTAACCCTTTTACTTGTCAAGGCCCAATAAGCCCATTATAGGCCCATTACCTTATATTAGTCCATCTCATAATTTTAACATCGGTCCTTTGCTTACATGTTGGACCCAAATGGGTTAAGCCCAATAAGCAAGTTTATTAGTGTTTAGCCAAATTAGTTGGATTAATAGTCCAATAAGGCTAATTTGGCCCGTTAATGTCCGTATGTTATAAAGCTCGGGTTTTATCGGTTTTTACTTGTAATAGGTACTTATTTATCAGTATATGATTTATAAAATTTTTACATTAGACGGGTCCGACCGTCTAAGTTTTAATTGACGAAAACGTTAAATTTACGGTTTTAGTCGAAAAGACGTAAAATCATGTTTATAGTTTTATAACTTATAAAACTTATCAAATTACCATTTTTATAAAATTTCCCATTTATTTACTATTGTACATACTTATATAAATGTAATATATAAGTTAGTGGGTTTTAATTTATATTTTATACTATATTTATTTGAGTGCTATTATAATACTATAATACTTTAATTTCATAAAATCTGATTTTTAGTTTCACTTTCAATATTTTTATCATATCTTGAGTTCTACAAGGAGATAGAAGCTCATTTTTGGATAACATAAACTTCATATTATGTGCTACAAATAACTTAGTTTTAGCTACTGCTCCAAGTCTAAGTGTTCCTAACAGTCCTCACAAAACAGACTATTCAGATTGATACATCAATTTTGTTTTGATAATATCTCACTCATTATAATGATTCCATTGCATGGCCAACTCTCACATGTGTACAAGACCTAATACTTACTGTATATTGATTCCACTTTGCCTTTTTATCAGTTTAACATATGGTTGTTTACTGTTTTTATACAACCAACTTATTAAGCAAGATTTTAACCTTTTTACATATGGTTTTCCATCTTTTTAACCATGTTTATCAACACTTGATCCCCACACAACATTTTTATCATCATATAAATATACATTAGGAAATAAAATACAAGATTACATATTCAAAATAACTAAAGGATAGGAAAAAACAATCTCTATACCACCATTAGTGATGAAAAGATGAGGTTTTTGATGAACAAGACTTAGTTCTTGTTATCAAATTTCAACTTTAGCAAGGCAACTTCTTGGGTCCTTTGGATGGATGAACATCTCCATGAAATCAGCCCTTTAACCTCATGAAAACTCCTTTTCATAGGTTATGATCACCTCAAATCTTCATATCTTCAAAGGGTTTCCATCATATGTATGAATAACACATGATATTATGGTCAAAATTGATCAAATGAGGGTGTTTATGGGTGGAAGTGGACGGCATATAGAAATAAGGAGAGAGTTGTGTGTTTTCTTTTCTCTTGGTTTGCATGTAAGAAATGGAGGTATGGGTTTGAAGTTAGTGGTTTTGTGGTAGTGGGGAGACTTATGGGACAAGTGTCCCATGTCTTGTTTAACTTTTGACACATCTTGGATGTGTTGGTGAGACTTTGGCCGCCCATTTGTGGGGTGAGGCAAGTGTAAACTTGTCTCATCCCACTATTTTACGGGTACTCCTCGATTATAGTTTCCTCGATTTGCGTGCCCTCGGGTCGTTTTACGAAAAACGTTTTTATAAATTACGAATCAACGGCACAAAACGAATCTAATAAAAATTGTCTCATCAAAAACGGAGTTCAAAAACGTAAATACGTAATCCCAGGGTTTCCGGTTTAATCGTAAAGGACGTTAAATTATTCACGTAAGTCCTAATCTCTTCTCGTAAATTTGTGAGTTTATGAATCAACACAAATTTAAAATTCTAAAATAATTTTCACGGATAAATTTATTTCCTGAAGTATCGCACTGTCACCAAAGACGGTGTATGTAAACGTAGCACGTAACGTAGAGTCCTCCGGTTTAGACGCATTCGATGCTACTTCAAGATGTAAAACCAAATTTCTTCCCAAAAATGAGTGAGTTCATAATATAACATTAAAATAATGTTTTTAAATAATACTTGAGAATAAAATATCAACCATAAATTGATGGATTGTCACAGCATTTACTCTAAACAGGATCTTTGTCCTCAAAGATCGATTTATCTTACTACTCGCTTCTTATAGAGTTAAAGCCATGTGGGTATTTCCTCCACATCCGATCTTTTCTCACAAGTGTAATTCATTACAATACGCGAGTTTCATCAAACATGACTATGGGAATACGATCAGGCTTAATGTTGACTTACTTTCTCTATCCATGATGTTTACGGGTTTTTGATGAATGCAACTTTTCGCCGATCTAAACTTTACTAAGAAATAATTAGATTTTCACTTGATAGACATTTTATCAAGTTCGATATACGAAACATAATTCACGTAGCCCTTGAAGTCCTAGGGTAGATCCAGCTTATATGCCTTTCAAACCAACTTTTACACTATCTCAATGGTCCCATACAATGGGGGCTTATTTCCCATGATCTTTCAGATCTTCAATTCATTTTTCCAAGGTGAAAATTTTGGCATAACTTCGCTACCCATCATGCACTTCAAGATCTACACTTCATATTCACATAACCTCCTGCCCACTACCGGTAGTCAATAATCAGATCCTAATTTCAACAATCATTTTAGGTCTCGCGGGTCGGGTATTTTGTAAGGTTAGGTTTGTCATCATAGGCAACCTTAAACCTAAAAGACATGTCCAACTCACAATGGGTGTATGTCGGGTGTCTTCATCCCAACTCCTGCTTACAAATGCTCTCATATTTAGATCCTAACAAGATTCGATCTCGATCCTAATACGATAATTATCAATAATAATCTCTCCAAAGGAAAACGATTATATGGTTCATTACCAAAGGTCAATCATTCAAACATAAAACAAGACTTCTAGTGTTTTGTATCGTTACTTTACCTCGTCCTTCGATTTGGGGTGGTAAACAGTACTCTCATCAAGGTTCGTTCCCAATGACTTCTGAGCGAATCTCTAGAAATTTGATGCGAAGCGAGGATCTTGATAGAGATGATCGATACGGGCACACTATGTTTATACAACTCCTTTAAATACAAAAGAGTCAATTTCTTCATCGAGAATCTATCATTAACAGGAATGATATTAGTAGATTTGGTCAGTCTGTCGACGATGACCCAAATCGAATCAAATTTAGATGATGATCTTTGTAATAGTTAGATTTTTACTAATGTATGAGGCGATGTTTGCCTTCATAATTTGCCATCAGTACAACTTCTTCACATAAGGATACATTTAGTCAGAAATGACATGAATAGAATACTTAATCTTATGAGATTCCAACATAACTAAATCTCAAAATTTCCATATTTAGGCAACCACAAGTGGCCTTTAAAACATTTACCGCCATCGGCTTCTTGATTCTAATGGTTCACATTAGCCGTGAACCCCTATTATTATCTATATTATCCTTTTTACAAACATCAGCTATTTTTTTAAATTGTTCGGGCAAATCATTTTGCACCGTCATTACTAAGGAACGCATTATAATTGGTTCTTTATCCTTTCTATATAATGTGTCAGTATCTATATTCACCTTTCCTGGTGAAATAATTATCATGACCAAAATTCACTCAGAAATTCTTTCTTCATATTTTCTAAGTTTTAGTTTCGTCTCAACTATTATTTTTTATTAGTTTTGCTCAATCTGACGTTTAAAGCGTCGATAAATATTACAATTAATTAAATAATAAATATTTAAATTTTTATGAAACGTAAACGTAAAAATTTTAAATTTCTTAGTTCGACCAATTATATAAAATGTTCAAAATAAATTTAAATTTAGTTAACACGATTTTTGGTTGATTTATTGAAAATACTTAATAAGATCCGTAAATGTTCGAAAGATCTTTGTTTATACTTTGGTCAAAATTTTCTTAGTTGAAAAGCAAAAATTATCGTTTCAAATTTCAAGTCATGGTTTAAAAGGTTTCCTCAATCTCTCTTAGGTTGTCTTGAGGTATACACAAACATTTACCCCTAAACAGGAGTTTAGTTAAATGATTTGGGTATGAGGGGATAATCCCTTAAAAATCTTTTGATAAAATATTTGTCAAAACATATTTGCACTTTCTTTTTGGTAAAACCCAAAGTCTTAAATGGCTCTAATCTTTGAAGAGTCAATATATATTCCATTATTTATTAATTACACGGTCAAATCATGTAAAGGATTAAGTCTTTCATCACATGTTAAATATTCAAGGTACAAGTTTTCACTACTCAGCCAACTCAGGGCAGTCTATACATGATTATTAACTCCTTCTTATTCTTATAAACAAACAAATAGTCCTTAATTATCACAAGCATGAATTTATCAAATTACAGCCTACACACGTGATTCACCAAATTTATGAATGCTACATGTGTATTAGTCAATCCAAACGACATCACGTGAAACTCATAATGTTCATTACAAGTTCTGGATGTAGTGATTGGAATAGATAATCTTTTTCGCGGACGCGAAGTTGATGATAACCATGTCGAGGATCAAATTTTTAAAACATATACTAGAACCTCGTAAATTATCGAACAAATCTATCATCTTGGGTAGTGGATATAGATTTCGATCATCAATTTACTTAGTTCACGGTAATTCAACAAATATAAGGAATGATAATACCATAGCTCTTCATGATGACGAGCTTGGTAGAATAAAATCTTTTTCTGACAACTCTCTCAGTTGTATGGTAATACTTTCAATTCAGATGGTGCTGACGTACAGTGCACATGCCACAAGTGCAACACCGAGAATATAATCAATACCAAATTCAACTTGCCTTAATGGCAAAAGTCTAGGTAATTTACCAGCAAATATCTCCTAAAAATTTTAAATAACAGAAACATCTTTTAATAAATCCACATTAGGTTCTTTTCTAGATTACAAGATCTATGACTAGTTCATAACCATTCATGGTATAATTTTAATTCTAAATGCAGGATATGGTCATCCATCAAGAATTATTTAGATCACTTTTGATAATCAACATATTATCTTTTAGGGGAATTCTACTCGAGTTACCATCAATTAAGACAATGTCGTCATGTCATAATCAATCAATCCATTCCACTGGCACTACCAACTTTCCAGTTTCATTACCGTTGATAAGATGTGATCTTCTCAAAAGACTAATAATAACTCATAATCCTTCACAGATTCAAGGACATCTGGAGACATAACTAGCCTTAAAAAGAGTAGGTTAACGCATAATCTACGCGAGAGAAATTCAAATAAGATACAGACGAAAACACTAACGAATATTAATATATCCCATGTTTTCATGATTTGAGTACGCGTTCGAAAGCTCCTCGGATCGTTACCCAGGTCATTCAAATGAAATCTAATCAAAAGAAATGATAAGAACGTCGATACATACAGTCGGGTATCAACACTCGGTAATCAGATACTTTTCCAAAGAATCTCACCACGGGAGAATTGGACAAAGAGGGGATATCAATTGTCAATTAAGACAATTTCCACAGATGATTAAATTCGATTCAGAAGAATAAATCGTACGGGCACATATGTAGGTGACTTTAACAATATGTCCCTATTTTCACTTCTTGCCGATCTCATAAAAATTCAATTTTACACAATTTCAAAGAAAATGTAATGTTTATTAACAATTTTATGGTGACTACTAATAACATATTTTTAGTTAATTAAAAAGGTACCTTTTGCAAGATCTTTCTTTGTGTTGCTCGCACCCAATTATATTTGTCGTTGTTTCGTTCTCGGTGTCTTCTCGAATCGATCACGGTTCAAAGTGGAATTATCGTAATTGGTGACTAAAAGGGGGAGCTTTTGATCTATTTCTACTTAAAAGGTAAGTGCGTGAAGTAGTGAAAATAAGCCAAAAACAATTAATAAAAATAAAGCTTGAATTAAACTTAAACACTTAAACAGTAAAACAGTGAAATACCTTAACATGGAAAAATTGCTGATTCAGAATAATACTACTCATCCGGAATGACTAGCTCATCCGGAATAATCTTGCTGGTTCGGAATGCTTGCTGATCCGAAAAAAAAGACTTTATTCGGAATAATTTTCCTTCATTCGGAATACCTTGGTTCGGAATGACAATCAGTTCATGCGGAATGTTTGATTCACTCGGAATAAATCAAGAAAACACTTCATTCGGAATATGTGTTGCTCATTCAGAATATTTGATGAAAAGGCTTTGTTCGGATTAAATTCAACTCATCCGGAATAATTTAATTAACACCTTCATCCGGAATAAATCTTTATTCGGAATGTTAAGTTCATCCGGAATAAAAACACTGGTTCAGAAAGTTTTGTTGGTTCGGAATACTTCACTGACTCGGAATAAACTCCTTACTCGGAATAAATAATTGACTCGGAATAAACTCTTAATTCGGAATAATCTAACTCATTCGGAATGTTTAACCAAGAATGCTGATTCGGAATAAAATAAAAGACAATGCTGGTTCGGAATAACTTAGTTCATTCGGAATGTGTTGCTCATCCGGAATGTTTTGTCCATCCGGAATAATAAATCTAAAAGCTTCGTTCGGAATATTTAAACAAAACCCTTGGTTCGGAATGTTTTTGCTGGTTCAGAATCTGGGTAGACAAAAGGTGCGAAGAACAGGGAAACAGTAACAACACGATTTTAAACCAAAATCAACCAAGTTTTAACCAAAGATTAATCCAAACTAACCACTAATGATCTACTAATGATAAACATCAAACCAAATCACCAAAAACACAAAACCCACTTGTTTTTGGAGATCAAAATCAACAAAATAAAAACTTAGAACTTAAGAATCAATAAGAAAAGGTAGAACAAGATTAAATGAAAGATGATATTGAAAGATTAAAGTTTAAACAAACAAAAGGAAAGATTAAAACTTACAAGATCATGAAGGAATCAAAGGAAAATAAAAATCACCAAACACCTTAAGGCTGTTGGTTTTCCTACGAAACAGGAAGAAGAAATAACAGAAAATGAAGACTAGTTTTTAAGTTGTGAAGGAGGTTTCCTATTTATAGGCCTTGAGTTGGTTGGTGAGTGGGCTTTCTCCCTTTCTTTTTGTCTTCTCGTCTTTTCAGTAAAGTTGACGTTTTCGATTCTGATTCGGGATTTGTCGATGAATAAATTCAACTCGTCTTTAAATTTCTTCGTTTAATAGACTTGAGTTCTTCGACATATGTAAATCTTCCATCTTTGGTCCTTTTCTTCGATAAATCTTCAAATAGGCCCATTGACTTCAAATCTTTTGCATCTCTTGGATTATAGACTTCGTCTTTTCGTCTTTTTCTTCGATAAAACCCGTGCAATCCCATGTTTTCTTCAATATTTATCCGGTTGGCTCTGAAAACACAACAAACATACAAACCACGCATAATTCCAAACAAATGATATTAAATACGCGTTTTGGTCTCGTTTTAGCAAGGAATAAGTGGTAAAAGGATGGGTGTTTTCACACCTATCAAATCCCCTACACTTAACCATTGCCATGCCCTCATGCAATGCTTAGTGACAAAGCAAATTTACACTTTTCTCATAATCAATCAACCTTGGCCTTATTAACGAAAACTACTACTACTAAAGAGAAATAAAAGCTTGAATGAAATAAAAGGGATAGAAACTATTTTCACATGGAAATAGCTATATGGAAATAACTCGCAAGGAGATCTAAGACTTACGTTAGGGCTTTGGTGCTGCGAAGATTTATCACCCTCAAGTTTCACGTTCCCCACACTAAGCTTAAAAACGAGATCATTGTTATTATAAGTTAGCAAAACAAGCACTTACACACATGGCTTAATTATATGCTTAAACTCCCTTATTCCTAGGTGTATCTCTTATATTTTATTTTTGTCTTAGAATGATCATAAAGATGAATTTTTGGACTTATTGCGATAGTTTATTTAGGCTGAAAATAAAGTAGGACGATCTAATCCATAGTTAGCTAAATGACAAAATCTTTTAAAACTGCTTCTCGAGACTTCATAAAATTCATATCTTGGCATAACTCGCTTCATGATTTGAGACCTTTCTCGGACCGATATTTGGCATTTACTTCATACTTCAATTCTTGAGAAGACGTTCTTGAAATTATGGTCTTCTCTTCATATATAGAGTATATCTTCACTTGGAGTAGTTGAGATATTTTTTTCAAATGTTGACCACGACTTCTTCATTATTTCTTAAATCCTTATTTGGGACTTTGATATACAACGATCCGCCTCCTTTTCGGACTTGGATCTATTTATCCTCATACCTTGTTAGGGTCTTTTCGGATATATTTCTCCATGATCTTTATGGGAGTAATTGCTTTTCGTCGTGTGTCTTGATCCTTCATATTGATTTTGGAATAATGATACTTCACATCATCTTGGATCTTAAGCAACAAAATGGAATCCTCATGCCTTGTTAGGGCCTTTTCGGACTCGCCAATATTCGCGTCCCGTTTCAATAGTTATGCGTTGGCTATGAACTCTAATTAATACCGAGCAACTTTTAAACGATCTTGGGCTCGAAGCTAAGTAATTTTTCAGACCGTACGACCTTACTTATTGCAATTGTTTATTTACAAGTGATGGGAGGAAAAGCTAATAATTACACCAAGTGTGCTTATGCAAGATTACCGACTTATAATTGACTCTATCATTTCTCGTTCTCCATAATTTAAAATCTCAAGTAATGAGACTCGTGGATGCTTAGCCTAATAAACCAATTAAGGTCTACATGGTTAATGATACTTGCTAGAATAAACTTGGATAAGTCTATTCGGGTTGAGTCAAAATAATCACAACGGGCCTAATATACCAAAGACTTCTAAACTAGCTACACCACTTTATTAATATTTTTGATTTTTCTTTTATTTTAGACTTTATTATGGGATATAAACATATGGAAGCAATGATAAAAGGAAGGCAATAAAAGACATAAAATTTTAAAATTACGACTATATGGCCAAAGTTAATTAAGAATTTGAAAAATGCCGAAAAAAGTGATTTTCCGGTTAAATGAAGGCATTTTAATGGAAAAGTCCACTTATATCTTTGATAGAAGTCTCCCCTACACTTAATATAAACATTGTCCTCAATGTTTAAGCATGCGGTAAAAGTCTCCCCTACACTTATGACATTGTGCACGTTGGTTAAATCAAGTTAAGGAGGAGACAACTAAAGTGATCAATTTCAAATGTGAGTAAGAAGAAAATTGAATCACGATAGTTGAGAGATAGAACCGGATTTGCGGATAACATGGGAGCACGGTTCTTCAAAGATTCCAAAAGTGCACTTATCCCTATAATCACATCACCATACAAACACAAGCAACCTATATAGCTCCCCCTACACTTAGGATGAAAAACGGAAAGGGGGGATAGATACTCGGGTTGCCTCCCGAGGAGCGCTTGTTTTTGTTAACTGAGTCACGAGCCTGACTCGGTCCCGAACTAATTCAAGGGAAAGGTGGAGAGGGATGGAATCATCTCACGAGAGATGTCCTCACCAAAGTACAACTTCACACGCTGGCCATTCACCTTAAAATTGGGCCCATTTGGCTGAGAAAGCTCAATGGTGCCATAGGGAAAGATTTTGGCGACGGTGAATGGACCAGACCAGCGACTCTTCAACTTGCCCGAGAAGATCTTCAAGTGAGAGTTAAAAAGTAAGACTTGATCACCAATGTGGAACTCTCGGTTCTTAATCCTTGCATCATGGATAATCTTGGTCTTCTCCTTGTAGATCAATGAGTTCTGGAAAGCTTCATTCCTCAGTTCATTTAGCTCGTTGAGTTGAATCTTGCAAAGATCACCGGTTTGTTGATGTCGAAGTTAGCCCACTTCAAGGCCCAGTATGCCTTATGTTCCAACTCGATAGGGAAGTGGCATGCTTTCCCGTACACAAGACGATAAGGTGTGCAACCAATCGGGGTCTTATATGCGGTACGGAAAGCCCACAAAGCATCGTCTAACTTATCGGCCCACGAGGCACGATGCTCTCCCACAGTACGTTCCAGAATTCGCTTCAATCCACGGTTGGATATCTCGGCTTGCCCATTAGTTTGGGGATGATAGGCGGTGGAAAGACGATGATGGACACCATACTTAGCCATGACTCGAGCAAATTGGTCATTGCAAAAATGAGTCCCGTGATCACTAATAATAGCACGAGGCACAGCGAATCTAGCGAATAATTGTTTCAAAAAGTTACAAACCACCCTTGTGTCGTTAGTGGGTAAAGCTTTTGCTTCAACCCATTTTGAAACGTAGTCAACAGCGACAAGGATGTATTTGTTTCCTTTAGAAGAAGGGAATGGCCCCATAAAGTCGATGCCCCATACATCAAAGATTTCACATTCTTGTATGAAATTTTGAGGCATCTCATCTTTATGTGTGATCTTGCCTTGTCTTTGGCAAGCATCAAAGTTTTTAACCATTTCGTGAGCGTCACGATAAATGGTGGGCCAATAGAATCCCGAATCAAACACTTTTTTGGCGGTGAAGTTGGGACCAAAGTGACCACCGGTGGGTCCTTTGTGGCAAGCCTCGAGAATGTCTAAAACTGCCGGACCGTCAACACATCAGCGAATAATCAAATCAGCGCATTGTTTGAAGAGAAAAGGGTCATCCCAAAAGTAAGTCTTAACATCGTTTAAGAACTTTTTCTTTTGTTGGGATGTTAACCCTTTGATGAGAACACCACCCGCTAAGTAGTTTGCAATGTCGGAAAACCACGGGGTGTCATCAAGATTGGAATTTATAGACATTAAGGTCTCAAGGGGAAAAGAGTCATTGATCTCTTTGTTCGGATGATCCCCTTGATAATGATCCTCATGTCTACTTAGATGATCCGCGGCTAGGTTTTCAGCTCCCTTCTTGTCACGAATTTTAATGTTAAATTCTTGAAGGAGTAAAACCCATCGAAGAAGTCTTGGATTAGAGTCGTGCTTAGTCATCAAGTACTTCAACGCGGAATGGTCCGTGTATACAATGGTGGTGGATAAAACAAGATAGGGGCGAAATTTTTCAAAAGCATAGACAACAGATAAAAGCTCTTTTTCGGTTGTCGTATAATGCAATTGGGCCCCCGTCATTGTATTCCTAGCATAATGGATTGGTTGGAAGTGTTTATTCACTCTTTGGCCCAAAACCGCTCCAATAGCAAAGTCGCTAGCATCACACATCAACTCGAAAGGTAGCTCCCAATTAGGGGTGACCAAGACCGGTGCCTTAGTGAGCTTATCCTTAAGAAGGTTGAATGATTCAATACACTCTTTGGAAAAGATAAAAGGAGTATCTTTTTCAAGAGGTGGGTCATCGGGCGAGCGATTTTAGAAAAGTCTTGGATAAATCGACGATAGAAGCCCGCATGACCAAGAAAACTTCTCACACCCTTCACGGTTGAAGGTGGAGGTAATTTGGCTATGACATCCACTTTAGCACGGTCCACTTCAAGACCAGCTTTTGAGATTTTGTGTCCTAGCACAATGCCTTCTTTTACCATAAAATGGCATTTTTCCTAATTTAGAACAAGGCGAGTGTCTTCGCACCGCTTAAGCATACGTTCTAAATTGGCAAGGCAAGAAGAGAATGAATCCCCAAAGACCGAGAAATCATCTATGAAGACTTCCATGGTTTGCTCAACCATGTCATGGAAAATAGCCAACATGCACCTTTGGAAAGTCCCGGGGGCATTACATAAGCCAAAAGGCATTCTTTTGTATGCAAATGTGCCATAGGGACAAGTGAATGTTGTCTTCTCTTGATCTTGGGGATCGATGGGTATTTGGAAATAACCCGAGAAACCATCTAGAAAGCAGTAATATTCATTACCCGCTAAACGTTCAAGCATTTGATCCATAAAAGGAAGAGGAAAATGATCCTTTCTCGTGGCATCATTGAGTTTGCGATAGTCTATACAAACTCTCCACCCAGTAACGAGACGTGTAGGAATCAACTCGTTGTTTTGATTGGGCACAACGGTGATTCCGCCTTTCTTAGGCACACAATGGACTGGACTAACCCATGGTGAATCCGAGATAGGGTAAATCATGCCCGCATCAAGAAGTTTGATAACCTCTTTTTTGATAACGTCATGGATTTTAGGATTCACCCTTCGTTGGCTTTGAATGGTGGGCTTAAAGTCGTCCTCCATGAGAATTTTATGTGTGCAAAAGTGAGGATCAATTCCACAAATATCGGAGATTTTCCAAGCAATAGCTCTTTTATGTTTCTTGAGAACTTCAATGAGACGAGTTTTCTCATCGGATTTTAAGTCTTTAGCAATGATAACAGGAAGTTGATCAATGTCTTCTAAGAAAACATACTCGAGATGAGGAGGTAAGTCCTTAAGCTCAAGAGTGGGAGGATCCTCAATAGATGGTGTAACTAACGATGGATCATCATTAGTCACCTCTTTAGGAGAAGGAGGAGAGAAAGGGTCTTCATTGAGAAGTTTCTTAATTGTACGAATGTCTTCTTCCCAATCGGTGGGAGAATCATCATATTTAAGATCAAGTGGACCCAAGCTAGCTTCAAAATCATCCAAAAGAAAGTCACTTTCTCCAAATGGAGTCAATTACGGAGCAATTGAGGCAACGGTCTCAACATTAGGTAGAGAAGAAAGATTACTTTTGCAAGCATCATTAAAGTGTTCTTCACAAGCCTCATCGAGAACATCAGTAGCATTAACACTCTCATATGAATAAGGTTGCTTAGAAATCTTACCCATGTTGAAGACAATTTTATCGTCACCAACTCTCATGATTATTTCGCCCACGGCTACATCAATGAGAGTACGACCGGTCTTCAAGAATGGGCGTCCAACGATTAATGGAACACGGGGATCCATCTCGTAGTCAACGACAACAAAATCCGCCGGGAAGGTGAATTTGTCAACGCCAACGAAGACGTCTTCGGCTATCCCCACTGGATAAGCAACCGTACGGTTAGCTAATTCCAAAGTCATTTTGGTGGGGACTAACTCGGGGAGAGATAATTGCTTCCAAACACTTAAAGGCATTAAGTTTATACTAGCACCTAGATCGGCTAGGGCCATGCAATTCTCTATTCTCGGGAAGTTGCAAGGAATCAAGAAGCGACCCGGATCACCAAGTTTGGGGGGAAATTTCCTTAAGAGAACCGCAGAGCAATTCTCGTTAAGTTGGGTATTAGCAATATCAAGAAGCTTTTCCTTGTCACTAAGAAGATCTTTAAACATCTTCTCATAGTTAGGCATGTGAGCGAGAGCCTCAGCGAAGGAGATGTTGAAATTCAATTGTTTAAACATTTTAAGAAAGTTTGAAACTTGAATATCATGCTTGCTCTTTTGCTTCTCTTTCCTCAACATTGAAGGATAAGGTATATCAGATGAAGAGGAAGGCTTTAGGGGAGTAGGATCACTCACAACCGCGGTGGTGGGGGAATGGGGTAAGAAGGTAAAGGAGGTGAAGAAAGTTGTTCTTTTTCCTTGTTCACAATCACGGGTGGAGGTGTAGGAAGCTCGGGTTCCGTATAACCTTTTCCACTACGAGTGGTGATTGCTTTCATCTCACCTCGTGGATTAGCAACGGTGTTACTCGGAAGAGTACCCGAAGAAGAGTGTTGATTACCCTGGAAAAGCGAACCGATCATATCATGTATATTATCCGCTTGAGTGCTGAAAGAGTCTCTCATGTCTGCGCGAATATCATTGCTTTGTTTCGCCATGTCATTCCTTAGCTCGGCTCGAATATCGCTCCCTTGTTTCGCCATGTCTCCTTCAAGTTGATGAATTGACTCTGAAGATTCTTCACCATCTCTCTATTAGTCCTCATGAACGTCTCGATGTCTTGATTCAACGCCGTTGGTTGATTGAGAGGTGGAGCTTGGTAAGCTTGAGAATTTCCTTGAGGTGGGTATGGGTTTCTTTGGGATTGATATTGATTCTTAGCACGAGGTTGGGTTTGGTTATTTCGGTTATAGCTTTGTTGTTGTTTTTGGTTTTGAGGAGTAAAACCGGGTGGTGAAAGATAGTTGTTTGAACGATAACTTAGCAAGTTACAGTCTCCTTGAGGACGAGCTTGATAGCATCCCGTAGGAAGTTACTGTATGCCGCGTTAACGGTTTCACAAAAATTGCCTTGAGTAGAAGGACAATCAATGTAAGAATGAGGACCACCACATGTGTCACAAGAAATAGCAACGGCTTTAGCTTGTTGAAAGTAGGTTGTAGCCATGGTCATGTAATTCTTGTTCATCTCTACGACTTGTCGAGTAAGTTCGGCTATCTCGGGATTGGAAGTAGTAGAAGAAACATTGACTCTCGGGTTAGATCTTGAGGATGCGGATGAATCCCAATTCTTGTGGTGAGTAGTCATGTTTTCTATCAACTCTCTACACTCCTCCGGTCTCCTTTTCATAAAGGTACCACCGGCGGCGGAATTAATCGTATCACGATCACGAAAAGTGAGACCATTGTAGAAAGTATCAATAAGAGTGACGGGGAGCATGTTATGATTTGGACAACGGTCGATCAAATCATTGTAGCGTTCCCAAGCATCGAAGAGCGATTCATCATTGTCTTGCATGAATCCACTAATTTGGTTACGAAGGCTCATGACCATGGATGGTGGAAAGTAGCGCGACAAAAATCGTTGAGTCATGTCGTCCCAAGTATGAATAGAATTCTTTGGGAGACGGTCAAACCATTTTTCGGCATGGTGAGAAAGCGAGTGGGGAAATAGTTGAAGGCGAAGTACATCTATAGAAGCACCGGGCAACTACATGCTTTGGGTGATGGTAATGAATTTGTCGAGGTGTTTGTTGGCATCATCATCCGGTATTCCGCGAAATGGATTAGCTTGCACTTGTTGGATCATGTGATGCTTCAACGAAAACACTTGAGCCGTGATTTGCATCAGCGCAATCGGTCCTCCACGTCCATTCATCGTAGGTTGGCATAGCTCCTCCATGGTTCGTAAGTCGGGTTGGGGTAGATTATTCATGTTGGGGTGGGGTGGATTATTATTGTTGTGTACACCGGCCATGTCTAAATTATCGAGAGTCTCGGGCTCGGGTTAAGACGTTGATCGAGTACGCATACACTAAAAAGAAAATACAAGAGAAAATATTTTTGGTTTTTATAGGTTTTTGAAAATTTTTAATGCAAGAAAATAACGTTCCCGAAAGAACGGATCCCAAAATCCAATTTTTCTCACAAGAAACCGTTGATCCTTACGAAAAGAGCCGGCAGCGGCGCCATTTTAATAACATATTTTTAGTTAATTAAAAAGGTAGCTTTTGCAAGATCTTTCTTTGTGTTGCTCGCACCCAATTATATTTGTCGTTGTTTCGTTCTCGGTGTCTTCTCGAATCGATCACGGTTCAAAGTGGAATTATCGTAATTGGTGACTAAAAGGGGGAGCTTTTGATCTATTTCTACTTAAAAGGTAAGTGCGTGAAGTAGTGAAAATCAGCCAAAAACAATTAATAAAAATAAAGCTTGAATTAAACTTAAACACTTAAACAGTAAAACAGTGAAATACCTTAACTTGGAAAAATTGTTGATTCGGAATAATACTACTCATCCGGAATGACTAGCTCATCCGGAATAATCTTGCTGGTTCGGAATGCTTGCTGATCCCGAAAAAAAGACTTTATTCGGAATAACTTTCCTTCATTCGGAATACCTTGGTTCAGAATGACAATCAGTTCATGCGGAATGTTTGATTCACTCGGAATAAATCAAGAAAACACTTCATTCGGAATATGTGTTGCTCATTCGGAATATTTGATGAAAAGGCTTCGTTCGGAATAAATTCAACTCATCCGGAATAATTTAATTAACACCTTCATCAGGAATAAATCTTTATTCGGAATGTTAAGTTCATCCGGAATAAAAACACTGGTTCGGAAAGTTCTGTTGGTTCGGAATACTTCACTGACTCGGAATAAACTCTTTACTCGGAATAAATAATTGACTCGGAATAAACTCTTAATTCGGAATAATCTAACTCATTCGGAATATTTAACCAAGAATGTTGATTCGGAATAAAATAAAAGACAATGCTGGTTTGGAATAACTTAGTTCATTCGGAATGTGTTGCTCATCCGGAATGTTTTGTTCATCCGGAATAATAAATCTAAAAGCTTCGTTCGGAATATTTAAACAAAACCCTTGGTTCGGAATGTTTTTGCTGGTTCGGAATCTGGGTAGACAAAAGGTACGAAGAACAGGGAAACAGTAACAACACGATTTTAAACCAAAATCAACCAAGTTTTAACCAAAGATTAATCCAAACTAACCACTAATGATCTACTAATGATAAACATCAAACTAAATCACCAAAAACACAAAACCCACTTGTTTTTGGAGATCAAAATCAATAAAATAAAAATTTAGAACTTAAGAATCAATAAGAAAAGGTAGAACAAGATTAAATGAAAGATGATATTGAAAGATTAAGGTTTAAACAAACAAAAGGAAAGATTAAAACTTACAAGATCATGAAGGAATCAAAGGAAAATAAAAATCACCAAACACCTTAAGGGTGTTGGTTTTCCTACAAAACAGGAAGAAGAAATAACAGAAAATGAAGACTAGTTTTTAAGTTGTGAAGGAGGTTTCCTATTTATAGGCCTTGAGTTGGTTGGTGAGTGGGCTTTCTCCCTTTCTTTTTGTCTTCTCGTCTTTTCAGTAAAGTTGACGTTTTCGATTCTGATTCGGGATTTGTCGATGAATAAATTCAACTCGTCTTTAAATTTTTCCGTTTAATAGACTTGAGTTCTTCGACATATGTAAATCTTCCATCTTTGGTCCTTTTCTTTGATAAATATTCAAATAGGCCCATTGACTTCAAATCTTTTGCATCTCTTGGATTATAGACTTCGTCTTTTCGTCTTTTTCTTCGATAAAACCTGTGCAATCCCATGTTTTCTTCAATATTTATCCGGTTGGCTCTAAAAACACAACAAACACACAAACCACGCATAATTCCAAACAAATGATATTAAATACGCGTTTTGGTCTCGTTTTAGCAAGGAATAAGTGGTAAAAGGATGGGTGTTTTCACACCTATCAACTACTAATCAGCCTTGCACGGTCCCTTCCAAATTGTATGTAGGCGCGCAACTATATACAATTTTAGAATCAACGATGCAATACTCAGTTCGTCAAAACTTTGTCATCATGTTTAAAATAAAAATATTTCCATGCTTAATTCTTGAATAAGAATCAAAATAAATTTACAGGGATGTTCTTTGTTATGAAAATAATTAAGTTTTCCAAAGCGTTTCATAAACAACTTTATTTCAATAACGATTACTCATAAATCTCACTTTGAATAATCCATATGGTGATGGAAATTCAATTTTTCTAAAGGGATACTGTTTTAACTTATAAAAACAATGAGTGATGTGCAAAAGAGTGATGAAAAGTTGTTTGAAACTAGGTATTTTTGCATCAATTAAAGTTCGTTTTTCCTCGACTCGACTCGAATTGATATCGGATTAGACGATAGACTTAACTTGTTTTTGGTAAATAGTAATTTTATGTATTTTTAAACTAAAAGTCTATTTAAAATAAAAGCTATTTAAAAACTATTTAATCTAATTTAAAAATTAAAACTAATTTAAATAAATCTAATTTAAATGACAACTAATTTAACTATATAAACTAATTTTGAAATCAAAATTTAACTTTTAATAAAACTTTAAAATTAAATGAAAACTTTTTAAAAACTTTTTAAATGAAAACTTAATAAAACTAAAATTTCAAAACTAAATTTAAAACTTAAAATAAACTATTTTTTAATAAAATTAAATTTAAATAAATGAAAACTATTTTTTATCTTTTTTATATTTTTTAATAAAACTGAAACAAAAGAAACTTTATAAAAAAACTTTTAAATAAAATTAAATAAACTTAAAATCTTAATTAAACTAGTTTAAAAAAACTGCCACTATATAAAAAGAACTATATTAATTAATCCAAGCAATGAAATAATCAAAAGGACCACTAGATGAGTTGGTTGTGGCGTTGGACAGGGGAACAAGAGGTCCTGGGTTCGATTCCCAGCAGACCTTAAACTTTTTGCTATATATTTTTTTTACTAGGAGATTTTTGGACAAATAAATCTATAGCAGACCAGTATGTCTGCTGTATCAGCAATACATAAATCCCAAATAAGTTATAAGCAACTAGTAAGCTGAATCAAATAAGCCAAACAACATGAAAATAAGCAGTAAAAAAACAACTAAGCAGTTAAAATCTATAATCTAAAAAGAACAGTTAATGAGCAGATTCAGCAACACCAATTAAGCTCATAAAACAAAACAAACAAATAAGCGAAAAGCAAATAGATAAGAAAACTAAACCAAAATAAGCTAAATAAGCAGACAAACCAAATAAGCAGTACTCAAACAGTTTCAATATCGAAACACTTAAACTTATTTAAAACAGGCTCAAACACAATACAAAACTTAATCAAGAAGATAACGATCTAATTAAATTAAAAGCAGTTTCAATCATTCAAAATAAACTAAATAATAAGCAAACATTAAGCTGAATAAATTATAAGCAGATCTAAACGCAACAAAATTAAACGAAACTGAAACTAATTAACAAATCCGAACAAACTCGATTCAAGACGAACTAAGCAATATCCAAATAAAACCAATCCAAAAGCAGAAAAAAAACATAAACAAATTAGACAGAAATGAAAACTTAACCTAAACAAGAAGATTAAAAGAGATTTAGAACCTATTGTCGATATCCGTTGAGGAGAAGTATCGCGCTGAGCGTACTTGTGAACCGAAGCACAAATCGAACACCACCTTTAAATCACCCCGAGAACATCAACAACACGTCTCGAATCACAACTTCTCGAACCAAAGTGCCAAAACGAACAGAAATCCTTTTATAATAATCTCCTAGTGGGGAAATTATTTCACTCTTTCTTTATTTTTTTTTATTATTATTTTTTTTCGATATTAATAATAATAACCTACAATAATAGTAATAAAATGGATTAAAAATTAATTTGAAGCTTTGACAGTAAAGGGTTAAATTGAGACGAGAATTAAACTAAATTTAACTTTTCATTAATAATTTAAGAAATTACAAATACTGGGAAAAAAATTACAAGATTAAATTAAAACCCTAATCTACTGAAAATAAAAATAAAGTAAAAGTTGATATTACATGTGAAGATTGGGGGTTTTTATAGGAGAAACCCCCTAAAAACTTTCTAGGTTTTTCTTGGTGCCCAAGTAGAAGATCATCACTGCTCTTCTTTTCTTCTCTCTCTTTACTTCTGAACCAACGGCTGAAATGACTTCTTGTGTCATGGATTGCCAAGGTGGCATGTGTGATGTTTTAATCCAATGAAATTAAAGGGTTTGGCCATGGTGGAGATAGGAGGAGGACCACAGGTTGGTTATTGATCCGATTCTTGGGGGGAATTAATTCCCTTTTGGAGAATTAAACATAGAGGTAAAAATCCCCAATTTTAATTGGGTAAATTTTGATATGTTTAGGTTTAGGGTTTGTGGTAAAATGGGGGAATGGTGCGTCTGGTAATAGGGGGAGGAGAGAGTGAATGATGTTATTTTATTTGTTCTTGTTTTTATCGTAAAAAAAAGTGGGTAAATATTAAAAAGTGTGGTGGGAGGTATTCGTGTGTTGGTGAGACACGTGTGATGGAAAATGAGAATTTCTTGTTTTGACTGCCAACATAACTTCCCGTTCCTCCTTATCAAATGACATGGGCTTGGCCATTGGGCCATTTAATGAAATTTGCTTATGGCCCGAATGAATTGTTGTCCCAGGTTTGAGGTGAATGGGTTTAAGCTTGGCCCAACAGTCCGACTTGTTTATCGTAATTGGGCTTTTATGGGCTTTTGATTAAAGTTTATAAACCTTGTTTCATAAATGGGCTTTTGAGCCCATTTATCCAATGTGGGGCCCACAAGACTGTTTAATTCCAAGAATATTAAATCCGCTAAAAACGAGTTCGCTTTTGGCTTTCTCGATCTTTTCCTTTAAGCTCGTGTCGGTTTAGCTGGTTTTCGTGAACTTGGCACACTTTTGGTCTTTGACTTCGTCTTCGTCTCTTTTTTGGACTTTTCTTCAACTTTTGACCGTGAAATCCCGTGTTTTCTCTTCTTTTGATCATTTGTACCTATTTAAACACAAAAACACAAAACCACGCGTAATTCCGACTTTTACGATATAAAACACATGATTAGGTCTTGTTTTTCCTTGATTTTAGTGGCAAAAGGATAAGTGTTTACACACTTATTAAATCCCCTACACTTGACCATTGCAATGACCCCATGCAATGCATTATTTCAAAGCAAAAAGTTACATTTTTCTCATTATTAATCCATCTCGGCCTTTATTAAGATATACTATTATTACTACGACGGAAAGATAAAAACTTAAAAGGAGACAAAAGTTTTAACAATTTATTTAACTTGGAAATTATTTGATGGAAGAAACTCGTAAAGAAATCTAAGACTTGAATTGGGGCTTTGGTGTCATGAATATTAATCACCCTCAAGTTTCACGTTCCCCATACCAAGCTTAAAAACGAGATCATTGTTTACCATAAGTTAGCACAACTAACACTTACTCATGTGGTTTAATTAATCACTTAGACCCCCTTATTCCTACGGTGTATCTCTTGTATTTTATTTTTGTCTTGAATGATCACGAGGATGCATTTTTGATTTATTTCAATAATTTATTAAGGCCGAAAATAAAGTGGGACGATTTAATCAATAGTTAGCTAAAGGACAAAATCTTTTAAAACTGCTTCTCGAAACCTCATAAAGTTCATATCTTGGCATAACTCGTTTCACGATTTGAGACCTTTCTCGGACCGATATTTGGCTTGTACTTCAAACTTCAAATCTTGAGAGACGATCTTGAAATTATGGTCTTCTCTTCATTTTGGTATACATCTTCATAAGGATTGAAAGATGCTTCAAACGTTGACCACGACTTCTTCATTTATCCTCTTCTTTATTTAGGATTTTGATATACAACGATCCGCCTCCTTTTCGGACTTGGATCTATTTATCCTCATACCTTGTTAGGGTCTTTTTGGATTAGACTTCTCCATGATCTTTCGGGGAGTAATTGCTTCTCGTCGTGTGTCTTGATCCATCATATTGATTTGGATTAATGATCTTCACGTCATCTTTAGATCTTTAGCAAAAAAAGTGAATCCTCATGCCTTGTGAGGGCCTTTTTGGACTCGGGTATCCTCATGCCTTGTTAGGGCCTTTTTGGATAAGCCAATATTTGCGTCCCGCTTCAATAAGTTATGCCTTGGCTATGAACTCTAATTAATACCGAGCAACTTTTAAACGATCTTGTGCTAGAAGCTAAGTAACCTTTCAAATCGTACAACCTTATTTATTGCAAATATATTTATTAACAAGTGATGGGAGAAAAAGCTCATAACTAACTCACATAAGTTAATGAAAGAATACCAAACTTATAATTAACTCTATCATCTCTCGTTCTCCACAATTTAAAATCTCAAGGAATGAGACTCGTGGATGCTTAGCCTAATAAACCAATTAAGGTCCATATGGTTAATGATACTAGCTAGAGTAAACTTGGATAAGTAAACTCGGGTTGAGTCAAAATATTCATGACGGGCCTAATATATCAAAGACATCTAAACTTGTTAAAACCATTTTATTTATTTATTTTTGACTTTATTTTTTTTGAAATAGAAAATATAAGATGCCATGATAAAAGGAAAAATAAATGAAAATACTACAAGGCCAAAATAGATCAAAAATTTGAAAAACGTTGAAAAAAATGTTAAATTTTCCGGTTAAAATAGGGTCAAATTCATGGAAAAGCCCACTAAAATTTCGATAGAAATCCCCCCTACACTTAATATAAACATTGTCCTCAATGTTTAAGCATGTGGGAGAATAAACTCCCCTACACTTAGGACATTGAGTACGTTGTTTAAAATCGAGCTAAGGAAAGGACAACTAAAGTGATTACATTTATTCGTTTTATTTATATACAAGATTGAATCACAATAGCAAAAACTTATCGAAGGAACCGGGTACACGGCAAACACGGGAACACGGGTCTCGTCAAAAGCACCAAAAGTGGATCATCAAAGCACATGTACCTACACAATCACAACACACAAAACAAACAACCTACACGGCTCCCCTGCACTTATTGGTGAAAATGGGTGAAGGTAAAAAGGGTGGAAAAGGATGGAAAAGGTAAAAATCTAACCTAGTTAAACGATGCTTGATTTTTCATCACGAGTCTCTAGCTCGACTCGATTTCCCGAATGTCATCATTCAAATGGGAAAATCATGGAAAACCGAGATTTCCAAGGGAGGAAAATCTATCCATGATAGAGGGTGAAACAAAGTCATATAAGGCATACCCCATAAAAATCCACCCGGGTCAAACACATAATTTCCATCACAAAACGAAATAAACCCCGAGGTGGTACACAAGTCATAGAAAAGTGGGGTATCCTTAGGCAAAAGTCTCTTACAAGTAAAGGTAAGGTGGTATGGCAATGAAAGCACGAAAGTCTTTATTCCCGGATCAAACACCGATTCCTTAACGGGAAAATAGCAAGAGGTAGTGACATTTAAGCTCAAAATATCATCAAAATCCATAGTGGGAAAGTCATCCTCCTCTAAACTCGATGTGAAAACATAAGTATCGTCGGAGTCATAGGAAAACTCATCCTCGTGAGGAAAATAGGTATTTAGAAAGATATCTAAATCCTCCTCAAATGGAATAACCTCTAAAGTAGGTATGATCTCTAAGAGTGGAGGAGCCTCCTCAAAAGTCATGACTTCTAAAATTGGAGTATAAAAGTCAAAAGGAGTTTCCATGGAAGAATCACTCATAGAGATATGAGGTGTATTAAGATCATGAGGTGGGTCATCAAAAGTAATGAGATCACTTAAGGAAGTGTCATCATCATAGGTATCAAAGATTGGGGTATCATAAATGGGTGGGTCAAAATTGGGTGGGTCAAAAGACGAGTCGTCTAAGCCGAAGATAGTGTGATCACTTGAAGAAGTGTCATCACTATCGGTGTCATAAATGGGAGTATCAAAAATTTGAGGCTCGAAAGGAAGGGATGAGTTTATCACAAAATCATTTTGAGTAGACTTTTCAGTTCCAAAAGGATTAATAAAAATCTCATCATTATCATAATTAAGAACATCAATCATATTGACCGACTCTTTTCCATTTGATTTAGTTGTGATTTTTCCCATTTTAAAAACTTGTTGTTCATCCCGAACCCTAAGAATTAACTCCCCTTCGGCTACGTCAACTAAGGCTCTTCCGGATCGTAAGAATGGTCTACCAAGTATTAACGGAATACGAGGATCCATCTCATAGTCAACGACGACAAAGTCCGCGGGAAAAGTGAATGTACCAATTCGAACAAAAACATCTTCGGCAATACCAACGGGGTATATGAGAGTTCGATTAGCTAACTCGAGAGTCATACGAGTTGGTACAAGGTCGGGTAATGAAAGTTGTTTCCAAACCGAGAGTGGCATAAGATTGATGCTAGTGCCGAGATCCGCTAAAGCCATACAATCATCGATTTGAGGAAACGAGCAAGGTAACACAAATCGTCCGGGATCTCCTAGCTTTTCGGGAAGCTCTTTGAGAAGAACTGCGGAACAATTCTCATTTAAACGGGTGTTCACGAGCTCAACCATTTTTTCTTTCTTATTAAGCAAATCTTTAAACATTTTGACAAATTTTGGCATTTGAGCGAGTGCTTCAATAAGGCTTATGTTAACATTCACATTGGAAATCATTTTCAAAAAGTTAGAGACATGAACTTCATCTTTGGTGAGCACTTTAGTCTTGCCTAACCTAGATGGATAAGGAATATTAGGCGTAGACTTAGAAGTTTGAGAAGGAGAAGGACTCGCTTCTTGAATAACCGTAGGAATAGGCTCTTTCGGCAATAGAGGACTAGAACTAGGAGTGGTAGTGGGGGGAATCACCGGAGGGGGAGTAGGATTACTCATTATGACTTCCGGGCCTTGTCTCTCCTTTATGGGCGAAGAGATGGAAGGTCCCACTAAAGTGGCTCCACTTCGAGTATTGATAGCACTCACATTAGCATGAGGGTTAATCTCGGTATTGGATGGTAAGGCACCTTGGGGTCTAAGGGTTTGCAACATAGTAAAAAATCTCTTATCGTTGGATTCTTGCATTTGTCTAGTAGATTCTTGCATTGCTTTCATGATTTTCTCATGTTCGGTCAATTTTTGTAGAACCAAGTCCATTTGAGGATTTTGCATGTTCATTTGATTAAACCCTTGATTAGGAAAACCGTGATTTTGATATTGAGATTGAAAACCATTGTTATTATAAAAACCTTGGTTATTATTTTGAAAATCTTGATTTTGACCATTAAAATTCCCTTGATTAGCATTCCCTTGAAAATTACCCATTTGAGGACCTTGGTTCCTATTTTGGTATTGGGTATTTTGGGCGGGTGGGGGTGGTCTTTGTGGTGCTACAAAACCCGGGGGAGCCAAATAATTAGTACTATTGTAAGACAAATGGTTAACATCAACATTAGGTTTAAATGGAACCCTTTCATTAGCATTAAAATCACAAACTTGTTGTTGTTGATTATAAACCTTGTCACAATTGAAATATGAATGTGGTCCACCACAAGTCTCACACGTTTCACTATTATCTTTCACGGCATGCACATGTGTAGTGAGGGCGTCGGTTTTTAGAGCGAGTGTTTCAACAAGCGAAGTAAGTTTATCGATTCTCTTGTCACTCTCACTAGAACTAGCACTTGCCATCGTGGCCCTAACACTTTTGGTTTGTACTTTAGCCTTGTTTTCAATTATGGACCAAGCCTCGTTCATGGTTTTCACAAGAATATTGCCCCCCGCGGCACTATTAAGTGAGTCTTGGTCATTTAGAGTCAAACCATTGTAAAACGTATTTATTTGATGCACTTTGGTGAAACCGTGTTGTGGACATTTTCTCAAAAGCTCTTAAAATCGATCCCTTGACTCACTAAAAGTTTCCCCATATTTTTGCTCAAAGGTGATTATTTCATTCCTTAAAGAAGTGGTCCGTGATGGTGGGAAAAAGTAATTAATGAACTTGGTCTCTAAGTCGATCCATGTTGTAATACTTTGGGGTGGTTCCTTATCAAGCCAAATTCGGGCTTGTCCCTCGAGGGAAAAAGGAAAGAGTTGTAGGCGAACGGCCTCTTGTGGCACCCCATTGTATTTGACGGTATTTGCTAATTGGATGAATCGTTTTATATGAGCGTGTGGGTCATCATTAGTACGACCTAAAAATGGTGTAGCGGAAACCATTTGAATAAAATCCGGTTTAAGTTCAAAATGATTAGCTCCAATAGTCGGCACCACAATCGCGTCATCGTTTCCTTCAACGTGAGATTGTAGAATCTCAATCATTGGTTGATTATACGTTGCCATCGCTATGTCGAAAGCTCGATTCTCGGGATCGGCTTGAATGACGGTCTTTTTGTTTTTCTTCTTCTTCTTCTTTTTGGAAGAATTGGATGAGTTTGGTACACCAATCGGTATGTATGTATGCGCGCGAGTGCGCATACAATTAAAACTTTGGAATGAGGTAGGTGACCTCGGTCGACTTTGAGAGGAAAAGGATTTTCCCTCTCGATGAGCAATATGAAAAAGCTACAAAAATATATACTTAATTACTACTTTTGTTGGCAAACCAATAATCGGTCGTCCCTCTCAATATACGCACAAGCAAGCGGGGAAACGAGGTGGCACAAAGCACTTAAAAACCTTTTTCCTTTGACGGCCTTTTATAGCGCGTCGCCTTATACCCACCTTATAGTTTATATATGTCGAGTTCAAACGTCTTACTAGTATTTATCTATTTTGCCTCTTTATTTCGTTTAGGATTCGACTACAATAGTTAGGTGATGAAATCCCAACTAAGGCTTATTTGAAAAGTAGGTAAATTATTGTGATACGTAATATACTATAGTAAATGAATAATCTTTTTGTATTTTTAGAAAAATATATATTCACAATAAAAACGAAAGAAATCGAACTAAAAATTTAACACTAATACGTAATATTTTTGGTGTAATACTTTTAGGAAAAAGTATTACTTTTTGATTTTTTAATTTTTCTGGTGCAAATCTTAGGAAAGAAATTGCTTTTGTGAGTTTTTAATTTTTTTGTGTTTTTAAGTTTTTGATTTTTTTTGTATTTTTGATTTTGTTGCAAGAAAGTAACGTTCAAAGGATGAACGGATCCCAAAATCCAAATGTCTTCACGAAAAATCGTCAATCGTACGAGCGAAGCGGCAGCGGCGCCATTTGAAACTAGGTATTTTTGCATCAATTAAAGTTCGTTTTTCCTCGACTCGACTCGAATTGATATCGGATTAGACGATAGACTTAACTTGTTTTTGGTAAATAGTAATTTTATGTATTTTTAAACTAAAAGTCTATTTAAAATAAAAGCTATTTAAAAACTATTTAATCTAATTTAAAAATTAAAACTAATTTAAATAAATCTAATTTAAATGACAACTAATTTAACTATATAAACTAATTTTGAAATCAAAATTTAACTTTTAATAAAACTTTAAAATTAAATGAAAACTTTTTAAAAACTTTTTAAATGAAAACTTAATAAAACTAAAATTTCAAAACTAAATTTAAAACTTAAAATAAACTATTTTTTAATAAAAGTAAATTTAAATAAATGAAAACTATTTTTTGTCTTTTTTATATTTTTTTAATAAAACTGAAACAAAAGAAACTTTATAAAAAAAACTTTTAAATAAAATTAAATAAACTTAAAATCTTAATTAAACTAGTTTAAAAAAACTGCCACTATATAAAAAGAACTATATTAATTAATCCAAGCAATGAGATAATCAAAAGGACCACTAGATGAGTTGGTTGTGGCGTTGGACAGGGGAACAAGAGGTCTTGGGTTCGATTCCCAGCGGACCTTAAACTTTTTGCTATATATATTTTTTTACTAGGAGATTTTTGGACAAATAAATCTATAGCAGACCAATATGTCTGCTGTATCAGCAATACATAAATCCCAAATAAGTTATAAGCAACTAGTAAGCTGAATCAAATAAACCAAACAGCATGACAATAAGCAGTAAAAAAACAACTAAGGAGCTAAAATCTATAATCTAAAAAGAACAGTTAATGAGCAGATTCAGCAACACCAATTAAGCTCATAAAACAAAACAAACAAATAAGCGAAAAGCAAATAGATAAGAAAACTAAACCAAAATAAGCTAAATAAGCAGACAAACCAAATAAGCAGTACTCAAACAGTTTCAATATCGAAACACTTAAACTTATTTAAAACAGGCTCAAACACAATACAAAACTTAATCAAGAAGATAACGATCTAATTAAATTAAAAGCAGTTTCAATCATTCAAAATAAACTAAATAATAAGCAAACATTAAGCTGAATAAATTATAAGCAGATCTAAAAGCAACAAAATTAAACGAAACTGAAACTAATTAACAAATCCGAACAAACTCGATTCAAGACGAACTAAGCAATATCCAAATAAAACCAATCCAAAAGCAGAAAAAAAAACATAAACAAATTAGACATAAATGAAAACTTAACCTAAACAAGAAGATTAAAAGAGATTTATAACCTATTGTCGATATCCGTTGAGGAGAAGTATCGCGCTGAGCGTACTTGTGAACCGAAGCACAAATCGAACACCACCTTTAAATCACCCCGAGAACATCAACAACAAGTCTCGAATCACAACTTCTCGAACCAAAGTGCCAAAACGAACAGAAATCCTTTTATAATAATCTCCCAGTGGGGAAATTATTTCACTCTTTCTTTATTTTTATTTTTTTTATTATTATTTTTTTTCGATATTAATAATAATAACCAACAATAATAGTAATAAAATGGATTAAAAATTAATTCGAAGCTTTGACAGTAAAGATTAAATTGAGACGAGAATTAAACTAAATTTAACTTTTCATTAATAATTTAAGAAATTACAAATACTGGGAAAAAAATTACAAGATTAAATTAAAACCCTAATCTACTGAAAATAAAAATAAAGTAAAAGCTGACATTACATGTGAAGATTTGGGGTTTTTATAGGGGAAAACCCCTAAAAACTTTCTAGGTTTTTCTTGGTGCCCAAGGAGAAGATCATCACCGCTCTTCTTTTCTTCTCTCTCTTTACTTCTGATCCAACGGCTGAAATGACTTCTTGTGTCATGGATTGCCAAGGTGGCATGTGTGATGTTTTAATCCAATGATATTAAAGGGTTTGGCCACGGTGGAGATAGGAGGAGGACCATAGGTTGGTGATTGATCCGATTCTTGGGGGGAATAAATTCCCTTTTGGTGAATTAAACATAGAGGTAAAAATTCCCCAATTTTAATTGGGTAAATTTTGATATGTTTAGATTTAGGGTTTGTGGTAAAATGGGGGAATGGTGCGTCTGGTAATAGGGGGAGGAGAGAGTAAATGATGTTATTTTATTTGTTCTTGTTTTTATCGTAAAAAAAAGTGGGTAAATATTAAAAAGTGTGGTGGGAGGTATTCGTGTGTTGGTGAGACACGTGTGATGGAAAATGAGAATTTCTTGTTTTGTTTGCCAACAAAACTTCCCGTTCCTCCTTATCAAATGACATGGGCTTGGCCATTGGGCCATTTAATGAAATTTTCTTATGGCCCGAATGAATTCTTGTCCCAGGTTTGAGGTTAATGGGTTTAAGCTTGGCCCTACAGTCCGACTTGTTTATCGTAATTGGGCTTTTATGGGCTTTTGATTAAAAGTTTATAAACCTTGTTTCATAAATGGGCTTTTGAGCCCATTTATCCAATGTGGGGCCCACAAGACTGTTTAATTCTAAGAATATTAAATCCGCTAAAAACGAGTTCGATTTCGACTTTCTCGATCTTTTCCTTTAAGCTCGTGTCGGTTTAGCCGGTTTTCGTGAACTTGGCACACTTTTGGTCTTTGACTTCGTCTTCGTCTCTTTTTTGGACTTTTCTTCAACTTTTGACCGTGAAATCCTGTGTTTTCTCTTCTTTTGATCATTTGTACCTATTTAAACACAAAAACACAAAACCACGCGTAATTCCGACTTTTACGATATAAAACACATGATTAGGTCTTGTTTTTCCTTGATTTTAGTGGCAAAAGGATAAGTGTTTACACACTTATTATTGTTCACCAAGAACTAACTACAATATGATAGGAAACGAGCTTAGCCAATTATCATGAGGTTCATGACCTCAATGGCACTCAAAAAGAATAATCCACAACGTAACTCAATTCGAGAGTACTTGTTTAATGGTTGCATCACTAATGCGAACATTAGGATGAAGCAATAAAAGATAGTTAACATCGATACATGTAGAGTTTAGCAATCAAAGGTAGTCTTTTCAATAATCACAAACAAGTCAAAATTGTACCGTAACACATAACATGTCACTATGTCATACAATTCCAAGAACTCATCATACCAACTGATGTCTCAGTTAAGTTAGGGATTTTTAAAAGATACCACAATGAATACTAATCAACCAGAGTCATTAGATGTTCCACCCGTCCCAGAAGATCCACTGGTCCCAAGTCAGAAGAAGATTTCTTCGATTTATTTCATGGACACTGGGCATCCTCGTCATTGGACAATGGCCTAGGAACGACTCTTAACACAAACTAACAATCATTTAAAACCCTATAGTTCAATCACAAAACTTAACGACTTCCTCTTAACAATCTTATATTCCATACAAGTTAAATTTTACTTTGTTCAAGTTTCAATCAACTTATACTCAATGCGATATCCTACCTCATTTTCCAATACTTTCAACCTTATTCTTAAACCTTAAAAGGGCAATAAAAGCTCAATATGAACAACACTTAATTTCCAATCCTATAGCTCCTTCATCAATAGTTATCAAATGAGTCACTAGTATGAAATGACTCACACATTCAATTAGACTTCTCAGAAAGGTACTAGTGGCATGAGGCTTTTGGGTAATGGTTCCAATGACAGCCTCAAGTGCAACATTCACCCTTTCGATTTCAAATTTAAGAATTGAGTGACAACAAATCATATGACACCTTTCCAGGTGGTAACGTTTTGTCAAACTCCAGTCTTATAAGGAAAGATCGTCATGATATCGATATCAGTTTTAATCTCGCCAATTCTTCTTCAATATCACAATCAACTAATATCTACATTTCTACGAATATCAACCATTTTGTTGGGATCATAAATATCCACAACGTGGTTTAGATCTGGAATAGCTAGAATTCCTACATAAATAGCTTAGATTAATTTGCTAGGGGATTTAGGGTTCCTTGTGACAATCTACGTCGTATAAATACCTCGTATAAATATAGAAATAATCATCAAACAATCCTGTAATCAAATTACATAATATGTATATATATAAAATCCAAGTTATATATATATATATTAAAATAACACTTCTCAGTCTGGCCTTGTCGGTAACTCGGGAATTCTTCGGCACCGTTATAGTGAAAATATTTTTAGACATTTTGAGAAAAATGTTTATAGTTAAAAGATTTTGAAATGTTTTATTCAAAACCTTGGTTTTAAAAATCTTTCGTTCTCTATAACGAGAGCTCTGGTACCAAACTGTAACACCCCCAAATATTCATAATTCAATACAGCGGAAGAGTCGTTGGTGTTACGGGATAGCACATTACTCACATCATAGACAACGTTTAAAAATTGCGTCGTTTAATAATAAAGCATTTCCATTCATAAATTACATAGGTGCCAAGTCATAGTATTTCATACAATTTTACAAAGCATTTGAATGGAAATTTGTTGTTTAAGTGCGAGCCATAAATTCTTGTCGTCTTCCCGAGAATTACCTTCAAGTACCTGAGATAAAGCATGTTAAAAGAAACGGTCAGCGAAAACGCCGAGTGAATTCATAGAGTTTAATAAAATTCATCAATATAACATCGGTTTAAAATTATTACCGAAAATCATTTTGTACAATCCTTTGTTGTAGGCCATAAAATAAGCCAAAAACATTTTTATACAAATCTTTGTCAAAATCATAATATAGGCTTTTGCCTTCAAAACCATTATACGAACCAATGTCGTAAAAACATCATACAATACGTTTTATAACGTTGTATAGAGTTAAATAAAAACCGTTATTTGAATACGGTTATGTAAAACCAAAACACGAACATAATATCAATAATAAGACCCCGTATTGCTAGTCAGGCAATATATTGTAATTCGATGCGTATAGCAGTATTTTCGTTATTTGGATTATTATAAGCCACATGACATTGTTACCTTACTACTACAAACAACGGGTAGCTAACCCGAAACTCAATTTGCCCATCTAAGTTAGCTTGTCGTCACAAAAATCACGCTATGGAAATCTTCTCATACATAAATTCACTTACCAATCAATGTGGCACGAAGGGATCAACCGTCAAGGCGCGAACTGGGGTGATCGTCCCCAAATAGTACTATTATATGCATAAGCGTCTACCAAATCCCAGTATTTCACAATTCATGCTAATGGGACTTTTAGTGACATAAACTAACTTTAATAATCCATTTTATTTCACACCTCGGGTCATTATATAATCATTCATCGGTCCATACAATCATTCGGGTCCAAATCAATAAACAAACAATCGGCACCAATGGTGTCCTATTTTATCAAAGCTAACATGTTATCTCCCTCGCGGGTTTATAAAACATTTCATAAAAACATTTAAAAGAGTTCGAGGCTATGAACTCACGTTGATTGAGAAAGGCGGTTATCGGCGATTTGGATGTACGGTACGTGCTTCAATCACGGAAACCTAGACAGATAATACTCGTCTTAGACTCTTGTCCAATGACTTTATAAAAATAATAGCTATGTATATATATGATGATTTTATAAATATGATGATGATCAAGTGGTATTGTACATCTTTATTTACTTATTATAGTGTCATGTGTTGTTAAATTTTCATACTAGTTTCACTAGTTTAACCTTTTTACTTGTCAAGGCCCAATAAGCCCATTATAGGCCCATTACCTTATATTAGTCCATCTCATACTTTTAACATCAGTTCTTTGCTTATATGTTGGGCCCAAGTGGGTTAAGCCTAATAAGCAATTTTATTAGTGTTTAGCCAAATTAGTTCGATTAATAGTATAATAAGGCTAATTTCGCCCGTTAATGTCCGTATGTTATAAAGCTCGGGTTTTATCAGGTTTTACTTGTAATAGGTACTTATTTATCAGTATATGAGTTATAAAAATTTTACATTAGACGGGTCCGACCGTCTAAGTTTTAATTGACGAAAACGTTAATTTTACGGTTTTAGCCGAAAAGACGTAAAAATCATGTTTATAATTTTATAACTTATAAAACTTATCAAATACCATTTTTATAAAATGTCCCATTTATTTATTATTGTACATACTTATATAAATGTAATATATAATTTTAGTGGGTTTTAATTTACATTTTATACTATATTTATTTGAGTGCTATTATAATACTATTATACTTTAATTTCATAAAATTTGATTTTTAGTTTCACTTTCACCATTTTTATAATATCTTGAGTTCTACAAGGAGATAGAAGCTCATTTTTGGATGACATAAACTTCATATTATGTTCTACAAATAACTTAGCTTTAGTGACTGCTCAATCCAAGTCTAAGTGTTCATAACAGTCCTCACAAAACAGACTATTCAGATTGATACATCAATTTTGTTTTGATCATATCTCACTCATTATAATGATTCCATTGCATGGTCAACTCTCACATGTGTACAAGACCTAATACTTACTGTATATTGATTCCACTTTGCCATTTTATCAGTTTAACAATGGTTTTTTACTGTTTTTATACAGCCAACTTATTAAGCAAGATTTTAACCTTTTTACATGTGGTTTTCCATCTTTTTAACCATGTTTATCAACACTTGATCCCCACACACCATTTTTATCATCATATATCATCATATACATATACATTAGGAAAGAAAATACAAGATTATATATTTAAAATAACTAAAGGATAGGAAGAAACAATCTCTATACCACCATTAGTGATGAAAATATGAGGTTTTTGATGAACAAGACTTGGTTCTTGTTATCAAATCTTCAACTTTAGCAAAGAAACTTCTTGGGTCCCTTGGATGGATGAACATATCCATGAAATCAGCCCTTTACCTCATGAAAACTCCTTTTCATAGGTTATGATCACCTCAAATCTTCATATCTTCAAAGGGTTTCCATCATATGTATGAATAACACATGATATTGTGGTAAAAATTGATCAAATGAGGGTGTTTATGGGTGGAAGTGGACGGCATATAGAGAGAGAAGGAGAGAGTTGTGTGTTTTCTTTTCTCTTGGCTTACATGTAAGAAATGGAGGTATTGGTTTGGAGTTAGTGGTTTTGTGGTAGTGGGGAGACTTATGGGACAAGTGTCCCAAGTCTTGTTTAACTTTTGACACATCTTGGATGTGTTGGTGAGACTTTGGCCGCCCATTTGTGGGGTGAGGCAAGTGTAAACTTGTCTCATCCCACTATTTTACGTGTACTCCTTGATTATAGTTTCCTTGATTTGCGTGCCCCCGGGTCATTTTACGAAAAACGTTTTTATAAATTATGAATCAACGGCACAAAACGAATCTAATAAAAATTGTCTCATCAAAAACGGAGTTCAAAAACGTAAATACGTAATCCTAGGGTTTTCGGTTTAATCGTAAAGGTCGTTAAATTATTCACGTAATTCCTAATCTCTTCTCGTAAATTTGTGAGTTTATGAATCAACACAAATTTAAAATTCTAAAATAATTTTCACGTATAAATTTATTTCATGAAGTATCGGACTGTCACCAAAGACGGTGTATGTATACGTAGCACGTAACGTAGAGTCCTTCGATTTAGACGTAGTCGATGCTACTTCAAGACGTAAACCCAAATTTCTTCCCAAAAATGAGTGAGTTCATAATATAACATTAAAATAATGTTTTTAAATAATACTTGAGAATAAAATATCAACCATAATTTGACGGATTGTCACATATAAGATTTATTCCTATCTAGGAAATTGATAATATGGAAACCCTGACAAGGTTATATGTGAAAGAATCTGTCGACATTGAGTATCAATATCTATCACCTAAGATCGTGATGAATGTTTCAGAATTGATACGCTACACTTAAATAGGTATACTAATGTGTTAAGTGGAAGAACTATCCAAATACTAAACTACATACTCCATGTATGTGTTATAAATTTTGGAAGGATACTTATCATTGGTAAAAATTTCCCGTATAACAATAGTAATCGTTCTAGAATCAAAGCAATACTATTTGAAGCACTCTATCGAAAAAAGTGCCGTTTACGTATCTGCTAGGCTAAAGTTGGAGATTTTCAACCTACGAAACCCAAAATAGTTCATGAAACTATTGGAAATATTATATTAGAATGAAGCTTCGTAAAGCATTGAATCGTGACAATTAGGTATCTACTAGATTTAAATGGTGATTTACGATAATCCGAGAAATTATTTTGATAAAAACTTCTCACTATGAATGAGAAACTACACCATATTAAACAATATCTAGATGAAAAGGATCTATTCTCTATTAATTACCCAAATTGATTTTGAAAAATGCGATAATCAATTCAAGGTTTTGAATTGAGCTGTGACACATTGACTTGAGTTTCCCAAAGAACTCACTAATAATCACAATCCTTTTTGTATTTTGGAATCTAAGGAAGATTCATGAGATTAAATGATATGATTTGTATATAACCATTTTGATGGTAATACTGATAGAAAAGGTTGATTTGAAACTAAATAGCAACAGTAAAGTTGTATTATTGATATGTGAATAAGATTCTAGGAAAGAATTTGAGCACCAAAGAGCTATGTTTACCCTTGATATGCTATGTTACCATTATAATCTCGGGACGAGATTTATTTAAGGGGAGAGACTATGACAACCCAAAAATTTCACATGTATGATATATGCTATGATTTAATGGAAGTGGAAAATCCATTAGAATTTTTTATTTTTATGCCTTACATGATAAGATGAATTGTTTCGCACAACCTAAACTGCCACTTCAACATATTCCTATATGTTGTAAACACAATGTATATATATCAAGTCTAAGGTACTAAAAGTAATCTAATAAGTTCAATATTGATAAGAATATTTCAATTATAACTATGATGCCCTAAATTCCCTTAGAAGCCATAGAATTCCTATAAATGAGTTGTAAACTCAAGAATGGTAAACTATGAATGGAGAATACATATGAATAAGTCATTATGGATTATAAACAAGTTTTAAACTATACTTTGAAGAAATAATAATACCTTATAATGGTAAGAACAAACTATACAAAGCTAAATACAAGTAAATGTACATACTAGTCTAGATCATCACCTAGAAACCCTTGGTAAACAATATTTCAAGGAATATACTACATAATATCTATGTACAAGTATCAAATATAATGTATTAATTATAATCTATCATATAAAGGAAAGGTAATTTATCACAAAATACTAATATTCACTAATCTAAAGCTAATTACAAGTTAAGACCTAGTAACCAAGATTAGCATATAAAATCTATTTCACATTAAATTAGATTTTAATATTTTAAAAATAATTATAAAACTCAACTATGTATCATATTAAGATAATACATTTATTTCAATACAGGTTACATGTTAATAAAGCATAAGGTACAAGTTATCAAAGCGTAGGCTCTTAAGCTCCCATAATTATACCTAGATTATGATTCCCCTATGTAAACCCTTAAACTAATAATGTATATTCCCTAGAAGTCATAAATATACTATATAAGACTTAGAATAAGCTTACATTATGATATAAACACTAATCACCCAAGATAGAAAGTCATTAGGCTTAATGACCTAGAAATCCTTATATTAAGAAATGTACATAGAATCACTACCTAGTCTTTTAGAACAAGTCTACAAACAATTGTAGCATTACAAAAAGGTTATAATATTATATTAATAAAATGCAAAAGTACCCTAAAGCACAAGGTACAACATTTCAATGCGTGGCTTATAAATTAGGTCAAAATAGGTATTTTCACCCTTTAGACATGTTTACTTAGAATAACTTAGTTAAATCAATGTAGGGACTTCATGAACATACTAAGGAAAATGTAGGAAGTATAAAATGAGTATACATCAGTAGCTAAACCAAGGATAATGAGTTTTACAAGTATTAAGCCCTAGATCACTAGAAACCCTAACCAACCTTAGTTTTCTTCCTAATTTCACTTCAAACCTATGTTAAACTTCAAACCAAAGACCCAAACTTCTTAATTACAATGTTTATACCCTAATTATACCCTAATCCATCACTAATCCAATTACTAAACCCTTAATCACCAAAATTACAAAGTATAAAGTTACAAGCCCTAATTTAGACCCGATTTTACATTTTCCATCCAAAAACCCATTTCAAACCTTTCCCTCCCATTTTCAAACTTAGGATCAGTACTAATAGATATTTTGAGATATTTCTAAGTAGGTGATTCAACTCCTTGAAGGCTACACATCATTGTTCCAATCCTAAACATGATGTGAGTTCCTAATGACCACATACTTAGATACTTTTGATCCTATACCTCATGACTCATTCTTAGACTTGCATAGATCTTTCCTAGGCTTCCGTAGTCACCAATTTCTGGTTCTTACACGTTTTGAGGAAAAACTTGGAGCCTAAGGGTTAGAAGTAGTATAAATAGTAGTCTTTAGTTCCGTTTTAGAATCATCCTTCACTTTCAATCTTCTACACCTATAAATTATGTTCCTATACCCAAATTGAAGCTCTAAGAAGTACCTAAGATCATTAGCAAGCTTTATAAGAAGTTCTAGGAGTTCTTGAAGAGTTATGAGGAAGATATAGTCCATATACCCCATTAGGAGTCATTTTGGAGCATCCTAGGTAATCACTTTGTTAGAAAAGCTTTGATCTTGGTAAATATTTTCTTATAGTTTTTATACTGTTAATAAGATTTTATAAAGATAATCTTAAAGAAATTAGAGCTTTTGATCATTTTAAATGAAAGTTATAAGTTAAAGATGTCATAAAACCTTAGTTTTGTAATTTACATGAAATAATAAGCAAAAACCCATTTAAAAATCTATAATTATGAAGAAATGTTTTTATTATGATTATAAACATGTTTTCAAACTTCTTAAATCCTAGATCATTTGGTCCATTTTTGAGGTTGGTATGTGATTTTTACAAGTATAGGGACTAAAACTGTCATTTTTGAAACTATTTAACATTTTGGGTTAAAAGTGTCATTTTGTGAAAGTTAAAGATATAATAATAAATAATTGAAAGTTTCAAGCCCTAAGGTTAAATATAGAGGGCTTAAATTGTAAATAATGAAACTATATACTTTAGGGGTTAAAAGTATAATTATACCAAAGTATAACAAAAAGGCATATTTTTGCCAATTTTGAAACTAAAGAAGATTAATTATAAATATGAGGAAGTAATGAAAGTATCATGTTAGTAGGGAGCTTTGTATAAAGATGTTCCATCTCGATATTACGTTCTGACTGAGTGGTTGGGTTTACGATTTAAAGTGCCCTCGCTCCTCAAACGTTTATAGAATAGCTTCCGAGTATGATGGCCCGAACAATGGTGCTAGAATTACAACCAAATATTAATTAAAGAATATATAACCAATACTTAGAAATATGGAACTTAAAAGCAAAGACTTGATACTATACACAATGTGTTAATCCAGGTTTCTATGAGACCAAGTTTTGGTTTGTATGACCAAGCTATTTATCCGTAAATGAAATATATCTAATTATAGTTCAGATTCTATAGACATAAGGTGAGTTCATAGCCTCACTTTTAAATGCTTTCTAAATGAATTAAAAACCCGTGAGGGGATATATGCTAAAATATAATACAATTATTTTTGGTATGCTTCCCAAATATGATTATTGACACTATGTTTTTTCCTGCTATGAAAGTCTCATTTTAATTGTGAACCGCTAATCATTTCTTAAAAATGAGCGCTCATATTGTAAATAGTACTATTTGGGGACTGACATCCCGTGTCTGGGCAAGTCACACTTGCTAGCACCTTAGTGGTCAAACATGCATACTTTATTTAGCTATATAGGCTAGTTTGGCAGACTTACTCATAAGGGCAATTGTTGGTTTTTGATATGTCTAGCAGCGGTATCATGAGCTTAGTGCAATAATATATTGTTTTATGTGAGCGAATAATAACGTAGCTCAAGAAAAAGGATCTTGTATTCAAATTGTTTAAAACCTATGAATTCACTCAACCTTTGTGTTGACTTTAAGCATATATATTTCAGGAAACTGTGACTGATAGTATGGAGCAACATAAGGATGGCATGAAAAGGCACAAGCTTGAAATTATTAACATAGATTTTAGGAACCTCATATTGTAAAACTCTTATTTTTAATGATATATAAAGAAAGTTGATTTCATCACTCTTTTGAGTTGTTTTCTATTATTATGACTTGTGTTCTATGAAGTAATACCCCAGATCAATGTTCCGCTGCGTAAAGGTAAAATGGGGGTGTTACATAATGGTACATCAATTGTTCTTCGAATGCATAATTACATTGATGCTTGAGGCAGATCCAAGTATGTGATGGATTAAATCCCCAAAAAAACTGACTTTGTTTCTTTATATGTGCACGGTACTTCACTACAGGAATTAAAAGATCAAGGATACTTTAATAGTGGATGCTCTAGGCACATGACTGGGAACTTGGAGTATTTGTCCAACTTCAAGAATTTTGAAGGTAGAAATGTTACCTTTGGAGGAGTACATGGTGGTAAAATATATGGTTTAGGTACATTTAAGATTGGTAGTACGGATTTTGAAGATGCGTTCTATGTGAAGGATCTTTGATTTAACCTTTTTAATATATCTCATATATGTGACAAAAAGGAATTATGTACATTTCACTTACAAGGAATGCGTAGTCCTTTCCCGAGACATTGAGTTGCCTGATGATAGTCAGGTGTTACTTAAAGTCCCAAGAAAGAAAAACATGTATTGTGCAGACGTGAAGGACATGATTCCTCAATAAGGGTTAACTGTTCTGGTTGTGCAGGTCACACCTTATAAATCAATGGTTTGGCATAGGAGGCTTGGCCATGAAACTTTTAAAAATATTAATAAGCTTAATAAAGAAAATCTGGTGAGAGGTCTAGCATCTAAACGTTTTATATATGATCATACATGTGTTGCTTGTTTGAAAGGAAAGCAACACAGAGCTTCTTGTGTCCAAGTTGATGAACTCTACTTTTAAACCCCTTGAAATATTTCATATGGATTTTCTGGACCTACTTTTGTGTATAGTATAAACAATAAGAAGTATTGTCTAGTTGTTACAGATGATTTCAGTAGATTCACTTGGGTTTTCTTTCTAGATTCTAAGGACGAGACCACTGAGATACTTAAGAATTTCATAACTGAAATAAAAAACGGTTCTGTAAAAACTATAAAACTAATTAGATGTGATAATAAGTCTGATTTTAAGAATAAGGAAATGAATGAGTTATGTGTATCTAAGGGATTTGAAAGAGTAATCACAAGTTTAGGGGAGGATTGTTGGGAATAAAATTAGTGCTGCTCAGTTTTACGTTAGCAATACTAATGGAATTAGTATTTGTAGTATTACATTAGTGCTTCTTCTGTCTGGTTAAATGTGGCAAAGGTGACCATGGTAAAGTTTAGTGTTGTCATTAACAATTAGTGTTGCTAAAGAAGATAAGAATGGGAATGTGTTTTGTATGGGTAGAAGATATTGCATGTGTATCTTATTTATTTAAAAGATTGTTATTAGTTCTTATCTTGAAAGGAATATTTGTGTTATAAAAGGAGGTCATACGTTTAGACATAGATCCATAATTCGTTCTAGGCTTTAAGTTTTTTGTAACCCTAGTACTGCATTAAGAGTACTCGTATCATTATCAATAACATTAAATCGTTTTGTTCTTAATTCTTTGTTTATTCATACTCATTGTTTCATACAATCATCATCATATCAAAGAGTGGATTCTACATACTCTTAGATATTTAACAAAGTTTCTACTAAGACTATATAGAGTTTACTTTATATTGTCTATCTCTAACAAGCTAGAGAATACGACCAGAAGAGCTCAACACTAAGGAAAAATTTGATTCAAGTCAAACGACCTCCAAAAGATAACATCTTTGATTTCCACTTGGAAAGTCATTTGTGAAAGCGATCAATCAAAGGCTTCCAATTAACACATATTGACAGATTGGCTCCAATAGGTAGACCGAGATAGATATAAAGGAATTCAAAAGATTGACAGTTAATCAAAGAGGAAACCAGACATAATTGAATGGGACACCAAATCCAAAACACTTGCTTTTGTTGAAATCGAATATGGCTAGACACAAGATGGAAGCATGTGAGTATTCTTGAAAGGTTTCAAACATTAAAAGTAGATCATTCAATGGTAATTGGAGCATCATCCGTAAACGAAATATGGGAGATATGTACTTTGTCTACTCAAACTTTGGCTCTACGAAAGATGTCTAATGTTTGAGCTATCAAAATAGCCACATTAAGAGCTTCTATCGCAAAAATGAAAAAAAGAATGAAGAAAGAGGATCATCTTGCCTAAGACCACGCTTAATTTTGAATTCTTTGGTTATTGACTTATTCATGATAATCAATGCATAACTTGAAATGAGACAAGAAATAATCCATTTTCTCCCCTTCGAACCAAACCTTGTTTCAATCACAACAAAATCCAAGAATGACAAGTTAAAGGCGTCAAAAGCTTTTTTTCAAAATCAAATTAAGATAAGAGTTTCATTTTGTGTTTTTTTGCCCAAGACATAATTTCATTAACGCTGAGGGGTCATTAGTGATTCGGCGACCCTTGATGAACGTAATTTGAGTTTCACAAACAAATGAAGGGATAATTAAAACAAGCATATTCGCAAGACCTTTGGCTAGAATCTTGTATTCTTAACCTATGAGGCTCATGGGACATACGTCACTAATGTAAATTGGTTCTTCAACTTTGGCAAGTAAAGTTATGAATGAGGAGTTACATCCATATGGACTATGAGCCGAATGATGAAACTCTTTTGCAAAAGCGATTACATCATTTCCGATGATATTCTAGTGTAGTATCTTGAATATTTTAAAAGTAAAATTGTCCAGCCAAGCGCCTTATCCCCGCCATAATTCCAACAAAATCGTTGATTTGTTAGGAGGTCAAAGGTAGCTCAAGATATGTACCATTTTCTAGAGAGAGATGTGATGAGACTGCTTTTATACATAGCCTCATCGTCCAAAATGGGCTTAAAATGCATAAAATATCATAAAATGTGCCAAATATATTCTTGTGTTTGTTCCATGTGTATTTTAGGTACGGATATTGAGAAAATGGCAAAAGATCACAAGAAACAAGCAAAAACGAACACGGGAAACGAAGCCGCACAATGAACCGGGCCCTAGAGTTGATCTTCCAAGAATAACCCTTGAAGAATTAAAGATTGTACAAGAAGGGTCCTCTAATATTGAATAACTGATACTTTAAACCCTTGTTTATTCATAATTACAAGTTTGGTCCTTAAAGTTTGTCAAATTACAAAAAGGACCCTTAACTTTGAAGAATTGGCAAGAATGCTCCCTCATTTATGAAGACTTATCAATATTAGTCCTCCATAAAGTCAACAATACAAGTCAAGAACATGAAGAATGAAGATATGTCCAAAAGAGCCCTCAAAGAATCATCAAATTACAAGAAATATCCTTGAAAACACTTTACAAAACTTTCTGGGGCAAAAGTCTAAAAACTAAAACTTCATTATAAAGGGAAATCAGATTTTTGCTTAATAAATCTGAAATGAAAGAAGAATGGAAGACAAAGGGGAAAAGCTGTCAAACAGCCATACTTACCTAGACCAGTGGTGGCATGTCACGTGCCCTACTATCTCCCCACAGCCAATCACCACTCACTATCCCTCCACCTCAGCTTCCCACTCACAACGGATTATAACTAATTATATTAGTTAACCAAAAAGTGGTGCTTAACACCTTTTTAAATCGTAATCCGGATCAAACCAACAACTATTCATCATAAGAATAAAATTGGGGGTTTGATAATTACTTGAAACTAAACCCCAAAAACCTACAAATTTTTTATTAACCTATCACTAACCAAAACCCCACCCTTAAACCCCACGCCACATCATCACAAGACTCACATGTTAAACCCCATGCACACGTTTTAGGGGAATTCCACCACCTTTCCAGCTCCACAAACGTCCAAGAATCCTTCACATGTTCAAGATTTTTCAAAACCTCAAGGGAATTTCTAGAAGTTCAAGGCTTAGGGTTTCACTTATTTTTCAGCTTTCTTAGTCACTTATTTTTCAGCTTTCTTAGTCTCTTTTTCAGCTTTCAAGGCATAGGACTCATTACATTTTAGTTTGCTCTTGGTTTTTCCTTGTTCAACATTCTGTAAAGCCTTGTTTCAAAGTTAATGAAAAAGTGTTTGAATTGTTGAAGAAATCCAAGTGCCATCTTTTATATACTCTTGTTATTGTTACATGTTTATGATTGTTAAGTTTCAAAACCTGTTTTCAAAGCTTGTGCAAGAAATTGCAAAGTTTTCAAAAATAGGATATTTTTATAAGTCTTTGTTCAAACCCTTGGAATTTTTGGGTCAAAGATTGATCACATCACCCTGATAAGAAGCTTATCAAGGTGAGCTGAGATCTTGGCTTAGGGATAATCAAGGAGTGGGGTAACAAATCTTGAATCAATCAGCTTTTATTTCCTTTTTCTTTTTTCATATAAACTGCTTGTTCTAACCTTGTTGTTCTTAGCAGCCTATTGGAAGCTTGTGCCTTGTTAAGCTAGGCACATAAGCTCAAAAATTCGTGAGTGTTGATGTACATTCATGAGGTTTGAGTCTTCTTACCAAAAATCTGCTTAAAAAGTGATATTTTGTGATTTCGTGTACTGCTATTGTATGTGTTGTTCTTGGTGCTTGAATCTTGTTGATTATGCATGAGAATGATGTTATGATGCATATCTAAGCTTGGCTTGACCTGAAATACACATTTGCTTGTTTAAATCTTGGATTAAAAAGTGAAAGGGTTGTTTGGGTCTACTGTTTTAAGTTTCTTGTTTGAGTTTGAGTAGGTGCTAAGTGTTGGTTTGAGTTTGTATCTGATATACAAGTGTTTGAGTTCTGATATTTGTAAGTTTTGCTCTTTGAAACACCAAATCTGCTATTGTGCTATATCTTGCTTGATTTTGCATATTTTGACCTAAAATCTTGGTAACACATAGAGTGTATGCATGTTTAGGATTAATAAGTGCTTAAATCAAGTTTGTGTAACCTGTTTTAGAGATTTGAAGGTTTGAAATTGGATCTGTGGTCAAATATATCAGCAACCTCACTTTGTGTTCTTCATTTGTTCATCAGTAACTTTCATAGCTTGAATCTTTGTCTAAACTTTGATTCAGTGTTTGAAACAAGTTGATTCATGTTCATTTGAAATTATTTAAGCTGTTGTATGCATTTGGTTCAATTTGGTTGGCTGAATATTGCTAAATTTGCTTATTACTCCAAAACTGTTTATGTTCATGTTTGTATCATGTCTGATGCTTAATTGATTAAACTGTACTAATTGGCTGGTTAGATTTGTGACTTCTTTGTTGTTATTGACTCCTTATAACCCACTGGTTATAAGGGTGCCTTTGTGTGCTTTGATTCCAACAAAAATCCATATAAGACAAAAAGTCAAGATAGTCAAGCAGTGGAAACTTTTCCCACTGTTGGACACCCAAAACTAGCCACTGATAGTGTTAATTTTCAATCAGCTTATTAATAAGCTATAATAGCTTATCCAGACCTGCAACAACTTTGATTGTGTAATCAATCTTCCTTATTTGACCCATTTGACTAATCTGGAGCTTTTTAGGGTTTGACTTTTAGGTTTGACTAGAAAACCATTTGACTTGACTTTTTCATAAAGTGCTTATTGCTTATTCTAGCTTATTGAGTGGTTATTTTTGAAAATGTTTTGTTGATTTTGCTTATTTAAGTCATTTGAAACCTTTTGCAACAAGAACCAGCCCTTGAATTGGTCTAGAACTTAAAAATGACTATGTTATCGTTTTATGTAGAGTTTCTGCTTATTTTAGGCTTATTTCTTGGGCTTATTCAAAAATTATTTTTACAAACAGCTTAATTAGGTCAAGAGAATGTTGTGTGTCAAATTTCAGCTTATGGCATCAGCTTATAGCTTAATGGGCCATAAAGCCCATTAAGAATAAGCTGCTTTGAAATAAGCTATGATAAGCTCACTTTAAGCTTTTGGGCCTTTGAAATTTTGTGTTTAAAATTGAATTTTAAGCTTCACTGGAAGTTTTGGGCAATTTTTGTGAACTTTTTCTTATTGTGCCTTAATTTAGCCCATTAAGGGACTGTTTGGGTATTTGGCCCATTTCAAGGCCCATTAGGGTTATTTTTGTCATTTCAAGTTCATTTCTATTTAAATTAGGTTAAAATAAACTAGTTTTCATCTTTTTAAAATTTTTATAAATTTTGAATTTTTACTATTATTTTATTATTAAAATTAGTTTTTATTATTTTTGCAACTTTTTCATTTTTCCTAGGTTAAAAACATTAAGTTAGGATTTTTAAAAGTTTTAGATTAATTTTCTTGTCATTTAATTAATTTCTAGGATTATTTTTATATTTTTATAATTTTTAATCATTTTTAAATATTTTTAATTAATTTTAAATTTTTCAAAAATAATTTTTAGTTTAATTAAGTTATTTTAGAGGTTTACAAAGTGAAAAATCTCATTTTGGGCTTTTTGTTAATTATACTGTTTTTTGGGCTTTAATTAACATTAAAAAATTATTATTTAATTAAATAAAAGGTTTGAGTGAATTTTGATTTTTTTTATACTCTAATTACATTTTTTAGGATTTATTTCAATTTTTTAGGAATTTTTAGGATAATTTTTAAATTTCGTCATATTTTACGGTTTTACGTGCACGACTTTTCGTCTTCGTGTAACTTTAATCGTAGCCGTCATCCTTTTATATTTTCTTTCTTCATAATCTTAATCTCAAATATTTAATCACTTCCTAATATAATACACTAGCCTCCTTGAGAACGAACTCTCCTTTGGGTCATTTACACTCGGTTTTCCTAAACCGTCATACTTACCCTAATTACCTCGTTTTCCTAAACGAGTGTGAATTTACAGCTATCATTTTAGCGCCGCTGCCGGGGAGGCGTGATGTATTTTCAATTGAACAAATTTTGTTTTTATACTAGCCATAATAACTATTTGTGTGATTAGCGCTCTAATCATACGTATTATCGGTTTTTTGTTTTTTGTGTGAATATTATTACTATATTGTATACGTAAAACAATAAATTCACAAGTACTCCAAAAGTGTGAAAACACAACCTTGATTCGGGATTTCATCACTCGATCATTGTATTCGAATCTCAAACAAAGAAAAAGGAAAAATAGATAATTACTTTCGCGAAGCTTAATTTTGAAAAACACAAACTATAAGGTGGGTATAAGGCGGGTGTTATAAAATACGCCCTAAAGAAAAAGGCTCTTAAGTGCTTCGTGCCGCCTCGTTTCTCCGGTTGCTTGTGCGTGTTTAGATAAAAAGTGCTAATCGAGGGTTTGCCAACCAAAGTATTATCTACATATCATATATATTTTCTTGGTTTCAATTGATTAAATCCTCTTGAATGTTTTGGTGTTCCACCAACGTTCTAAAGTCATCGAAGGCGTTCACTTCACGTGATCGTTTTCATTCCTTGAGGCTCCTTTAATGGAGAGATTTGATTTGAGGAGAGATTTGTAGATTTTTGTCTACGTAATACATCACCAAAATCCAAAAAAAGTAAAAAAAATCAAAAACACAAAAAAATGAAAAAGTTAAAAACACCCAAAAGAATCTTCTTTGCTCATCCCCACGTTGTACGTGACGTTTATGCAAACTCGCAACCAATCTAGACGTGCACGTAAACAAAGAAACTGAAAGGAAACCACACCTAACCTTTCTAGTGAAGAATCTCCTATTGACGAACCTATCGTAGAACAAGAAGCAACCATGGCTAATCGAACTATGATGGAGTTACTTCAAGCACCCACCGAGGGTTATGGAGAGGCTATTGTGATTCCCGCCATCCTTGCGGAGAATTTTGAAGTTAAGACGGGTTTGTTGTCGATGATCCAAAACAACAAATTCCGTGGTGATGAAAAGGACAACCCGCACAACCATATCCGCCAATTCAATCGTCTTACCGCCACTTGCAAATTTAAGGACGTCTCTAACGACTCGAATAAGATGATGCTTTTTTCCGTATTCCTTAGCGGGGCCCGTTAAAATGTGGTTAGAGAAAGAGCCACCTAATTCTGTATTGACGTAGAAGGATCTCGTTTCTAAGTTTGTGAACCAATTTTTCCCGCCTTCTAAGACTACACATTTGAAAAACAAGATTTCGGAATTTTCACAAGAGTTTAATGAGAGTTTTTCTACGGCTTGGAATCGGTTTAAGGAAATGTTGCACGAGTGTCCTCATCACGGTTTTTCCGACTTGCATCAAATTGACACGTTTTACAATGGATTGAACGATCATGAGAGAGATTATTTTAATGCCGCCGCGGGTAGTAATTTTTTGTGTAAAACGGTTGAGGAAGCGTTGTTGATTATTGAGAATAGGTCTAAGGTCTATAGTCCTCGTAGCACGTCGAGTGTTCGTAAGGCTTCGTCTTCGGCTTCACCTTCATTGTCTCATACCATCGATGCTTGCCAAATTGAGGCAAATTTGGAAAACAAAATCTTTGATAAGCTTAAGGGACTTTTGATTGAGTTTAAAGTTGGTGAACAATCTACTCCCGCTACAGCTAAAGCGGTTGAGATTTCTTGCATGTATTATGGTGGAGGTCAGGATTTCTCTGAGTGCATTACCAACGGTGGTAACACTTCGAGTGCCTACGCGGCCACGGGAACTTATAACCAAAACGGTCAAGTTACCCGCTCTAATCAAATGACTCCACCGGGTTTTTCACCAAATCAAAATGCTAACAATTATCGAAACAATCAAGTTGGTTACAAGAACAATTACAAGGGTAACAACTATGGGAATCAAGGGGCTAATAATCAAGTGCAAAACAAAAATCAAAACAATGATTTTCAAAACAACAACAAGAGTTTGCAAAACTTGAAAGATCTTCCAAATGAATTTGTTGAATATGCAAATGGAAATGATGCTAGGTTTGATAATATACAAAGGGAGATCATTAACCTAAGATCCGAGTTTAAGAATGACTTGAAAAAGGAGTTGAAAAACGAGTTAGCAAATGAGCTTAAGATTCGTACCAACAAAATGGAAGGTAATGTGACTAGGTTACAACAAAACCAATAAAAGATGGAACAAGGGCAACATGAGATAAAACACGAGATGCTTAAGGCTGATAAGAGGCAATCTATGTTTGAGGATAAAATTTCATCCATGTTTGAGGCTATAATGTGTAAACCGTCTTCGAGTAGTCTTCCTAGTAACACCATATCGAGCCCTAAGGGAGAGATGAAAGTAATTACCACACGAAGTGGTAAGACACTTAAGGAACCGACTCCTCAACCAATTACTCCAACGGTGGAGGAAATTGAGGAAGAATCCGAGGTGGTGGTCGAAAAGGAGCATATCCCAATCCCACGAAGTAGCGCTCAAACCACAACTACGATTGACCCATTACCATCATTGGAACTCGAGATTCCAAAGGCTATGCCTATGCCTCAACCCACACCACCTTTGCCCTACCCATCGAGACTTCGTAAGGAGAAACAGAAAGAACGTGACAATTACCAATTCGAGCTTTTTAGGAAAATGTTTCGTGATTTGCATTTCAATATAAGTTTTGCCGATGCTTTGGTCATGATGCCTCGATATGCCGCTAACTTTAAAAGTATGGTGATGCGTGGGGTTAGTAACAAGTTTTAAATTTATAAACACGAATTACTGGATTGACTAAAAACGCACGGGCAAGTATAACCCTTTCGTTTGTGTATAGCTTTTATGTGGTAATACCGAGATCGTTCACGGAGATTTGGAAAACCTATGATTATTCTAAAATGAAACTATAATCGTTGATTGTAGCAATTGTAAGCAAGCAAATAACAATTAAAATGAGGAGATTAATAATATGATTAAAGGTACACTTGGTAAAGACTAGTTTGAGCATTCGTAGTGGTATGATTGTGATGACACGTTAACATATATGATTATGATAATTAGATGGATAATCCAATCTATGTTTTTAAAAGCTTTAATCTTCGTCAAGACCTTGGTTAAAGAAAACAAGCATTAGACTCAATCACTTAATTCAAGACTTAATCCAATTTCAACACATTCGATTCACGGTAGTTTTACGAATTTGCTAACACTTATAATTATGTTTCTTGATAATCAAAACTTCTTAAGAAATGATCAATACAAAAGATAGCCAATCATAGACAAACCCGCTATGACTTGTAGATAGAAAATAACCCTTTCGACCTATGAAATCGTTACCAACAAATTAAGTTTTGATAGCAATTGTCACATGGAACATAAATATCAATGAATCATAGGAAAGCTTGACATTGAATTAAACATATACACGGGTCTTGAACTTGACTAGAATTCTTCGTACTTGTATAATTCTTTACTTTTATGTTGTTTTATACTCCATTCCTGCAATTGGCTACACAAAGACTTGCAAACACAATTGGGCACAAATATGCACAAAAGTATCATAAATTAACCAATATACATGTACAAAAGCACGGATAACGCTTCTAAAAACATGTTGGATTTAGGCGTTATCAAATCCCCTCACACTTAAGTTTTTCTTGCCCTCAAGCAAGAAGAAAAGAAAATTAAATCCAAAGGTACATGTATCTTTACAAAAATTCGATGCAAGTCTACCAAGTACAAGTACACGATAAAACTCATCGAGTTAAGTTTTTAGGGTTGAAAAACTGAGATATAAAGTCAATACCCATAAAAATCTAGAAAGTCTTTTATTTCTAACTATACTACACTAATAACATATGAATTGAAGCAACATGTATCACGACTTAGCACATTGGCTAATCGATACCTTTTATTTCTTCTTCTTCCTTCAACTTTATAACATTATAGCTCATTGGCTATTTATTTGTCTTTTTGACTTTTTCTATCTTTTCTCTTTTTCTCTTGGCTAAAACTCCTAGCCATGGATTAACATACTTGCAAAGTTCAAGTTGTATTGACAAACATTGAGCTTGCAACCTTCTCCTAATTTTTTTTGGATTTTTTTCTTCTACTATTATATGACACTTTGACTTGGGTAATTTTTACACAAAAATATATCTCAAATTTTCAAAAATTACCAATTGGATAACTTCTTAATTATTTATATACATTGCTTGAAACTTTTTATTTACGAGGGCAAAACAAGAACAAAAGTTTTAAAATAGCCCAAAAATATGGCAACTAAGCATCTTTTTCTCGATTTCCCTACAACCCCCTCACACTTAAGTTTAGCATTGTCCTCAATGTGATAAAAATGAACAAAAGTAAGGGAATAAGAGAAAAACCAGAATCACGGGCATATCATGCATCATACAAGAGTTTTGTTTTCGCCTTCAACTTGCGGTACCTACAAAAAAGATAAAGCACACAAAAATACGGAAAAACACTCTATTTTTTTGTTTTTATAGGTTTTTTATAAAAGTGACACATGCTACACCCCCTCACACTTAAGCAAAACATTGGTTAAAAACTTGTGGGGTGTAAGCATGAATTTATTTAAAAAGGAAATCACACTATAAAAACTTAAAACTTTAAAAACACACGGGTTGCCTCCCGAGAAGCGCTTATTTTTTATTATTGAGTCATCATCCAGACTCGTATTTCTTTTTATTTTTATTTATTTTCTTTGAGCGGAAAATGTTCACTCCACTCTTCATGGTATAGTTTAACACGGTGTCCATTAACAATGAAGCTTCCTCCACTCTAGTCATACAATTCAACATAACCGGACGGGTATCCATGTTTTACTATAAAAGGACCGTACCACTTTTATTTAAGCTTGGGGGCTTGAATTTATATCGTATATTAAACAAGAGAACTTTATCTCCTTTCTTGAATTCTTTTGGGATTCGAACTTTCTTGTCGTGATAAGCTTTGGTACGTGCTTTGTACAATTTCGAATTATCATAAGCTTGGAGTCTGAATTCATCGAGTTCGTGCAGTTGCAAGAATTGGTTTTCTCCAACGATTTTAAGATCGGGATTATAGCTTCTCAATGCCCAATAAGCACGGTGCTCAATTTCGAAGGGCAAATGGCACGTTTTACCGTACAATAAACGATAAGGTGTTGTGCCAATTGGTGTCTTATAAGCTGTTCGGAAAGCCCATAGAGCGTCGTCAAGTTTCCTTGACCAAACGGAAGGATTGTCCTTCACCGTTTCTTCGAGTATTCGTTTTAAGGCTCTATTGGTATTTTCAACTTGTCCACTCGTTTGTGGATGATACGCGGTTGCAAAACGATGGGTGACTCCATAACGTTTTAAGATTCTCTCCATTTGTTTGTTGCAAAAATGGGAACCTCGATCACTAATTAAAGCTTTCGGCATTCCATAGCGAGAGAAGAGTTTTTTCAGAAAGTTGATTACGGCTCTTGAACCATTTGTGGGTAAAGCCTCGGCTTCTGCCCATTTGGACACGTAATCAATAGCGACTAAGATATATTCGAACCTCTGGGATTTGGGAAAGGGTCCCATGAAATCAATTCCCCATACGTCAAATACTTCGCTAAATTGGATGCTGTTTTGAGGCATTTCGTCTCTTCGTGAGAGGCTACAGTACGTTGGCAAGCATCATAATTTTTTACTAGAGTATATGCCTCTTTAAAAATTGTTGGCTAATAAAAACCAGCATCGAAAATTTTTTTGGTGGTGGTGGAAGGACCATAATGTCCCTCAGTAGGGCCATGATGAAACTCACCAAGGATCTTTCTTGTTTCCGTGTCGTAAACACATCTCCTAATCATGCCACTGGGGCATACTTTAAAAAGATAGGGATTAATACAAGGTTTTAGCCAAGTATGAAATAAATTTCGTTCCAAGTCTTTTCGAATTGATTATTGGAAGAAAGTGCGACTCAATTGTTCTTGGTGGAAAATAAAAAGGTTTGGTTATCTATTTTAAACTAAAAATGAAAATGTCGTTGAGTAAATAAAGATGAAAGCTTTAAAAATTGAAACTAAAAATGAAGACTTTAAAAATTGAAAAGTAATTGATTAAAACTTATAAAAATGTAAACTTTAAATCTTTAAACTAAAATAAGACAAGTTAGAAATAAGCTCAGTAAAAAGACGGGAAAAGTAAAATTCAAAAACTGTAGAAACAAACCCTTATCTGAAATAATATCCGGATTGTATAAAGGAGGCTTATCCGGAATGGGGGACAGGAAGCTTATTCTGAATATTTGAAGTGTAGCTTATTCGGAAAAATACTCCTGGTGCTTATCCGGAATAATATTCGACCCTTTATCCGCAATACACCATAAACCTTATCCGGAAAACATAGAGATGTGCTTATCCGGAAAACGTGCTATAATTCTTATCCGGAATAACTGTTTTAGGCTTATCCGGGAAACTGAAAATAAACCTTTATCTGGAAAAACAAACTTGACTCTTATCCGGAATCCCTCCTTGATGGCTTATCCGGAAAATGATAAGAACTTGCTTATCTGGAATGTTGGCTTATCCGGAAAATGATAAAACCTCCTTATCCGGAATACATGCTTCACCAGCTTATCCGCAAAACACTTTAGTACCCTTATTCGGAATAAGGAATTACCTTCTTATCCGGAAAATGCTATGAAAAACTCTTATCCGCAATACGTAACAAAAACCTTATCCGGAAACCACTTAGACCTCTTATCCGCAAAAAGGAACAAATGCTTATCCGGAATAAGAGTTTTAGAACTCTTATCCTGAATGTGTTGTCCGGAATACGCAATACACCCCTTATCCGCAAAACGTGACTTCTATTACTCTTATCCGCAAAAAGGAATTAATTTTCTTATCCGGAAAAAGAGGGTTATAAACTTTCGAAACTTGCACAACAAGTAAATAAGCCAAATCTCAATAAGCACTTTGCCAAAAGCTAAACCAAAAGATTTTTAGAAAAAGATGATTAAGCTAGAATTTAAAAACTTTTAAAACACCAAATAAACCAAAAATCAAAAACAACGTTTTATCACCAACTAAAGCTTATCGAATCAACTTATTTTCAATAAGCTAACACAAAACATCAACTAAATCACAACCACTACATGCTTATTAAATCAAACCATAGATTATTAAGAAAGGTAGAAGGAGAGATTATTAAAAGATTGCTTGAAATTAAAAGATTAAGAATCAAATGATTACAAGATTAAAGTTGATAAACTTGGAAAACTAGAGAGAAGAAAACTTAAAAACTTGAAAAATAAACTACTCTAAAAATTAACCACCTCACCACCCTCCTAATGACACATTAAGAGGGTATTTATAGGAAGTGGGGAGATTACATGCTTAAGCAATCTTATTTCTTTCTTCTCGTCTCGACTCGACTTAATTTCTTTGTCTTTCTCGACGTCGTCTCGGGATTAGTCGATATTAGTTGAACTTGTCTTATAATTTTCTTCTATAATTAGACTTGAGTTCTTCGACTTCATTAAACTTCCGTCTTTAGACTTTTTCTTCGATAAATCTTCAGAATTGGCCTTGAACTTCCGTTCTTTTTGCATTCTCGATCTTTCGACTTCGTCTTTAGTGTTTTTCTTCGATAAAAGCCCGTGATAACCCATGTTTTTTTCCTTTTGCATCTTTTGGTCCTAAAACACAATAAAAACACAGACCACGCATAATTCCGACTTTTACGACATAAAATACACGTTTTGGTCTTGTTATTATTGGAAATAAGTGGTAAAAGGATAAGTGTTTTCACACTTATTAAATCCCCTATACTTGACCATTGCAATGTCCTCATGCAATGTACTAATTTCAAAGCACGGTATACATTATTCATCATAGATAACCCACCTTGGCCTTTATTAAATACTAAACACTAAGAAAACTAAAAGAACAAAATAAGTAAGAAATCGAAGACTTACATTGGGGTTTTTGGTTGTCATGAATGTTCATCATTCTCAAGTTTCACGTTCCCCATACCAAGCTTAAAAACGAGATCATTGTTATTATAAGTTAGCAAACTAACACGAACTCATGTGGCCCAATTATTCACTTAGACTCCCTTATTCCTGGGTGTATCTCTTATATTTTATTGTTGTCTTGAATGATCATGAGGATGCATTGTTTGACTTATTTCAATAGTTATTTAAGCTGAAAACAAAGTGGGATGATTTAATCAATAGTTAGCTAAAGGACAAAATCTTTTAAAACTGCTTCTCGGGACCTCATAAAGTTCATATCTTGGCATAACTCGCTTCACGATTTGAGACCTTTCTCGGACCGATATTTGGCAGCGACTTCATACTTCAAATCTTTGAGAGACGTTCTTGAAATTATGGTCTTCTCTTCATAATAGGAATTTCTTCACTTGAAGTTTTGAGAGATTCTTCATATTTGGACCACGACTTCTTCATTTTTCTCCAATCTTTATTTTGTACTTTGATATACAACGATCCGCCTCCTTTTAGGACTTGGATCTATTTATCCTCATACCTTGCTAGGGTCTTTTCGGATAGACTTCTCCATGATCTTTTGGGGAGTACTTGCTTTTCGTCGTGTGTCTCGATCCTTCATATTGATTTTCGATAAATGATTCTTCACATCACTTTTGGATCTTTAGCAACAAAATGTAGCCCTCATGCCTTGTTAGGGCCTTTTCGGACTCGCCAATCTTCGCATCCTGCTTCAATAAGTTATGCCTTGGCTATGAACTCTAATTAATACCGAGCAACTTTTAAACGATCTTGTGCTAGAAGCTAAGTAACTTTTTAAATCGTACAACCTTATTTATTGCAGATAAATTTATTAGCAAGCGATGGGAGAAAAAGCTTATAATCAACTCACTTAAATTCACGAAAGAATACCAAACTTATAATTAACTCTATCATCTCTCGTTCTCCACAGTTTAAAATCTCAAGGAATGAGACTCGTGGATGCTTAGCCAATTAAATCAAAGTTTTGGGTTTTCGAGTCATCTATAGGATCTTGCAAATTCTTAGACTTTTTCAAGTTTAGAAATCGCATTTTAAAGTTCCTTTGATAAAAGACTATCTAGGATCAATTGTAGGAACTTGTGAAAAGTTCTTGTTCTTAACCCGTGAGAGTTAAGACTTTCGCGTTTTAAAGTTCCCTATATAAAGCCTAGCAAAACTTGACTTAAACACGTTAAGGATACTAGCTAGAGTAAACTTAGATAAGTAAACTCGGGTTGAGTCAAAATATTCACGACTTTGAAAAATTTAAAACCACTTTATTGAAAATTTATTCTAGCAAGGAAAGAAAATAACCATAACAAAGGAAAATACAACTATACAAGTAGGCCAAAATAGATTAAATTTTTTGAAAAATGTCGAAAAATCAAATTTTCCGGTTAAAATGAGGACAAATTCATGGAAAAGACCACTTACTTAGATAGAAGTCCCCCCTACACTTGATATAAACATTGTCCTCAATGTTTAAGCATGTGGGAGTAAACTCCCCTACACTTATGACATTGTGCACTTTGTTTAATTCTTGCTAAGGAAAGGATTTCAATGTGAACATATAAGATATGAAATATTGAATCACGACAGTTTTAGGATAGAACCGGGAAGACGGGAACACGGGATCACGGTTCGTCAAAAGTCATCGAGAATGGATCTTTGAAGCTTTAATACCTGCACAGAAGAAGAAACAAGACAACAAACACATACGGGGCTCCCCCCTACACTTATTATGAAAACGGTAAAGGATAGATCAACGGGTTGCCTCCCGAGAAGCGCTTGTTTTTGTTAACCGAGTCACGAGCCTAACTCGACCCAAAACTAGTTCATGGGAAACGTGGTGAGGGATGGAATCATCTCATGATAGATGTCCTCACCAAAATACAACTTCACACGCTGGCCATTCACCTTAAAATTAGGCCCATTTGGCTGAGAAAGGTCAATGGTGCCATAGGGAAAGACTTTGGCGATGGTGAATGGACCAGACCAGCGGCTTTTCAACTTGCCCGAGAAGATCTTCAACCGAGAGTTAAAAAGTAAGACTTGATCACCAACGTGGAACTCTCGGTTCTTAATCCTTGCATCATGGATGATCTTGGTCTTCTCCTTGTAGATCAATGAGTTCTCGTAAGCTTCATTCCTCAATTCATTAAGCTCGTTGAGTTGAATCTTGCGAAGATCACCGGCTTTGTTGATGTCGAAGTTAGCCCACTTCAAGGCCCCATATGCCTTATGTTCCAGCTCAATAGGGAGGTGTCATGCTTTCCCGTACACAAGACGATAAGGTGTACAACCGATCGGCGTCTTATAGGCGGTACGGAAAGCCCACAAAGCATCATCTAACTTATCGGCCCACGAAGCACGATGCTCTCCAACAGTACGCTCCAGAATTCGCTTCAATCCGCGGTTAGATATCTCGGCTTGCCCATTAGTTTGGGGATGATAAGCGGTGGAAAGACGGTGATTGACACCGTACTTAGCCATGACTCTTGCGAATTTATCATTGCAAAAATGAGTCCCGCGGTCACTGATTATAGCACGAGGAACACCGAATCGAGCAAAAAGTTGCTTCAAAAATTTCACAACCACCCTCGCATCGTTCGTAGGGAGAGCCTTAGCTTCAACCCATTCAGAAACGTAGTCAACGGCTACGAGGATGTACTTGTTCCCTTTAGATGATGGAAATGTCCCCATAAAGTCGATACCCCATACATCAAAGATTTCACATTCTTGTATGAAATTTTGAGGCATCTCATCTTTATGTGTGATCTTGCCTTGTCTTTGGCAAGCATCACAACGTTTAACCATTTCGTGAGCGTCACGATAAATGGTGGGCCAATAAAATCCAGAGTCGAATACTTTTTCGCGGTGTAATTGGGACCAAAGTGACCACCGGTGGGTCCTTTATGGCAAGCGTCGAGGATTTGTACCGCTGCCGGCCCATCAACACATCGACGAATGACAAGATCCGCACATTGTTTGAAGAGGTAAGGGTCGTCCCATAAATAATGTTCAATATCTTTAAAGAACTTTTTCTTTTGTTGGGACTGATAGGTGTGTAAACACCCATCCTTTTTACCACTTAATTACAATAATAACCGGCCCAAAACGTGTATTTTATGTCTTTTATGTAGGAATTATGCGTGGTTTGTGTTTTTGTTGTGATTTAGGACGAAAAGGTGAAAAATGGAGAAAACACGGGCATTCACGGGCTTTTATTAAATAAAAAGATTAAAGACGAAGTCAAGAAGTCAAGAGTGCAAAAAGAACGGAAGTCCAAGACCAATTCTGAAGATTTATCGAAGAAAAAGTCAAAAGACGGAAGTTTACTAAAGCCGAAGAACTCGAGTCGATTTATGAAGAAAATTAAAGACGAGTTTAAAGAAATCCCGAGCCAAAAGTCATTAAAGTCCAAGATTAACAAAAGATTAAGAAGAGAAGGACTTAAGTGTGCAATTAAGGAAAAGAGGAAAGAGGAAGGAAGCTTCCTAAGCACTCCTTAATCTCCCCTATATATAGTTTAAGATCATTTCTTTTTACTCTTGTTGGCTAAGGTGACAATTAGTCTTCCACCTTTTAATTACTTGCTCTTTAAATTTATGTCATTTTAAATACTTGTCTTGCACTTTAATACCTTTTAATTCCAAGTAAGTGTTCTTTAATTTTGTTGCTTTAATCTTCATTTACCTTTGATCAAGTTTCTTTTATCATTCTCTTTCTACTTTTCTTCTTTTTGGTTTATTTAAAATTCGGATTAAGCAAGAGATTGCTTAATCTCTTTGCTTATTTTACTAAAAAGTTTACCTTTTCACTTTTATATAAGTTTTTGTATGAGATGAGCTATAAGTTTGACAATCTTATTGGCTTGTTTTGTACTTAGCTTATTTGCTTTTCTTAGTTTTCTAAAAAGTTCACCTTTTTAAAGATTATTTGATAAAGTTTACTTATTTTGAGTTTTTTAAAGTTTTATATTTAAGCTCATTTGGTTTTGCTTGTTCTCGTTTTAATTAAGTTTTGTTATCTGCTTATAGTTAAAAGTGCTTCTTTGGTATTTGCTTATTTGTCTTAGTGCTTATTTCGTTTGCTTATTCTGTTTTTCTTATTCCCATCGTAACTGCTTTTTACCCCAGTACGATCCAACAAGTGCGATCGCATAAACCCCTAGGGTTTCTACTTGCGATCCATTGTTGCGATCAAGGACTAGGATCACATTACGATCACACTCCATAATCCACACCACGATCACTCGTTGCGATCGTGGGTAAGAATAGAGTGCAATCCGTAGTTGCGATCGCTTGGTCACGATCACCCACTGCGATCCACTTTGTTACGATCGTGGTGGAGTACGATCCATGGAGTACGATCCATAGAGTACGATCCATTTTGTTTCCATCGCATCAAGTGCGATCGTAGGATGCGATCAAGCTACGATCCGGGTACGATCCAACCACATTAGTTGGTTGCGATCGTAGTGCGATCAGATTCGTATTCTTGTTTTGTTTTTGTTTTTATTTTAAATTTTGTTTTCCCGCATTTTTACTTGATTTATTTTTAAGTTTTCAAATTATATTACATTGTCAATATTAATTTTCGTCACGCTTTTATTTAAGTCATTTAATTAATTTACTTTTCAAAGTTTAAATATTGCACCCTTTACTTTTAATTAGTTTAGATTTAATTAAGTGTCATTTACTTTTAGTCTCGCTTTAAATTCCCGTCATTTACTTACATTGCTTTGTACATTTTAATATACTACAACGACACAACTATTTGTTTCACCAAAGAACGACTGAGTCGCATAGTCAACCCATTTTTCAATTCGATTAGACATACTTAAACGAATCTTTTTACCTGGCCAAAAGCCAGTTATCAAATGGCGCCGCTGCCGGCTCTTTTCGTAAAGATTAACGGTTTTCTGTGAGAGACGCGTTGCTTTTTGGGATCCGTTCACTTGTGAGCGTTATTTTCTTGCTTAAAAATCCAAAAAACCAAAAAAAAAAAAATTGTTAAAAATCCATAAAAATTAAAAATTTCAAAAATCCAAAAAGATTTTATTTTTATTGTGTATATATATTGTCTTTGTGTTTGGTATTGTTTTCTTTTGCCTTTGTAGGTGTATGCGTACTAGATCTTCAAATTATCAAGAGCCCGAGACTCGTGAAGATTTAGTTATGGCAGGTGTGAACAACAACAATAATCCACCGCACCTCAATAATAACAACAACAATGTTCTTCCACAGCCCGATCTTTGGACAATGGAGGAGCTTTGTCAACCTACCATGTTTGGACGAGGAGGACCGATTGCGCCGATGCAAATCACGGCTCCGGAGTTTTCGTTGAAGCACCACATGATTCAGCAAGTGCAAACTAACCCATTTCGTGGATTGCCTGATGATGATGCCAACAAACACCTCGACAAATTCATTACAATCACCCAAAGCATGAAATGCACTGGTGCCTCAATGGATGTTCTACGCCTTCAACTCTTTCCACATACTTTATCACATCATGCCGAGAAATGGTTTGATCATCTTCCAAAGAATTCAATTCACACTTGGGATGACATAACTCAACGCTTTTTGTCGCGCTACTTTCCACCATCCATGGTCACGAGCTTTCGCAATCAAATCAGCGGTTTCATGCAAGATCCCGATGAATCTCTCTTTGATGCTTGGGAAAGATATAATGTCTTGATCGATCGTTTTCCAAACCACAACATGCTCCCTGTCACATTGATTGATACTTTCTACAACGGTTTGACTTTTCGAGATCGTGATACGATTAATGCAGCCGCCGGTGGCACATTTATGAAAAGGAGACCCGAGGAGTGTAGAGAGCTTATTGAGAACATGACTACTCACCACAAAAACTGGGATTCCTCCGCTTCTTCAAGGAACAACCTGAGAGTCAATGTTTCTTCCACTTCAGCAAGCCCTGACATGACCGAATTCACCCGCATGATGACTGAAATGAACAAAAGTATCTTGCTTCTCGCTTCAAACCAACAACAACAACAAGTTAAAGCGGTTGACAATCCTTGTAAAACATGCGGCAGTCCACACTCATACACTGATTGTCCTTCTACACAAGGAAATCCGGAAAACGTGTATGCAGCTTATGGTAATTATTCACCGGAAAATTACCAAGCTCGACAACAAGGGGATAGAAATTTGTTGAGTTACCGATCCAACAATTACCTTTCACCCGGTTTTTCTCCTCAAAACCAAAACCCCGCCAACAACTACAATAGAAGCAACCAAATCCCACCAAGAGCTTCTACACCTTATCACCCACCCGCCCAACAAGCCCCACCCATTAACCTCGATGTTGAAGCCATCATGAGAACCCAATGTGAGCAAATCAAGAATCTACAGAGCCAAATTATCAATCTGAAAGGAGATATTACCAAGCAAGGAAATGACCTTAGATCTGAGCTTCGCGATAATATCCAATCCTCCTTCAGCAATCAAACAAATGATTTGAAGAATATGCTTGCTAGTTTCCTGCCCGCCGCTCAACCCTCTTCTTCGAGTTCTCTACCATCAAACACCGTCACCAATCCGCGAGCAAATGTGAGTGCCATTACTACCCGTAGTAGAGTCACCATAGTAGGACCACCGATCCCGCCCCCATCATCTATACCTCCTCCACCACCATTTATCCCTACTCCTCCTACACCTAGTATTAGTGCACCATTACCGTCTCTGCCTCGTCATGACGATGTTCCCAAGAAGAACCCTTCAACATCTCAACCTTTACCACCTTCACCTTCACCACCCAAACCCAATATCCCATATCCTTCTCGCTTAGGCAAGACCAACGAGCTAACCAAGAATGACTGTCAAGTGTCAAGCTATGTGAAGATGCTCTCTCAAATGAACATCAACATGAGCCTTGTTGAAGCACTTGTCCACATGCCGAAATTTGTTAAAGAATTTAAGGAATTGCTTAACAAGAAGGAGAAGCTGATTGAGCTCGCCAACACACGCTTAAATGAAAATTGCTCTGCAATTATTCTTAAAGAACTTCCGGAAAAGCTTGGAGATCCTGGTCGTTTTGTGTTGCCTTGCATTTTCAACAAAACTAAAGAATTTACTGCCCTAGCTGATCTCGGGGCCAGTATTAATCTTATGCCTTTGAGTGTTTGGAAAACACTATCATTACCCGACCTTACTCCAACAAAGATGACTCTTGAACTTGCAAATCGCACTCTCGCTTACCCCGTTGGTATTGCCGAAGATGTGTTCATCAAAGTTGGCACATTTACTTTCCCGGTCGATTTTGTCGTTGTTGATTATGAAATGGACCCTCGTATTCCTTTAATACTTGGTCGGCCATTCTTGAGAACCGGACGAGCTTTAGTTGATGTTGCCGAAGGTGAGTTAATCTTAAGAGTCGGGGATGATGCACAAGTGTTCAAAATGGGGAAGCTTACAATTAAATCCTTTGGACGAGAATCTGCGAATATGATTAATGTGCTTGATGATTTTGTCGTCTACAACAATCCTCTATTTGATTCTTGCATTGATAATCCACTTTTTCAAGATGATGCGGATGATTCTCTATCCCATTTGGACCCTTCACCCATTTATGATTCTCCACCGATCTTCGATGCTTATGATGATGATTCTAGCTCAGATTCGGATGATTATGATGACCTTACTTCTGAGTATCCCGATCTGCCCACATATGATGATTTTGATGAGGCCGATACTCTTTCGAGTGATTCTTCACATGATGAAGATCCTCCGTCATCCATGCTTAATCCTACTTTGGATGATTACTCTTTTGAGGAAGACTTCTCTACGTTTCTCAACACTTACTTCCCTAATGAGAGTGATGCTCCTCCTTTAGATTTTGAAGATTATCGTCTTGATCCTACTTTGGATTTGAAGAACATTCTTTCAAAGGAGAAGAAACCGGTCGACACCAATATCTGTAGCACATATGATTTAACACCTCTTTGTCCCCCTTCTGAGGACGTGGTTGTGCATTTTCATCGCGGATCATCTTCACACTCTGCTGAGCCTGAGTGCTATTTTCCCCAAAAGGAAAAGGTGTTCGACCCCGGTATCGATATTCTGCAGCCATCTCAGTATCCACCTGATGAAATAAAAGGAAATATTTTTGGAACTTATGGAAATCTGCTTGCACCACTTCACCCTTGCTTCCACCGTGCTCTATCTTTGCTTAAGGGAACCTTGCCTACTCTTCTTTGGCTTGCCTTGTTCTCCTTAAGCTTATGCTATTTGATGGACGAAAACTATGTCTTTGATCCTGGTGGATATGTTTCATGCTTCTTCCTATGATGATCAAGGTCGAGTCAGGCTCACGACTCGGTAATAAAAAATAAAGCGCTTCTTGAGAGGCAACCCATGTATCTATCTTTTCGCTTTCTTTATCCTAAGTGTAGGGGAGACCCGTTGGTGTTTGCTATTTCCTCTCCTCTCTTAATCAGGGATTCGAGCTCAATGATCCACTCTTGATGATTCTTGACGACCCGTGATTCCGTGTTCCCTTCTTCCCGGTTCTATCCTAAACTCTTTTCGGTTCACTATTTTATATTTTCTCAATATTAAAATAGGAATCTCTTTAGTTGTCTCTTCCTTACCGAGATTTAAACAAAGTGCACAATGTCCTAAGTGTAGGGGAGTTTACTCCCACATGCTTAAACATTGAGGACAATGTTTATGTTAAGTGTAGGGGGGACTTCTATCGAAGTTAAGTGGCCTTTTCCTTGTATTTGTCCTCATTTTAACCGGAAAATCAAATTTTTCGACATTTTTCAAATTTTTTGATCTATTTTAGCCTATTAGTTTTTCCCTTTGTATAGTTATTTTCTTCTTTGCTAGAATAAATGTTTAACAAAGTTGTTTTAATTTTCAAGCGTTGTGAATCTTTTGACTCAACCCGAGTTTACTTATCTAAGTTTACTCTAGCTAGTATTCTTAACGTGTTTAAATCAAGTTTTGCTAGGCTTTTATATAGGGAGCTATAAAACGCGAAAGTCTTAACTCTCACGGGTTAAGAACAAGAACTTTTCGCAAGTTCCTATAATTGATCCTAGAGAGTCGTTTATCAAGGGAACTTTAAAACGCGATTTCTAAACTTGAAAAAGTCTAAGAATTTGCAAGATCCTATAGGCGACTCGAAAACCCAAAACTTTGATTTAATAGGCTAAGCATCCACGAGTCTCATTCCTTGAGATTTTAAACTGTGGAGAACGAGAGATGATAGAGTCAATTATAAGTTTGGTATTCTTTCGGGAATTTATGTGAGTTAATTATGAGCCTATTCTCCCATCGCTTGCTAATAAATTTATCTGCAATAAATAAGGTTGTACGATTTGAAAAGTTACTTAGCTTCTAGCCCAAGATCGTTTAAAAGTTGCTCGGTATGGGTTAGAGTTCATAGCCAAGGCATAACTTATTGAAGCGGGATGCGAAGATTGTCGAGTCCGAAAAGGCCCTAACAAGGCATGAGGGCTATATTTTGTTGCTAAAGATTCCAAGTGATGTGAAAAATCATTTATCAAAAATCAATATGAAGGATCGAGACACACGACGAGAAGCAAAAAAACTCCCCAAAAGTCATGGAGAAGTCTATCCGAAAAGGCCTTAACAAGGTATGGGGATAAATAGATCCAAGTCCAAAAAGGAGGCGGATCGTTGTATATCAAAGTCCAAAATAAAGATTGGAGAAAAATGAAGAAGTCGTGGTCCAAGTATGAATCTCTCAAAACTTCAAGTGAAGAAATTACTATATGAAGAGAAGACCATTATTTCATGAACGTCTCTCAAGGTTTGAAGTATGAAGTCGCTGCCAAATATCGGTCCAAGAAAGGTCTCAAATCGCGAAGCGAGTTATGCCAAGATATGAACTTTATGAGGTCCTGAGAAGCAGTTTTAAAAGATTTTGTCCTTTAGCTAACTATTGATTAAATCGTTCACTTTATTTTCGGCCTAAATAACTATCGAAATAAGTCAACAATGCATCTTCGTGATCATTCAAGACAATAATAAAATATAAGAGATACACCTAGGAATAAGGGAGTCTAAGTGAGTAATTGGCCCACATGAGCTCGTGTTAGTTTGCTAACTTATAATAACAATAATCTCGTTTTTAAGCTTGGTTTGAAGAAAGTGAAAACTTGATGATGATGATCATTCACAGCATTTCCAAAACCCGAAGGTATGATTTTTGATTTCTTTGTCTTCTTTACTTTGAATGTTTATAGTTTTCTATCTCTTTAATAAAGGCCAACGTGGATTGATTTTGATGAAAAATGTAAACGTGCTTTGTAACTAATGCATTGCATGATGACATTGCAATGGTCAAGTGTACGGGATTTGATAGGTGTGTAAACACCCATCCTTTTTACCACTTAATTACAATAATAACCGGGCCAAAACGTTTATTTTATGTCTTTTATGTTGGAATTATGCGTGGTTTGTGTTTTTGTTGTGATTTAGGACGAAAAGGTGAAAAGTGGAGAAAACACGGGCATTCACGGGCTTTTATTAAAGAAAAAGATTAAAGACGAAGTCAAGAAGTCAAGAGTGCAAAAAGAACGGAAGTCCAAGACCAATTCTGAAGATTTATCGAAGAAAAAGTCAAAAGACGGAAGTTTACTAAAGCCGAAGAACTCGAGTCGTATTTATGAAGAAAATTAAAGACGAGTTTAAAGAAATCCCGAGCCAAAAGTCATTAAAGTCCAAGATTAACAAAAGATTAAGAAGAGAATGACTTAAGTGTGCAATTAAGGAAAAAAGGAAAGAGGAAGGAAGCTTCCTAAGCACTCCTTAATCTCCCCTATATATAGTTTAAGATCATTTCTTTTTACTCTTGTTGGCTAAGGTGACAATTAGTCTTTCACCTTTTAATTACTTGCTCTTTAAATTTATGTCATTTTAAATACTTGTCTTGCACTTTAATATCTTTTAATTCCAAGTAAGTGTTCTTTAATTTTGTTGTTTTAATCTTCATTTACCTTTGATCAAGTTTCTTTTATCATTCTCTTTCTACTTTTCTTCTTTTTGGTTTATTTAAAATTCGGATTAAGCAAGAGATTGCTTAATCTCTTTGCTTATTTTACTAAAAATTTACCTTTTTACTTTTATATAAGTTTTTGTATGAGATGAGCTATAAGTTTGACAATCTTATTGGCTTGTTTTGTACTTAGCTTATTTGGTTTTCTTAGTTTTCTAAAAAGTTCACCTTTTTAAAGATTATTTGATAAAGTTTACTTATTTAGAGTTTTTTAAAGTTTTATATTTAAGCTCATTTGGTTTTGCTTGTTCTCGTTTTAATTAAGTTTTGTTATCTGCTTATAGTTAAAAGTGCTTCTTTGGTATTTGCTTATTTGTCTTAGTGCTTATTTCGTTTGCTTATTCTGTTTTTCTTATTCAAAACGTAACTGCTTTTTACCCCAGTACGATCCAACAAGTGCGATCGCATAAACCCCTACGGTTTCTACTTGCGATCCATTGTTGAGATCAAGGACTAGGATCACATTACGATCACACTCCATAATCCACACCACGATCACTCGTTGCGATCGTGGGTAAGATCATAGAGTGTGATCCGTAGTTGCGATCGCTTGGTCACGATCACCCACTGCGATCCATTTTGTTGCGATCGTGGTGGAGTACGATCCATGGAGTACGATCCATAGAGTACGATCCATTTTGTTTCCATCGCATCAAGTGCGATCGTAGGCTGCGATCAAGCTACGATCCGGGTACGATCCAACCACATTAGTTGGTTGCGAATGTAGTGCGATCAGATTCGTATTCTTGTCTTGTTTTTGTTTTTATTTTAAATTTTGTTTTCCCGCATTTTTACTTGATTTATTTTTAAGTTTTCCAATTATATTACATTGTCACGATTAATTTTCGTCACGCTTTTATTTAAGTCATTTAATTAATTTACTTTTCAAAGTTTAAATATTGCACCCTTTACTTTTAATTAGTTTAGATTTAATTAAGTGTCATTTACTTTTAGTCTCGCTTTAAATTCCCGTCATTTAGTTACATTGCTTTGTACATTTTAATATACTACAACGACACAACTATTTGTTTCACCAAAGAACGACTGAGTCGCATAGTCAACCCATTTTTCAATTCGATTAGACATACTTAAACGAATCTTTTTACCTGGCCAAAAGCCTTGTATCAGGGACATTAACCCTTCCTTGAGAATTCCACCCGCTAAGTAGTTTGCAATGTCCGCAAACCACGGGGTGTCATCAAGATTGGAGTTGATAGACATTAAGGCCTCAAGGGGAAAAGAGTCATTGATCTCTTGATTCGGATGATCCCCTTGATAAGGATCCTCAAGTCTACTTAGATGATCCGCGGCTAGGTTTTCGGCTCCCTTCTTGTCACGAATTTCAATGTTGAATTCTTGAAGGAGCAAAATCCAACGAAGAAGTCTTGGCTTAGAATCTTGCTTAGTCAACAAGTACTTCAACGCGGAATGATCGGTATACACGATGGTGGTAGAAAGGACAAGATAGGGGCGGAATTTCTCAAAAGCATACACTACAGCTAAAAGCTCTTTTTCGGTAGTGGTATAATGCAATTGAGCCCCCGTCATTGTCTTGCTAGCGTAATGGATTGGTTGGAAGCGTTTGTTCACTCTTTGGCCCAAAACCGCTCCAATAGCAAAGTCGCTAGCATCACACATCAACTCAAAAGGTAGCTCCCAATTAGGGGTAACCAAGACCGGTGCCTTAGTTAGCTTATCCTTGAGAATATTGAAGGATTCAAGACACTCTTTGGAAAAGATGAAAGGAGTATCTTTTTCCAAGAGGTGGGTCATCGGGCGAGCGATTTTAGAAAAATCTTGAATGAATCAACGATAGAAGCCCGCATGACCAAGGAAACTTCTCACACCCTTCACGGTTGAAGGTGGAGGTAATTTGCTATGACATCTACTTTAGCACGGTCAACTTCAAGACCGGATTTAGAGATTTTATGTCCAAGCATAATGCCTTCTTTTACCATGAAGTGGCATTTTTCCCAATTTAGAACAAGGCGAGTGTCTTCACACTGCTTAAGCATGCGTTCCAAATTGGCAAGGCAATGAGAGAAAGAATCACCATAAACCGAGAAATAATCCATGAAGACTTCCATAGTTTCTTCAACCATGTCATGGAAGATAGCCATCATACACCTTTGGAAAGTCCCAGGAGCATTGCATAAGCCGAAAGGCATTCTTTTATAAGCAAATGTTCCGTAAGGACAAGTGAATGTGGTTTTCTCTTGGTCTTTGGGATCGATGGCAATTTGAAAATACCCGGAGAAACCGTCTAAAAAGCAGTAATAGTCATTACCCGCTAGACGTTCAAGCATTTGGTCCATGAAAGGAAGGGGATAATGATCCTTTCTCGTAGCATCATTGAGTTTGCGATAGTCTATACAAACTCTCCACCCTGTAACGAGACGAGTAGGAATCAACTCGTTGTTTTCATTGGGCACAACGGTGATTCCGCCTTTCTTAGACATACAATGGACGGGACTAACCCATGGTGAATCCGAGATAGGATAGATCATTCCCGCATCAAGAAGTTTGATAACCTCTTTTTTGATTGCGTCATGGATCTTAGGATTCACCCTTCTTTGGCTTTGAATAGTGGGTTTAAAGTCGTCCTCCATGAGAATTTTATGTGTGCAAAAGTGAGGATCAATTCCACGAATATCGGAGATTTTCCAAGCAATCGCTTTCTTGTGATTCTTTAGCACGGAGATAAGTCATGATTTTTCTTCTTCTTTCAAGTCCTTAGCGATGATGACGGGTGACTTCTTGTTGTCTTCAAGGAAAACGTACTCGAGATGAGACGGTAGGTCCTTAAAGCTCTAAATCCGGAGGATTTTCGATGGAAGGCGTAGTCAAATTCGGTTCATCGATAGAGATATCCTTAGGAGATGGTGGGGAAATATGGTCCTCATTGAGAAGTTTCTCAATGGTACGAATGTCTTCATCCCAATTGGAGGGAGAATCATCATATTGCAAGTCCACATCTCCTAAAGTTGCTTCAAATTCTTTCAAGTTGAAATCACTTTCTCCAAATGGAGTTAGTGATGGAGCAATAGAGGCAACGGTCTCAACAATGGGAAGAGAAGAAGAACCACTTTTACAAGCGTCTTTGAAATGTTCTTCACAAGCCTCATCAAGAACGTCAATGAAATTAACACTCTTGTTTTCAGAAGGTTGCTTAGAAAGTTTTCCCATGTTGAAGACGATTTTATCGTCACCAACTCTCATGATTAATTCGCCCGCGGCTACATCAATGAGAGTGCGACCGGTCCTCAAGAATGGAAGTCCAACGATTAATGGAACACGGGGGTCCGTCTCGTAGTCAACGACAACAAAATCCGCCGGAAAGGTGAATTTGTCGACACCAACGAAGACGTCTTCAGGTATCCCCACCGGATAAGCAACAGTACGGTTAGCTAATTCCAAAGTCATTCATGTGGGGACTAGCTCGGGTAGAGACAATTGTTTCCAAACGCTTAAAGGCATTAAGTTTATACTAGCACCTAGATCGGCTAGGGCCATACAATTCTCTACCCCAGGGAAGTTGCAAGGAATCAAGAAACGACCCGGATCACCAAGTTTGGTTTTTAATTTCCTTAAGAGCACTGCGGAGCAATTCTCATTAAGTTGGGTCTGAGCAATATCGAGAAGTTTCTCCTTATCTTTGAGAAGATCTTTAAACATTTTAGCATATTTCGACATGTGAGCGAGAGCCTCAGCAAAGGAGATATTGAAACTCAGTTGTTTAAACATTTTGAGAAAGTTAGAAACCTGAATATCATCCTTGTTCTTCAATTTCTCTTTCCTCAACCTCGAAGGATAAGGTATATTGGGTTGAGATGAAGGCTTTGGAATGGAATTCTCACTCACATCCTTGGGTGGTGGAGAGGTAGAAGTAGAAGGTGATGGAATAGAAGGTGGAGGAACCGAAGAAGGAGACTTGTTTTCCTTTGTCACAATCACCGGTGTAGGTGTAGGAAGCTCGGGTTCCTTTAAACCTTTCCACTTCGAGTGGTGATTGCTTTCATCTCCCCTATGGGATTAGCAACGGTGTTACTCGGAAGAGAACCCGAACCAGAGGCTTGATTAATTGGGAAGAAACTAGCCATCATGTTCCTTAAGTCATTCGTTTGACTTGCCAAAGTGTTTCGCATATCAGCTCGAAGATCATTCCCTTGCTTCACCATATCTGCTTTCAAGTTGAGCATTTCCCGCTGAAGATTATGCACTATCGCATCATTAGTCCTCATGTAAGTTTCAACCTCTTGGTGTAATGCAGTGGGTTGGTTGGGAGGAGGAGCATGGTAGGCAGGTGGTTGATAAGCAGGTTGTTGGTAAACTTGGTTGTTTCTTTGAGGTGGATATGGGTTTCTTTGGTTTTGATATTGATTTGGAGCACGTGGTTGGTTTTGATTGTTGCGATTAAGGTTGTTTGTTTTTTGCGGGGGAAAACCGGGTGGTGAAAGAAAGTTGTTTGAGCGATAGCTGAGCAAGTTACGGTCACCTTGAGGACGTGCTTGATAGCCTCCTGTAGAATAGGTACCGTTGGCGGCATACACATTTTCCGGATTGTCTTGAGTCGAAGGACAATCGGTGTATGAGTGAGATCCCCCGCATATTTCACATGATTGAGTCAAAACACTAGCTTGGGCAGTGATAGCTTTGGTATTGTTGGCGGCTTGGAGAGCAAGTGATTCAACAAGCGAAGTAAGCTTATCAATTCTCTTGTCGCTCTCATTAGTGCTAGCACTAGGCACATTAGTCCGAACACTCTTGGTTTGCACTCTAGACTTGTTCTCAATAATATCCCAAGCGGCATTAGAAGACTTAACCAAAATGTTACCCCCCGAGGCACTATTTAGTGAATCTTGGTCATTCATGCTTAAACCATTGTAAAAAGTATTGATTTGATGTACTTTTGCTAAACCATGTTATGGACACTTTCTTAAAAGTTCCTTAAAACGGTCCCAAGATTCACTAAAAGACTCACCGTACTTTTGTTCAAATGTAATGATTTCATTACGCAAAGCGGTAGTACGTGAGGGTGGGAAAAAGTAGTTGATGAATTTGGTCTCTAAATCCGTCCACGTAAGAATACTTTGTGGTGGTTCCTGATCAAGCCAATGTCGGGCTTGTCCCTCTAAGGAGAAACGAAAAAGTTGCAAGCGAATTACCTCTTGTGAAACCCCATTATACTTAACCGTATTAGTGAGTTGAAGGAACCTTTTTATATGGTCATGAGGATCATCAATTGAACGCCCCAAGAAGGGTTGAGCAGAGACCATTTGAATAAAGCCGGATTTAAGTTCAAAGTTGTTGGCTCCAATCTCAGGTATGACAATAGCATCAGTGTTGCCTTCTACGTGCGATTGCAAAAGCTCGATCATTGGTTGATTGTCCATGGTGACAATAGGTTGAGTAATGACTTCGGCTTGAGCTACTTTCTTCTTACGAGCACGAGTACGCATACACACCTACAAAAGGAAAAGCAAAAATAGACAAGAAATATTTTTGGTTTTTTATGTTTTTCTATTTTCTTTTGTATTTTTGAAAAAAATTTAATTTTTATGGATTTTTGAAAGATTTTAAAGCAAGGAAAATAACGTTCAAAGATGAACGGATCCCAAAATCCAATGCGTCTCTCACTAAAAACCGTTAATCTTAACGAAAAGAGCCGGCAGCGGCGCAATTTAATACAAGGTTTTAGCCAAGTATGAAATAAATTTCGTTCCAAGTCTTTTCGAATTGATTATTGGAAGAAAGTGCGACTCAATTGTTCTTGGTGGAAAATAAAAAGGTTTGGTTATCTATTTTAAACTAAAAATGAAAATGTCGTTGAGTAAATAAAGATGAAAGCTTTAAAAATTGAAACTAAAAATGAAGACTTTAAAAATTGAAAAGTAATTGATTAAAACTTATAAAAATGTAAACTTTAAATCTTTAAACTAAAATAAGACAAGTTAGAAATAAGCTAAGTAAAAAGGCGGGAAAAGTAAAATTCAAAAACTGTAGAAACAAACCCTTATCCGGAATAATATCCGGATTGTAGAAAGGAGGCATATCCGGAATGAAATCCGGAATGGGGGACAGGAAGCTTATTCTGAATATTTGAAGTGTAGCTTATCCAGAAAAATACTCCTGGTGCTTATCCGGAATAATATTCGACCCTTTATCCGCAATACACCATAAACCTTATCCGGGAAACATAGAGATGTGCTTATCCGGAAAACGTGCTATAACTCTTATCCGGAATAACTATTTTAGGCTTATCCGGGAAACTAAAAATAAACCTTTATCCGGAAAAACAAACTTGACTCTTATCCGGAATCACTCCTTGATGGCTTATCCGGAAAATGATACGAACTTGCTTATCCGAAATGTTGGCTTATCCGGAAAATGATAAAACCTCCTTATCCGGAATACATGCTTCACCAGCTTATCCGCAAAACAATTTAGTACCCTTATTCGGAATAAGGAATTACCTTCTTATCCGGAAAACGCTATGAAAAACTCTTATCCGCAATACGTAATCCGGAAACCACTTAGAACTCTTATCCGCAAAAAGGAACAAATGCTTATCCGGAATAAGAGTTTTAGAACTCTTATCCAGAATGTGTTGTCCGGAATACGCAATACACCCCTTATCCGCAAAACGTGACTTCTATTACTCTTATCCGCAAATAGGAATTAATTTCCTTATCCGGAAAAAGAGGGTTATAAACTTCTGAAACTTGCACAACAAATAAATAAGCCAAATCTCAATAAGCACTTTGACAAAAGCTAAACCAAAAGATTTTTAGAAAAAGATGATTAAGGTAGAATTTAAAAACTTTTAAAACACCAAATAAACCAAAAATCAAAAACAACTTTTTATCACCAACTAAAGCTTATCGAATCAACTTATTTTCAATAAGCTAACACAAAACATCAACTAAATCACAACCACTACATGCTTATTAAATCAAACCATAGATTATTAAGAAAGTTAGAAGGAGATATTATTAAAAGATTGCTTGAAATTAAAAGATTAAGAATCAAATGATTACAAGATTAAAGTTGATAAACTTGGAAAACTAGAGAGAAGAAAACTTAAAAACTTGAAAAATAAACTACTCTAAAAATTAACCACCTCACCACCCTCCTAATGACACATTAGGAGGGTATTTATAGGAAGTGGGGAGATTACATGCTTAAGCTATCTTATTTCTTTCTTCTCGTCTCAACTCGACTTAATTTCTTTGTCTTTCTCGACGTCGTCTCGGGATTAGTCGATATTGTTGAACTTGTCTTATAACTTTCTTCTATAATTAGACTTGAGTTCTTCGACTTCATTAAACTTCCGTCTTTAGACTTTTTCTTCGATAAATCTTCAGAATTGGCCTTGGACTTCCGTTCTTTTTGCATTCTCGATCTTTCGACTTCTTCTTTAGTCTTTTTCTTCGATAAAAGCCCGTGATAACCCATGTTTTCTTCCTTTTGCATCTTTTGGTCCTAAAACACAATAAAAACACAAACCACGCATAATTCCGACTTTTACGACATAAAATACACGTTTTGGTCTTGTTATTATTGGAAATAAGTGGTAAAAGGATAAGTGTTTTCACACTTATTAGGGATCTTCCCAGAAATAGTGTTTTAGGTCAGAAAAGTACTTACATCGTTGGTGATAGGTTAAACCTTTTCTTAGAATTCTTCCAACGAGGTAATTTGCAAAATCTACAAACCACGGCAATTCATCCGTAGAGATTTTCATAAGAGTTTCATCGGGAAAATAATCGTCGATATCTTCATCCCTTAACTCTTCCATGTTTGGATTTTCAAGTCGCGACAAATGATCGGCTGCGACGTTTTCAGCTCCTTCCTTGTTTTGGATTTCGATGTCAAATTCTTGGAGTAGTAAAATCCACCTAATAAGACGCGGCTTAGCATCTTGTTTTGAGAATAGATATTTCAACGCGGAATGATCGGTGAATACAATCGTTTTCGACAACACGAGATAGGATCGGAATTTGTCGAAAGCAAAAACTACGGCAAATAGTTCTTTCTTGGTGATTGTGTAGTTGAGCTGCGCGCTATTTAGAGTTTTGCTCGCAAAATGTATAGGACGGAAATGTTTTCCTTCGCGTTGTCCTAATACGGCTCCTACAGCGAAATCGTTTGCATCACACATAAGTTCAAACGGTCGTGACCAATCCGGTGAAACCATGATCGGTGCATTCGTTAACTTGTCTATAAGCTTGTCAAAGGCCTTTATGCATTCTTCATTCAAATCAAAGACTATGTCTTTTTTAAGGAGTTTGTTCATCGGTCTAGCGATTTTGGAAAAGTCTTTTATGAATCGGCGGTAGAATCCCGCATGACCTAGAAAACTTCTAACGGCTTTAACGTTAGTTGGTGGTGGTAATTTGGATATCACTTCGATCTTGGCCTTGTCTACTCCCAATCCGGCTCCAGAGACTTTGTGTCCAATCACAATTCCTTCAGTCACCATAAAGTGACATTTCTCCCAATTGAGTACGAGATGGGCTTGTTTACATCGGATGAGTATGCGCTCTAGATTAAAAAGGCAAGATTCGAATGAGTTTCCGAAGACTGAGAAATCATCCATGAAAACTTCCATGGATACTTCGATCATGTCTTGAAAGATTGCAATCATACACCTTTGAAAAGTCGCAGGTGTATTGCAAAGACCAAAAGGCATACGTTTATAAGCGAACGTTCCAAAAGGACACATAAAAGTGGTCTTATCTTGATCGGATGGTTCGATAGGTATTTGAAAATATCCGAAAAAGCCATCAAGAAAACAAAAGAATTTGTTCCCCGCTAGTCTTTCCAACATTTGGTCCATGAATGGTAGAGGAAAATGATCTTTTCGTGTGGCATCATTTAATTTGCGGTAATCAATACATACACGCCAACCGATAACGGTTCTTGTAGGAACAAGTTCGTTATTTTCGTTGGTCACAACAGTCATTCCTCCTTTTTTAGGAACGTAATGAATAGGACTAACCAAGGACTATCCTCTATGGCATAGATGAATCCTGCCTCAAGGAGTTTGATGATTTCGGCTTTTACTATCTCCTTCATGTTTGGGTTAAGTCGACGTTGCCTCTAAAATAACGGGTTAGCATCGTCTTCGAGATTGATCTTGTGTTTACAAAAATATGGGCTAATACCCGGTATATCGGATGTTTTCCAAGCAAACGCTTCTTTGTGGTTTTTGAGCATAGAAACGAGACGTTCCTTCTCATCTTCCTCGAGCTTGACTGAGATAATCACCGGAAGGAGAGAGTCCTTCTCTAGATAAGCGTACTTGAGATGTTTGGGAAGAGGTTTCAACTCAAGATCCGTTGGTGGATCATGAATAGATTTGTGAACTATTAAGTTCGATTTCGAAGGCAAAACTTCAAACGGCTTGTTTTCCTCTTCTTCGAGAGTTAGTTCGGATTCAAGGGCCAAGAATTCTTCGAATTCACGATCACAATCGGTATCGCTAATCTTTTCCGAAGTTGTTTGGAATGGTGCGTTGTAATCAAGCAATGCATCCAACTCTTCTTCCGTTACTTCATAGATAACATCCACACTGAAGCATGTGTCATCATTGGAATGGGAGTGTTGCATAGACTTATCGACTAAGAATGTGACTCGATCATCACCAACTCCAAGGTTTAGTTCTTTATTCTTCACACGAATGATAGCATCGGCGCTGTGCAAGAATGGTCATCCTAATATGAGAGGGACTTGATGGTCTTCCTCCATCTCAAGGATTACGAAGTCGGCGGGAAATATGAATTTGCCAACTTGAACAAGCATGTTCTCGGTAGGTTTCAAAGTATTGCTTGAAAGATCCTTGTATAATGAATATGGCATAAGATTGATACTTGCGCCTAGATCGGCCAAGGTGTGACATTCAACATTGTTGTTTAGGGTGCATGGTATGAGAAAGCTTCCCGGATCTCTGAGCTTTGGTGGAAGTTTGCTTTGCAAGGCTGCAGAACATTCTTCATTTAGAAACGCAGCAGAGATTTGCTCCGTCTTACTATGGTTGCTAACAAGATCTTTGAGGAATTTCCCATAGTTGGGCATGCCGGTTAAGATATCAACAAGGGGAACGTTGATCTTAACTTCCTTGATCATATTAAGGAATTTGGCATTACGAGCCTCCATCTTTTCTTTTCGTAGGCATTGAGGATACGGAATTTTTGGTGTATACGCCTTCGGTGTTGGTATTGGAATGGGTGTGGTTTGTTTTGGTTTGGGTTTGGAAGGAGGAACGGTTTCTTCCTTCTCGGGCTCATCGGCCTCGTCTTCACTTTCATTGGCGAAAGTGGGAGCATTGGTGTTCGGTTTTTGTGGTGGATCATAACTCAGCCCACTTCTTGTTAATACGACATTCACATGTTCATTACGGGCGGGTGGTGGGCGGTATGGTTTATCCATAGATGGTTTTTGCTTTGTTTGAGTGTTGCTTGGTAGCGAAATACTTGGTTGATTGACTAATTGATCGGTGATTCGACCGAGTTTGGTTTCGAGATCATTAATGGTTGCGGTGTGGTGTCTTTGTCCCCTTTCAACATTGGCTTTGAGATCGAAGAATTGGTTCTTAATGAACGTGTTTGTCGATTTTTGAGATTCTATGAAAGCTAACAACGTTTTCTCTAAGGTCGACTCTTCGGGTTTCTTTTCGTTTGATGGACCGGAATTATCTTTCTCACGGGGTTATGAGCTACCATTTTCGTTTTTGGGATACCAACGCCATATGCCAGAATTTCTACCGTAGTAGTTACCTCGATAACCACTTCCTCGGTATCCTCCTTGGGCGTAGTTTGCTTCTTGTGGCGGTTCTCTTATTGGTGTATCATCACACGCCGTGGATGGGTGGGGTCCTCTGCAAAGAGTACATTCGCCTCGCATCTCCTTCATTTCATCTTTGATGGTTTTGAATTGCGAGTCGAATTTAGATGTGAGAGCGTCCATCTTCTCCATGAGTTTGGAATTTTCGTCACTTTCAATGAAAGCAACGGTTTTCTTGAAAGGTTTGGTTCATTTATCTTTGGGCCAATCGAGTTTCAAGAGAACTCGGTCCATGAGCAATTGATATGCTTCGTTGGGAGTCTTATAAAGAAAGAGTCCACCGGCGTCAAGGATTGCTTGCGTCGGTTCATTCAGACCATGATAAAAGATTTGGATGATGGTTCCTTTTGATAAACCATGTCCATGACAAATACGAAGTAGGTCTTACATTCGATTCCACGCATCAATGAGTGTTTCTTGTGGAAGTTGGGTGAAACCTCGGATTTCTCCCATGAGTCTTTCGTACATGGCGGGTGGAAAGAAACTGCTAACAAAAGCGGTTCTCATTTGTTCCCATGTTTCAATGGTACTGGGCGTCAACTCGTTGTACCAAACTCTTGCATCTCCAGATAGAGATGATGGGAAGATTTTGAGTTTTATAGCGTCTACATTGACGTCGGCTCCATAACGGAACATGCCACATATTTCCATGAATTCGGATATGTGCCTATGCGGATCGGCTATCGCACGGCAATCAAATTGGCGGTCTTTGATCATTGAAAGGTGATGACCTTTCACGGTAAAGTTTTCACCAAGCTCAACTTGAACAATAGAAGCCTCGGGGGTAGGTGCTACTACTCGATTGGCTGCCCACATTGATTGATCGTCGGCCATTGGAAATGGTAGATCGTTAAATGGGTTGTAGACGACAAAGGCGTCTAAGAGATTATCAAATGATGGGTTTTTGGTTTTTGAAATTCGGTTTTCAAAAGAAACAAAGGGGTGTTTCTTATGGTGTTTCTTTCGATATTGGTGAATATAACGTTCGGGATCGGTGTATGGACTAAGCAATTCTTGACTGGAAGAACGTGTGTTCATTCAAGTCTTGAACGACTTTTGAAAAGGATTACAAGTAACAAAAATAAAAACAAACAAAATATAACTAATAAGAAAATAAGGAAATAGGAAATTAAATAAACCAAACAAAATAAGAACATAAAATTTTTATTTTTTTTTAATTTTTGTTTAGGGTCTGGGAACCTTGCTGGCGGCAGGAAAGGGTTGTCGGACGGCAATCAAGCTTTTGTTGAAGCTTGTCGGAGGCAGAGCTGACTTGTCGGACGGCAAGTTGGTTGCTGTTGGGGATTGCCGGCGGCAGGAGCTCCTTGCCGGACGGCAAAGGGGATTCTGTGGTGCTCTTACCGGTGGCAGTAGGGTGTTGCCGACGGCAATACTCTCCTTTCATAAATTACATTTTTTTTTACTTTTTTGGTTTTTGGGTTTGTTTGCAATGAGGACACTACAATGGGTTTGATTATAGGATGATTTTGGAACTAAGAACACAATCAAATCCCCGGCAGCGCGCCAAAAACTTCATGCATGGGGTTAGTAACAAGTTTTAAATTTATAAACACGAATTACCGGATTGACTAAAAACGCACAGGCAAGTATAACCCTTTCGTTTGTGTATAGATTTTATATGGTAATACCGAGATCGTTCGCGGGGATTTGGAAAACCTATGATTATTCTAAAATGAAACTATAATCGTTGATTGTAGCAATTGTAAGCAAGCAAATAACAAGTAAAATGATGAGATTAATAATACGATTAAAGGTACACTTGGTAAAGACTAGTTTGAGCATTTGTAGTGGTATGATTGTGATGACACGTTAACATATATGATTATGATAATTAGATGGATAATCCAATCTATTGTTTTCAAAAGCTTTAATCTTCGTCAAGACCTTGGTTAAAGAAAACAAGCATTAGACTCGATCACTCAGTTCAAGACTTAATCCAATTTCAACACATTTGATTCACGGTCGTTTCACGAATTTGCTAACACTTATAATTATTTTTCTTGATAATCTAAACTTCTTAAGAAATGATCAATACAAAAGATAGCCAATCATAGACACACCGGCTATGACTTGTTGATAGAAAATAACCCTTTCGACCTATGAAATCTTTACCAATAAATTAAGTTTTGATCGCAATTGTCACATGAAACATAAATATCAATTGATCATAGGAAAACTTGACATTAAATTAAACATAAATCACAATCACAACCACCACTTCATACTACAAACATCATCCTACCAAGTATAGAATGAAACTTAGCTACTCATAACAAATGATGAAATAAACTCAGAAATAAAGGTATTATAAGTCATAATCAAGAGTCTTACAAAGTGGAAAAGTGTTACTAATGATTAGGGTAATGATCCCTAAGAGTTTCGTGATGATAACTTTGCTTATTGGACTCAAAAACTGACTTTTCTAGCACCACCTTGTTCAAATCCGGGAATGGGAGTTTGGACAAGGATGAGAGAGTTTATTTGATGTAGTAATGAGAAGATGATTGAAAGGTATTAAGAGATATTGATAGATGTGTAGTTACATGACCCCAAGGGTCTTATTTATAAGCTAGTTAAGGCCCTAGACTTCAATGGTTGGCTTGGAGAGAAACGAAGTCTAGAATGTTCTTGCATGGAGTCCCTTGAGCTTGCATGAATGTGGACACATTTCTGCCTAGACAAATGTTGGTGGCAACTTCACTCTTGCCAGTGGCAAGTTGGATGTGTGTTGATGGTGGCAACTTTCATGCTGAATATCTTTATTTGCTCCTTGGAAATACTTGTTCTTGCACCCGAAATTAATCTTCAAAGGCTTGTAACTTGTACACGGGTCTTGAACTTGACTAGGATTCTTCCTACTTGTACAATTCTTTACTTTTATGTTGTTTTATACCCCATTCCTGCAATTGGCTACACAAAGACTTGCAAACACAATTGGGCACAAATATGCAAAAAAGTATCATATAATTAACCAATATACTTGTACAAAAGTACGGATAACGCTCCTAAAAACATGTTGGATTTAGGCGTTATCAGTATGTTAAACAACAAGGAGAAATTGCAACAATTTTCTAGTTGTTCGTCGGTTTATCTTAACCACATACCTCAAAAAGTCGGTGATCCCGGTAAATTCTTGATTCCATGTGCTATCTAAGATATGGAAGAATGTTATTCCTTGGCCGATCTTGGTGCTAGAATTAATTTGATGCCTCTTGCAATCTTCAAGTCGCTCAATCTTCCTAATATTACTCCTTCATTAATGTGTATCTGTGACAACCGTGGTTTTGAGGTTCGTCACTTGGTCTTATTTTAAGGTTATTTATGTGTGACTATGTGATTTGAGTGTTTACATGTTATTTTGCGTGAACGAGGTTGGTGTGGATATCGTTTATGGGTATAAAGTACTCATAAGTAAATCAAGGAACGGTTATTTCATGTTCATGAGCTCACAAATTAGTGACTATGAAATGAAATGGTGTTATTTTGGTGTTTACGTATACGTATAAGTATTATAGTAAATTGTATTTTTTTAGGATTTGGGGTTTAGCATTTAGAGGTCTCGGGTAACGTGTTTCGTCATGTGAGTATTTTTCGGGATGGTTTTCAGTCATTTAGGACTTAGTTATAAAGTTTATTTCAAAATTTAAGATTTTTTTTAAAACTGTATATTTTACGTTTTTTACGGTATACGCGTAAATTTGACTAGTTTTACGGTTTTGAGGTTTTGAAGGCTTTAGGAGCTGAAATAAATTAAGGAAAATTAAAGTAATATTGTTATTACAATTATTAATTAGTTTAATAAAAAAACGAAATTATGGGGGGTAAGGGTCGGTTAAAACAAAAAGAAGGAAAAAAAAAGGAAAGTGGGCAGTTATACTTGGGCTAGGACTTGTGAATAACTATATAAGGTGTAAAATAAGATAGAAAAGACATAATAACTGGATCAAAATAAAAAAACGACGGCCAATTGAGAAAAGTTGGGGTTCTTCAAAAAAATCTTGGTTTCCATTAATCTTAAGGTAAAACCTTCAAATCCCTTTTCAATTTAATTGTTTTTAATTCTTTCTCAATCATCTTATGATGGATTTAGGTTAGGATTTAAATTAAAATCTTTATATTAATGATATTATAATGATTAGGTGAATTAGGGCTTGTAATTAGTGGAGTTATGGGTAATTAATTAGACTAATTATGTTAAAATCGTTTTCTAAAAACTGGGCAAAATTTTAGGTCAATTGTTTTGACCATATATAGAGTTATACAAACTCTTATTTTACGATCCAAGTATCCCTGGAAATAAAATTGACTTGTCTTTCAAATGCAAGAAACGAGAATTAAATTGGAGGTCGGGAAGTGGGTCAAAAACAGGTTACGACAGTCGGAGGTCAAAACAGTTTTGAAATCAGCGGGTTTTCAATTAATGTTTTAGGGTGATTGGGGTACTTAGGAGTACACTTGAGCCCTCTAATGAGCATTGGAGTTGTTTTATATATTAAATAAGAGGCCTGGAGGAGGGCTAAGCAAATGGGTTAGGGTAAGATCCCTTAATCATAACAAACTTTTTGTATGTTCAAAATCAGTAAAATCCGGAGAGACAAAAGTATATATATATATATATATATATATATATATATATATATATATATATATATATATATATATATATATATATATATATATATATATATATATATATATATATATATATATATATATATATATATATATATATATATATATATATATATATCGGGGCCTTAAACAGTATCTTTAAGGTTGGGGCAAAGGGTATGAGTTAGCTAACATATGTAAGGGCATAGGGTTTCCTTTACAGAGGCCATGGGTATGGTTAGGTGGGCGTTTGGCTAATAGTTTGGAGACCTAAAAACCGGGACTGTTTTGGGTAAAATGTTAACGAGACGGGTTATGAAGTAAACTAAGTTAAGGGCTTTATAGAGGGGTGTAATGAGATGCTTAGAGCATATAAATGAGGTATATATATGGGAGAAGGTTAGATGTCCATCATGGGTTGATGAGCCATTTTAGTGTTTGGTTCATGTTTTGATTGTGTGCTTTTGTTTGTTAGCTTTTTGCTAGTGCGCGGATTTTTGGAGAAGCTCAATCAGGTGAGTTTCATAGTCCCATGTCTACTAATGATTTTGACTTCCAGATGGGATGGAAGAGACACTGTCTTGTTTTTACAAATTATGCCGTGAATGTTTTGTGTTTGGTGATGGACTTGTGCATACTTATGTGATTAACCGCTAGTTGATTCATGATTGTTTTATGTTTTGACTTGGTACCAAGGGGATGTTGACAAGATGGGGCCTTGGGGAGGTACATAGATGTGTGAGCATCTATGGGAACAATGGATAATGACAAGGCTGGGCCTTGGGATTGGTACATAGGTGTATGGGCGCCTATGGTACCATGGTGTTTGGTAAGGCTGGGAGCCTTGGATTTGGTTTGGTTTGTTAAATCTTGAATATTAGTTGTTAATGCATGTTTGTATCACATTGTCCATATGTTCATTTGTTAGTGGTTGTTGTTCACAACTTATGGTTTGATTTTGGTGTTGGAGTCTAAACCTATGACACTCACCAACTTTATGTTGACGTGTTTTAGTGTCTCTTTCAGGTGAGAGTGTGGTTAAGCTTGAGAATAGAAGTGGCTAGTTTCGGAGGCATTTGGATTGCATTTAGAAGGAGATCCCCGTTCCTTCTTAGTTTATTTTTCTGTTTGTTTCAATAAGTGATACTATGAACCTATATGCTGATTTGTTTGTGTTATTTGTTTGTCTTGGGTAAGAGGTAGGACTGTTACCTACTTACCTAGACTCCTGCATTGATGAGATATTGTCATGACATTTGTGTCACCTTTTATGACATTTCTAATTCATATAGTTCTCTCTATGGACACGCTATTGTTGTGATGATATCCATTCGTCGCATCCCATATTCCGCCATGATGGGGTGTGACAGAATGGTATCAGAGCCAATGGTTATAGAGAATTAGGTTGCCTAGTCTAGTAACCTAGTCTATAGCTTAAGGGTCCATGTATATAGGCGTCATAGGAGTATGTGTGCATTTTATATTAATTAAAGTTTTCTGGATGTTATTGGTTTTTACTTGCGATGTTTGTTAAGTTTTGACTAGTATGGGTTGAACCATAGTAGTTCATACTTAGCCACATGTTATTTTCTTTTTGGGGTGTGACTAGTCCTGGTTGAACCATAATCATCCACGCTAGTCATTGTCGTATTTTGCTTAAATTGTACATTATACTACATAATTTGGTACATGGTAGTTTCTATCTTTTGTTGGGTTATTTTATGTATCTGAGGTATAGTATTTTTCTTTTGATGTTTAAGTCATGTTCCCTAAGAATCATGTGGTGGTTCGAGTTATTAGGAGTAGGTGGATATGAAGGATTTTAAGTTGTTTCCACTCTTATGGGCGACATGACTTATAACTGATTATGTTTTCGTTTTTGGATTTAGTCTATGCTATTTTAGCTAGACTATGGATTTATGTATTTCAAGAGTTTGACTATGTTAATTTAATGGATGGAGGTTTGGACTTTTTTGGTTATGTGGTTATGAGCTTATGTGAGTAGATGGATATATGTGTTATGTGTTGTATTAATTCTTATAAGTGTCATCATAGGAAGGAGTGCATTGGGGAAGGGTAATTGTATAAATATGGTGGCCAACATAGTTATACAAGTACCACAACTTCAATGGATTCCTAAGTATGATTGCATGAAAGAGGGTTAGTACATGCTTGTATAGTAGATTTTACGGATTTAATTATATGTATCTCGATATGCCTATATATGTATGATCCCCTACAATTATCGATTGTATCCTTAGGAGGGTGGCTAGCTCGCTTTTTTTATATTAAACCTCTGTTGTAGCGTATTCTTTGAGTTTTGTATTTCACGTGTACGTTTTAAAATGGTGTTCTTGGTTTTAAGTCTATTGAAATAACTTGGGATTTCTTTTGAGATAATGAAATCTTTTGTGTTGGGTCTTACATTCCTTTTAGTCGGTATATACTGAAAAGACTTGGAAATCTACTATAGAGTTGGATAGTTGGTTGTATTCGGTAAAATAAGGGTAAGGTGTTGAAGTCGTGTTTGAAACAAGATGTAACATAAGATTTTTTTTTAATCAACACTTATTTATTTCAAATTCTAAAAGACTTTCTTTAAAATAAAGCGAAATAAAATTTCTTTCTACTTAAATAATTTATATATATGAGCTTAATCAATATACGTCATTTATAATTATTTATGCAAGAATAAACAAAGTTCATGAAAATTTCACATAAATTTATTTATTTTCATTTAAAAAGGATTACGTTAATTACTAAGAGGATTCTTTAGTTTTTTTAAAAAACAATTAGTATAAAACTGTTTTGGTCATAACTTGTTCGTTTTTAAAGCTTTTTGGGTGATTCAAAAGCCTAAAATTATGTACTCGGAATGTACTTTTCAAATATTTGATATGTATAGTCATGGGGTGTCAGTAGCTTGATCGAAATTTTGGTACAAGTGACGGGTTCAAGGTTGAGTTTTAAATAGTAGTTTTTTTTATGATTTGGGATGCACGGGATACCTAGTCTTTGAGTTGAGTTTGAGATCGTCTAGAAGGTTATTGGTAGATTTTTTGAGTCACATAGATGTGGTGAGGAAAGAAAAAAAATATTCTTTTGGAAAAGTCGATCTTGTGCACGGTTTAAATAATATGTCGCGGGGCATAAGATGTTTTGGTTGCCATTAAGTGTTTCTTGGATCATTTTTCGTTGCCATGAGTAATTTGAATTGGTACATGTTAGAGTTTTCCTTTTGAGTTTTTGTGGTTTTGGTCTGTTTTAACTCGTGCACGTGAAATGTCGTTAGTTATCCGTGGGTTTGATTCATTGATCGTAGCTAGTGGATTCAGGATGTAGTTTTGGGCTCGTATTGTTTGGGAGCGTTGAGGTAGACATATGAAAGACTTGGTCGCGTATACACGATTAAGTAGGTGGCCCTGAGAGAATGGTCGGAATACCCTTAGTAGGGATGAAAGAGTTATAAATTCGTAGATGAACTAATGTGGTCATGAGGTCTCTTAGGAGTGCCAAGGGAAATGAATAGAGATTTGTATAATGTATGGATATTGGCACAAGTAACGCGCCATAGAGAGTGTTGGAAGGGGGATATAATACCTCAAAGGTATTTATGATTGTTCGTAAGGCATGTAAGTTTTCCGAAAATTTCTTGAGATTTAGTAGGTTTGCCTATTACTGTGAGGTAGAACCATAAATAGAGCAAGTAGGAGAAGTGAGAGGAGTTGTAGTTAGTGACTTTCCAAGGAAATTGTTGATGGAATGATGTTAAGAGCAAGAGTTGTTAGAAATTGAAACGGATGCAAGGTAAAATTTGAGTTGCTTAGTAGTAGATTGGCTGTGAAAAGCGGTTGAGTGGTCTGATAAGAGGAAGTATTGGTCTTTTAGAATACGTGTAGATTTTCGCGAGAAGAACGAGGTAGAAATTTATTCGTATTGCTTCTAAGAGAGGTTGCAAGGAGGACGTAGTTGAAACTGCTAAGGATGTTATATGAACGCTTTGGGTTTACGGTTATGATTTTGGCTTCGCCGAGGCACTAGCAGTTTTCATGGAGTCAATGAACCGGGGGTGCATGACAATATATAAACGAGTTGTCATCGGGAGCATCGACGACATCTTGATCTACTCAAATCTAAGAAGGAGAGTGAGGCGAATTATGAGTTGGTTTTGGAGTTGTTAGGAAAGGGAATTATACGTGAGATTTTCAAGTGTGAGTTTTAGGATTAAGTTGGCCAGGACGAGTATTCAGAGATGATGGCATATTGTGGAACCAGCAAGGGGCAAAGTGAAGAAGGGTGAGGAAGCGTTTTGGAGGCTAAAGAGGTGGATTGGATAATGAGCAGATCTTGGAATTATCGGAAGGACTGGATAAATTCGCGAAGCATGACGATACGTGGAGCAAGGATTTGGAGGTATACGAGAACGACAAAGAAAGGCGGTTGTTTATACGTTGTGGGAACTAAAGATTTGGAAGAACTAGATAGACTTAGTTAGTGGAGCTGGATTGTTATATCTGCATAGAATGCTAGAGGCATTTGGGGTACGAGACGTAGACAATGATCTATACAGATCATGAATGTCTCCAACACATATTTAATCATCTTGATTGAACATTTGGAAAAGGTGATGGGTGGAGTTAAGTGATGAAAGAAAATTGCAAGGCCAAGTACCATTTGGGAAAGGCAAGCATGGTTGATGAGACATGGAATAAGAAGAATGAAGTGAAGCTGTGACGAACTTGAACTATATGGATGACGTATTAGGGTGGTTTGGATGAAGGATATAGGTTGCACGAATTGAGTTGTCTAAAGAGAGAACGCGTCAACATGTATGTTGCGTGGCTTGGACAATAATATGGAGAAAAGGGACGTAGACTATACTTCCTACATAGATAGGAGTAGCTTAGAAAGGGCGATGTAAGGACGAAGTTGGTGAAAGGAATACATAATGGGGTGGAGGAATAAGTACGATGAGAGTTGGGTGATAGTCGATAGACTGACTAATTCATCTCATATTTCAAGAGGAATGAGAAGTCACGTAGTTGAGAAGTTGGAAGGATTGCGTACGGATGTGATGGAATAGAGGGTTTTGCGTAAAAGTTAGCCTAATATGTATGGAATGCCTTATGAAGGATTATGGCAAGGGAAGAAACGATGGGAAGCAAGCGTAGTATACCGTTGATAGACTAATGTTTGGTATGAGCATACTACAGGGGTAATTGAGAAAGACGCCTAGAGCATTGGCGTGAGATTTGGAGATAGTTGGAGAACGCATTATATTAGGAAGAATTCTCCTACAAAGAGAGAGTCACCGGTGAGAGGGGCATATTCCCCATTGATGAGGATGTAAGGAATAAAGGAGGAAACACCTAAATTATAGGCTGAAGACGGGATATAAGATGGTAGGGAAATTAAGATTGTGGAGAGACAAGCGAAAAGTAGTATGGAGGAAGAATGATTCGAGGGAGCAAGAGGTTGTGAAGATAGTGGGGTGATATTGAAGATAAACCGTTAGAGCAAGAGGTTAGTAGTCACGAACAATGGAACGTCCACCTAGAGAAAAGGTGTAACACATGTTAGTATGGAGGATGGTTAGTTACTTGGTGCCGAGCATGGGAAAGCAAGGATGAGGTGGTGGTTATGACATGTTTCTTGTGAATATTATGGGAAGCTTTTGGTTATTGATGAGATGGCATTTATACATGATCTCATTGTTCTTTTTGGGCTTTAAATGCATTAAAATGTCATAAAATACCATATATATGATTGTATTTGTTTACTTGTGTGTTTTAGGTATGGATATCGTGAAAAAGACAAAAGATCACAAGAAACAAGGAAAAACAGACACGAGAAACGAAGCCATACAAAGAACCAGACCCTAGTTCATGATTTATCCAAGATTAACCCTTGAAGACTTGAAGATTTACAATATTGATCCTCAAAATATGAAGAAATGACACTTAAAACCCTTGTATATTCATAATTACAAGTTTGGTCCCTTAAGTTTGTCAAAATTACAAAATGGTGCTTCAACTTTGAAGAAATGGCAAGTTTAGTCCCTCAACAATTCTATATTGTCAATTATGGTCCCTCATGAAGTCAAAAATACATTGAAGACCTTTGAAGATCAAGAATGTCCAAAATCAGTCCTTCAAATATGCAAAAGTGGCAAAAATAACCCTTGAAACCTTATTTGCAAAGTTTTGTGGCCAAAATATAAACTTGGAAAGTTTATTAACAAAGGAAATACGTTTGGTTGGCTGAAAAAAATGTTATTCACTATTTTCCAAAAATCAAGGACCAAAACTGCCAAAACCCAAAGTTCAAATCCCTGAAAAAGCGGGTAACACTTACTGTAGCAATTTTTACCACCAAGAACACCCTTTTTACCCAGGTTTAAAAAGAAAGAAAACAAAGAGGAAAAAGGAATTGGCTATAGCCACGTGTGATTCACATCACCTCAATCACATCCCACAACAAATACCTTAAACTCCACTACCATAAAGATACCCCACGCCCCACTCACATGACGACACATGGCAGAAAAGTATGACATGGCAAAATCAATGGTCTCAAGTTATTCCTTGGTCACTAAGCACCCAATGAACGTCCCTGATCCATCAAATCAAGCTGGCAACAAGCCTATAAGATTCTGCAAGGCTAGTTTAGGAAATTTAGTTGCTAGGGTTTATGAATAGTGTTTGTAAGCATTTGCCTATAAAAGGAGACCTCAACTTGTGAGAGTCCCTTGTTCCAGATTTTGGCTATTATCTTTGTAATTCCTTTTTATTAAAATAAAATTTGAATTTCTTAAAATTGTGAAATCTCTTTTGTGTTTTATAAAAGTTTGGTGTTAGAATAGCTGAAATCTGAGTTCCCTTAGATGTTACAGACCTTCCTTAATCTTGTGGTTAAGGAACGTCTATGTTTGTTAAGTTTTCAAAGGTTCAAAAACCTTGAAATCTCTGTTTCTGTTTTACCTATAATCTTGTACTAATCCTTAGCCAAAAGCCTAAAGCTCCTTCAAGCTTGTTGACACCAAGACTAAGAAGAGATTGAAGCTATTTGGTGAGTTTTTGTTCATTTGTGTTGAAGAATCAAAAGCATCAAAACCTGGTTCTACTTTGAACATCAGCAGGTTTTGATCTTCTTTGTGAAGAACCTTGGTCTTGTTCTAGTTGTTGAACAAGGTCCAAGGAGCATTGCTGATCTCCTTTGGATGTAAAGGGAGATAGGTGTGGCCTCTTGTTTAACTTTCCCCTAAAAATTTCATGATATAGCCTGTTTTGGAAGTTTGGACTGTGATTTTGTGTTCTTGTGTTTGAGGTTGTGATTTTTGTGTTTGAATCTGTTAGTTGTCATCTAGGAAGTGTGTTTGAATCATAAAATCAGTAGGTTGTGCTTAGAAATCACAAGTTGCTTTGAAAAGTTGTGGATTAAGGTGTGTTTGGGATAACAACCTGTTTTGGATTTGTGTTGTTTTGAGTTGGTGCTTTGTGTTGCTTTGTGTTGAAACATGTCTCATAAGTGTAAGTGGTCATTTATCTGCAAGCTTTGTGCATATAAACTCCTAGAATCAACAATAGGCTCTAAAATCTTGAATACTTGTTGAAACTGGCTGAGGTTTGGAGGACACCTAGTTCTAATCATAGACTAGGGTTAACAAGTGATAAATCCTAGTTAGTTACATCAGGGAAGTAGGATTGAAGTGTTGAAATTGGATCTTTGGTCATTTATATCAGCAAAGTGTGCATTTGTTCTTGAAGTTCATATCAGCAAGTTGAATCTGCTTTAATCTTGTTCCATACTTTGATTCAGTGATTGATTTAAGTTTGTTTGTGCTTAATAACAGTTTATATAGCTTGTGTATGCATCTGGTTGAATTTGGTGTGCTTATTCTTGCTCAAACTGCTTAAGTGTTCATAACAGCTTATTATCCAAGTCTGTGCTAGATCTGAGCATCTTTTGATTTTTCTGTGCTAATTGGTGATACTGAAGTGTGTTATTGTGCTTGATTGTGACTCCTTGTGATTAACTGATCACTTGGGTGCCCTTGTCTTCAAACAAAACATACAGAATCTCTCTAAAATCAAAGGTCAAATAGTCAAGGCGGTGGGAACCAGTTCCTACTGAAAGTTCCCCCTGCTAGTGTTAATTGGACATCAGCTTATTAATAAGCTATTCTAGCTTATCAAAACGTGCAACAACTTCAAATTTGTTATAGGTGCTCCTTATTTGACCCATTTGTTCATTCTGGAGCATTTGAGGAGTTGACCTTTAGGTTTGACTAGAAAACCAACTCAATTGACTTTTTCAGCCAGCTTATTGCTTAATTCCAGCTTATTGGTTTTGCTTATTGGATTTTGGTTGATTGATTTGGCTTATTGAAGTCATTTGTAACCTTTTGCAAGTTGAATCAAGTCCTGAGGTGCCCTAGAACTCAAATCCGACAATTTTTCTTTTAGTGGATTTGTACTTGGCTTATTTCTGGCTTATTGAGTGTGATTTTTCAAAATTTCTTTTTACAGATCTCTTTAGTATCCCAAAAGAAGGTTGTGTGTCAAATTAGAGCTTATGGCATTGGCTTATTGCTTAATGGGCTTATTGGCCCAATAAGAATAAGTTGTGTGTTCATTAAGCTGTGATAAGCTCATTTTCAGCTTTTGGGCCTTCAGATTTTTGTGTTTAGAATTGAATTTTGAGTCAGATAGGGCTTTTCCAAGTCATTTGGGCTTATTTTGACTTTTTGGGCTAAAAAGCCCATTAAGGTTGACTGAATTTGCTTTTAGCCCATTTGGGGGCCCATTAGGGGTAATTTGGTAATTTCACTTTCATTTTCTGATTATTTAGGTTAAAATAAACTAGTTTGCAAGTTTTTAGAATTTTTTATAATTTTTGGATTTTTAATATTATTTTAATATTATTTTATTATTATTTTTCAAATTTCACTTTTTTGCACTTTTTATATTTTTCTTAGCTTAAATACATTAAAATAGGAATTTTGCAACTCTTAGATTAATTTTATCATCTTTAGATTAATTTTTATAATTATTTTAAGTTTTAATAGTTTTTAAATTATTTTAAATAGTTTTTATTAGTTTAAAAATTTATAAAATTAGTTTTTAATCTTTTTAGGTCATTTTAGAGGTTTACCAATTGAAAAAAATTTATTTGGGCTTTTTGATAATTAATTTGATTTTTAGGGCTTTAATAAACATTTAAAAATTAATATTTAATTAATTAAAAGGTTTGAAAAAGTTTTGATCATTGGTAAACTCTTAGTTTATTTATTTTGATTTTTGGTAAACTTTTGGGATTTTTCAGAATTAATTTTTATTTTTGTACTTTTTACGGTTTTACGTTTAGTCGTAGTAGTAATTAATTTCACGTCTTCGTCATTCTCTTTTCTCATCCCCTTCTACCCAATATTAATCTCAAACCAATTACGAATTATTCACACAAATATACCTCCTTGGGAAACGAACTTTCACCTTAGGGTCATTAGTGTTTGATTTTCCTAAATATCACTTAATACTTACCGCTTTTACGCCTTTTTCCTAAAAGGTCGTATTTTACCACAATCATTTTGGCGCCGCTGCCGGGGAGGTGTGTCGTGATTAATTTGTCTTGTTGTTTTTAATATTAACCATAAAGAGTATTTGTATTAGTAGAAATCTACTAATACGTATTATCGGTTTTTTGGTTTTTCTTGTGAAATTATTATTACTATATTGTATTAAGTATCACAATCAATTCAAAATATCTCCAAAAGTGTGAAAACACAACCTTAATTGGGATTTGATCTCCTAATTATTGTATTCGAATCTCAAACAAAAGAAAAAGGCAAAAATAGATAAATACTTTCGTGAAGCTCGATTTTGAAAAATACGAACTATAAGGTGGGTATAAGGCGGGTATTATAAAATATACCCTAAGGAAAAAGGCTCTTAAGTGCTTCGCGCCGCCTCGTTTCCCCGCTTGCTTGTGAGTATTTTGAGATTGAAGGCTAATCGAGGGTTTTGCCGCCCAAAGTATTATTACGTATCATATATATTTGCTTGGTTTCTTTGTGATTAAACCCTCTTGAACATTTTGGTTTTCACCAAAGTTCTAAAGTCATTCGAAGGCGTTCACTCCACGTGATCGTTTTCATTCTTTTGAGGCTTCTTTAATCAAGAGTTTGATTCGAGGAGAGATTTGGTAGATTGTTGTCTACGAAGATACACCAAAATCCAAAAAAAATGAAAATTCACAAAACACCCAAAAAGAATCTTCTTTGCTAACCTCCCATTCTTCGTGAAGTTTATGATCACTCGTAATCAAGCAAAACGAGCTCGTAAACGTCTTCAAAAACAAGCAAATCAAGAGACATTGATTGAAGAACAAACTCCAATTGTTGAACCTATTGTAGAACAAGAAGTCGTAATGGCTAATCGTACTATGATGGAGTTGCTTCAAGCACCCACCAAGGGTTTTGGAGAGGCCATTGTGATTCCCGCTATACTTGCGGGGAATTTCGAGATTAAGACGGGTTTAATGTCGATGTTGCAAGCTAATAAGTTTAGAGGTCATGAGAAAGACAACCCGCATTACCACATAAGGAATTTTAATCGTCTCACCGCTACTAGCAAGTTTAAGGATGTTCCACATGACGCCATTAAGATGATGTTTTTTCCATACTCGTTAGATGGACCCGCTAAAATTTGGCTTGAGAAAGAACCGCCAAATTCGATTTTGACATGGGGTGATCTCGTTTCTAAGTTTGTGAACAAATTTTTCCCACCATCTAAAACAACACATTTGAAAAATGAGATTTCAAGATTTGTACAACGAAATAATGAAAGTTTTTCAATGGCATGGGAACGATTTAAGGAAATGTTACATGAATGTCCACACCATGATTTTTCGGAATTACATCAAGTTGATACTTTTTATAATGGGCTTAATGATCATGAACGAGATTATTTGAATGCCGCCGCGGGTGGTAATTTTTTGTGCAAAACAACCGATGAGGCTTTAAAGATTATCGAGAATAGATCTAAGGTTTATCGCCCTCGTAACACACCGAGTGTTGCCAATATGGGTTCGTCATCGTCGTCATCGTCTCGTAGCATTAATGCCTTACATGATGAAGCTAATGAGGAAAATCGGTTTTTCAATAGATTTGCTAATCTTATGACTCATTGGAAAGCACAAGAGGCTTTGAATTCCGCGTCGGTTAAAGCGGTTGATAAGAGTTGTTTGTCTTGTGGTGGAGCTCATGATCTTTCCGAGTGCATTACCGCCAGTGGTAACACTTCGAGTGCTTACGTAGCAACGGGAACTTACAACCAAAACGGCCAAGGTTCCCGCCCAAATCAAGCTCCACCAAATCAAAATGCTAATAACTATTGAAACAACAACCAAGGTGGTAATTATCAAGGCAATTCACGTAACTACAACAAAGGGAATTATCAAAGTGGGAATCGACAAGTTACTAATCAAAACGAAAACCGTGATTTTCAAAACACTACACAAGGTTTTCAAAATGCTCACACTAAAAATCTTCAAGGAGAATTTTTGGATTATGCTAAAGCAAATGATGCTAAGTTTGATAACATGCAACGTGAGATGATTAGCTTAAGATCCGAGTTGAAAAACGAGCTTAAAACGAACTTGCTAATGAACTTAAAACTCATGCAAATAAAATGGAAGGAAATGTTCAACGTCTTCAACAAAATCAACAAAAGATGGAACAAGGACAACATGAGATTAAGCAAGAATTGTTAAAAGCAGATTTAAGGCAATCAAAATTTTAAGACCTAATGGCAAAAATATCTGAAGCGATCATGTGTAAACCCTCTTCCTCGGGTGGTCTTCCTAGTGATACCATTGCAAACCCGAAGGGAGAAATGAAGGTTATTACTACACGAAGTGGTAAAACTTTCAAGGAACCAATCTCTCGTCCAAGTACTTCTACGAAGAAGGAAATCGAGAAAGAGCCCGAGGTGATGGTCGAAAAGGAGCATATCACAATCCCACGAAGTACCGCTCATACCACACCTACGGTTGAACCAATACCAATCATGGAACCCGAGATTCCAAGGCCGTTGCCTAATGTCCAACCCACACCACCCTTACCTTACCCTTCGAGATGAAACAAAGAGAAATTGCAAGAACGTAACAAACAACAAATCGAGCTTTTTATAAAAATGTTTCAACAAGTGCATTTTGATGTGAGTGTAGCCGACGCGTTGTTATATATGCCTCGTTTCGCTTCCACTTTTAAAAGTATGATGAGCGATAAGGAAAAGCTTTCAAAGCTTGCTAATTGTTCTTCGGTTTATCTTAACCGCATACCGGAAAAAGTTAGTGACCCCGGAAAGTTTCTCATTCCTTGTGACATACAAGATATGAAATAATGCCTCGCCTTGGCCGATCTTGGTGCGAGCATTAATTTGATGCCATTTTCCATTTGGAAATCGCTTTCGCTTCCGGCTCTTACTCCTTCGAACATGTCTATCGAGATGGCCGATCATTCTACGATTTTAGCATGTGGAGTAGCCGAAGATGTTTTCGTGAAAGTGGGGAAGTTCTACTATCCCGCTGATTTTATAGTAGTTGACATCCCCGCGGATCCTCAAGTTCCTCTAATTTTAGGTCGTCCATTTTTAGACACCTCGAGATCGCTTATCGACGTTCATGCAAGAACTATCACTTTGAGATTCAACGAAGAGGAACTTGTTATAAACGCTACTCAAAACTCAAAACCTTCTCATGTTTATGCAATCGCTACCATCAATCACATTGACTTAGTTGATGTGGTTTGCGATGAGTTTTCACAAGAAGTGTTAGGTTTTTCCGATAGCTCATCAAGTGGCAATCCCACTATTTTGGATCTGATTCTTGCTAATTCCACACCAAATCTCACTCCATTCCAAGGAGGCTATTTCACTTCAAATGAAATCGACAATGAAGATGAGGTGTTTATTAGTAATGATACTTCTATTCCACCATTTCTTCCGCCGATGGAAGTTATGAGTGTTGAGCCAAAATCTTCAATCGACGAACCACCTATCCTTGAACTGAAAGATCTTCCATCTCACCTTGAATACGCATTTTTGGAAGGTGATGACAAGTTGCCGGTTATTATTGCAAAAGGTCTTGCTAATGATGAAAAAACCAAGCTCTTGAAAGTTCTTAAAGCTCATAAAGGGGCAATTGCGTGGAAAATTTCCGACATTAAGGGTATTGACCCAAAATTTTGTACTCACAATATTTTAATGGAGGAGGACTACAAACCCTCAATTCAAAGTCAAAGAAGGGTAAAGCCCAAAATTCACGATGTCATAAAAAATGAAGTTTTGAAACTCCTTGACGCGGGAATGATTTATCCTATCTCCGATAGCCCATGGGTGAGCCCAATCCATTGTGTCCCTAAAAAGGTAGGAATGACCGTTGTGCCTAATGAAAACAACGAGTTAATTCCCACTCGTGTTGTGACCGGTTGGAGGGTGTGTATTGACTACTGAAAGTTAAATGACGCCACTCGTAAAGACCACTTTCCTTTGCCCTTCATGGATCAAATGTTGGAGCGACTCGCGGGAAATGAATTTTATTGCTTTTTAGATGGTTTTTCCGGTTACTTTCAAATCCCTATCGACCCTCGTGATCAAGAGAAGACTACGTTTACGTGTCCTTATGGAACGTTTGCTTATCGTAGGATGCCTTTCGGACTTTGTAATACACCGGGTACGTTTCAAAGATGTATGATGGCCATTTTTCACGATATGATCGAGAAGTCGATGGAAGTGTTTATGGATGACTTTTCGGTGTTTGGCAATTCGTTCACGTCGTGTTTATCTAATCTCGAGCAAATGTTAACACGTTGTGAAGAAACCAATCTTGTGCTTAATTGGGAAAAATGTCATTTCATGTGTAAACAAGGAATCGTCTTAGGACATAAGGTCTCGAAAGCGGGGATTGAGGTCGATAAAGCTAAGGTAGACGTCATCGCCAAGTTACCTCATCCCAAAACCGTTAAAGGAGTTAGGAGTTTCCTAGGCCACGCGGGCTTTTATCTTCGTTTCATCAAAGACTTTTCGAAAATCTCTTGACCTATGACACATCTTCTCGAGAAGGATGCTCCTTTTAATTTCAATGAGGATTGTGTTAGAGCTTTCAAAACTCTTAAAAGGAAACTTACCGAAGCTCCCATTCTTGTTGCTCCTAATTGGGAATTACCCTTTGAAATCATGTGCGATGCAAGTGATTATGCTATAGGGGCCGTTTTAGGGCAACGTTATGAAAAGTATTTCCGTCCTATCCATTATGCTAGTAAGACGATGACCGGGGCTCGATTAAAGTACACCACAACGGAAAAGGAATTCCTTGCCGTGGTCTATGCTTTTGAGAAATTCCGACCTTATCTCGTCTTAACTAAAAGCATCGTGTATACCGACCATTCGGCTATCAAGTATCTCTTAGCTAAGCAAGATGCTAAGCCGAGATTGCTTCGTTGGATGCTCCTCCTCCAAGAATTTGATGTCACCATGCTTGACAAAAAAGGAGCCGAGAATCTAGCGGCTGATCATCTCTCTCGTCTAGAAGATCCTCACAAAGATGTTTTCGAGAACAAGGAAATCACCGAAACATTTCCTCTTGAGACTCTCGGTGTAGTGAATTCTAAAGACACCACCCCATGGTTTGCCGACATTGCAAATTACCATGCGGGCAATTTCATAATCAAAGGTATGCCGACACAACAAAAGCGAAAATTCTTTCGTGACGTCAAGTTCTATTTTTGGTACGACCTTTATCTCTTTCGGGTTTGTGCGGATCAACTCGTTCGACGTTGTGTTTTTGGTACCGAAGCTTCTGACATCCTTAGAGCTTGCCACGAGGGACCCACGGGTGGTCACCATGGTTCTAATCTCACGGCTAAGAAAGTGTTCGATGCCGGCTTCTTTTGGCCTTCTATCTATCGTGATGCACACGCACTTGTAAAGTCGTGTGATTCGTGCCAACGTCAAGGAAAATCGTCTCAACGTGATGAAATGCCGCAAAACATAATTCAAGTGTGTGAGATTTTTGACATTTGGGGCACAGACTTTATGGGGCCGTTCCCATCGTCTCATGGTAACATGTATATCCTCGTCGCGGTGGACTACCTTTCTAAGTGGGTGGAAGCTAAGGCTTTACCTACTAATGATGCTCGTGTGGTAGTGAAGTTTTTGAAGCAACTATTCTCTCGGTTCGGAACCCCTCGTGCTATTATAAGCGATCGTGGAACCCATTTTTGTAACGACCAATTCGAGAAGGTCTTAAAGAAATATGGAGTTACTCATCGTCTTTCTATGGCTTATCACCCGCAAACGAGTGGGCAAGTCGAGGTTTCGAACCGAGCTTTGAAGAGGATTTTAGAGAGGTCGATTGGAGAAAACCGTGCTTCATGGTCCGACAAACTCGATGACGCTTTATGGGCCTTTAGGACCGCTTATAAGAAACCTATCGGTTGTACTCCTTATAATTTAGTCTATGGAAAGAATTGTCATTTGCCCATTGAATTGGAGCACAAGGCATATTGGGCCCTTAAGCATGCAAACTTTGACTTGAAGACCGCGGGAGATCACCGGAAAATACAATTGAATGAATTGGATGAACTAAGAGACAATGCTTATGAAATTTCATTGATTTTCAAAGAAAAAACTAAAGAGTTTCACGATGCAAAGATTAAAAACCGGGTTTTTAACGTTAGTGATCAAGTGTTACTTTTTAACTCTAGACTTAAGATATTTTCCGGGAAATTGAAATCTCGTTGGTCGGGTCCTTTCACCGTTACACAAGTGTTTCCTTATGGGACCATCGAGCTAGCTCAAGATGATGGTCCTAACTTCAAGGTGAACGGACATAGGCTTAAGCACTACTTTGGTGGGGAAATTCCTTCAATGGTTGACCTCGACCAAGTCACTTTCCCCAATGATAATTAGCATTGAGGGGATCGAGTCGAGCTCATGACTCGGTAATCAAAAAACGAGGTGCCTCGTGGGGGAGATCCCATGCTTATCCTTTTATGCTTTCTAATAAATAATGAGAGGGGATTTGTGCCCTTCCAACTCGTTGTCTCGTGGTTGTTTGTGATTGTGTTATCTAGATCATCATCATCTACGATTGAAGACTCTCGTGTTCATTTACGTGAGCCTCCATCGTTTGCTTGAAGAAGTTTTTCACGAATTCATGACATATCCTTTATTGTTCTAACAATTATCTTTTAGCATACTTAATAAACGGCTTTAGATATATTGTTGATCACCCTTTCCATGCTAGATCCTAAGCATTCGATTCTTCGTCTCTAGTATGGGTGCTCCACCTTTAGACTCGAAAACATTGCCGACAATGTTTACTTTTAGTATGGGGGTGAATAGGTACTTGCTTTGCTACGCCCTCACGTTTTCCAACTTTCAATGTTTTGTTTTGTTTTGTTGCTAATAAGGCTAAAAATGGCCAAATTTTAAAAAAAATTCTTAGTTTTAATAAGTGTTTTTAAGACACGAATGTATATTTTCCGATGGGTAGAATAAGAGCTAATTTTTGACTTGATGGGCATTTGGAGCCCTTTACATTCCTTAACCCGCTCAATTCAAGTTTTGCTAGACTTTTATATAGGGAACTTTAAAACGCGAAGGTCTTAGCTCATTCGGGTTAAGAACAAGAACTTTTCGCAAGTTCCTATAATTGATCCTAGAAAGTCACTTATCAAGGGAACTATAAAATGCATTCTCTAAACTTGAAAAAGTCCAAGAAAGTGCAAGATCCTATAGGTGGCTTGAAAACCCAAAACTTTGATTTGATATAGTCTTAATGAAAGCTAATCCAAATTTCGCTTAATTTTGACTTGCATGGCTAAGTATTGACGAGTCTCTTTAATTAGAGGTCTTTATATAGTGAAGAACGAGAAGTGATAGAGTTAGACAAGTGATCATGCTAAACGTAGAACATGAAAATGTTCTTTCAAAAACTCATATGTTTTTAATTGTGGCTTTTTCTTCCCATAAGATCAATGCATTAGGATAAAAATAATTGCAATAAGTAAGGTAATACAATTTGAAAGGTTACTTAGCTTCTAGCCCAAGATCGTTTAAAAGTTGATCGTGGTTGAATAGAGTTCATAGCCAAGGCATAACTTATTGAAGCGGGACGCGAAGATTGGTGAAGATCCAAAAAGGCCCTAACAAGGCATGAGGAGCTCTATTTTGTTGCTAAAAATCCAAGATGATGTGAAGTATCCTTATTCCTAAATCAATATGAAGGATCGAGACACACGACGAAAAGCAATTACTCCCCTAAAGATCATGGAGAAAGTCTATCCAAAAAGACCCTAACAAGATATGAGGATAAATATATCCAAGTCCTAAAAGGAGGCGGATCGTTGCATATCAAAGTCCAAAATAAAGATTGAAGAAAAATGATTAAGTCGTGGTCCAAGTATGAAGAATCTCTTCAAAAACGTCAAGTGAAGAAATTCCAAAATATGAAGAGAAGACCATAATTTCAAGAACGTCTTCCCAAGATTTGAAGTATGAAGTACATGCCAAATATCGGTCCGAGAAAGGTCTCAAATCGTGAAACGAGTTATGCCAAGATATGAACTTAAGGAGATACACGAGAAGCCGTTTTAAGAGATTTTGTCCTTCGGCTAACTATCGATTAAATCGTGCTACTTTGCTTTCGGACTAATAAATACTCAAATAAGTTAATATGAATCACTTGTGATCCATGACAAATAGTTAAAAAATGCTAGTAACCCATTTCCTTTTATAATAACTAGGATTGCGGGGAGAAGAAGTATTACACAATTTAGACGTATGAGTAGTGTTAGCATTGTGACTTGTACCAACAATGATCTCGTTTTTTCACTTAGCATGGAATGTATGACAATCAAGGAGGACGAAATTTACTCTATGGGACATTTACTTGTTTCTATACTTTGACCCTAAAAAGTCACATTCGTGATGAAAATCATACATTATGTCTTTACACATCTTCGTAGTATTGTTGCAAGTCTTTTACTTTTCAATGAAGGTTAATAAAATTGAATTTTGGTGATGCTTAGATACTTTATTCTATCATTGCGTGAGGGCACGGCAATGGCTTAGTATGGGGGAGTGATGAGATGGCATTTATACATGATCTCATCGTTCTTTTCGGGCTTTAAATGCATTAAAATGTCATAAAATACCATATATATGCTTGTATTTGTTTACTTGTGTGTTTTAGGTATGGATATCGTAAAAAAGACAAAAGATCACAAGAAACAAGGAAAAACGGACATGAGAAACGAAGCCGTACAAAGAACCGGGCCCTAGTTCATGATTTATCCAAGATTAACCCTTGAAGACTTGAAGATTTACAATTGATCCTCAAAATATGAAGAAATGACACTTAAAACCCTTGTATATTCATATTTACAAGTTTGGTCCCTTAAGTTTGTCAAAATTACAAAATGGTCCTTCAACTTTGAAGAAATGGCAAGTTTAGTCCCTCAACAATTCTAAATTGTCAATTATGGTCCCTCATGAAGTCAAAGATACATTGAAGACCTTTGAAGATCAAGAATGTCCAAAATCAGTCCTTCAAATATGTAAAAGTGGCAAAAATAACCCTTGAAACCTTATTTGCAAAGTTTTGTGGCCAAAATATAAACTTGGAAAGTTTATTAACAAATGAAATACGTTTGGTTGGCTGAAAAACATGTTATTCACTCTTTTCCAAAAATCAAGGACCAAAACTGCCAAAACCCAAAGTTCAAATCCCTGAAAAAGCGGGTAACACTTACTGTAGTAATTTTTACCACCAAGAAGACCCTTTTTACCCATGTTTAAAAAGAAAGAAAACAAAGGGGAAAAAGGAATTGGCTATACCCATGTGTGATTCACATCACCTCAATCACATCCCACAACAAATACCTTAAACTCCACTACCAGAAAGATACCCCAAGCCCCACCTCACATGACGACACATGGCAGAAAAGTATGACATGGCAAAATCAATGGTCTCAAGTTATTCCTTGGTCACTAAGCACCCAATGAACGTCCCTGATCCATCAAATCAAGCTGGCAACAAGCCTAGAAGATTCTGCAAGGCTAGTTTAGGAAATTCAGTTGCTAGGGTTTATGAATAGTGTTTGTAAGCATTTGCCTATAAAAGGAGACCTCAACTTGTGAGAGTCCCTTGTTCCAGATTTTGGCTATTATCTTTGTAATTCCTTTTTATTAAAATAAAATTTGTATTTCTTAAAATTGTGAAATCTCTTTTGTGTTTTATAAAAGTTTGGTGTTAGAATAGCTTAAATCTGAGTTCCCTTTGATGTTATAGACCTTCCTTAATCTTGTGGTTAAGGCACGTCTATGTTTGTTAGGTTTTCAAAGGTTCAAAAACCTTGAAATCTTTGTTTCTGTTTTACCTATAATCTTGTACTAATCCTTAGCCAAAAGCCTAAAGCTCCTTCAAGCTTGTTGACACCAAGCCTGAGAAGAGATTTAAGCTATTGGGTGAGTTGTTTGTTCATTTGTGTTGAAAAATAAAAAGCATCAAAACCTGGTTCTACTTTGAACATCAGCAGGTTTTGATCTTCTTTGTGAAGAACCTTGGTCTTGTTCTAGTTGTTGAACAAGGTCCAAGGAGCATTGCTGATCTCCTTTGTATGTAAAGGGAGATACGTATGGCCTCTTGTTTAAGTTTCCCCTAAAACTTTTATGATATAGCCTGTTTTGGAATTTTGGACTATGATTTTGTGTTCTTGTGTTTGAGGTTGTGATTTTTGTGTTTGAATCTGTTAGTTGTCATCTAGGAAGTGTGTTTGAATCATAAAATCAGTAGGTTGTGCTTAGAAATCACAAGTTGCTTTGAAAAGTTGTGGATTAAGGTGTGTTTGGGATAACAACATGTTTTGGATTTTTGTTGTTTTGAGTTGGTTCTTTGTGTTGCTTTGTGTTGAAACTTGTCTCATAAGTGTAAGTGGTCATTTATCTGCAAGCTTTGTGCATATAAACACCTAGAATCAACAATAGGCTCTAAAATCTTGAATACTTGTTGAAACTGGCTGAGGTTTGAAGGAAACCTAGTTCTAATCATAGACTAGGGTTAACAAGTGATAAATCCTAGTTAGTTACATCAGGGAAGTAGGATTGAAGTGTTGAAATTGGATCTTTGGTCATTTATATCAGCAAAGTGTGCATTTGTTCTTGAAGTTCATATCAGCAAGTTGAATCTGCTTTGATCTTGTTCCATACTTTGATTCAGTGATTGATTTAAGTTTGTTTGTGCTTAATAATAGTTTATATAGCTTGTGTATGCATCTGGTTGAATTTGGTGTGCTTATTCTTGCTCAAACTGCTTAAGTGTTCATAACAGCTTATTATCCAAGTCTGTGCTAGATCTGAGCATCTTTTGATTTTTATAGTGCTAATTGGTGGAACTGAAGTGTGTTATTGTGCTTGATTGTGACCTCCTTGTGATTAACTGATCACGTGGGTGCCCTTGTCTTCCAACAAAACATACAGAATCTCTCTAAAATCAAAGGTCAAATAGTCAAGGCAGTGGGAACCAGTTCCTACTGAAAGTTCCCCCTGCTAGTGTTAATTGGACATCAGCTTATTAATAAGCTATTCTAGCTTATCAAAACGGGCAACAACTTCAAATTTGTTATAGGTGCTCCTTATTTGACCCATTTGTTCATTCTGGAGCATTTGAGGAGTTGACCTTTAGGTTTGACTAGACAACCAACTCAATTGATTTTTCCAGCCAGCTTATTGCTTAATTCCAGCTTATTGGTTTTGCTTATTGGATTTAGGTTGATTGATTTGGCTTATTGAAGTCATTTGTAACCTTTTGCAAGTTGAATCAAGTCTTGAGGTGCCCTAGAACTCAAACCCGACTATTTTATCTTTTAGTGGATTTGTACTTGGCTTATTTCTGGCTTATTGAGTGTGTTTTTTCAAAATTTCTTTTTACAGATCTCTTTAGTATCCCAAAAGAAGGTTGTGTGTCAAATTAGAGCTTATGGCATTGGCTTATTGCTTAATGGGCTTATTGGCCCAATAAGAATAAGTTGTGTGTTCATTAAGCTGTGATAAGCTCATTTTCAGCTTTTGGGCCTTCAGAGTTTTGTGTTTAGAATTGAATTTTGAGTCAGATAGGGCTTTTCCAAGTCATTTGGGCTTATTTTGACTTTTTGGGCTAAAAAGCCCATTAAGGTTGACTGAATTTGCTTTTAGCCCATTAGGGGTAATTTGGTAATTTCACTTTCATTTTCTGATTATTTAGGTTAAAATAAACTAGTTTGCAAGTTTTTAGAATTTTTTATAATTTTTTATTTTTAATATTATTTTAATATTATTTTAATATTATTTTAATATTATTTTATTATTATTTTTCAAATTTCACATTTTTGCACTTTTTATATTTTCCTTAGCTTAAATACATTAAAATAGGAATTTTGCAACTCTTAGATTAATTTTATCATCTTTAGATTAAATTTTATAATTATTTTAAGTTTTAATAGTTTTTAAATAATTTTAAATAGTTTTTATTCGTTTAAAAATTTATAAAAATAGCTTTTAATCTTTTTAGGTCATTTTAGAGGTTTACCAATTGAAAAAAATTTATTTGGGCTTTTTGATAATTAATTTGATTTTTAGGGCTTTAATTAGCATTTAAAAATTAATATTTAATTAATTAAAAGGTTTGAAAAAGTTTTGATCATTGGTAAACTCTTAGCTTATTTATTTTGATTTTTGGTAAATTTTTGGGATTTTTAGAATTAATTTTTATTTTTGTACTTTTTACGGTTTTACGTTTAGTCGTAGTAGTAATTAATTTCACGTCTTCGTCATTCTCTTTTCTCATCCCCTTCTACCCAATATTAATCTCAAACCAATTACGAATTATTCACATAAATATACCTCCTTGGGAAACGAACTTTCACCTTAGGGTCATTAGTGTTTGATTTTCCTAAATCATCACTTAATACTTACCGCTTTTACGCCTTTTTCCTAAAAGGTCGTATTTTACCACAATCAGTTATGCAATCCTGCATATACCATTGGATGTGTTTAAGGTTGGGAGAACTTCCGAATGATGGAAAATTCGTAGAGGATAGAAGCCGTTAGGTATGGTAATAGGAATTGTAGTAGAAACTGCTGGAGTTAATTCATAGGAGATGAGGTGGATCACCGTTACAGTGGGATGAAGTTAGAAGCGGCCAACGTATTGGACCGGAGGTGGATCGGAAAACTATGGAGGTGGTGGCAGTGACTAAGTAGAGGTTGAAAATAGCAAAGAACCGACAAGAGAGCTATGCGGACAAGAGGTGTAAGCCGTTGAGATTTGAGATAAAGTTATGCTAAAGGTTTCACCATGGAAAGGGGTGATGCGGTTTGGAAAGAAAAGGGAAGTTAGCACCTAGATTTGTGGGTCCATTTGAAATCCTTGAAAGGATTGGGCTAGGGGCGTATAGGTTGAGATTACCGGAGGAATTGAGTAGTGTGCATGACGTATTTCATGTATCAAACTTGAGGAAATGGTTATCAAGAACTGACTTGCAAGTACCGTTAGATGATATTAGTATGGATACGAGTCTTCGTTTTATCGAAGAGCCGATAGAGATTTTGGGTCGTGAAGCTAGGACGTTGGATAAAAAGGGTAATATACCGTAGTTATGGGTAGATGGAATTTGGAACGTGGACTAGAGTTCACGTGGGAACGGGAAGGATTTATGAGGAGCAAGTATCCTCAGCTAATTGATAATGACGATCCTAAGGAGTAAATCTCGGGACGAGATTTCTATTAGTAGGGAGTGATGTGACAACCGTGGTTTTGAGGTTCGTCACGTGGTCTTATTTTAAGGTTAATTTATGTGTGACTATGTGATTTGCGTGTTTACATGTTATTTTGCGTGAACGAGGTTGGTGTGGATATCGTTTATGGGTATAAAGTACTCATAAATAAATCAAGGAACGGTTATTTCATGTTCATGAGCTCACAAATTAGTGACTATGAAATGAAATGGTGTTATTTTGGTGTTTACGTATACGTATAAGTATTATAGTAAATTGTATTTTTTTAGGATTTGGGGTTTAGCATTTAGAGGTCTCGGGTAAGGTGTTTAGTCATGTGAGTATTTTTCGGGATGGTTTTCAGTCATTTAGGACTTAGTTATAAAGTTTATTTCAAAATTTAAGATTTTTTTAAAACTGTATATTTTACGTTTTTTTACGGTATACGCGTAAATTTTACTAGTTTTACGGTTTTGAGGTTTTGAAGGCTTTAGGAGCTGAAATAAATTAAGGAAAATTAAGGTAATATTGTTACTACAATTATTAATTAGTTTAATAAAAAACGAAATTATGGGGGGTAAGGGTCGGTTAAAACAAAAGGAAGGAAAAAAAAGGAAAGTGGGCAATTATACTTGGGCTAGGACTTGTCAATAACTATATAAGGTGTAAAATAAGATGGAAAAGACATAATCCCTGGATCAAAAGAAAAAAACGACGGCCAATTGAGAAAAGTTGGGGTTCTTCAAAAATATATTGGTTTCCATTAATCTTAAGGTAAAACCTTCAAATCCCTTTTCAATTTAATTGTTTTTAATTCTTTCTCAACCATCTTATGATGGATTTAGGTTAGGGTTTAAATTAAAATTTGTATATTAATGATATTATAATGATTAGGTGAATTAGGGCTTGTAATTAGTGGAGTTATGGGTAATTAATTAGACTAATTATGTTAAAATCGTTTTTTAAAAACTAGGCAGAATTTTAGGTCAATTGTTTTGACCATATATAGAGTTCTACAAACTCTTATTTTACGATCCAAGTATCAATGGAAAGGTAATTGAGTTGGCTTTCAAATGCAAGAAACTAGAACTAAATTGGAGGTCGGGAAGTGGGTCAAAAACATGTTACAACAGTCGGAGGTCAAAATAGTTTTGAAATCAGCGGGTTTTCAATTAATGTTTTAGGGTGATTGGGGTACTTAGGAGTACACTTGAGCCCTATAATGAGCATTGTAGTTGTTTTATATATTAAATAAAAGGCCTATAAGAGGGATAATCAAATGGGTTAGGGTAAGACCCCCTAATCATAACAAACTTTTTGTATGTTCAAAATCAGTAAAATCCGGATAGACAAAAGTATATATATATATATATATATATATATATATATATATATATATATATATATATATATATATATATATATATATATATATATATATATATATATATATATATATATATATATATATATATATATATATATATATTAGGGCCTTAACAGTAGCTTTAAGGTTGGGGCAAAGGGGAAGAGTTAGCTAACATATGTAAGGGCATATGGTTTCCTTTACAGAGATCATGGGTATGGTTAGGTGGGTGTTTGGCTTATAGTTTGGAGACCTAAAAACCGGGACTGTTTTGGGTAAAATGTTAACGAGACGGGTTATGAAGTAAACTAAGTTAAGGGCTTTATAGAGGGGTGTAATGAGATACTTAGAGCATATAAATGAGGTATATATATGGGAGAAGGTTAGATGTACATCATGGGTTGATGAGCCATTTTAGTGTTTGGTTCATGTTTTGATTGTGTGCTTTTGTTTGTTAGCTTTTTGCTAGTGCGCGGATTTTTGGAGAAGCTCAATCAGGTGAGTTTCATAGTCCCATGTCTACTAATGATTTTGACTTCCAGATGGGATGGAAGAGACATTGTCTTGTTTTTATAAATTATGCTGTGAATGTTTTGTGTTTGGTGATGGACTTGTGCATACTTATGTGATTAACTGCTAGTTGATTCATGATTGTTTTATGTTTTGACTTGGTACCAAGGGGATGTTGACAAGGCGGGGCCTTGGGGAGGTACATAGATGTGTGAGCATCTATGGGACCAATGGATAATGACAAGGCGGGGCCTTGGGATTGGTACATAGGTGTATGGGCGCCTATGGTACCAAGGTGTTTGGTAAGGCTGAGAGCCTTGGATTTGGTTTGGTTTGTAAAATCTTGAATATTAGTTGTTAATGCATGTTTGTATCACATTGTCCATATGTTCATTTGTTAGTGGTTGTTGTTCACAGCTTATGGTTTGATTTTGGCGTTGGAGTCTAAACCTATGACTCTCACCAACTTTATGTTGGCGTGTTTTAGTGTCTCTTTCAGGTGAGAGTGTGGTTAAGCTTGAGAATAGAAGTGGCTAGTTTCGGAGGCATTAGGGTTGCATTTAGAAGGAGATCCCCGTTCCTTCTTAGTTTATTTTTCTGTTTGTTTCAATAAGCGATACTATGAACCTATATGTTGATTTGTTTGTGTTATTTTTTTGTCTTGGGTAAGAGGTAGGACTGTTATCTACTTACCTAGACTCCTGCATTGATGAGATATTGTCATGACATTTGTGTCACCTTTTATGACATTTCTAATTCATATAGTTTTCCCTATGGACACGCTATTGTTGTGATGATATCCATGCGTCGCGTCCCATATTCCGCCATGGTGGGGTGTGACACTATCGAATTAGCCGATCATTCCACTATTCCCGCATGTGGATTGGCCGAATACGTTTTTGTGAAAGTTGGAAAGTTCTATTATCCAGTAGATTTTATCGTTGTCGATATTCCCACGGATCCTCAAGTTCCTCTTATTTTAGGTTGTTCGTTTTTGGATACGTCAATGGCGTTGATTGATGTGCATGCTTGAAAATCACCTTACGTTTCAACGACGGTGAACTTGTTATAAACGCAACACAAAACTATCCAATTTCTCATGTTTATTCCGTCGCGACCATAAACCTCGTTGATATGATCGACGTCGTTTGCGAGGAATTTTCACAAGAAGTTTTAGGTTTTGGTGACGATGAAAATAGTGGCAATCCCACTATGCTCGATCCTATTCTTGATAATTCGACACCATCCTTCACTCCATTTGAAGGTGGTAGTTTTACGTTGGAAGAATTTGATGTTCCTCGTACTTGTAACGAAGACCTCGACAATGATGAGGACTTCTCAATTATCAAGGATTTTCTTAACGATTTCCCATTTCCTCCAGCCGAGGAGGTTATGAGTATCGAGCCCAAATCTTCAATTGAGGAACCACCAATCCTCGAGCTGAAAGATTTACCTCCTCATCTTGAATACGTATTCTTGGAAAGAGACGATAAGTTGCCGGTGATTATTGTGAAAGATCTTTCGAATGATGAAAAAACCGCACTTACCGATGTTCTAAAGGATCACAAAGGGGCAATTGCGTGGAAATTATCCGACATTAAGGGGATCGATCCTAAATTTTGTACCCACAAAATCTTAATGGAGGAGGACTACAAACCCGCAATCCAATATCAAAGGAGGGTGAACTCCAAAATTCACGACGTCATCAAAAAGGAGGTCCTTAAACTCCTTGATGCGGGAATGATTTACCCTATTTCCGATAGCCCTTGGGTGAGTCCTATTCATTGTGTCCCTAAGAAGGGAGGAATTGTGCCAAACGATGCCAACGAGTTAATTCCAACTCGACTCGTGACCGGTTGGAGGGTGTGTATCGACTATCGAAAGTTGAATGACGCCATTCGTAAATACCATTTTCCCTTGCCCTTCATGGACCAAATGTTGGAGCGTCTTGTGGGAAACTATTTCTATTTCATTTTATATGGTTTTTCCGGTTACTTCCAAATCCCCATCGATCCTCGTGATCAAGAAAAACTACGTTTACGTGTCCATATGGAACGTTTGCCTATCATAGAATTCCATTCGGACTTTTCAATGCACCGAGAACCTATTTCTATTGGAGCGTCTTGTGGGAAACTATTTCTATTGCATTTTATATGGTTTTTCCGGTTACTTCCAAATCCCCATCGATCCTCGTGATCAAGAAAAACTACGTTTACGTGTCCATATGGAACGTTTGCCTATCGTAGAATTCCACTCGGACTTTTCAATGCACCAAGAACCTTTCAAAGGTGCATGATGGCTAATTTTCATGACATGATCGAGAAGACGATGGAAGTCTTTATGAATGATTTTTCCGTGTTTGGTTGTTCGTTCACTTCGTGTTTGTCGAATCTTGAGAGAGTGTTAAAATGTTGTGAGAAAACCAACCTTGTGCTCAATTGGGAAAAATGTCAGTTTATGGTTAAGGACGGAATCGTCTTAGGGCACAAGGTCTCGAAAGCGGGGATTGAGGTAGACAAAGCTAAGGTAGACTTCATTACCAAATTACCTCATCCCAAAACCGTTAAGGGAGTTATAAGTTTCCTAGGCCACGCGGGCTTTTATCATCGATTCATCAAGGATTTTTCAAAGATTTCTCGACCTATTACACATCTCCTCAAAAAAGATGCTCCTTTTGTCTTTAACGAAGATTGTGTACGAGCCTTTGAAATCCTTAAGAGGAAACTTACCGAAGCTCCAATTCTTGTTGCTCCCAATTGGAACCTCCCCTTTGAGCTCATGTGTGACGCAAGTGATTACGCTATTGGGGCCGTATTGGGGCAACTTCATGAAAAGCACTTCTTGCCTATTCATTATGCTAGCAAGACGATGACCGAGGCTCAACTTAAATACACTACAACGGAAAAGGAATTCCTTGCCGTGGTGTACGCATTTGAGAAATTCCGACCTTACCTCGTCTTGACCCAATGCATAGTGTATACGGATCACTCGGCAATCAAGTATCCCATGGCTAAACAAGATGCAAAGCCTAGATTGCTTCGTTGGATTCTCCTCCTACAAGAATTTGATGTCGAAATCCTTGACAAAAAAGGAGCCGAGAATCTAGAGGCCGATCATCTTTCTCGCTTGGAAGATCCTCACCAAAGTGTGTACGAGAACAAGGAAATCACCGAAACATTTCCTCTCGAGACACTTGGTGTAGTGAATTCTAAGCTTGACTCATCAACCCGATGGTTTGCGGACATCGCAAATTACCATGCGGGGAACTTCATCATTAAGGGTATGACGACTTAACAAAAACGGAAATTCTTTCGTGATGTCAAGTTCTACTTTTGGAACGACCCTTACCTCTTTCGGACTTGCGCGGATCAAATTATTCGACGTTGTGTTTTTGGCACCGAAGATTCTAATATCCTTAGAGCTTGTCACGAGGGACCCACGGGTGGTTACCATGGTTCTAATCTCACGGCGAAGAAGGTCTTTTATGCCGGTTTCTTTTGGCCTACTATTTACCGAGATGCACATGCACTTTCCAAGTCATGTGAATCATGCCAACGTCAAGGAAAAGTCTCACAGAACAATGAAATGCCACAAACATCATCCAAGTGTGTGAGATCTTTGGCGTTTGGGGAATTGATTTTACGGGGCCGTTCCCATCATCTCGTGGTAATAAGTACATCCTTGTTGCTGTTGACTACCTATCCAAGTGGGTGGAAGCTAAGGCTTTGCCCACGAACGATGCTCGTGTGGTAGTCAAGTTTTTGAAGAATTTGTTTTCTAGGTTTGGAACCCCTCGTACGATCATAAGCGATCGTGGAACCTATTTTTGTAATGACCAATTCGAAAGGGTTCTAAGGAAATATGGGTTACACATCGGCTTTCTACGGCTTATCACCCACAAACGATTGGGCAAGTAGAGGTTTCAAACCGAGCGTTGAAAAGGATCTTGGAGAGATCGATAGGAGAGAACCGACAATCGTGGTTGGATAAGTTAGACGATGCTTTATGGGCCTTTCGTACCGCTCATAAGACGCCCATCGGGTGCACTCCTTACAAGCTTGTGTATGGGAATAATTGTCACTTATCAATTGAACTCGAACACAAAGCTTATTGGGCCCTTAAGCATTGTAATGATGACATTGAGACCGCGGGAAAACACCGGAAAATACAATTAAATGAATTGGATGAATTGAGGGATATTGCTTATGAAAATTCATTGATTTATAAAGAAAAAACTAAAAAGTTTCATGATTCTAAAATTAAAAACCGGGTTTTTAACATTGGAGATCAAGTGTTTCTTTTTAACTCACGTTTGAAAATCTTCTCTGACAAGTTGAAATCCCGTTGGTCGGGTCCATTCACCGTTACCCAAGTTTTTCCATATGGGACCATCAAGCTAGCTCAAAATGATGGCCCTAATTTCAAGGTGAATGGACATAGGTTGAAGCACTACTTTGGTGGGGAAGTTCCTTCTTTGAACTACCTCAACCAAGTCACCTTCCCTAATGATAATTAGTATTGAGGGTATCGAGTCGAGCTCATGACTCGGTAATCAAAAACAGGGTGCCTCGTGGGGGAGTCCCATGCTTATCCATGTACATATTGTCGCTTTCTAATGTAGTAACGTGAGGGGATTTGTGCCCTTCCAACCTTTGTTCCATGCTTGTTTGTGATATGTGGTTTTTAGATGATCATGATCTTCACGATTGAAGCCTCTCGTGTTCGTTTTATAGGGGCACTCGATCGTTTGCTTTGAAGAATTTCTCAATATCCACATGATATATCCTTATATGTTCTAACCTTAGGTTTTTAGCACACTTCATAAACGGCTTTAAATTTAACGGTTCTACCCTTTCCATGCTAGATTAAGCATTCGACTACGTCTCTAGTATGGGGGTATCCTACTCTTAGACTCGAAACATTGAGGACAATGTTTAACTTTAATATGGGGGGATGAATAGATACTTGCCTTGCCAAACCTTCACGCTTTCCAAAGTTTATCTTTTTGTTGCAAAATTAGGCTAAAAATGGCCAAATTTTATTTTATTTTCTCATGTTTTATAACTGTTTGAAGACATGAATGTAGATTTTCCGATGGCGAGAATAAGAGTAATTTTTGACTCGACCGTGCGTGTTGAGCACTTAGCTTCGATTCCTTAACTTTATATTAGGCTAAGTCTCTTAAATGAGGACGAGAAATGATAGAGTTAATTATAAGTTACTATGCTAAAAGTAGAGTACTCTTATTCTATCAAAAACTCATGTGTTCTCGTTGTTTGCTTATTCTCCCTTCGCTTGTATATATATTTTGCTTAATAAGTATTGGCTTAGCGGTTTAGTCTTGATTGTTGGTTTCTAGTCTTTTCTAGTAGCTTCCATGTAATTAAATTGGGAAAACATTAAGGTATCGCCAGCGTCACGGTTTTGAAGTATTGGCAACCTGAATAATCGAAAGCTTCACCTAATAATAAGATTTCAAATGCTCACCTAAATCAAGCAAACAATTTGAAGCTCACAAGGCCGAAAAATCTATGCGAAATCGAAAGTGAATTATGCCTTAATCTTTGAAGCTTTAAAGATCCAAAATTCGCTTTTAGCGTGAGGATATACGTCTTTGGCCATAATAAACACCTCATGGCGAGGTTAAATAAAAGGCAAGGCAAGACCGAAGTCATAATAAAAGATTCATGGCGAAGTTGAATAAAAGATGGAGGTAAACCTATGATAATAAGGCCCATCCGTTAGGGGGCGTATAAAAGTCTTGGTAATAAGCCTCGTGTTCAAAACCGTTATAAAACCGTGTTTATCAATCCTTCTTGTTGAATTAATTTTTTTTACATTGTTGTCTATTAGGGGGGGTTATTAATTCGATGGTCTTGGTTACACCGTTATGACTCTATTTTTAGACCTAAATCTCTATCATCGCATAAGTCAAAAATGTATCCTCGTGAACATTCAAGACGAAATAAAATATAAGAGATACTGGGAGTCTAAGTACGTGATTAGAGAATATGAGTAGTGTTAGCATTACTAACTTATAATGACAATGATCTCGTTGCACGCTTGGCATGGAATTGGGTGAAAATCGAGGACGATGAAATTATTTCAAACGAAGCATTCACATGTTCTTGTTCTATGAACCTAAACGTCCCATTTTGCGATAAAAATCATACATTATGTCTAAAGCACAAGCAGTAGCAAGTAGTAGTAGTGTAGCAAGTTTATCATCCAATAAAAGTGCATAAAAATAAACTTTGGAGGTGCTACGATAATTTATTCTAGCATTACGTGAGGGCACGGCAATAGTTTAGTATGGGGGAGTGATGAGACTGCTTTTATACATAGTCTCATCGTCCAAAATGGGCTTAAAATGCACAAAATATCATAAAATGTTCCAAATATATGCTTGTGTTTGTTCCATGTATATTTTAGGTACGGATATTGAGAAAATGGCAAAAGATCACAAGAAACAAGCAAAAACGAACACGGGAAACGAAGCCGCACAACGAACCGGGCCCTAGAGTTGATTTTCCAAGAATAACCCTTGAAGAATTGAAGATTGTACAAGAAAGGTCCTCCAATATTGAAGAATTGACACTTTAAACCCTTGTTTATTCATAATTACAAGTTTGGTCCTTAAAGTTTGTCAAATTACAAAAAGGACCCTTAACTTTGAAGAATTGGCAAGAATGGTCCCTCATTTATGAAGACTTGTCAATATTAGTCCTCCATAAAGTCAACAATACAAGTCAAGACCATGAAGAATGAAGATATGTCCAAAAGAGCCCTTGAAGAATCATCAAATTACAAGAAATACCCTTGAAAACACTTTATAAAACTTTTTGGGGCAAAAGTCTAAAAACTAAAACTTCATTATAAAGGGAAATCAGATTTTTGCTTAATAAATCTGAAATGAAAGAAGAATGGAAGACAAAGAGGAAAAGCTGTCAAACAGCCATACTTACCTAGACCAGTGGTGGCATGTCATGTGCCCCACTATCTCCCCACAGCCAATCACCACTCACTATCCCTCCACCTCAGCTTCCCACTCACAACGGATTATAACTAATTATATTAGTTAACCAAAAAGTGGCGCTTAACACCTTTTTAAATCATAATTCGGATCAAACCAACAACTATTCATCATAAGAACAAAATTGGGGGTTTGATAATTACTTGAAATTAAACCCCAAAAACCTCCAGATATTTTATTAACCTATCACTAACCAAAACCTCACCCTTCAACCCCATGCCACATCATCACAAGACTCACATGTTAAACCCCATGCACACGTTTTAGGGAAAAAATCCAATACCATGCAGAGAATCTACCATCCATATTGAATCTTACATTTTAAGCTTGTTATGAGCCCTTGATCACAATTCCACCACCTTTCCAGCTCCACAAACGTCCAACAATCCTTCACATGTTTAAGATTTTTCAAAAACTCAAGGGCATTTCTGGAAGTTCAAGGCTTAGGGTTTCACTTATTTTTTAGCTTTCTTAGTCTCTTTGTAGCCTATATAAGGCATAGGACTCATTACATTTTAGTTTGCTCTTGGTATTTCCTTGTTCAACATTCTATAAAGCCTTGTTTCAAAGTTAATGAAAAAGTGTTTGAATTGTTGAAGAAATCCAAGTGCCATTTTTATATACTCTTGTTGTTGTTACATGTTTATGATTGTTAAGTTTCAAAACCTGTTTTCTAAGCTTGTGCAAGAAATTGCAAAGTTTTCAAAAATAGGATATTTTTATAAGTCTTTGTTCAAACCCTTGGAATTTTTGGGTCAAAGATTGATCACATCACCCTGATAAGAAGCTTATCAAGGTGAGGTGAGATCTTGGCTTGGGGATAATCAAGGAGTGGGGTAACAAAGCTTGAATCAATCAGCTTTTATTTCCTTTTTCTTTTTCATATAAACTGCTTGTTCTAACCTTGTTGTTCGTAGCAGCCTATTGGAAGCTTGTGCCTTGTTAAGCTAGGCACATAAGCTCAAAAATTCGTGAGTGTTGATGTACATTCATGAGGTTTGAGTCTTCTTACCAAAAATCTGCTTGAAAAGTGATATTTTGTGATATTGTGTACTGCTATTATATGTGTTGTTCTTGGTGCTAGAATCTTGTTGATTATGCATGAGAAGGATGTTATGATGCATATCTAAGCTTGGCTTGACCTGAAATACACATTTACTTGTTTAAATATTGGATTAAAAATTGAAAAGGTTGTTTGGGTCTACTGTTTTAAGTTTCTTGTTTGAGTTTGAGTAGGTTCTAAGTGTTGGTTTGAGTTTGTATCTGATATACAAGTGTTTGAGTTCTGATATTTGCAAGTTTTGCTCTTTGAAACACCAAATCTGCTATTGTGCTATATCTTGCTTGATTTTGCATATTTTGACCTAAATTCTTGGTAACACATCGAGTGTATGCATGTTTAGGATTAACAAGTGCTTAAATCAAGTTTGTGTAACATGTTTTAGATATTTGAAGGTTTAAAATTAGATCTGTGGTCAAATATATCAGCAACCTCACTTTGTGTTCTTCATTTGTTCATCAGTAACTTTCATAGCTTGAATCTTTCTCTAAACTTTGATTCAGTGTTTGAAACAAGTTGATTCGTGTTCATTTGAAATTATTTAAGCTTTTGTATGCATTTGGTTCAATCTGGTTGGCTGAATATTGCTAAATCTGCGTATTACTCCAAAACTGCTTATGTTCATGTCTGTATCATGTCTAATGCTTAATTGATTAAACTGTACTAATTGGCTGGTTGGATTTGTGATTTCTTTGTTGTTATTGACTCCTTATAACCCACTGGTTATAAGGGTGCCTTTGTGTGCTTTGATTCCAACAAAATCCATATAAGACAAAAAGTCAAGATAGTCAAGCAGTGGAAACTTTTCCCACTGCTGGACATCCAAAACTAGCCATTGCTAGTGTTAATTTTCAATCAGCTTATTAATAAGCTATAATAGCTTATCCAGACCTGCAACAACTTTAATTTTGTAATCAATCTTCCTTATTTGACCCATTTGACTAATCTGGAGCTTTTTAGAGTTTGACTTTTAGGTTTGACTAGAAAACCAATTGACTTGACTTTTTCATAAAGTGCTTATTGCTTATTCCATCTTATTGAGTGGTTCTTTTAGAAAACTTTTTGTTTATTTTGCTTATTTAAGTCATTTGAAACCTTTTGCAACAAGAATCAGCCCTTGAATTGGTCTAGAACTCAAAACGACTATTTTGTCGTTTTCTGTAGAGAGCTTTTGCTTATTTCTTGGGCTTATTCAAAAAATCTTTTTACAAACAGCTTAACTAGGTCAAGAGAAGGTTGTGTGTCAAATTTCAGCTTATGGCATCAGCTTATAGCTTAATGGGCCAAAAAGCCCATTAAGAATAAGCTGCTTTGAAATAAGTTGTGATAAGCTCACTTTCAGCTTTTGGGCCTTTGAAATTTTGTGTTTAAAATTGAATTTTAAGCTTCACTAGAAGTTTTGGGCCATTTTTGTGAACTTTTTCTTATTGGGCCTTAATTTAGCCCATTAAGGGACTGTTTGGGTATTTGGCCCATTTGAAGGCCCATTAGGGGTATTTTGTCATTTCAAGTTCATTTCTGTTTAAATTAGGTTAAAATAAACTAGTTTGTAACTTTTTAGAATTTTTTATAAATTTTAAGTTTTTAATATTATTTCATTATAATTTTATTATTAAAATTGCAACTTTTTCATTTTTCCTAGGTTAAAAACACTAAGTTAGGATTTTTACAAGTTTTAAATTAATTTTCTTGTCATTTAATTAATTTATAGGATTATTTTAATATTTTTATAGTTTTTAATCATTTTTAAATAGTTTTAATTAATATTAAATTTTTCAAAAATAGTTTTTAGTTTAATTAAGTTATTTTAGAGGTTTACAAAGTGAAAAATCTCATTTTGGGCTTTTTGTTAATTAAATTGATATTTTGGGCTTTAATTAGCATTAAAAATTATTATTTTATTAAATAAAAGGTTTGAGTGAATTTTGATTTTTTGTAAACTCTAATTATATTTTTTAGGATTTATTGCAATTTTCTAGGAATTTTTAGGATAATTTTTAAATTTCGTCATATTTTACGATTTTACGTGCACGACTTTTCGTCTTAGTGTAACTTTGATCGTAGTCGTCATCCTTTTCTATTTTCTTTCTTCATAATCATAATCTCAAATATTTGATCACTTCTTAACACAATACACTAGCCTCCTTGAGAACGAACTTTCCTTTGGGTCATTTACACTCGGTTTTCTTAAACCGACATACTTACCCTAATTACCTCGTTTTTCTAAACGAGTGTGAATTTACAACTATCAAGATGCTTGAAGGGAATTTAAGAAAAATAGGATCTTGAGGTATTAGATTCTGAGTATTTGGTTTCCAAAAACTGGAATATGTGGGATTTTAAGGAAGGTGATTTGTTGTACATACACCATGAATGTTGTGATCAAAGGTTCTTTAATGTTTGATACAGTTGTTGATGATGCCATGATAAAAAAAATCCATGTTTTCGTCACTTTGAAGATCTCAACGGATTTTGGCTTTAGACGAAGATCATATGCTTTATTATTTTTGATAGTGGTAAGGAGTTTAACTATCTCGATTTAGACATCAATGAGAGATTGAAAGAAAGTCTTTTGTTCAGCCTTTGAGTCGATGTGGTTAAGGGTGTTACAGAGTGTTTCAACAGTGTTAGATCCACACCAGGTACTTTCTTTCTCCAAGTCTTTATATCGATTATCAAGTTTTGAAGCTTCTCTTTTAAGATAACGGTCGAGTGAGTGTGTGGTTAGAGCCAAGAGTCGAACAACTATTACATATTATCAATGTTGTAAAAAAGGGTCTACAAGACCGATTAATCATCGTCTCGGCACTATAGGGGCCACCAACCTCTTCAATTTATGTAATTGGGTCAAATAAATAGGTCAACCATGGTTAATGGTGATGAAACTTGCCAAAACTTGTAAATCTTGTCAGAAGTACCCAAAACTCACCGTTCACTTGTTTTGACAATTTATAGTAACTTATTAAATCTAATACATGTTTTCTTTAATCTTCTCAGAAATACCTAAAACTCATCGAAAATACTCAAAATTTGCCGCAAATACTCAAATTTTACCAAAAATGCATATTCGATTAATCACGGTTAATCCCGCATAAACCGATTACAAGCTGCAAGATGACCAATCTTTCGGCTACCGATTCACAATTTCTGCAACCTTGCAAATTATGCCATCAAACTCAACGTGCAAAAACCATGAGTTAAAGAGCTTAAACAGTGGAAGTTCGAAGTATGTGGGGGGGGGGGACTTTTTAGAAAAGGTGGATAATGATTGGAAAATTCTCTTGCCAAAGCAAGCGTATGCACATTGGGCCACCAATTTATACAATGGCACAGAGTAAATATGCGGTCAATTGTACTTAGTTTAGAACCGATATTGTTCATACAAGTAAATCACTTACCTCCCATAGGTAGATCTATCGAGGCCAAGTTAAACCAAAGTTTTCGATCAAGCCATCTGAATTGTGTGGGTTTGTAAATGTTTCAAAGTGTGCCAATCACACTCCGAAAGAATATGGCTCTTAGATCGTTTGTGAACTTGAGTGCTAACCTACTCGGCATCGTAAAATCTTACTTCGAGACATGCGGAGTATACAGTTAGTAGACACGTGTACGCCATATACTATGTTACATTAATCGGTCGTTAGGACACCAGACGGCGTAAACATCGACGGAGCTATGAAGGGACATGAGAGGGTCATGACCCTCCCATAATTTTGTCAATTGTTATGTATTTGTTGTGTCTTGCATGAAAAAATAGCGAGTTTTGCATATTTTTTTCCCTCTCATGGTATATTGTCAAGCTCCGTCATTGGACGTAAGAAAAACAAAAAAAACTATTTACGCACATGTGTATTTTAAAATACGACCAAACTTTTACATTTAGACCGATTAATCAAAACTCATATATTCATAGGTAAAGGCCCTTTGATGAAAATTACATGGATATATAATGTATTTGAAGACCATCTAAATTTTCAACATTTTTCATTAAGATCATGTGTTGTTAAAACTAATTTCGGGTACGGTAGGCGTTTTCGCAAAAACGCCACCTGACGGCGCGAGAAACCACACCGTAAGTGGTGTTTTCGCGTCTCGTGCGTATCCGCCAATCCACGTTGTCCAGGAAACGTGAGGCAACGACGTGAAGCCCATATCCTCTGGCGTTTTTACGTTTTTTGGCGTTTTCAAATTTTTTATTTTTATTTCGTTATAAACAGATTTTCTAAGCTTGGTTCTGTTGCAAGGAATGAAGAAGAAAGGTGATCATATTTGTTTATAATTTTTTGGGTTTTTTCAATTAAACCTTATTGTCATACATGTATATATTATTGGTTTTTAAGTGTGTTTTTCTACACCATTAGTCTTTGAGTTAATGAATTAAACTCAATTTTACGTATTATTTATTTTTGTTAATTCATTTTTAATGTTAATTTAATATATTAATTTAATTTAAGGAATTAAAAAATGATGAGGTCATTATAAAATTAAAAATCTGGTGTTAATCAAGAAATCAATTTTTTATGTTATAATTATTCTGGTATTATAAAGGAAAACACTAACGTAATATGCATTTTTTCTATAACTAATACGAAACCGTAACTTATGCTCTCAGGCCATCCAAATATGTATAATGTGAAACTCTACGAAATTAGAAAGTAAAGCTAATCTTGACGTGTAAAAACACCTTTAAGTATGAAATGCTCGTTATATCCTCCTAAAACGATTTTGGTAAAACAAGAATGCACTTAAACGAAAGAGAAACCTGTATTTCACCTATGATATTACTAAATATGTTGAAGTTGGCTTTATTATTATTTTCCGTAATTTGCGACAACAATAGCAAGAATGGGTATAAATGAAAGCAAATGCAAATGAATAGATTGCTTATTAAAAATATATTATGTGTTTTAAAAATTAATAATTAAATAATCAATAATTAGAAAATAGGATTTTAAGAAAATAGCGTATGGGTTTGATTATTCTTTTTAAATCGTCATAATTAGATTATTAATTCTTTTAGTCTTTGGCAAATCAGATTTTTTGTTTATTGATAACTAAAATGACTAAAATATATTTATTTTATCTTATCTCTATTTTAAAAATGAAATAAATAACTAATCACTTACTTTTTCAAAACTTTATTTTAAAAGTCTCAAAACGAAAATAGTCACTTTTTATTTTTATTATTCACACACTAATTTACCTTATCTCCATTTTAAAAATAAAATAAATAAATAATCTAGTTATAAACGTAATCTCAAACGTCCTACCAAAAAAAGTCAGCTTAAATAATTTAATGACTTAATGGATAGAGAACAAAAGATTTAAGAGTGTTTTTTAAAAGTAAAAATAACAGTAAACACAGTCTTAATAAATGGTAATTGTTTTTTTAATGAGAGAATATAAATAAAAGAAACTTGTTCTGGATATTATATTTATCTTGAATGTTAAGGGATTTATCCTCACCATCTATTTTATCTCATCTAATAGTTAAGATTAAAAGTATTTTATTATTTCATTTATTTTTTAATTTAAATATTTTTTAAACCGTTAAATGTTAAAACAAAAAAATATATCATCGCAACAAGAATTTAATTAGCTTTCTACATATACATACTATAATGTATTTTTTTCGTTTTTAAAATTTGCGTAAAATATCATAAATATCGTTTTTTTTTTTCAGATACAGTTTCAAATTTCCGAAAAATAACCTTTTAAGTATTCTCGAATGGTTCGTGTCAAACATCTAGTAATTATGTAAAAAGCGCTTGTTATATAATTATAATTTTCACATATTTTTAGGTATAAAATACCTTTTCGGTAGTAGTATATGATTAAACAAACGGCGTTATGTTGGTCTTGACGAATACGTTTGGTTTCCATCACCGACTGTAATTATGAGACCACCCTGTTTCCCCCTACACGCACACTTGTCCACCTAGCTCCACTTCACTGTCTATGGCCCCCGTTCAATGTTTTAATTCTTGTGTTTAAAACAGACTATAAGTTATTTTAAATTATAGCAAGTACTATTAGCTTTTTGGCAAAGGTTTTAAAAACTTGATGCGTATTTTATTTCAAATAATTATTAATCAAGTTTTAAATTTATAAAAAAACTCTAATTTATCTATAACGCACTAACATACAAAGAACCTGATCGCGTGAAGTATTTTAAATGATGAATTCAAAGTCGTCCAAAGAACAAAGTTTAAATTTGGTTTTAATTTAAATGTCACTAAAATAAATAAAGGTAATAAAAACTCATAATAATGAAGAAAAGTAAATATTGAAAAGTAAACAACAGATAAGATCAAATAGGGATAAAATGTACTGGTCTAGCTATTTTATTATTGTTGAATTGTGATAATGACTTAGGTATCAATGATCTAAGAAATATGTTATGCACAAATATAATCTAGATCAAACTCCACACGCTACATGTGCGAACTCAAAGTAAGAGCATATTACCTAAATTACTAATAACCTAGTGTATATATTACCTGTTTACTGGCCATGAAATCAGTAAGCTCATTTGTTCAATGGCCCTTACCTTACGTCTTCTAAATCCTTACTACCGCTTTCGTGACTAGAAGCGTATATAAAATCGACAGTGATTGAACCAGAAATATCCATATGACCATGTTATATTAACTCTGCCACATGAGCTACTTGCATATCTTAAGTACTGAAGCTTAGAGAATGTGGTGACCGTTAAGTCTCAATACACTCCAGATAGATGCCAACCTATCATTCGTAAATCCATTCTCGAAGATGTCAATGGTCAGTTCCTATACATCTAGTATAGATCAAAGGAATCTTGCAAAAAAAAAATCAATACTACTGATATGATCATATAACAGACATAAAGATATCATAAACAAGTTAATAAACTAAGCAAACATCACAACGATAATAATAATATCATAAATAGACCACCACCAGGGTGCTTAGCCTCTCAATAGCACAAACACAGAAGATAGACATAATCATAATTGGATTATAAATCATAAAAACCTTACAAAGAGTTACACGATGAATTGTTTATGTACTTGACGCTCGAATACAAAATCTTCCCTATACGAGTGGAACCTTATCGAAACCAGACCCTTACAAGCTTCTACAATCGGCCATAAACATGTTGTGTTGTGGGCTTTGTAATTGTGTGTCGAATACAAAGAATGATTCTTATAATCGAAGTCCCTAAGTCGTAGGTAGATTATGCCATACGCCTGTAGGGAACACGATATTTTCTTTTCAGTATGTCTTCATTTCCTATGTCGTAAGGGGACAATCGCCTACGTCGTATGTCTTTAAATTGGCAAGTCTTTGGGATAACATCGATTCCTACGACGTAGAAGGAACATGAGTCTAGGTCGTAGGTCTTCTTTCTTCAAATAACTTGATCTTGTCGCCTAGCAAATATCGTTGATAAATTAACTTCTACGTTGTAGACGTTAATCTATCTACGCCGTAGGCCTTCAAATATGGAAACTAATCGACGTGTTACCTACGACGTAAGGTAGAATACGTCATATGTGCCTTGAAATATGTGCCTGACGTCTTTTCTTGCATATTTCCACCAATTTTCCCTTGTTTTTCGTCACTTACTCAATTTACCTAAAAAAACAAAATGCACGACACTATCCAATATTAAGTGTTAATCAGCACTAAATTGAGCATAATCAAAAAAATATTACGATAAAGAAACATATAACTATTTGATATTATCAGTCTAATATACTTGTATTATTGGTATGAAACATTTACATAATTATTTAAGTTAATCATCGTATATCTAAAAAAAGTCATATTTCCTATGTATTTAAGATAACTTCATTCTAGTTCAAAAAAAAAAAAAAAAAAAAAAAAAAAAAAAAAAAACTTCGTTCATCTACCCTTAGGCTAGGGGGAGTGTCACCAAAAAAACTTACCTTCACCTCAGTGTCACCTTAACTTTCTCACTCATCTCACTAACTCACAAAAAACTCACTTTTCAAGGGCACTAAGAAAAAAAAACTTACATCCACATCACCTTTCCACTATCACTTTTATTTAATTTATTTATACATTTAATTAAAAACGATGCACGCGGGTAAATGAAAACGATACACGGATAAATTAAAAACAAAATCTTTTATTAAAAACTTAAACAATACACGGGTAAATAAAAACATTACAAGGATATTAAAAAAACACGTGGATAAATAAAAACGATACACGAATAATTTAAGAAGGAAAAAATCGTGGATAAGTTTTCAAAACCTCCCAACAATGAAGATGTTTAAACCGCCACATATGTTGAGCTTCATAGTCACGAAAGGCGTTATTCATTACATCCTCGTCAGTTGCTCCAGTTACCCGTGTACGATTTACGTAGTGGCAACAATCAACAAACTTACGCACGGTGATCATTAGGGACTACTATCGTACGTTTGTTTTCTTGAATAATCTAAACGGTCCTCCATCATTTGTAAACCTCGGCCCAAAAACTACATGAATCTCTTGTGTTACATGCCACGGTGTATAAAAGAGATTACTAAAAGTATATTTTTACTAAATATTGAGTAGGTAAAAATATAAAACTTTAAAATACTTTTTATTTTAATAGACAAAAGATCTGAGTTTTATTTGCTTACTTGTATTTTAATAAAAAAATTATCATAATTTGTATAGTTATTTATTTTATTAATAAATAAAACTTTTAATAAACAAATGTATTTTATTTTGTATTGTTTATGACACACATAAAACAAATACATGAAGTTGGAATTATCAACCCATTGAAATTAGTAGAACATGATTTAAGTATATGATATCAAATAATTATGATATTTCTACTTTTGGGTGCCGATAAAGTGTAGGATCTTCTTCTATACACTTGGTATATTATTGACGTGGAAACCTCTTGTTGGCTGAATTGTAAATCAACCAATAACATTGCGGCATTTTCAATATTTACTGGACCCATGTTATTATATATTTTTCCATTGAGTTATTTTAGTTGTGAATGAAACATGATGATAATTGATAAGTGTGCGAGCCTCAAAATTCACTTGAAAAGGAAAAAATTAATGTTTCTCGACTTCTTGTACATATTAAAGTACATATTAAAGTAGTGTTTGAAAACAACTTAAATAACTTAATATGAAAAAACCTAATTTAATAAGTTATGTGAAAAATGAGAAATGATTTATTCTCTTATAATTTTTTTTTATTTATATGCCTACTCACAGAATCTTGACACGTGTCAGAACTGACAGTTTAGATACAGAGATAAAATATGAAATATTATTGTGTTTGTAAGATGATATGTAGTAGGATATAGCAACACTCGTGAAAAATTGTTTGCTTTTTACTTAACTACACGATTACCCGCGCATAGCAGCGGAATTACCTAAAGACATATAACTAATGATATGCTAATTGATTCGATGGTCGAACTCGTGACTCAATAATTGCCTAACGATAGATAGTTAATGATTTATTAATTGACTCGATGGTCGAATCGGTAACCAGGTGACTCGTCCGGGTTGAACCGGTAGGCGATCCCGTTCCAATTGACTCGATCGGGTTGACTCAGTGGTCGAACCCGTGTCCCGATGGTTGAACCCGTGACCCGGTGACTCGATAGGATTGACCCGGTGGTCGAAACCAGTGACCCGATGGCTCGACATGATTGACCCGGTTGTCGAACCCGTAACCCAGTGACTCGATCAGGTTAACTCGATGGTCGAACCCGTGACTCGAAAAGATTGGCCCGATGGCCGAACCCGTTACCCGGTGACTCAATCGGGTTGGTCCGATGGTCAATCCGTGACCCGATGACTCGACCGGGTTGACCCGTTGGTGGAACCCGTGACCAAGTTACTCGACCGAATTAATCCGATGGTGGAACCCGTGACCCGGTAACTTATGCAATTGTTTATGGTTTAACTTTTCAATATCTCCTACTTTATCCAACTTATGTGTATTTAATTTTTCAATAATTCCATAATTAATATCCAATTTTATGCATTTAATTTTTCAACAATTCCATAATTAAACCATTTTTCAACATTCAAGATTTTGGGGTTTTTTCTTTATAAGTAGTAAAGATTAAAACAAATGACTTAAAATAATAAATGATAAAATTGATATCCTCCACATCAAGTCCTCTATTAATTAAACGTGACTTAATAAAAAAAACTAAACAAATAAGGCCTAAGTCTGTTATCTATACTTCTATACTATTATATAAAGAGGCTAACTCCGATCTTAACTCCGATCTTAATCCCGAACCTAAAATTTCCAAACCTAACTCCAAACCAAAAATTAAGATATGAAAGTTAAATTTAAACCCTTAAGATCATACTTTAGTAAACTGATCTCATCCATCCATATGTTTTTATAACAAACTTTTATAACAACCTTAGTAACAAACAATTCAAAACACTTTTATCTTTAAATTGAAATATCTTTTGATATATTTATTTTTTTTATAATCTAATTTCACCATATTTTCTAAAATTTCGTGCTCTTTAACTCAATATCCAACTTGATATAATTTTATTAAAGTTTAGTTTCTTCGTTTTTAATGAGTTTATTTAGGTTAATTTAATTTTTTTAGTACTTTAACTTTAATTTAAATCTTAGTAAAATTGTAATATTTGTTCATTAAAAAATTAGTTATCGGATATTCGTCGCTGAATTGCGCGGGTACGATGCTAGTTTTATAAACCATCGCAAAGTCGGTTTATTAGTCACAACATATTTTCGAGCTTTTGCATCATTAGTGAGAATAATGTACTAATAAATGTAACATACATATACGTTCATTTAAAGATGAAGGCCAAATATGACTAGGTGTATGTTTTTTAAACCGTAATGCTAAAAAAATATGTTGATGAACAAAATGCATTTAAAATGTATTTATAAAAAAATTTATATTTTTATTAAAAATTTAACAATGTATTAAAGAAATTCATGAGTGTCGTGGAACCCTAAGAGACCACCTGATTCTTGTAAAATGATGAAACTTTGTGTATTTTTTCCATTAATCATGAATTACAATTTATAAAGGTAATATTATAAGAGAAATGCTACATCCACAAACAAACCACTAATTAATGTTTGACTGAATAAAGATTAACAACTAGGTTGTTTATCATCGACAACTAATGATTAATTAGACATGTAATCTTCCATGCTAACACTCTCTCGTAGTTAGAGTGGGAGAATGAAGAACACTCAAACTGAAACATATGTTAAAATCTTCTTTTTTTATCATCTCCATTCTCAGTCATGATTCTCTCTTTAATAAAACGCATCAACACACAAAACACATCAAGAGGCATGAAGGTATAACCCACGAAAACCTGTTGCAGATCACAAGAAGCATGAGAACATAAGGAGTAGTAGAATGAATGGATAATCAACCAAAAACAACAATATATGATTCTGTCGATTTGTGAACTTAGCACAAATCACCAACACAAATCATGGTTGTGTGGATTTTTGACCTTTGCACAAATCACAAACACAAATTACAGTTTTGTGTTAATTTGTGACCTTAGCACAAAACACTAACAATTGGTGATGATGAAGAAAGATTTTTGTATTGGAACAACTGAAGAGTTAAGGATCGTGTGGAGTGGGTGTGAGTTCAAAAAGGTATTCATTGGAAGAGTGTCAACTATTGGATCTAAAATAACGAGTGGAGCACAACTAATAGAATAAAAAGAAAAAGGTATGTTTGGGATCCCTCCGAATCATCGGCGAGTTGCCGATGACCGGAGGACAACTATTTTGTAATGAAGATTAGTGTTTCTGAGCGAAAGATACGTGATTAGAGTTTAGGATCTTAATGGATGATATCATGTAGAATGCTGAAATTTTGAGTGTTCATTCCATTAATCATAAATTACACTTTATAGAGGTAATATGATAAATGGAGGATATACACTAATAAATGCTTGACTATGTAATGATTGACAACTAGACTGGTTATCATCGACAACTAATGATTGATTGGACATGTAATCTCTCATGCTAACACTCCCCCGCAGTTAGAGCGGGAGAATGAAGAACGCTCAAACTGAAACATTTGTTGAAATCTTCTTTTTCTATCATCTCTGTTCTCAGTCAAGATTCTCTCTTTAATAAAACGCATCAACACACAAAACACATCAAGAGGCATGAAGGTATAACCCACGAAAACCTGCTGTTGATCACAAGAAGCATGAGAACATAACGAGTAATCATAAGAAGGGATATCAACCAAAAATAACAATATACGATTCTGTCGATTTGTGAGTCTAACACAAATCACCAACACAAATTATGGTTGTGTGGATTTGTGACCTTTGCACAAATTACCAACACAAATCACGGTTTTATGTGAATTTGTGACCTTAACACAAATCACCAACACAAAACACTAACAATTGGTGAACAGGTAGACAGATTTTGTAGTGAAACAGAAGAAGAGTTAAGGGTCGTGTGGAGTATATCTATGTTCAAAAAGGTAGCCATTGGAAGAGTGGTCATTATTGGATCTAAAATAACGAGTGGGGCACAACTAATAGAATAAAAAGAAAAATGTATGTTTGGGTTCCCTTTGAATCATCGGCGAGTTGCCGATGACCGAAGGACAACTATGATGACGTATAGTCCCCAGCCGGGTCATGAACCCGGCCCACGGGTACTACCCGTATCCGGCCCATCACGGATGGGTAGGGTTAATGTTATTTAAACCTACGGGCTTAGATGAACAGTAACCGCGCAAACGTGTGCGGCCCACGGCCCGACATGGCCGGTATAGGGTTAGACAGAATCATACTCCTACTATGATTAGGATTTATCCCAAAGGAGAGGATATTCACTCACCATAATTAGAAGATAACAATCAATCTAATTATGGTGTTTATCCTTTCCTTGGGGCCGAAGCATCAGTGATAACCCATTAGGGTTTCACTACCTATATAAGGAACCCCCAAGGGTTCCACAAAGGTATTACATTCTACACACTTACATCTCATTCGATTCTCATAACCCTAACCGATTACTTACTCTCACGCCGGAGTCTAATCGTGGGAAACATTCCCACGGTAAGCCTAACGCGTGTTGTTTTAGTGTGCAGGATCCCAACCAAATAGTTCACTTGGTGCAGGAGCCGGAGTCCAGCCAACCCGAATTAAGCCTAATTCGGGTCTAGCAAGGATCACACAACTTTTGTATTAACAAGTTGGCACCATCCGTGGGACCATTACACTAAGCTAGAGCAAATCTCATCTCGATTTCTCAATGACGAAGGGACATCCGAAAGGAAACCTCAGGAACACAAATCCTGGGAATCGGAAGTCCCCAGGGGAAGGGATACTCATTCCCAATCGATCCCCTAGCAATTAAGCCGGCGGACCAAACAACCGAAGTGGTCTTCAGTCCATGGGTATGACAAGCACGTTCGCTGTCACCCCACCACCTACTTCGACCTTGGATAACCCTGATCCAGGGAGTGCGCCCAACCCCCCAAACAAGGAGCCGCGCAGACCATCGACTGAGGAAGAAGTGGAGGTCGAACCACTCAGTGAGGAAGATCTCACTCGAGTTCTCGCGCAGAACTTCGAGAGGATCGTCCCAGGAATCGCATCAAGGTTGAACCTAGGGAGGGACCTCCAATCTAGGCTCAACTTTGGCAACGTCGGACCATGCACCTCTTCTCAAACTCAAAGGAAGCGAAGGACACTACCCCATGAGCGGAACCTCTTTGAGTAAACTCCCCAACCCAGGAATGTGTTCGAACGCATAGGGGATCGTCTCATGCAGGAACTACTACAATCCAGTGAGAAGGGAGAGAGGTCTGACGGTTCACCCGAACGACCAGATCTGGAGCTAACCAGGACTAATCGCCGCACAAGCCTGTGGGATAAGATGAATACCGGGAAGAAGGCTCCTAGCTCTTCTCACAAGAGCGGTCCTCACCCAAAGGATGGGGCACCGCCCCCTTCTTGCGGTCCATCAGGAGAAGATTCCGATGACCATCCACCCAAGCGTCGCCGACCTAGGCGTACTCCTCCACTGCCACCAGACAATGAAGAATAATATGGCGGCCCCTATTATCGAGAGGCGGAAGCGGAAGATCTTTCCCGCCCGTGGTGTGACCCTAATCTCACCCGTCCATGGGTTGATCCCAAGGAAGATCCTTTTACTCTCCGCATACGGAATTACTCCGAGGATACAAAGCGTCGCATGTCGGTGTGTGTCAAGACTTATGATGGGACTGGTGATCCGGATAATCACCTAAAGATATTTGACACGCAGGCGAGAATTGAACGATGGCCCATGCCTATATGGTGCCAAATGTTCAATTCAACCTTGATCGGCAATGCTCGTGATTGGTTTGAGGGACTTCCTCCGCGAAGCATTGATAGCTTCACTGAACTACGTACTGCATTCAAGAATAATTATACTCAGCGAAAGAAGTATAATAGGGACCCGGTCTCATTGGCAACCGTCAAGCAAAGGCCGGGGGAATCTACGGAGGCCTTCACTGAGCGCTTCAATGACGAGTGCACACGCACAAAGACAATGCCGGAACTTCTGAAAATTTCCGATTATATGCACGCCATAACAGACAGGGAATTAATCAGACGTCTCAATCACAAGCGTCCGTAGAGGTATGACGACCTTATGGAAAGGGTCAGAAACTTCATAGAGGGAGAAACCGCGGTAGCCGCAGCTTACCCTTCAAAAGGAAACAGCTACCGATCGAACGATCGGTCCAGGAGACAGTCGGACGGTCAAAACAACCAGAGCAGTGTGAGGGGCTAGATTACAAGAGCCAAAACAAAGGAGGGCGATCGGAGGACAAATTTACCTCTCTAAAGATGTCCTACCGGGAGATCTTGCTGAAAAAGGGGCCAACTTCCCGAGACCTCCCCAATGACGACTCCGCTGGACCGTCGTCAAGGAAATCGCTTTTGCGAATTCCACAATGACAAGGGTCACGCCACGAAGGAATGTATCCAACTCAAGAAGCACATTGAGTCACTGATCAAGTTAGGCAAACTCAAGCATTTGGTCAAGGATTGGAAGGATGGAAAAGACAACAAGAAGTACGACAAGAAGGATCCCCAAAAGGACAAACCTTCAACTATATACATGATCCAATCCAGGCAGCGCCGCACAAGGCAGAAAATTAGTCAAAAATTTTCACGCGGCAGAGAAATCTCATTCCCTCCCATCACGGCAAGTGATGTGACGGATGCGCCTCTCACTATTGAGATAAGCATTGGAACACACAATGTCCGCCGTATGTACGTGGATGGAGGGTCATCAGCAGAAGTACTATACGAATACTGTTTCGTACAGTTACGACCAGAAATAAGAAGCCAATTAGTACCGGCCACGACGCCGCTCATCGGTTTTAGTGGAGACACCATCTAGCCAATAGGACAGATACGTCTGCTTGTAACCATTGGGAATGAAGAGCACTCCACCACGGCGTGGATGGACTTTATGGTAATACGCTCACACTCTCCATACAATGAGATCATAGGCAGACCAGGTATCCTGGCCATACGGGCAGTACCCTCCACGACACACGGGATGATTAAATTCCCTGTGGAAGGAGGAATTGTCACTATCTATAACACAATCATACCAGCATCCGAGTGTCATGCCGTGACAACACCGGTTCCACCTGTTTCCCCCAAGGACGGATCACCACCTCCTAATTGGAAGGTGGCAATCCATCTTGATTATCCGGAACAAGAGGTATCCATAGGGGGAATACTCTCGGATAGCGGCAAGAGGGCCATGTGCTCTCTCTTAAAAGCAAATTTAGATGTATTCGCATGGGAGCCCAAGCATATGACGGGTATACCGCGTGCGATAGCAGAACATAAGCTCCAAATCTGCCAGGGTTATCCTCCCGTTAAGCAGAAGAAGCGCGGTCAGGCACCCGAACGCAGCCAAGTAATATTGGATGAAGTACGGAAATTAGTGGATGCAGGTATCATGCGCGAGGTATACTACCACGAGTGGTTGTCCAACCCGGTCATGGTCAAAAAGCATGATGGGAGCTGGCGCATGTGCGTGGATTTCACGGATCTGAACAAAGCCTGTCCGTAGGACTGCTATCCGTTACCAGAGATTGATTGGAAGGTGGAATCCCTATGTGGATACCCCTTTAAGTGCTTCTTAGATGCATACAAAGGATACCACCAGATCCAGATGACGGAAGAGGACGCAGAGAAGACGGCGTTCCATACTAGTCAAGGCGTATAATGTTATACAAAAATGCCATTCAGACTAAAGAACGCCAGGGCAACATATCAGCGGCTTGTTGACAAAGCCTTCAACTCACAGATAGGCCGCAACCTGGAGGTCTATGTTGATGATTTAGTCATCAAAAGTCATACGGAGGATGCACTTCTCCGAGACGTCCAAGAGACGTTTGACACATTGATGAGGATTAATATGAAACTAAATCCAAAGAAATGCACGTTTGGGGCAACTGAAGGAATGTTCCTTGGATATATGATTGATCCAAATGGCATCAAGCCTTGCCCGGAAAAGAAGGACACAATCATACAGTTACCATCTCCTCATACACGGAAAGAGGTACAATCCTTAAATGGAAAGTTGGCTGGGCTAAACAGGTTCTTATCAAAGTCCGCGGAGAAGTCACTCCCCCTATTCAAAACGCTCAAGAAGTGCATCAAGAAGGGAGACTTCCGGTGGACAAAGGAAGCGGAGGAAGCCTTTGGTCAACTCAAGCAACACCTTGCATCTCTTCCCATGCTAGTGGCCCCCCCGACCCAAGGAGGAGCTCATAATGTATCTGTCAGCTACACATGGAGCAATAAGTGCGGTACTCATGACGGATAGGGACACAGTCCAAACTCCGGTCTACTTTATAAGTAGAACACTACAAGGGCCGGAGTTGAATTATTCTTCCACGGAGAAATTGGTTCTGGCATCAGTGTTTGCTACGAAACGGTTGCGCCGATACTTCCAGGCGCACCCAATTGTAGTTATTATTGATCAACCAATAAAAAAGTCATCTCTAGACCAGATGTGGCCGGTAGGCTACAGAAGTGGAGCATTCTATTGGGAGAACATAACATATCTTATAGACCAAGGACGGCTGTTAAAGGCCAAATCTTGGCAGATTTCTTGATAGAGAAGCCGGATGAGGAGGGACCAATCGTACAACGAGAGGAAACTCCAGCAGAACCATGGGTATTATTTACGGACGGATCTTCGAGCACGGATGGATCAGGAGTTGGTCTCATCCTTACGAATCCGGAAGGAATGGAGTTTACGTACGCCCTGCGCTTTGAGTTCACAGCCACCAATAATGAGGCAGAATATGAAGCGTTGATTGCGGGTTTAAAAATCGCCGCTAGAATGAGAGTCCGCAACCTTGAGGCCTACGTGGACTCATGGCTTGTCGCGAACCACATTCTGGGGGGATACGTAGCTAAGGAGGATAACATGGTTCGATACTTGGAGAAAGTCAAGTCACTCATCGCGGCTTTCAGCAAGTTTTCTATCAAGCAGGTACCAAGTGGTGAAAACAAGAAGGCGGACGCTCTTAGCAAGATCGCATCTACAAGTTTCGCCCACTTATCCAAGTAAGTCTTGGTGGAAATACTAAAGGAAAAGTCTATAACAGAAGGGGAAGTCGCAGCTATAGTTGAGGAAGATGGACCTACATGGATGACCCCGATCATCAACTATTTGACTAATGAAACCCTTCTAGATGAGGAAAAGGCGGCACGACGTATCAGAAGGAAGTTGCAGCACTTCGAGCTTCGAGAAGGTATTCTTTACAAGCGTTCTTTCTTACAGCCGTGGTTGCGGTGTGTTGGGCCACGCCAGGCTACTTATGTGATCAGTGAGATACATGAAGGGTTATGCGGCATGCACGCGGGTCCCCGATCCGTAGTAGCTCGAGCTCTACGCACAGGTTATTATTGGCCTACTATGCATAGGGATGCACGCGACATGATTCGCAAATGCAGTGATTGCCAAGTGCACAGACCAGTACCACGACATCCGCAACAGGAACTTACACCAATTACATCCCCATGGCCATTCTATAAATGGGGGATTGATATTGCAAGACCTTTAACCATAGCTGCGGGGGAGTTAAGTTCTTGATTGTCGCAATGGACTACTTTACACGTTGGGTAGAGGCCAAGGCAGTCAAATCCATCACATGCAAACAAGTTAAAAAGTTTGTTTGGGAGAACATCGTGTGCCGTTTTGGCTTACCAGGAGAAATCATCTCGGACAACGAGAAGCAGTTTGTGGATAATCCATTCAAGGACTGGTGCGCAACATTGAATATTAAGCGGCGCTTCGCATCCGTTAAACATCCGCAGACAAATGGTCTTGTGGAACGAGCAAATAGAAGCTTGGGTGAAGGCATCAAGGCACGCCTGGATGAACGAAGTACCAAATGGGTGGAGGAACTGCCACATGTTCTATGGGCACATAGGACTATGATCAAAACAGCCAACGGGGACACTCCATTCGCATTGGCCTACGGCACTGAAGCTGTCATACCAGCAGAAATAGAAATGCCTACCATCCGCACAGCGGAGGTTAATGTCGTCACAAACGAGGAACAGCTCCGGATCAGCCTGGATTTGTTGGAGGAAAAAAGAGAGATAGCGGCTATCAATGAGGCCAAGTCCAAAGCACGGATGAAGGATTATTATGACGCCAAGGTTAAGGGTGTTTCTTTTCGACCGGGAGATTATGTTTATCGTGTCAACGAGGCGAGTCGAACGGAGAATACAGGAAAGCTGGGCCCTAAGTGGGAAGGACCGTATGAGGTTACGGAAGCCTTAGGACGGGGCGCGTACAAGTTACGTGACATGGATGGCTACGACCTGGAACGCACATGGAATATCTGCAATCTTAAAAGGTGCTATCTTTGAAAGCTACGGCTTCCACATGGACACTTCGCTATATCTAGCTTCAATGAAGATCCATGTGTTCTCTTTGTTTTGTTTTGTTTTTTATGCTTTCTAGGTTCCTTTTGTTCTTAGAATTTCCCATTCTTGTTCAAACAAAAAAAACGTAAACGTTCTAATAAAATGTCGTGGTGCCTAGCTAGCTCCATGACTTGTTCTTGTGCAAATGATTGTCTTCATTTTTTTTAGATTTTCTTATTGTCGTATAGATTTAGTTGCTATTACTATAATGTGCTATATCTTATTAATATGCATTCATTCAATACCGTACATGTACAATGCGCCTCCATGCGGGGTAAGAGGATTAAGTGAACCTAATAATTCAACTTGTCGCATAAGAGGGATGCAACCCCAGCTACGCGGATCATGTATCCTTACTAGACACCTTACTCATAAGACGTTGTGATAAGTTTCCATATCCCACGCTCACGTAGTGCTTCGCATGGTAAAGACGCACGCCACACGTCTAGTAACATATAGACTTTATTGTATTTTTTGGGTAAGACGTGACATGTCATGCAGTACAGGTATATGATATCTAAAAAAAATATACACAAGTTTCAAATTCAAAACACCAAAATGTCCGTGGTCATCACGGACTCGCTTGCATAAAAATGACAAGTTATTACAAACATCAGTTTTAGCCGTATACATACACGAACGAATAAAATAAATACAAATGTTTACAATGTAAATTACAAAGGAGGTAGGAACTCTCTTATCTCCTTCTTCCCTTCTTCAATCCAGGTGCGGAGGGCCTCCCCGTGAGCATTCCTCCCATCTTGTGTCCTGATCATGTTCGCATCCAACGCCTCGGCTAGCAGTTTTTCACCTTTCATCACCTTCGGCATAGATTCGTAGGTGGGCAAAGTCAGTTGGATGGGATCCGCAGTGAGCTTGGACATTATTACATCATTAGGAGCATCCTTTAGCGCTTCTAGCTCGTCTAGGAGGGGGTGTTGGATTTGAGCAAGAGCGGCCATTGACGCAGTCATCTTGTCTGCGGCTAGAGGGTTGTGGTAGGCATGCTGGGTAATATCTTCCTTCTTGCCTATCAGCTCTGCAGCTTTGACCAGCCCCTTGTGCCTACCACGGTCTATACCGTCTGATACAACGTCCGCAAAGGCCTGCAACAGGTAAGGAGCTTCTGTCACCTTGCTCACGGCAAGCCGCAATCCCTGGCCAACCATCCATCTGCGCCCAGCTATGGCTGTGAGCAAAGGAGGACATAGCATTTCAGCACAGTTCGTGGCCATCTGGCTTAGTTCACCCTCAGTTGCTGCAGCTTGCTCGTCCAAGGTAGTCCGCGCCTGGTTTAGCTCATCCTTCAACGCGTCGCGCTCCTAAACAATAGTGAAGGCTTGTACGGTTACGAATTTAGTAGCAGCTTCGGCTGCGGATACCTATATATGACACTTGGAGTTATTAAAGGGACAATGTGGTTTTTTGTGTGCACAACATAAGCATTAATGTGAGAGCATACCTTCTCGTTGGATGCAGCTAAAAGGGCCTCCAGCTCAGCAATACGTTCTTCACGAGCGTTGGCGTGATGGGCTTGCTCCTTTACGGTTGACTCGGCTACGACCAGTGCTGCCTATAAGGATGTGATGGTTTTCTCGTGTCTACCCACCCGTGCTTCACGGCGAGCTATCTTTTTGTCAGCACGGCCCACATTAGCCAAGGCCTTGATCAGACGGCGTCTCAAGGCCGCACCAACCGTCACCTGGTGTGCGGAGGACACATCAAACTGCTCCAACAACGTCTCATGCTCCATCTCGTCCAAATCTTACGCCAGTGTTGGAGGAGTGATGTGTTCAATAAATTCAGAGCACTCGGACTCCGCCTCCAACCTTGTTAAGCTATATAAATTCCATGCTAGGCGTAGGCTGGTGTCGGGTTCCTCAGGATGTGACTCCTCAACGTGGGTCACCTGGGGGATGGAGGTCTCATTGATGTCACGGGAGAGGGTTCCCTTTCCACCTCCTTCTCTTGGGCCACGGTCGACGGATCCGCCCTGTTATTAACACACATTAGTTTTGTTTATGGATCAATATCCTTTGAGTATTAAAAAAGGTACTTACGTAGTGCCAGTGATGGGTTCCGTAATGGTGGGAGCTACAACATTCACGGGGGTGGCCATCTAGACTTGCTCATCCGCGTGCCGCGAGGGGTCGACTTGGGCCGTAGCAGTGTTGCTTCCTTCCTGGTACTGCGGATGGTCTTTCCTTAGCTTCTTCGGGGGAGCATTATGTGCCCTCGCCCCGTCCCCTAGAGTTTTTGCTACCCTCCTGGTAGTCTTTCTTTTCCTGGATTTGGGCTTGGGGGACCCAGAAGCTTGGGTAGTTTCTTCATCCTCACCAGTGTGATTGTCAGTAGGGTTGGTGACATCTTCTTCTTCTTCTTCTTCATCCTGGTGCGGCACGGTGCCCTCCAGCAGCAGTTCTCCACCATCTTCGTTGTGGAAGTCAAGCGGGGACTTCTCAATCACGGGCTCTCCCTCATCTGATCTCTGCTCGGTGGTTTCTTCCAGCGGGATGGTTTTGTCTACGGTCGCATCAAGGAGGGGGAGTTCATTTTCTTTCAGCGGACGGAATCCTTCAGGAACTTTCATTGGGTCTCCTTGGCGCAATAATCTATGTAGGTTCATCTCTGCGGGCATATGCATATATACGGATTAGTAAGTTCACAAAATAAAAATGTGGCATTTTTTACATCTACAAATATAAGTGGACCTACCCTGCCTACGTTCGGTTAGAAAGCACGGATACATATCCTCCCTCCCATAGTAGTAGCGGCGTATCCCTATTAAGCACAGGAAGTGCTCCGGCAAACCCCTATGGAATTCTGTGCGGTGGGTATCTAGAATTTTCAAATCCTTACTACTATAGTCTTTGGATTTGGGAGGAAAGTCTTTGGGTACTCTGGTTTTGAGGACGAACGAGGTAGGGAATACTTTCTCATCAACGAAAAGTTTATGGTCTTACCAACTCTTGAAGGAGTCTAAGGGCTTCCTATACGTCATGGGGGCGTTCCCGGATCGTTTTTTGAACGACAGCCACCCATTCACTAGTTGGAGGGAGTAAAAGACCCTAAATAGATTTACGGTCGGGGTTACTCCGCACGTATGGCAGGTAATCTCAAATTGATTGATTTTACATGCCCCTATGCAGTGCAGCTGGGTTATGTGGAAGTCATAATATAGAAGCAGATCTACCAAAAACTTGGATAAGGGGATGCGGTAGTTAGCCGAATCGAATAGGCGCGTGTACACGCCTATATTTCCCCTCGGTGCATCCGTAATCGCTTCACCTTCACCTGGATAGGTTGGGTGTACGCTTTCGGGAATATAATACTTAGACAAAAAGTCTATGTATTTCTCTACAGGCATCACGTTCAGGACATCCGTAATAAGGGGATTGTCCTTCACCATGTTTTATAAAGAGGGTTTGAAAGGCGTGATGATCAAACCTACGGCGGTGGAAATCCGTAGAATAAGAGGCAAAAGATTGAAGGAAGGAGCTTGGGAATAACAATGGCGGAATGAATATAAACTGTGTGTGTGTAACAGTAGCACACACCAACTCTTATATAGGGTTGCCTCGACTTCCGAGGTAACGTAGATGTTTGCCACGTGTAAGCCACTACGCCCATCCAACGGATGGGATTTCTGACACTTCTGAAAATGTTAGAAGGGACCCACGGGTCACTTCTTGACAGTTTTACGTGGCAAAGGTGGTCATTAATGGTGCACTTTTTTAGACGTGCGACTGACTAGTTGACTACCATTAATGCATTCATTCTTGTGTCGGGATATACGGTCATACGTAAGACCATATTGAATGGTACATTTAATTTGTCCCGGTCGTCACGTGCGGCTGAGGTATCATTGGAATAAACTTCCTAAATCAGGTTGCCACGTGCGGCCAAAACAACTTTTTGAAAAATTTATCATTCCCTAAGGGTCTTTCTCGGTACGTCCGGGGAGCATCTTGATAGTCTAGAGGTTACGCCTACGGCTGTAACAACTAGACTGGGGGACATGATGATGTATAGTCCCCATCCGGGTCATGAACCCGGCCCACGGGTACTACCCGTATCCGGCCCATCACGGATGGGTGGGGTTAATGTTATTTAAACCTATGGGCTTAGATGAACAGTAACCACACACACGTGTGCGGCCCACGGCCCGACATGGCCGGTATAGGGTTAGACAGAATCATACTCCTACTATGATTAGGATTTATCCCAAAGGAGAGGATATTCACTCACCATAATTAAAAGATAACAATCAATCTAATTATGTTGTTTATCCTTTCCTTGGGACTGAAGCATCGGTGACTACCCATTAGGGTTTCACTGCCTATATAAGGAACCCCCAAGGGTTCCACAAAGGTATTACATTCTACACACTTACATCTCATCCGATTCTCATAACCCTAACCGATTACTTACTCTCACGCCGGAGTCTAATCTTGGGAAACATTCCCACGGTAAGCCTAACGCGTGTTGTTTTAGTGTGCATGATCCCAACCAAATAGTTCACTTGCTGCAGGAGCCGGAGTCCATCCAACCCGAATTAAGCCTAATTCGGGTCTAGCAAGGATCAACCAACTTTTGTATCAACAAACTATTTTGTAATGAAGATTAGTGATTATGAGCAAAAGATACGTGATTAGGGTTTAGGATCTTAATGGAGGATATCATGTAGAATGATAAAACTTTGTGTGTTCATTACATTAATCATAAATTACACTTTATTGAGGTATTATGATATATGAAGGATAAACACTAATAAATGCTTGACTCGATAATGATTGACAACTAGGATAATTATCATCGACAACTAATGACTGATTGGACATGTAATCTCCCATGCTAATAGTTTCGTCCCGCATCCATTATATTAAGCATGGTCACTACCTCGTATTGGAAGATGGTTTTAGGTTGTTGGTATTTTAGATTACTAAGAAAACGTATCCGATATAATATCATGTGATGCTTTGCTGAACCTTGATATTTTTATACTGACTTGTACAACCAAAGAAAACGGAGATATGGGAATCGTTTTTATATGACTTGAAACATCATTAGCAATACATGCTTGATGAAATCAAACTTTTATTTGATTACTATACTTTTCATAAAATTAGCCAAAACAAGATCTCTCGATGTTCTAGTAGAAAATTTTAAATTTATTAATGTTTACGTATTGTATGTAAATTAAAATTAATGGGATTTAGATGGTTGTGTTGTTTGGTTTTCCTTGTTGAACGGTAAGAACCTTATTAGTTGATAAAGATCAAGAAGCTTAGATAACACTTAAGCAAACCACGTGTGTATTATTGTGTGAGAAATAATATTTGCACAAGTGTGTGAATTTATAAAAGTTATGTGTGATGCATTATTCTTAGACTAACTTAAGTAGTGTTTATAGATAAACTTTTTATGGATGATCAACAATTATAGTGATGTCAGCGTTAATCATCTAATGATCGGACATGAAAGACATGTGGTCTCCCCTCCTTGGCTCGTACGAGTAAAATTGTAGTATGTCCCCAATGTCATATGTCAGGTTGATCATAAGCAGGTTTTACATTTTAACCGAGAGCATAAGGCACCTTAAACAATGGCTCAAGCCATCCCTAAAAGCGCCACCTGATGACACGAACCCCGTATTGCACCTCGCATTTTCGAGCGTTGAGACGTCACCACCACACCAAATTCTCCTAAAAAAGCCAAGTGATTGCACGAGACTCACACCACCTAGTGTTTCGATTAATTTTCTCAAGTTTTAAATTTAGTTTTAATGTTAGTTTTTTTAACGTTTAATAAAGTCTACTTTCTCATATGGTTGAGCATCGAGCCCGGACCGGAACAAGACCGAAATGGTCTGAAACCCCAGACCGAGACCGGACCGAATGGTCCAATCCGGTTCTATTAGGCATAATCGACGAGATTTTTGGTAACCGGACCGAAGACCGAATTGGTCCAAAACCCCGGACCGAGGACCAGACCAAAATTGTCTAGTCCGGTTCGGTCCGATTTTTTGATCCGATCGGTTTTGGGTCTACCATGCTCAGCCCTAGTTTCTGACAATCAATCTGCCTTTGTCGCGAATAGGAAAATCTTATATGGGCCCTTTGGTTTGAATGAGTTACTTGCTTGGTGCAAAAGGAAAAATAAGTGAGATCCAATTTTTAAAGTCGATTTGGCTAAGGCTTATCACTCCATTCGTTGGGATTATCTCCTTGATGTTTTGTAAGCTTTTTTCATTGGTCCAAATTGGTGTAAGTGGATTCGTGGTATTTTTAGTTTCGTTATGGCTTCGATTCTGGTCAATGGGAGTCCTACTTATGAACTCTCGTTCTCTTGTGGGCTTAAACAAGGTGATCCTCTGGATCCTTTCTTATTCATTCTTTTTATAGAGTATCTTCATATTTCAGTTTCTAGAGCTATCAACGATGGGGTCTTTAAAGGGATTCAGCTTCAAGGGTCGGTGTCTATCTCTCATCCTTTTTATGTTGAGGATGTTGTTTTATAGGGGAATGGTTAGATGAAAATCTAATGAACCTTGTTATAATCCTCATATGTTTCTACTTAGCTTCGGGATTAAAAATTAATTTACAAAAGACAAGTCTTGGGTGTTGGTGTTCCTCGGGATGTTATTAATCAAGGTGCTTCGCTTATAGGGTGTTGTTATGCAAACCCCTTATATGTATCACAGAATGACGGTTGGCGAACATATATCGCGTTATTCTACTTAGGTAAGCATAATTCAGAAAATCCAAGCTATGTTGTCCAAATGGAAGAGTAAAACTCTTTCAGTTGGTGGTAGACTGATTCTTTTAAAAATCGGTTCTAGGCGCAGCCCCTTTATATACTATGTCGATTTATAAAGTGTAACACCCCACTTTGATAAGTGGACCGTTACGCGTAGTTATGGCGTGTCATCAAAGCATGCAAGGTAATATGTAGTAGAATATACATGACCATAGGGAAGACCGGAATCAAACATCGGTTCCCAAACATAAGCCCAAAACATAAATAAAGTAAATGAAATGAATGAAAGAGTAAACAAGCATAAGTATATGAAGGAAAAAGGAGAAGAAGTCTATGGCAGCTTCCATCCTATGCACGTCCTCCAAATGCTCGAGTCTGTCCTTGAGTACCTGTCGTTTTAGGACATGGAAAGGAAAGTAACTGCTGAGCATAACGCTCAGTGCATAGATATACGACATAGTATGAATGGATGAAACATAAATAAGACTAATAGCAGTGGAAATGTATAAGTCCTGGAAAACCTCGTATAACTTAGTAAAACTAGTTTTATAGTTTGAAAAGCCTTATGTTTGTCTTATAAAAACTATTTAACATGTTAACCATTAGCCACTATAGGTCATGAAATATCAACGTGCATGAATACTTGGAGGGGTGACCTCGTCATGCAATTAGAGGGGCTACCTCTAATTAATATAAGTTTTGGGTATGAGGGATCAGCTCCTTGTGAAGGATGCAAGGCACACACCACATTCACCTGAATAATCTGTAAAAACATGTAACCTAGGATGCACCCATACGCCCCACATGATAATAATAATATGGCCAAAAGCTAAAGGGACGCCACGAGCTATCACTCCGCCGTGGTGAAGTCATAACACTGGTGCCTCAAGTGTTATGGTTATGGTATCTCCGTAACTAGGTGAAACTGGTCATGCATGTATATGGCTTTAGGCATCTACTTAAACATAAGCAATTCAAAAACATATAAAACATATACTGGGAAAACAGTTGGCTGCATACAGGGAATCCTAATAAGGAAGAATGTCCATACTGAAAGGACGGAGAATCCTTACCTTGTGTCCAGTGAACGAAGAAGACGAACGGAAGAGAGTCATACTTCGATATCACTAATGCTACATAAATAATATACGTGTATAAGTATTCTGATTACTGAGTACGTAACTGGTTTTATATCATGTATTAGCTTGTTTTATATGTTCATGTCATGTTTTACTGATTTTAACGTTATGTTGTGTTTATCATGTATTCTGTCTATTCTGATTAAATATTACTTGTATTTCTTGTATTATTATACTTATGTGTAATAATAAGTAACTTTTTAAAAATAGCAGGTTTCCAAAAATAGAAAGTTTCCAAAAATAGAAAGTTTCCAAAAATAGAAAGTTTTCAAAAATAGAATAGCTGCCTAAAATAAATAAGTTTCTAAAAATAGAAAGTTTCTATAAATAGATTCACTGCTTAAAATAAATAAGTTTCTATAAAATAGAAAGTTTCCATGTTTAGAAATAAGCTGGATTATTAAGCTAATAATATAAGCTTAAGTTTTACTGATTTATATTCTAAGTCATGTGATTAAATAGTATAGTTTATTAGTTATTACATGTAAATTAAATAAACTATAGGTTATAAGATTTAATTAAATATAACATGATTTAATTAAATTAAAGTACATAAAATACTTAGGTTAAAACATGTATTAATATTTATTATTAATATAACCTAAGTCATAGAAATTAATTAATTATAAGTCATGATTTTAATAATTAATTAATTCTATTGTCTAATTAAACAAATAAATACTTAGGTTAAAATCATGCATTATTAATAATAATAATAAACCTAAGTCATGTTTTAATTAAATTAATTATATAGCATGTTAAATTAATTTAATTAATCTGGTAATTATTTAACTTGTAAAACTAATTAAATTATAAAATTAAGTCATGAACCGAACCCGTGTCTTAAATCTAACATGTCGTGAACCGGTCCGTGAACCCCTTGAACCGGACCAACAAACCCTTAATCGTGGCAAACCGGCTTGACCAGTTGCCACGATTTAAATCAAACCGCCACCGGCTTAAGCCGGTGGTGCGTGTTGTTTTTCAGCCGAGACCCCGAATCATCACCACAAGGCCAACCCCGACATGCGTCGGGGTCCCTTGATCCTTGCGGCCGAGACCTCCAAAACACACCGAGACCTTAAGGTCTCGGTTGGTGGTGATCACACAACCACCGAGAGCTTTGGCTCTCGGTTTTACGTGTCGGCCGAACCAAAAACACCCCTTAAACCCCATGTTTTTAACCCCCGTGATTAGATCTACATGTTATTAAATCTTGCTAATTCATTATCATGTTTCATGTGTTCTCAGATCTAATAAAATAATTAAAAAGAAAAAGGTTTAAGGAATTACCGATGCGTGAACAAAAGGAAAATAATAACACGAACGATCTTGCTATAATTGGATCACCAAAATCAATAAACACCCCTTCTTGTGGTGTTTATACCCGACGGCCAAGGAGAGAAAAAGGAGAAAAGGGAGGCTAGGGTTTTGTATTTTTTTCTAAATCTCTGTAAATGAAAAATATGTTTCCTTATTTTTCTATTTAGCAAAATTAAAGGTGGGTTTGGCCCCCTTCTTGTTCTTGCTGCGGGTAGATGGGGCCCACAAGGGGAAACCCGATGTTTTTCATGTTCTAAATATTACGTGCTCTCGTGGTCGTGCTTACGTGATTTACTTATTTATCGTTCGCGTTATAATATATATTTATACGTAATCGTAATAAATATTACGTAAATACATAATAATAGGTTCGTGATTATTTACGTTCATGATTTCCATGTCGTGATTATAATTATTGTTGATAATAATTATCGTGTCTTAATACGTATTAAATACTTATCGTGTAATAACACGTACGTAATACTTGAAATACCTATTCGTGAAACATAACGTGCTATAAAAGGAAAGTTCTAATCATGTACGTACGATCATAAGGGTACTATTTATGGTAAAAGAATGTGGGTTTTACAACTCTTCCCCCTAAAAAGAATAATTCGTCCCTGAATTATAGGTAACGTAAACTGAAAGAGAAACATACCCGAATCAAACTGAGGGGGTATGTAAGATAAAAGTACATGCAGTGACATGGTAGAGGGAACGTGGAACGTGACATGTCTTGAATGGACAGGGAATGTGACGTGACTGAAAGGGCGTATCTAATCGATAAGAGAAAACGGATAAGAAGTCCGGATGAACTTGTCCGCTTCCAAGTGGCTTCCCTCTTGGAACGGTTCCTTCACAAGATCTTGACACAAATGATAAATCTTGGTCCTTCTGACCTTGACTTGAAAACATGAAGAGTTCATGGTTATCAATGTAAGATAGATCCCCTGAAGTTGATCGAGTGAATAAGAATTAACGTGCAAGGGTAACTGAAACGTTATAATGCAAAATATCCCAACTAACTGATGATAATACTGTCTTAGCAACGATACGCGAGACATACTGAAACGTAGTACGTGAAAAAGTGTGAACGTGATACGTGAACAATTATAAACGTGATACGTGGAGATATGGTGAGTGTAATAAGAGAAAACATATGGTGATCAATGACACGTGTAACATATTGTGAACGTGATATGAGGAACGTGGAATAAACATGACATGTGACACATATCGTGAACATGGAATACGGCTGTGGTAACGCCAAACGCTATAAGGTGAGACGTGGAATGTGACGTGAAACTTCTATCTAAGGATAGAGAGTTATACTAAACTTGAGTCTGGTCTCTCAAGTTCTTGCCATACTTCCCAGAACGAAAAAGAACGTAAAATCGTAAGCCAGGATACGATTATGAACGTGAATAGTGTCATGAACGTGAGTGTGAAAGCAAGTCGTGAAATTAGAACAAGGACGTGAGCGTAAATAAGGAGAAAAAATGTGAACCTTCGTCTGACCCGATAACTGAGGGATTACCAAGTGATCGGATGAGCCTTGGCTGGAACATGTCCGATCAATCTGTTGGTTCTGAAATCCTTGCGGATGTAAGGATTTTGAAGACTTGATCAAACCGTTGACAATAACCCAGATAGCATCATGCTTCTTCTGAGTTTGCATTAATCTGGTAAAAAAATCCATGGAGATCTTGTCCCATTTCTGTTCACATTTTCTGATGGTGGAGAAACATCTTAATCTATTGGTGTTCTATCTTAACCTGTTGGTATGACATGCACTTAGATATGAATGTAAATGTATCTTGCTTCATAGAAACTGGATACGTAAAAGTTGCAAAGCTATGAGTCTCCTAAATTAGTCTTTTCTTAGCGTAGAATTTTCTTGGAACGCCTAACGTAGTGTAGGGTTCTCACCTTTACGCATAAGCAGAGTGTTGGTACGATTAACCGTGAGAATCCATGTGATTCAGCGTGTCACTGTAATCAACCAGAATTTATATTGGAAAAATTCGGGGTGAAATTTCTCCTGTCGTAGAATTTGCAACATAGTGATAATATGGTCTTCCTGCTCTTCTCTAGACTTACAGAAAATCAGGTTGTCCTCTATGAAAACACTGATGAGTTTATGAGTTCATGGAAACTCAATCTATTGAGTCCATAATGCTGTTGGAGCATTTATGAGACTAATACAAAATCATGAATCTAGCATGACCGAGTCGTGTACGAATAGCAGTCATGGAAATGTCCTGCTCTTTCACTCGTCACTGTTGGCAGCATGATCACGAATCCGATCTTGGAAAAAGTGTTTAACACCCTAAAGTCGACTAGACATGGTGTCAATACGTGGAGGAAAATAATGGTTATGAATGGTGATTCGTTTAAATCAACGGTTGTCGACACAAAATCTCATGTTACCCTCCTTCTCTTTGAAGGTTCTTTTGGAAGGTATGGGAAGATTTTGGAATAATCTGTTGGTTATGCGTAAAAGGGAATTCAGTGGTCGTGTCATAACTGAAAGCTAGGAAATTTTAGCAGCCATGGCTAACAAAGCACGTGCTTGTAAAGCATAGATATTTGTACAGATTTTCCTGATGGAAAACCATGCTGAATGTATTCAGGAGCCAGAACATTACTGTACATAATCATGAATCGTAGCATGGTGTGCTGTTCGTAGTCCATAATTGGGATAAAATTCAACTAGCATCTGTCCGAGGTAATGCGTTAGCAGCTTGGATCTTATCATCAAGCTAAAGGAAAACCTTCGTATACATGGGGAATACGAATAGCGTCCTTCATGGTCATGAATATATGAAATATGGTGAAAGAAATGAAAGTGTCATCGAGCAAACGAGTGATCTTACTGATACGCCGGTGATGGTACTGAAATTCTTGTGGCCCGATTAATACATGTCACCACAAAATGGATATACCCTTTGGAGGGTACCCTGAATTTCTTAGGGATGTTCCAGAATTGGACGTGAGTCATGTGTCTTGACTCGTGTCTTGGGAAATATAAGCATGACATGTGTCTTGACTGGTGTCTTGACATGTGTCTTCAGAAAGTATACGTGAGATATGTGTCTTGACTGATGTCTTGACATGTGTCTCAAGATGTAAAACGAATAAAATTGAAACTCTTAGGTTATTATTCCAGAATTGGCGGATCGGTTGGATTGTTGACCCTTGTATTTCTGAAAATGTCCGTGACTGGAGCTTCGGTTGCGATTGCTAGGATAGTTGCTGTCATACTAGTGGTTACTATCGTCTGGTCTGTCAGTTCCATGACGGTCACTCTCATGACTGTGATTCATGTAATTATTCAGCTGAGTGGCCGGCTGGTACCGGTTCTCACTTATATGACTGAAACGACAACCGAATGTCGTGTGACATGTAACTAAGAATTAGGGACAAAGATTGATGGGAATCGTCTGGTGGTGAAGCATCTTCTCGTCCGATCGCTTTGATCTAACGCCTTTGGCTTCGTCTTGTAAGATCTCCAGGTTGTGAACAGCATCAGCATCTCGTAGCGTCTCTAAAATTTGCAGCATCACCCCTTAGTAACATCTCCAAGCTATGAGTGACATCAACAATTTGTAGAGTATCAGCAAGTGGAACACGCACATGGGATACGGTACATGGAGTACACATGGAATGTACATGAAATGATCGGTATGGGGTCGATCATATGACATGATTTGAAAGGAAAAATAATCGGTTGAACGGTTAGAAAACCATCATGACCACCTGGCAATACCAATATAGGCATCATTCTGATTGCGTAAAGTAACGCTAAAAGTGTGGTTAAATAAAATTCAACGATGATTTGCTTGAAAGCGTGATCAATGAAAACCAACCATGACTATCATGAAAGCAGGATTAAATGAAATCCGACAATGTCTTGTAGGAAAGCATAAACAACAAAAGAGACGTAGGACGTAATCAACATGAAGACGAAATCATCACGAAGAAACATGAAACAACTTAACATGAAGGAGTATACAACATAATCAGCATGAAAATGAAGTTAACCATGATAGTCTGAAAACATACTTGACATAAAGACATAATAACTTATGAGGGGACATAAAAAAAACATTTATGCCAATAAATCATGAGGAAAAATTTATGCATGAAAACAGTGCATGAATACATGATGCAATTTATAAAAACCTTTATATGCGCGAGGGTAAATGCCAATGGTCAGTTTACCCAAAACAAAAGACATGGCGAGGGGACGCCTATGGGTCGGTCCCAAAGATAAAAAATTTGATAAAAGCACATGCGACTAAATAGGGTCAGTCCTGTACCAACCATTACTTAGTCAAAATTCCTGCAACAATGATACCTAAAACATAAATAAGTGAAAATCATTTGTCAAAACTTATCAGAAAAAAAAAATTATGTGACCAATTATGAACTACTGGGGTTCGGTCCACATAGCTACAGTTCACGAGGAACATCATGCATGAAACAATGACACATAACTAAATATGAATGACGGTTGTCCATCCATATTAGTAAAACAATATCGATGAAAACATCAAGGTGCTGAAAACATCATGGTTAAAACAACAATGCGCCGAACAATCAATACGTGAAATAACAAGCGTTAACTTAGAAAGCTCCTGGTGACTACCCACTAGTCGCAGGTCAAGTTTTAGAGCCTACAGGTCGAAGCCTTGTCTCTGATACCATTATTGTAACACCCCACTTTGATAAGTGGACCGTTACGCTTAATTATGACGTGTCACCAAAGCATGCAAGGTAATATGTAGTAAAACATACATGACCATAGGGAAAACCGGAATCAAACATCGGTTCCCAAACATAAGCCCAAAACATAAATAAAGTAAATGAATTGAATGAAAGACTAAACAAGCATAAGTATATGAAGAAAAAAGGAGAAGAAGTCTATGGCAGCTTCTATCCTATGCACATCCTCTAAATGCTCGAGTCTGTCCTTGAGTACCTGCCGTTTTGGGACATGGAAAGGAAAGTAACGGCGGAGCATAACGCTCAGTGCACGGATATACTACATAGTATGAATGGCTGAAACATAAATAAGACTAATAGCAGCGGAAATGTATAAGTCCTGGAAAACCTGGTATAATGTAGTAAAACTGGTTTTATAGTTTGAAAAGCCTTATGTTTGTCTTATAAAAACTGTTTAACGTGTTAACCATTAGCCACTATAGGTCATGAAATATCAACGTGCATGAATACTTGGAGGGGTGACCTCGTCATGCATTTAGAGGGGTTGCCTCTAATTAATATAAGTTTTAGGAGGGATCAACTCCTTGTGAAGGATGCAAGGCACACGCCACATTCACCTGAATAATCTGTAAAAACATGTAACCTAGGATGCACCCATACACCCCACATGATAATAATAATATGGCCAAAAGCTGAAGGGAAGCCACGAGCTATCACTCCGTCGTGGTGAAGTCATAACACTGGTGCCTCCAGTGTTATGGTTATGGTACCTCCATAACTAGGTGAAACTGGTCATGCATGTATATGACTTTAGGCATCTACTTAAACATAAGCAATTCAGAAACATATAAAACATATACTGGGAAAACAGTTGGCTGCATACGGGGAATCCTAATAAGGAAGAATATCCATACTGAAAGGACGGAGAATCCGTACCTTGTGTCCAGTGAACGAAGAAGACGAACGGAAGAGAGTCCTACTTCGATATCACTAATGCTACATAAATAATATACGTGTATAAGTATTCTGATTACTGAGTACGTAACTAGTTTTATACCATGTCTTAGCTTGTTTTATATGTTCATGTCATGTTTTACTGATTTTAACGTTATGATGTGTTTATCATGTATTCTGTCTATTCTGATTAAGTATTACTTGTATTTCTGGTATTATTATACTTGTTGTATAATAATAAGTAACTTTCTAAAAATAGCAGGTTTCCAAAAATAGAAAGTTTCCAAAAATAGAAAGTTTCCAAAAATAGGAAGTTTCCAAAAATAAAAAGTTTTCAAAAATAGAATAGCTGCCTAAAATAAATAAGTTTCTAAAAATAGAAAGTTTCCATAAATAGATTCACTGCTTAAAATAAATAAGTTTCTAAAAAATAGAAAGTTTCCATATTTAGAAATAAGCTGGATTATTAAGCTAATAATATAAGCTTACGTTTTACTAATTTATATTCTAAGTCATGTGATTAAATAGTATAGTTTATTAGTTATTACATGTAAATTAAATAAACTATAGGTTATAAGATTTAATTAAAAATAACATGATTTAATTAAATTAAAGTACATAAAATACTTAGGTTAAAACATGTATTAATATTTATTATTAATATAACCTAAGTCATGGAAATTAATTAATTATAAGTCATGTTTTTAATAATTAATTAATTCTATAGTCTAATTAAATAAATAAATACTTAGGTTAAAATCATGCATTATTAATAATAATAATAAACCTAAGTTATATTTTAATTAAATTAATTATATAGCATGTTAAATTAATTTAATTAATCTAGTAGTTATTTAACTTGTAAAACTAATTAACTTGTAAAATTAAGTCATGAACTGAACCCGTGTTTTAAATCTAACATGCCGTGAACCGGTCTGTGAACCCCTTGAACCGGACCAACAAACCCTTAATCGTGGCAAACCGGCTTGACCAATTGCCACGGTTTAAATCAAACCGCCACCGGCTTAAGCCGGTGGTGCGTGTTGTTTTTCAACCGAGACCCCCAATCATCACCACAAGGCCAACCCCGACATGCGTCGGGGTCCCTTGATCCTTGCGGCCGAGACCTCCAAACCACACCGAGACCTTAAGGTCTCGGTTGGTGGTGATCACACAACCACCGAGAGCTTCGGCTCTCGGTTTTACGTGTCGGCCGAACCAAAAACACCCCTTAATCCCGATATTTTTAACCCCCGTGATTAGATCTACATGTTATTAAATCTTGCTAATTCATTATCATGTTTCATGTGTTCTCAGATCTAATAAAATAATTAAAAAGAAAAAGGTTTAAGGAATTACCGATGCGTGAACAATAGGAAAATAATAACACGAACGATCTTGCTAGAATTGGATCACCAAAATCAACAAACACCCCTTGGTGTTTATACCCGGCGGCCAAGGAGAGAAAAAGGAGAAAAGGGAGGCTAGGGTTTTGTATTTTTTTCTAAATCTCTGTAAATGAAAAATGTGTTTCCTTCTTTTTCTATTTAGCAAAATTAAAGGTGGGCTTGGCCCCCTTCTTGTTCTTGCCGCGGGTAGATGGGGCCCACAAGGGGAAACCCGATGTTTTTCGTGTTCTAAATATTACGGGCTCTCGTGGTCGTTCTTACGTGATTTACTTATTTATCGTTCGTGTTATAATATATATTTATATGTAATCATAATAAATATTACGTAAATACATATTAATAGGTTCGTGATTATTTACGTTCATGATTTCCATGTTCGTGATTGTCGACGTACAGTCGGTAATGGACCAGGCCCACGGCCCATACACACCTTACTTATCCTACAAGAAACCCTAAGCCTGTATAAACAGGGGTAGGGGTCTCATTATAATCAGGTTTTCTCTCATAGCTACAACACTTTACAATATATCATCACCATACTAACTTGACCGTCAGAGGTGGACCCCGGGGCTCCGGCCTCGGGTCCACGTCTAACCGGTTTACCTTTGTTTGCAGCATTACTCAGGATTCGGGAAGACGACAAACGACCCAGGAGTGTCGTCGAACCAGCCCAGCCAAACTATGCTCCAACAAGTTGGCGCCATCCGTGGGACCACGACTAATTCAAGTTTCGTGTTCTCATATTGCCGGAAAGCGATGATCCGTGTCAAAAATCGGTAACTTTAAAACTATTGTGCTTTGATTTCATTCACTATATTGCGTATATGGTTGCATGTTGCTGTATGTATGGGGAGAGATCCTTACATGTATATAGATGTATATGTGAATTCCCATGTACATATGCTATATAAACTATAAGTTAGTCTACAGAATTAGCAAACATAAGCCCCCCGTGATAGAATAATTATTAGCCGTGCCGATGATTAAATGTTACGGGGAATTTTTAATCTAATAATTTTGCTGCTAGTCAAATTTTATACTAATAATTCTCGTTGAACCATAATTGGAATAAAATTATGCGAATCGATTTATAATAATAAATACGCTACAATTTATTCTTGCGGGTTGTGATCATATTACTGAGTAGTTTTTACGATATTTTTCTTTGCTTTAGATATGCAAAGTCGTGGGACATCACAAATCTTGCTACTGATTATAACCCCATGTTATCCCATTACATGCCGATTATTTTGCTAACTTGTGGTTATCTCACTATATCCGATTATTTTACATCACAAAATCTTCAATCTATAGTAACCAAATGCAAAAAAGTGTCGACATGTTACCAAGAGTATTAGTTGATATCAAATATTATCTCGATTCTACGCTCTTGTTTTAAAGGATGAAATATATTCCAACTGATAACAAATATCTTTAATATATTTTTTTCTTGAAATTAGTAAAAGTTTTATCAATCATCTCTATTGACAAATAGATATTAGACGTATCATTTAAATTAATACAAGATATTATTAAGGATATATTCCGATATAATTAAATTATAAAAGATATTATATCTATCTTTTAAATCAGTAAGATATATTTCATATATTTTCTTTAAATAATATATATTGTTTGTCATCCGCGGTCATGGTACGATCTCATCCGCGCTAGTCTGCACGCTCAGACATCTTTTTAGCCTACGGGCGTACATGTACACATCGTTCCCAAATGGAATAAGAGGATTGAGTGAGCCTAATAATTCAACTTGTCGTGTAATAGGGTTGCAAACCCAACGACCACGGATCATGTATCCTTGTTAGACACCTTGCTATCAATACGTTGTAGTAAGTTACGCAAACCACATGACTCATGATGGACTTGCGAAAGACACACTGTGCACGTCTAACAATATTTTGTCAAAACTTTGACCGTCCTTATGGTAGTAGCGGTACGCCACACGTAATGGCATAGGTCATCCCATAAGTTAGTTAAGATACGTCTTATACTATGTGACAATTCGCGGTTATGTCACGACCCATCCGCGTTGGTTCGCATGTTCGAACCCAGTTTCTATCTTTCGTACGCGGCAATGGTACGTCCATTCACGCTGGTCTACGTGATCGTAATTTTTTGAATACTTGATTAAGTTTAATACTACTAATTGAGTGTAGCACCATTAAACTTGGGGGGCTACTAGGATATAATAATACCACTATTTATGTGTACGTCACACAAATATCTTTGGATATATTCCTTTGCCGTAGAAGTTCACATTTTGCCGGTTTATTCCTTTGCCATGGAAGTATCTCTTCCATTGGCTTATTCCTTCGCCGCGGAAGTACTCCTTCCGCTTGCTTATTCCTTTGCCATGGAAGTATCTTTTCCATTGGCTTATTCCTTCGTCGCGGAAGTACTCCTTCCGCGCGCTTATTTCTGCGCAATGGAAGTATCTCTTCCATTGTCTTATTCCTTCGACGCGGAAGTACTCCTTCCGCGCGATTATTTCTGCGCCATGGAAGTATCTATTCCATTGGCTTATGCCTTTGCCACGGAAGTATCTCCTTCGTTGGCTTATTCATGCGCCGTTGAAGTATTCTTCCACGTGCTCATTATCTTTCGTCGTGGAAGTATTCTTCCATGTGCTCCTTATCATTCGCCATGGAAGTATTCCTTTGACGTGCTCATTATCATTCGCCGTGGAAGTACTCTTCCACGGGTTCATTATCTTTCGCCGTGGAAGTATTCTTCCACGTGCTCCTTATCATTCGTCGTGGAAGTATTCCTTCCACGTGCTCATTATCATTCGCCGTGGAAGTACTCTTCCACGAGCTCATTATCTTTCGCCGTGGAAGTATTCTTCAATGTGCTCCTTATCGTTCGTTGTGGAAGTATTCCTTCCACGTGCTCATTATCATTCGCCGTGGAAGTACTCTTCTACGGGCTCATTATCTTTTGCCGTGGAAGTATTCTTCCACGTGCTCCTTATCATTCGCCGTGGAAGTATTCTTCCACGTGCTCATTATCTTTCGCCGTGGAAGTATTTCTTCCACGGGCTCATTATCTTTCGCCGTGGAAGTATTCTTCCACGGTCTCATTATATTTCACCGTGGAAGTATTCTTCCATGGTTTCATTATCTTTTGTCGTGGAAGTATTCTTCCACGTGCTCCTTATCGTTCGGCGTGGAAGTATTCTTCCACGTGCTCATTATCTTTTGCCGTGGAAGTATTCTTCCACGCGCTCATTATCATTCGTCGTGGAAGTATTTCTTCCACGGGCTCATTATATTTCGCCGTGGAAGTATTCTTCCACGGTCTCATTATCTTTCACCGTGGAAGTATTCTTCCACGGCCTCATTATCTTTCACTGTGAAAGCATTCTTCCACGGTGTCATTATCTTTCGCTGTGGAAGTATTCTTCCACGGTCTCATTATCGTTCGCCGTGGAAGTATTCTTCCACGTGCTCATTATCTTTCGCCGTGGAAGTATTTCTTCCACGGGCTCATTAGCTTTCGCCGTGGAAGTATTCTTCCACGATCTCATTATCTTTCACCGTGGAAGTATTCTTCCACGGTTTCATTATCTTTTGCCGTGGAAGTATTCTTCCTCGTGCTCCTTATCGTTCGTCGTGGAAGTATTCTTCCACGTGCTCATTATCTTTCGCCGTAAAAAAATTCTTCCACGCGCTCATTATCTTTCGCCATGGAAGTATTTCTTCCACGGGCTCATTATCTTTCGCCGTGGAAGTATTTCTTCCACGGGCTCATTATCTTTCGCCGTGGAAGTATTCTTCCACGGTCTCATTATCTTTCGCCGTGGAAGTATTCTTCCATGGTCTCATTATCTTTCGCCGTGAAAGTATTCTTCCACGGTTTCATTATCTTTCGCCGTGGAAGTATTCTTCCACAGTCTCATTATCGTTCGCGGTGGAAGTATTCTTCCACGTGCTCATTATCTTTATCCGTGGAAGTATTTCTTCCACGGGCTCATTATCTTTTGCCGTGGAAGTATTCTTCCACGATCTCATTATCTTTCACCGTGGAAGTATACTTCCACGGTTTCATTATCTTTTGTCGTGGAAGTATTCTTCCACGTGCTCCTTATCGTTCGCCGTGGAAGTATTCTTCCACGTGCTCATTATCTTTCGCCGTGGAAGTATTCTTTCACGTGCTCATTATCTTTCGTCGTGGAAGTATTCTTTCACGCGCTCATTATCTTTCGCCGTGGAAGTATTTCTTCCACGGGCTCATTATCTTTCGCCGTGGAAGTATTCTTCCACGGTCTCATTATCTTTTACCGTGTAAGTATTCTTCCACGGTCTCATTATCTTTCGCCGTGAAAGTATTCTTCCACGGTTTCATTATCTTTTGCCGTGGAAGTATTCTTCCACGGTCTCATTATCGTTCGGCGTGGAAGTATTCTTCCACGTGCTCATTATCTTTCGTCGTGGAAGTATTCTTCCCCGGTCTCATTATCTTTCGCCGTGGAAGTATTTCTTCCACGGGCTCATTATCTTTCGCCGTGGAAGTATTCTTCCACGGTCTCATTATCTTTCGCCGTGGAAGTATTTCTTCCACAGGCTCATTCTTCTTCTTCGTGGAAGTAATTCCACTGGCTTATTATCTTTGCCGTGGAAGTATTCCTTCCACTGGCGTATTATCTTCGTCGTGGAAGTATCTCTTCCACGTGCTCATTATCCTTCGACGTGGAAGTATCTCTTCCACGTGCTTATTGTCTTCGCCGGGGAAGTACTCCTTCCACTGGCTTATTGTCTTCGCCGTGGAAGTACTGCTTCCACTGGCTTATTGTCTTCGCCGTGGACGCATTCCTTCCACGTGCTTATTATCTTCGCCATAGAAGTAATTCTTCCACTAGCGTATTATCTTTGCCGTGGAAGTACTCCTTCCATTGGCTCATTATCATTCGTCGCGGAAGAACTCCTTCTGTTGGCTCGCTGTCTTTGCCGCGTAAGTACGTCTTTCGCCGGCTCGTTATTCATATCACGGAAGTACGTCTTCCGTTGGCTCACATATTTGCTGCGGAAGTAAGCCTTCCGCGACGAATTTCTTTGCCCGGCCATTTGAGTGATTTTTCCAAAGTTGATATTGTTTGACCGTAATTAGACGGAGTCTGATCAACTACGTTTTAGTTTGGAAAAGACGTAAAGAATTTTGGAAAATCATTGTCAAATGTTGTGGCCGCAAGACGGATATAATATCCGCATAAACATGCCACAGAAGTACGTCTTCTGTTGGCCTTAAGATGAATGAAATATTCGCGCCATGGTGCATCATTAGTGGGTATAAGAAGTACACCTTCAAATGTTTACGATGCAGCATACGGGTTCCACCTCCACCTTCATAAAACCTTCTTATCGTCCTCACGTTAGAGATGAATAAGAATGATACATTGCCAATGCCAGTGTTACCCCGGCTATAGAACAAGTTTTCTTTTTACGGGGTCCTTACCGTCTAATCACGGGAAACCAAGCATTCAAGCACACCCACCCGTCTTACGTACACGGGTTCCCCATTTCTTTCGACGTAGATACGCTTACAGGTAGCAGATATGGAGTGAAGTCTAGTAACCTTGGTGACAACCACGCATACTAGACTGGGGGGACATGATGACGTATAATGGCTTTGCTCACTATTCGCAACCCAACCCATCATCTTTTTGCTAAAGGTATCCCATTTACGAGTGGAGCCATATGTTACGGACGACCTACGAGGATGTCCTAAGCAACAAGCCGCACGCGGTTGTTAGTGAGCGTGATACACGAATGAGTCTAGCATAACATGATCATGCACCATATAATACTAGACTGGGGGACATGTCGACGTATAGTTGGCCAGGCCCACGGCCCATACACACTCTACTTATCCTACAAGAAACACTAAGCCTATATAAACAGGGGTAGGGGTCTCATTATAATCAGGTTTTCACTCATAGCTACAACACTTTATAATATATCATCACCATACTAACTTGACCGTCGGAGGTGGACCCCGGGGCTCCAGCCTCGGGTCCACGTCTAACCGGTTTACCTTTGTTTGCAGCATTACTCAGGATTCGGGAAGATGACAAACGACCCAGGAGTGTCGTCGAACCGGCCCAGCCAAACTATGCTCTAACAGTGATTATAATTTTTGTTGATAATAATTATCGTGTCTTAATACGTATTAAATACTTATCGTGTAATAACACGTACGTAATACTTGTAATACCTATTCGTGAAACATAACGTGCTATAAAAGGAAAGTTCTAATCATGTACGTACGATCATAAGGGTACTATTCATGGTAAAAGCATGTGGGTTTTACATAAATCCCCTAAGGGTGTTTTGCATGAGATGGAGTCGATCCGCTGTAATTTATTCAATGGTTTTGATCCATCGGAAAGAAAGATTACTTGGGTTGCATGAGAAAAGGTCTTGGCATCCAAGAAATATGGGGGTCTTGGTGTGTCCATTTTGCATGCTTTGAATCGTGCTTTGCTTCTCAAGTAGGTGTGGTGTTTCCTCTTGCACGATGGTTCTATTTGGTTAAGTGTTATTAGTGCCATTTACGGATCCTTTATCACTCGGTCAATTTTCCTTCGACTTGATGCTCTATTTTACGTAAGGTCCAGGTGTTTTCTTTTAAAGGTTTTTATTTTGTCTCCCATTGTAAGAAACGTGTTGGAGATGACCAAAATACAAGATTCTGGTTGGATACTTGGATTTTAGATGTGCCTTTTAGTGTTTGGTTTCCTCATGTTTATGCTTTATAAAGGGAAAAACAAGCTTTCGTTTCTACGAAATGGGGAGCTTCCTCTTTTGATGCATCTTTTCGTCGGCATATTCGGGATGGTGCTGAATGTCAGCAGTGGTCGGGTATGTTGTCTCTGCTAGGTACGGTCACTCTTTCTTCCTCTATTGATAGGCGGGTTTGTGATTTAAACGGTGAAGGTGTTTTTCGCGTTAAAGTGGTTCACTCGATTTTAGATGATCTTTTTCTTCCTTCCGCGGTTGAAGCCACTAAGTGGGTAAAGTTTATCGCGATCAAGATTAATGTGTTTGCTTGGCATACTCGGCTTGATCGTCTTCTGACTAGATGTAGCCTTCTTAATAGAAGTGTAATTATGGATTCTTCTTTATGTCCATTGTGTGGATTGGTTCTTGAGGATTCTTGTCATATATTCTTCCGGTGTGATTTGGCCAAGATCATCTTTTGTAGGATTTTGCCGGTGGTAGGACCTCCATTGGGTTGATGTTTCGTACTTTGCTGACTGGAGTGCTTGGTTCACTACTAAACGTCTAATCTTAAGCTTATGTTGGAGGGTGTTTTCTATTTTTCTTGGTCGCATATTTGGGATTTTCGGAATCATTCTATATGTGACGAGGTTCCTGTGAGAAGTTCCGTAATTTTTGACGATATTGTTTCACGTTCTTTTATTTGGTGTGGTAGTAGATGTTTTAGTTCGTTTTCGTGGGAGTGTTTGTTGAAAACCCCTAATTTGATTTCCTTGTAATGTTTTTTCTAGCATCTTGCTAGTTAACAATATTTGCCGTTAAAAAACATCATATTGACACATATATCCTTTTGTGACTACATACTTCAGTTTTTTTTGTGTACTCTATACTTGTTTATTTGTTCTTTTGTGGGTTATGATGACTAATTTACCCATTTAACTACAAAAATGATCCTTATATTTTTTAAATTTTTGCATAAGGAGTCATCTTCTTTCTAAACACAACCACCAATACCACAACCATAAACATTATCTCGGTCATAACATCTCCAAAACTACAAACACCATCTCAAGCATAACATCACCACAACCACAAACACCAAATCCAGATCATAACAAATCTATCACCATCACCGAATCAAAACCCAGATTCATTATCATATAATTAGTGGCAAACATAACAAGCTAACTGATCACAAATTCAACCAAAAAAATACAAACTTTAATCACAACAACAATAAATAAAACATACAAATGCGTCATCCCAGTCATCGATTATGAGAACAATAGTAATGTGCAATTTGAGTGTTCGTAGCCCTGCTTTTCATTTGTTTTAATTGAGGGAAAATGAAACTCAAAGTGGTTGTAATTTTGCGCTAAATGCTTTTGTATTTAAAACGAAAAATATGTTTTAAGTGATATGTGAATTGTGATATGGGACCATGAGGTACTCCTACCTTAGCTTGTGACATAGTGATGATCATGGTTGAAAGATACGAGTTTCAGTGTCACTCCAGCCTAACGATTGACTTATTTACCTGATGAAATTATGATGGAAATTATAATGAAACTATGATGGAATTTTGATGAAATTTTGATAGAATTGTGATAGTATGGCGATGGTATTGTGATGAAAACCGGGAAAAAATATGGGAACTGAGTTGAGTCTTCTATATCATTGTGTTACCATTTGAATCTAAACCTGCATTCTCATCAACTTTATGTTAACATTTACGAGTGTCCATTTTCAAGTAAATTTAAGAAGGAATAAGAGCTTGGATGACTATATGGCTAGCGAGACCTTACGATATCTTGCATATAGAGTAATTATGCCATCATTTATTTTATGTATTAAATATTTTATATTGGGTTATACTTTTGGATACATTGTTTTCGGGTCATTTTATTAATGACTATGTATTGTTGTGGTTACGATTAACCTAGATACAAGTCCTCGCTTGTGTCAGATGCAGTCATGACATATTTTTGTTTGGTTTACATTTAGTGTTCTCTATATTATATATTAATATGTCGTGACGATACCTATTAGTTACACATCGCGTTTTCGCCTTAATGCGGTGTGATAAACTATTCATAAATCGTGATATAATGAATTTATTTGCTTGAAAACATCTTTTATGGTTATTTCTAGCTAAACCATCTATTTTTTATATAATAAACCAAAATAATTTACAAGTATTTTAAAGCACAAAAATTTTAATTAGTTTCCTAAACTGGCACCAACGTACAAGATTTTTGATACACAAGCAATAAAGTCTGCCATAAAACACTTTCCATATATTGTGAAAACAATACAAATTCCCCTTTTTTGTAAAATTCAAACTATTAAAACGCAAACCTTATTTAGGGTAGTCTTTTTATGGCAATTAAGGAGATAACGCGTTTTCAATATTCTCATATACGCTCCTGCCCTAAAATAGATAAACATAAAACCTATATAAGTTCATCCCACAAGAAATTTGCAGCACAATAATCGGCATCCATGTTTTGTGCAATCTGTTAGATCTAAAAACTCTTTTCTTCATCTGCATTCTTTGTAATGTTGCCATACAATAGAATGGATTAGGTTCAATCCTGCAACAGCATTGATCTAATTGCTTGCACAATAATATGGATTGATGATCATTGTGTTGCATAAATAATCCCTCTTTTAGATCTTCATTCAATGAAAAAAATGTAATTGAATGAAGATTAACCAGAAAATAATCCTTCTTCTTGATCTTCATTCAATGAAAAAATGTAATTGAATAAAAATTAAGCACAAAATAATCTCTCTTTTTTGTGCTGCCATAGAATAGAATGAATTGCACATATCATTCCTGCAACAGTACATGATCTAAGTGTTGCCATTGAGGTGAACCTTAATGGTTGGCACAGCAGAAACAAATCTGTCTTCTTGATCTTCATTCAATGAAAAAATGTCATTGAATGAAGATTTACAAGTTTGGCATATATAAAAATAATCTCTCTTCTTGATCTTCATCTAATAGAAAAAATGTAATTGATTGGTATATTGTTTTAATAATATTTTTTTCGTTTAGATAAGTTTTGCTTAATTGTCGAGATTTATCTTATTTTCTTGCAGAAACAAAAATAGGAGCTTTCATTGATACATTCTGGTAATTTTTTTTATCTAAATCATAAAACACCCCAAACATATATATCTCCCAAAAATACCCAAAAATGGCTCATTATGAATTAATCTGCAAAATAAAAAAATTGATTTTTATCCTACGAGTTATTAATTCGGTGATTTTTCATTTTGATCAAATCAATTCAATTAGAAAAACGTTATATTGTTTTTGGGGAAACCAAATATTTTTTTTATAATTTCTATGTTTTGCAGATTGGAATATGTTTATATATTGATTCAGGAGATATCGAACTGCTACCTTGAGACAAATACCAAAATTTATGATGGGTAACTACATAGAGATCTCTACATATATCAAAAAATATGTTGTTTTTGTTTATGGTTTAGCTTTGATTAATTTCAATTCGAATAGTAATTTTATTTTTTAGAACAACTTCCCATATGTTCTTTTTTTGATAGTGTTGTAGCCATCAAACTGTTTGTAGTGTTTTTGTGTATTACCACTATCTGTTGCTTTGTGTTGAGCTCACAGTTTAAATAGAAGTTAGTGGTTGCAGTGTGTTGTTGACAAATAACCGTAACCAACTGAATGTAAATAAGACGTCTTTTTCTGTTGTGCCGAGAAATAGCAGCCTGCGCATATGGTTTCCAGTCTGCAACCCAAACACCCCAGTATAAGTATATATAAGCAATCCAAAACATAGTTTTCCTGCACATGGCTTATGTTTAAGAACCTAGACAATAGAATAATAGACCATGAACACACACTTTGTTAATGGTTTGTTTATAAGAAATTCTATAATCAATAGCTATTTTGTGTTTCATTTTTTGGGGTGTTATTGTTAAGGTTAAGCACACATAAATCTGGCATCATCAACGGCTCAATCCATGGAGACTATTACTGAGTTAAGAAATTATAGTTTCATCAATTTTGATGAATTTTAAATTTTTGATTCTACATATATCTTCTGTGAATAACTTACCCAAACACTCAGTTGCTCCAAATAAAGCTGACAAGCAATTTGGTTGTACATTTGTTAAACTTACAGGTTGAAATGTGTGTTATTTTAATGAAGAGGATTGTAACTTAAGACAAATAATCTTTAATTTTATGAATTCAAACGGTAAAAACTACAACATAAGGATATTATTGGCAAGCTTTTTGTCTAAAGCAATTTCTCAAGTACGCTCGACCCACAATTGGAATATCATTAACTTTGTCTTTTGTTGCCAATAGTGGCAAGCTTTTTATAGATACAATTGTGTATATCCGGAGATCACACACAAAAATAAGTTTAGATTGATATTTATTACATTTAAAAGATGTAAATGACAAATCGTATTGATAGCTCATTACGTTATTTGGCATGGTACAAGTTGTTGCTGCAAGTTTTACATTGATTTTTTAGGACTTTAGTTTGTTACCTATATACACGCTGATGATGCAGGGCAGAAAACTATAAAAGTAAGGACTTTGGTTTGTTGCCTATGCACGGTCTGATGATGCAGACAAGGAAACTATAAAAGTAAGTTAACAGACTCAATTCAATATAAGTCGTATTCATGAATACATAAATCTACTTTATCATAATATTCCAACACGATGGAAAATTATAAGTTAAGTAGATAGGCGACTTAATTAGGAACGTCACTGCATGTGCTAACCCAATAAGAAAATAGTAGGTCGAAAGTTACCCAACGTGTATCTTTAAGGTAGAAGACTAGTGACGGATCCGAGTGTATTCTTAACCATCTCACTCATTAAACGGCCACAATAGACTACATGTTTTCATAGGCGATCCTTCAAGTTGTTGTACAAGTGACAATTGAGGTTCCTGTGATGTTATTAAACCCACGGGTAGGAAAGTTCAGGTTCTTAAAAAATAAAATTCTAAAATATCCCACGAAAAATAAATATATTATATGTATCATTTACAAATTGAATATATACTTTCAGGAGTTAAGCTTTAAAAAGTGAATGTATGATATACTTTTCTGTCACGGTATTATAATTTATGCGTTGCAGGAACCCCAGTACAGTCTAATCGGTTTCCATGTTCTCAAAATTTTAAATTCTAATAATAACTTACTGACCTAATTGGGTTTCCATATATCAATCCCACCCTCATTACAGTCTAATTACATATGGAAACGGAATTTTGTTCAAAATTTCGTTCATACAACGCGTAAAAAGGGGAGAAAGCCTGATGTGAGATGCTTCATATTTGGTGTTGGCATCTATGGTATCTATACTCATTGTATGAATGGGGCAATGTTATTCCGCCGGATCAACTATTGGTGAATGATGTGGAGGAACTACAGATTATTACAAAGAGTCAGCTTGGTCATAATTTAGATGCTTTATTTGAAAAGAGGTATTATGTTTTCCTTAAACTTAAGAATATGTAAATTAAGTTACTGATAGTAGTGTTATTGGTAATTGATTGATTATGCTTGCTAAACTGCAAAAAGAAATATTGTAATTAAAAAAATATATAGGAACCATTGAATATCTCAGTTAGTTGTGTTGCAAGCTATTCTGTATTGTCATATTGCGTGAAATTGCTTGAATTGAAAATTTGTTAATGTAAGGTCACATTATTTTTTTTGGATAAGTTTGAACCTTGATTATGAATATGAGTGTGTGTGGATATAGTAAATATAAGAATTGGTGTCACTTTTCCAGTGATACATCTTTTTGCCGAAAATATGAAAATAGAAGATCAAGGGTTTCTAAGTGATTAAAAGAGGTCGAGGTGTTTCATGAATGTTTCAAAGCAATTTCAGTAACATGGTATGATACTTTTTAAGCAAAATTGTTATCTTTGTACATGTTGTTTATAATTGATTTGATTTCTATCGAGTATCTCTAATAGACATATGTGTTTGTACAGAAGATGGGGTAAACCAATGTGGAATGACGGTGATACAAGTGTGGCACGAGGCCTAAGTCAAATTATAAGAATGAGAAGATGATGGTGACGATGTCGAGAAAAATAAATTGATGGCTTGTGATTTTCTTTTGTAAAAGGTACGAATCTTCTCCTTTAATCTTATCGTCATCCGAACATAGTTCTTAAAGGAATATAGGGGCTGTTTGGGGTTGTCGTATCAGTTAAATACATTTTGACAATGGTGGATTGCTTATATGAATATTACATGTGAGTATCTCTAATATGTAGTAGTAAACCATGGTTTCTTATTGGTTCGATTCGGTTGTGAACCATCTTGAAAGAGTGATTCAGTCTAAACCATTTTGACCCAGTAAATAACCTTTACCCACATGACTAACTTGTGCAGTTTTAATCGCTTGAGGTGATTATACATACTTACCAAAATGAGTAGTCCAAGTTAATTTTTAGAAGAACAACATACAAAATATCATTAAAGAGCCAAAAAGAAAATGAAAAAAGTTGACAATATGTTTTATTATGGGTCGGACACTACCAGCCTAATGCCACTGAAATTTGTTTGAGATTGAGATATGTTTGAGACTCTAACATAAACCTATGGTCCCATTTGTTAGTTCTCAAATAGACATATTATTCATACCTTGCAAAAAACATGTTATGTTAATACCACTTATGACAATTGTTTTCAGCTTAATGGCTACTGCACAGAAGTTATGCATATCTTATAAGAACTAAAGCTGAACTATATATTTTCAAAGTTTCATAATGGGTTAGTAGGGCAATTCCTTGCAAAATTGTTAGCCTCAAAATATTGAGTCAAACAAGAATGTTCGGTCATAGGTTTCTATTGTAATATTTATTAGAACGTTGTAATAGATAGTTAAATAGTCGTGGTTCACGGGCTTGGATTTAAGCTACTTAAAGCCTAAAAGACAAGCCCGGTCCAAACAATATAGCCCATTATGGTTACATGTAAGCCCGGCTATATAAAGCCCTTCCTAGCATGTTAGGAAGGGTGGATGGTCATTAGTAATCTCATTATTCTAATCTAATATTCACCAAGTTAATCATCTCTCTCTCTACTTTCTCTCACTACTTTCTCTCTCTAGAATTCATATTCTTCATCTATTTTCTTTCTTAAATTCGTGTTATATCATCTAAATATATGGGACAACAATTGGTATCAATCGCCATAGGGTAGTTTTGTGATTTGTTGTTGATATAATACTTGGTTCGTGTGATTTCCTCCTATAATCATCTCGGATTCAAGTTTTTCTTGTGCTTTCCGTGCTCTACTTCTTCATTTACATCTCCTATATAGTTGTGGTAGGGATTTGATTGCTTTTGGTTGGTTAAAATCACGGATTTCTTGTCGAAAACTTCATCTTTTTACCTCAAAATCTCGAAACAGTACTATTATCCGATTGGTGTAATCGGAAAAGGGTTTAAAGATTCCGATCAGTTGGATCGGAAAAAGGTTTAAGGATTCCGACAACATTCCGATTGGTATTCCGATATCACTTTTCGATAACATTCCGACAAGGTTCTTTCCGACATCATTCCGACAGGTCTTTCCGATTGGCTGTATTCCGATAGGTCTTTCCGATTGTATTCCGATTAGCTATATTCCGACAGGATTGATTTTGGTATTCCGATCAAATTCCGACATTATTCCGACAAGGCTTTCCGATTGTATTCCGACAGGTCATATTCCGACGACATTCCGATACTGCATTCCGACAACATTCCGCTGGCACATTCCGATGGACATTCCGATGCTATGTTTTGCTAAATTTTGTTCGAGTATTTTTTAGACTTAGCCACCATCTAGACTAGTTTCGAAATATCGTTTACACGAAGATTAAAAAAAAAAGTTAAAATTTTTCCATCAAGAAAATTCAAATTTTTTCCATACTAGTTTTAGGACATTTCTAGCTCGATTTAAAAATTTAGCGATTACACAATTTTTTGGTCTACCGTTTTGTCGGACTGGGGAATTTATTGTCGGACTGAAGAAAAATTGCACTTTTTGGAATTTTATCCACAACAACAATCACAACAAATCTACTTAAGATCCATATTCACTTCATCATTTCAGAGAATATTGAGATGGATTCTACTGTCGAATATCGTGTGACGAACAACAACATAATGGTGGCGGGTAACAAAGAGAGACCACCAATGCTTGTGTCTGGTCCGTATGCTCAATGGCAATCACGTTTCATACGATACCTTGATATAAGACCTAATGGTGATGCCTTGAGGAAATTTATTACTCATGGACCATATATATTCAAGAAGATCTCAATTCCTCCAAGACCAGCCACAGATACTACTGATCCAATACCCGTAAGTGAACGTGATGAAACAAGAGCTGATCTTACACCTGAAAATTGTGCTTGGCATGATGCGGAGAAGGAAGCCATCTATATGGTTTTAAGTGGGATTGGAGATGATATTTACTCCACGGTTGATGCATGCCCGACAGCACATGAAATGTGGACTGCTATTGAACGCTTGCAACAAGGAGAATCACTCAACAAACAAGATGTCAAAACAAACTTGTTTTGAATTTTGGCAAGTTTACTTCAAGGGATGGAGAATCAATTGATTCATACTACTCCAGGTTTTATAAAATGAAGAATGACATGACAAGAAATAACCTACAAGTCTCCACCATGCAAGTCAATGTTCAATTTCTTCAACAACTTCAACCCGAGTGGACACGGTTCGTCAGTTTAGTGAAACAACAAGAAAAGTTAGACGAGGTCTCATATCATCGACTCTTTGATATCTTGAAGCAATTTCAGAATGAAGCAAATGAGATTCGAGCTGAACGTGTTGCAAAGACGGCTAATCCACTTGCTTTAGTGACTACCACTCAACATATTCAAGATCATCGCTCTCGTGCTCCTAATCCACACTCCACTACATCATCCTCACCACAATATTCCACATCATCTGAGTCTTCATCATCCACAAGATCACGAGGCAAAGTGCCAAGAGCACCATCATCACCATCTGGGTCATCATCTGAAGAAGATAGTGATGAAGACCAAGCTCAAAAGAATCGAGAGATGAAACAAATTGCTTTCATAATGAAGACTTACAAGAAAATCTACAAACCCACCAACAACAAAATTATTGAGATGACTGAAAGCTATAGAGATGAGCTCCTTCAAAAAACCAAAGAGCTTGAGGGGTACAAGGGTAGTGCGTTAAAAGGTCAAAAGGACGATTTTGAAAACAAATATAATACAACTCTTGAGTTATTAGCCAAAGAGAAGCGTCAATATAATGTTTTATTAATGGATGAACGTCAAAAAACGTACCTTGCCAATACCAAAGTTAATGAACTTGAACAAATGCTCTCTATGACCACTATCGATTCTGCTAAAATTCTCGAGGATAAGAAACAAGAGGTAGATGCGTTAAAACAAGACTTCAAAAGTAGATATGATAAAGAAACCGAAAAAGTAACAAAACTAGAAGAACAAGTCGAATTTTTGAAGAAAGTTGTTTATAAAATGCATGATTCTATTCAATCCGTAAGAATGTTAGCACCTCCATCGATGTTTAAGGGTCAAGCTAGCTTTGCAAGTCCTGAGTACCTTGCCAAAGCTCAAGCTGCGAACCCGTGTCTTTATCTTGATGAGACTGAAAGGATTGATCTTGATTGTATGCCTGTTAGTGCTGATAGTGAAGAGACTGCCCTTTGGGATGATGATAGTCGGCCTCTTGTCAATAAGGAGTTTGTGAAACCATATAATTATGCTTACATAAATAGTCTTTATGGTCTTTTCAACAAACAAACTCAGAAAACCCATGAGGAAGTGTTCTTAGAATGCAAAGAAAAGAGAATTCAATGGAAGAAAGCTTTTGCCACTAAGAAATCTAATGTTTACAAATATATAAACTACCTTCCTCTAGATGAATCTAAAAGCAAGAGTAGGAAAACTTAAGGTATTCTTAAACACCACATAGATAATGTTAAATCTATTGTTGAAAGAGATTGGGCAAAACGTGAAAATGCTGAGTGGCAACGCCCGATTCCTCAAGATATTACCTTGCTTGTGAAAAAACTCTTAATTCCTAACACGACGTTGATTAAAGAAACTGTTCTTCAACTTGAGGAGTTCATTCGGACTGAAATGTATGATGATTTAAAATATGTTGAATCTCTTGAGAAACACATTAATGATCTTCAAATGGAAAAGTCTGATTATTCAGATGAATATGATTTGCTCTTGCAAGAATGCGTTTCTAAAGATGTTATGTGTGCTTATTTTACATCTTGTGCTGATATTGATGAATATTCTGATGTTGCATCCAAATATCTTGATAAGATCAAAGAATGTGAGCGTCTTGAAATTGAGCTTTCGAAACGTAACGAAAATGTTGATAAAAAGGCTTTTGAGTTACTTCAACACAAAACTGATTTCCTTCAAAAACATTGTCATTATCTTGAACTTGCTTTGCAAAAAGACGTTGGTAGTTTTCCACATGATAATAACTTGCAAGAAAAACTTTCCAAAACGTTTCGAGAAATGAATGAACAAAATTTGGAAATTAAAGGGTTGAAAGCTCAGTTACAAGACAGGGAAAGAGCGATAGCAGAGTTGCAGAAACTCATTGCTAAAATGGGTGGGAAAGTCGTGGAACCTAGCATTAAGAAACATGTTGTTAGACAACCCAATGCCTCTAAAGTGAATAGATCCTCTATCTTGGGAAAACCATCTGCTTTATCAAATTCCTCCTTTTCAAAACCTGTGTTTTCCCCCAAGATGGATGGAACAGAAAGGTTACCACATAATCAACCCATAAGGAAAATTATAGCACCAAGTGTTAAGCACAATAATGTGATTAAACCATGGATGTGAAGAATGCCCACTAAGCCCACAAACAAAGTTACTCAATCGCCTCAGACTTCTAGAAACACTAATATTCGTGTGTCTTCTACTACAGGAATAGTTTCCACTACTAGTGTTAGCCGGCCTCAGCTTAAGCGCACTCAAGTGAATGATAAGGTCTGGAAACACAAGAATCAAGGGAAGATGAAGGAAGTAGAAGAACACCCTAGGAATTTGAATGTTTTTAAGAATAAAAAGTCTGTAATCGCATGTAATGACGATTTGAATGCTGTGCATGATTTGAATGCTATGAATGTGAAATTTGTTTGTGTCAAATGTGGAAAGTGTGCTAATGCTAATCATTATATGTATGCTATGAATAAAGTCAAAGGCGTAGATACTAGAACTAAGAAGCAAGTTGTAATGCCTATTAGAGCTAGTAAACCCAAACGCAAAGTGAACCATTCTGGTGCAACCCCCACTAAGAAAAGTAATGCATCAGACTCCACCACTAAGAACCCTAGAAGAAAAATTAAGGAATTATATGAGTCTGCTAGCAAGTCTTGGAAATGGTGGTTTGCTAATCAATGTCCTCCAGGATATAAATGGATGCCGAAAGCTAGGACAGAAAATTTGAAAACGAGTGTTAGTTTGCCTTTAAATGTTGATAAGGACACTAATGATTCTACTATCACAACTACTGTGGTATCCAATTTAGCAAATGATCCATTGTGTTCTAACTCTTCTGCAGGTGATACAAATAATTCTCTTCATACTGGACTCCGGATGCACGAAGCACATGACGGGAAATCTCAAGCTTCTAATTAACTTCGTGGAGAAGTTCCTGGGTACAGTCTGATTCGGAAATGATCAATTTGCACCGATCATAGGATATGGAGATTTGGTTCAGGGGAATATTACAATCAAAAGGGTATACTACGTCGAAGGGCTCAATCACAATATTTTCTCGGTTGGTCAATTATGCGATGCGGATTTGGAAGTTGCTTTCAGAAAGAAGACATGTTTTGTTCGTGATTATGATGGGAATGACTTACTTACCGGTACACGGGGTACTGATCTTTACACAATTTCACTTCAAGACACAACTTCATCAACTCCAATTTGCTTCATGGCTAAAGCTTCAATGACTCAAGCATGGTTATGGCATCAACGTTTATCTCATCTTAATTTTGATACCATCAACTTTCTTTCCAAGAAAGATATTGTGAGAGGCCTTCCAAGTTTGAAATTCATCAAAGATCATCTTTGTTCTTCTTGTGAACTTTGTAAAGCTAAACGAAGTAGCTTCAAAACAAAGACCACACCAAGCTCTAAAGGACGGTTAGATCTTCTTCACATGGATCTGTGTGGTCCCATGCGTGTTCATAGTATCAATGGAAAGAAATATATTCTGGTAATTATCGATGATTACTCAAGGTACACATGGACTCACTTCTTGAGGTCCAAGGATGAAACAACGAAATTCTCATCAGCTTCCTTAAACTGATACAACGTGGTCTTCAAGCTCAAGTAAAAGTGGTTCGAACTGACAGAGGCACATAATTTTTGAATTCAACTCTGAGAAACTTTTTTGAAGCTGAAGGAATTGAACATGAAACATCTATTGCTCGAACAACCGAACAAAACGGCGTTGTTGAAAGACGAAACCTTACTTTAGTTGAAGCTGCTCGAACATTATTATCCGCTTCAAAACTACCACTATACTTTTGGGCCGAAGCCGTGTCAACCGCATGCTACACACAAAACCGATCCTTAAATATCCCAAGACACGAAAAGACACCATATCACATAATTCATGATCGAAAACCTTCACTCAAACACCTTCACGTTTTTGGATGTACGTGTTACATTATCCGAGATGGTGAAAATCTGGACAAGATGAAAGAGAAAGGTGATGCATGTATTCTTATGGGATATGCAACTCAGTCTAAGGGATATAGAGTGTACAACAAGAGAACAAAATTGATAGTCGAGACTATTCACATCATATTTGATGAATTACAAGAAATGGCACTTGAACAAAACAGTTTAAGTCCCGATCCACAACGAAAAACGACTTCCGTTCACAACCGCACGGAACTCGGAACTCAAGACCACAGCAATGAACCGTCAAGTTCAACGATGGTTCCAGAAAATGTTCCTAGTGCTGATATGACAGTCGACACGACAATTGAAGAGTTGGAAATGGTATATGGACCAATGTATGATGAATATTTCACGGGGGAGAAACAAGTTGTATCGAAGTCTTCCGTTGTCACTCATGATAAGAATGATTATACCGATCATCGTCAACAAAAGGATACAACTTCATCTACTTCAACACCGGTTGCTGCAGATTTACCTCCTCAGAATATCACTTCAACAATCGATCCTACAACATCCACAACTACTGTCATTGCTACAGAGAACACAAATCAAGCAGACAATGCATTATCTAACGAAGACGAATTTATCAACCCATTCGGTACACCGGTACACGAACCTGGAGAGTCTTCTACTCGCCATGTTGATCCGTCAAATATGCATACGTTCTACCATGACATCCTTCAACACATCATTGGACCCGAGATCATCCTTTGGTTCATGTAATTGGAAACCCTTCACAGCCCGTTCGTACAAGACGACAGCTTCACACCGATGGCGATGTCTGTATGTTCGCACTCGCCGTGAGTTCAGCTGAACCGAAAAACATCAAAGAAGCCATGGCTGATCACGCTTGGATTGAATCGATGACGGATGAATTTAAACAATTTGAAAGACTTAAAGTCTGGGAACTTGTTGCAGACCATACGATGTAATACCATTAAATCTTTGATGGATCTGGAAAAACAAGATGGATGAAGAGAACACGATCATCAAGAATAAATCTAGGCTAGTGGCTAAAGGGTATGGACAGAAAGAGGGTATTGATTTTGAAGAATCATTTGCACCAATATCTCGAATGGAAGCGGACAGGATTTTTCTTGCTTATGTTGCACATAAGGGATTCATTGTCTATCAAATGGACGTAAAAACGGAGTTTCTTAACGGTCCTTTGAAGGAAGAAGTTTATGTCACGCAGCCGGAAGGATTCGTCAATCCTCATTATCCTGACAAGGTGTATCGTCTCCACAAAGCACTTTATGGACTCAAGCAAGCTCCAAGGGCGTGGTACGACGAGCTCTCGAAATTTCTGGTCTCCAAAGGTTTCTCAAAAGGTTCCATTGATCTAACTTTGTTCACTTATAAATATGGGGATGACATTTTGCTTGTGCAAATTTATGTTGATGACATTATTTTCGGGTCTACAAACCTAAAACTTTCAAAATGGTTTGAAAAAGTAATGCACAGCAGATTTGAAATGTCTATGATGGGCGAACTAAAATTCTTTCTAGGAATTCAAGTTCACCAATCCCCAAGTGGTATCTTCATTAACCAAGCTAAGTATTGTCAAGAGATAATCACAAAGCATGGTATGATATCATGTGACCCCGTTGGGACACCATTATCAACCACATCCCTAGATGCTGATTTGGAGGGATTACCCATAGATCAAACGAGATATCGTTCCATGATCGGGTCCCTCGTATACTTGACAACAAGCAGACCTGATATACATCATGCTACATGCTATTGTGCACGATATCAAGCACGACCCACTGAAATGCACCTCAAGGAGGTTAAACGGATCTTTCGGTACCTTAAGAATACCATTCACATGGGACTTTGGTATCTGAGGGAAACCGGTTTCTTTCTAACGGCCTATTCAGATTCTGATCATGCAGGGTGTCTTGATACACGTAAAAGTACTTCTGGTGGTGCACAATTTCTAGGACAAGATAAGCTTGTGGGATGGTCTTCCAAGAAGCAGGATTGCACGTCACTTTCATCAGCCGAAGTGGAGTATGTGTCTCTATCTGCGTGTTGTGCTCAAGTTCTTTGGATGAGAACACAACTCACGAATTATGGCTTCCACTTTGATAAAGTACCTATGTACTGTGACTCAAAGTCTGCCATAGCCATCTCCTGCAATCCGGTCTAGCATTCCCGCACGAAGCACATTGATGTTAGATATCACTTCATTAAGGAACAAGTTGAAAAGGGTATTGTTGAATTATACTTTGTTGGAACTGATTACCAATTAGCTGACTTGTTTACAAAAGCTCTTTCGAAAGAGAGGTTTGCGTATCTTGTTAGGCAAATTGGTATGAGATGTTTGACTCCAACAGAACTGGAGATTATGGCAAAGAAGCCTGCTTGATTCATCTATCAAGCATCAACTTGTAAATACCTTTGAAAAAGCAAAATACAAAAATATAAAGCATATAAAAACAAAACACAAAATTAAAAATCTTTCAAAATCCAAAAATATTCTTCTCGACATGTCTTTCAGTATCGATAATATGGACGTGCCTAGAAATGTCGCTCAATAACGACACGTGTGTGTACATAAAGCTCGAATGAAAGTTGTAAATATTTTTCAAAACATGTCATTTCTTCTTTTAATAAAGGAAATTGTCTATTTTGGACAATATTTCCAAACAACGGGTAGAGCAATCTATCACGTGTTGAGCTAGTCACAAAACATTCAACGTTTTGAGCTCAACACAATGGCTTGTAATCACTTTCAGATTGCAACCCGGATTCATATTCACGGGAGAGTGTACGATTTAGTGCCCTTACCCTCAACAAAAGAAGAGAAATCTTCTTACACTTGAGTGGATTCGTCAAGACATTCAAAGTCTATGAACTCAAGTTTATGCTTTAGAAAAACCTCTTCGCCAAAAAGAAATAGGATTTTTCAAAAAGCGTTGAACACAATTTTTTCAAGAATTTCTCAATGATTATTCAAAATCATTCAAAAATTGTGTGTTCAACAACTCCCATCCTCAAGAAGCGAAATGTGGATCATATCCTCACAATGAAAATTCAATTGGATCAATTTTTGAGGGGAGCGTTTTAACTTCATGCAAAAGATTAACACATCTTTCTCCTGGAGATTTTCAAGACTATTTTTCAAAATATATTTTAATCAAATTTGGTATCTCTAATATCAAAAGATTTTATATATTAGAGAGAGGGGAGAAAATGTGATTAAAATGTGATCTAAAGACTCAAGCACTCATGGTTACGATCAAATACCCACAACATCTTTAATTCACGACGTTATTGGTGTCAAAAGGGTGGTTAGGTTTAAGTCCTATGATCCAACCAGAACCGAAGGGATCTTCCCAGGGACAATCCAATAGATTATTAGAAGTCCTTAGGAAAGATGGAGTAGAATGTGAACGTAGCTGAATGCCGACTAAGTACTGATGCTAGCACCGGAACAATCACAACAAGGTGTTAGTAATGATGTCTTGGTAAGCATTGAATGGGTTGAAGAATGAAAAAGAAATGTGAGGATAAGGGGTCTAAAGAAAGAAGCCCTCCATACAACTTAGGTAGAAACCGAGTCAACTCATCATGAAGACAAACTCATCATGGACCCAGTGATGTGAAGCACAACCCTTTCCTAGCTACTCAGGCTTCTCTCAAAAGAAGTTTGTTTTATTGTCACGGAGATCAACACGACTTTTATTGACTTTCTCATTCCGAGATAGTTGATATTGAATAGGTGGGCATCTGCTCCAGCCTCCGACCACTAAAAGTGCACAAATCGAGTCTAGAGCCAAAAGATCAATCAAATCTTGTTAGGACACACGGATGAAGATCAAGAGAGTCCTACGCTATATCCTTGCGATATTGCTAGAACACTCAGAGTGATACTACTTAGTATTCACAATGATGAGTAGAAATCCTTCCAGTGTTAACATCAAACAGCACTGCGGTAGGTCATATGGAAGATTCTTTATGACTTGAACATATGAAAAACTGAAAAGCAACAGTGGTTTGATTCTGAATTGATTCAAACTCGTTTCAGGTTTCTAGGCAATATCTTTATGGTCTTGCCAGAACATTCAGAGTGATATTCATTAATATTCACAGTGACGAATGGAAATCCTTCTAGCGTCAACATCAAACAGCGCTACGGTAGGTAACTTGTTAGATTCATATGAATCAAACTTGTGTCAACTAGAAAGCAACAATGGTAAGATTCTTAATGAATCAAACTTGTTCCAGGAATTTGAATTGACGACTTTTATCAAGCGGATATTTATCCAATTTATTTACTCTTTATGTTCGCAGTCTTGCTTTGAGACGGTCGAGTAAAGAGAACGGCTAGTACAGCCGCGAAACCCTGTCAAGGAGATTCTTAATTGAATCTACCTAATAACAGGTACGGTATTTAATATCGTATAACGGTCCTCACCGACCGGAGGTAAAACGCTACCGATTTAGGACGAATGTCAAAGCCATTTAGTCCGTGTCTATGTTTTGTCTCGAGAAGGTGGCGTCACGGTGTACTCAGCAAAGTCAAAGATTCAAAACCACATGTTCATGCCCAAATACTTATTTAACAATTAATAGTGTGAGCATGTGGATAAAGACACAAGATCGCAAGATGGCAAAGACAAGTCAAGAATGATTTGAAGATCTCAAGATAAAAGACTAAGTCGAAAGACAATGACAAAGGCTCAAATATCACATCATGAAGGAACAAAACTATTGTTACACGTTCAAGACTCATTTATGACGAAACTCATAAATCTCCATTGGAATCCAAATATCTAAGAGGAATGACCTCACATTAGGGGAGATTGTTAGCCTCAAAATATTGAGTCAAACAAAAATGTTCGGTCATAGGTTTCTATTGTAATATTTATTAGAACGTTGTAATAGATATTTAAATAGTTGTGGTTCACGGGCTTGGATTTAAGCTACTTAAAGCCCAAAAGACAAGCCTGGTCCAAACAATATAGCCCATTATGGTTACATGTAAGCCCGACTATATAAAGCCCTTCCTAGCATGTTAGGAAGGGTGGATGGTCATTAGTACTCTCATTATTCTAATCTAATATTCACCAAGTTAATCATCTCTCTCTCTACTCTCTCTCACTACTTTCTCTCACTACTTTCTCTCTCTAGAATTCATCTTCTTCATCTATTTTCTTTCTTAAATTCGTGTTATATCATCTAAATATATGGGACAACAAAAATATTTGCCAAGTTTCATTTCCATGGTGAAAAATAGCACAAAACCAGATTATAACATAATATCACAATATTTGAGCATGGGTGGTGGCCAGTATTACTCTTACTCATTTGCTTTTGCTGTGAAAGGAGTGAATAAAAAATTTCCAAAACTTTCGATGCAATTGCTGATGCAGCAGAGAGTTTGGTCTTGAAGAAGAAGAGAAGACATGTTTATATCGGGAAATGACATTGGATAAAAAGTTTGCGTGGTATTTCATAAAAAGTACAATTTCAGTTTTCCCTCTTTGATTTGTTGTTGTTAGTATTTCATAAAAAGTTTGCATGGTCACTTGGCTATCGTGTATATAATGTTGATCTTAATTAATGGTCAAGTGACAACTGCGTATGTCTGTACTTTCGGATTTTGTGTAGCATTTTTCATTCTATGTGATGAAATTCTTGAGGCAGATGTTTTTGAAGTATTATGTGTTATGGCAAAAACTATTTTCTTTATTTTTTGTACTATATATGTTATTGTATAAATGCAATGGTGACAATTGGATATGAGTACTAATGTTTTAATATTTTTCTTTTGGTAAAACAATATTGTAACATATATTTTCCGTTTGTATATCCAAATTGTCTTTTAAATGTCTCTGATTGATTCGAAGGAAACTAATTAGTTGCACAAACTAAGAAGTTTAATTATTTTTTATTTGGAAGAAAAAAGTTGTATCATAGTTATCTAAGTATTAATATTGATTGTAGAATACCATATATAATTGATTGTGCTTACCTTGCATTACCTATGTTTACGAAATCATCACGAAGAAACATGAAACAACATAACATGAAGGAGTATACAACATAATCAGCATGAAAATGAAGTTAACCATGATAGTCTGAAAACATACTTGACATAAAGACATAATACCTTATGAGGGGACATAAAAAAAACATTTATGCCAATAAATCATGAGGAAAAATTTATGCATGAAAACAGTGCATGAATACATGATGCAGTTTATAAAAACCTTTATATGCGCGAGGGTAACTACCATGGTCAGTTTACCCAAAACAAAAGACATGGCGAGGGGACGCCTATGGGTCGGTCCCAAAGTTAAAAATTTCGATAAAAGCACATGCGACTAAATAGGGTCAGTCCTGTACCAACCATTACTTAGTCAAAATTCCTGCAACAATGATACCTAAAACATAAATAAGTGAAAATCATTTGTCAAAACTTATCAGAAAAAAAAATTATGTGACCAGTTATGAACTACTGGGGTTCGGTCCACATAGCCACAGTTCACGAGGAACATCATGCATGAAACAATGACACATAACTAAATATGAATGACGGTTGTCCATCCATATTAGTAAAACAATATCGATGAAAACATCAAGGTGCTGAAAACATCATGGTTAAAACAACAATGCGCCGAACAATCAATACGTGAAATAACAAGCGTTAACTTAGAAAGCTCCTGGTGACTATCCACTAGTCGCAGGTCAAGTTTTAGAGCCTACAGGTCGAAGCCTTGTCTCTGATACCATTATTGTAACACCCCACTTTGATAAGTGGACCGTTACGCTTAATTATGACGTGTCACCAAAGCATGCAAGGTAATATGTAGTAAAACATACATGACCATAGGGAAAACCGGAATCAAACATCGGTTCCCAAACATAAGCCCAAAACATAAATAAAGTAAATGAAATGAATGAAAGACTAAACAAGCATAAGTATATGAAGAAAAAAGGAGAAGAAGTGTTGGAAATACGTTTTACGTATTTATGAAGGATCGGTCGCTCCAACGACATTTATGTAATAGGCTCGTGATTCACTTTATAATGTATAGTCCATATAGCCCACATGTAGGGTGGGCTATATATATACCCCTCCTAGCATGTTAGGAGGGGGTTGGTAATTCATTCATTTACATCTTTTCATTTAATCTAATCACTTTCTCTCTCTACTTTTCTTCCCTCTCCTTTCTCTCTCTACACCTAATCCCCTTCTTCCCCATCTCTTCCACCAAATCCATAGATCTAATCCATCCATTAACAAATCCTTAGAATAAGTAGGCCTTCAATTGGTATCAAGAGCCATGGTTGAATCTTAGGATTTGCATTTTTATCTTTTGATTTGGTGGTAAAAATCCTTTCTTTTCTAATTTTTTATCCATCTTTTCATAATTCGATAAATTTTTTATCAATTTTTATAAATCTTATCATTTTTTTAATAAAGTTATCCATTTTTCTATCAATTTTAATCAATTTTTTTTTAATAATCAGTTTTTTTTTCTTTTTCATTAATCAGTTTTTTATCATAGTTTTATTTTTACGTGTGTTTCTTTTTTAATAATCAGTTCATTTTTTTTATAATCATCTAGTGTTATCAAATTTTTTAACATAATCAGTCATTTTTTAATAATTTTTTTTTAATCAATCATTTTTTATTCAGTCCAAATCTGTCCATGAGTCAAATTAGTCCAAATTTTCATCTTTTTCATAACAGTCCATAACAGTCCATGAGTCCAAATTGTCCAAACAGTCCAAAATTGTCAAATATCATTTGTCTTTTTTCCATCAGTCTTATAGTTCATCATGATAAATGCTTTATAACTGCCTCGTTAACTGATTCTGATTCCAAGATTAAAGAGCTCGAAACGATCATAGCTCGGCAATCAAAAGATCTTGAGGATGCCAAACGTGAATTTTCTAAGAAAACGGATAAATTTGAAACATACTTTGAAAAACTTGAAAAGTCAAACGTTGTTCTTGAAAGAAAATTGGATCAAACTGTTTTAGATTCTAAAGCTGAAAAGGATAATCTTTTGAAACAAATTCAACTGCTTGAATCTAAGTTGGCATCCCAAGATAACGTGCTCAAAGAGAATGAGAATTTAAAAGCCCAAGTACAGGAAAAGGTCTTTGCTATAGCCGCGTTGAAAAACGAGTTAAGGAAAAGTAAAGGACCTGGTGTGGACACTAAGCTTGAAAAACCATCAATCTTGGGGAAACCGCCTACAAATCAGTTCGTCAGACAACCGACTGTCAGACAACCTACTGCATTTGGATCCGAGCGATCACAATCCTCGAGACCGCGGTTTGCCTCCCAAGTTGATTTGGTTCATCTTATTAGACCAGTTACTCCAGCAACTAGGCCCAATGTGATCACTCCAGCTTTAGCAAGACCAAATCATATGATTGCCTCTAGTTTCCCTAAAAATATCAAGACCACGTCTAGAACTAGTTCAAATGACGTTTGCCACAAATTTGGTCAAAGGGAAGCTATTCAAAAGACACATGTAAGAGATAGCAATGTCCAACCTAGTCAGATGCCTTCTAGATTACCCAACACTGCTAACCGTAGCATGCCATCTTCTAGGAGCATCGATCAATCATCTAGGAATTATTCAGACATTAAATATGCTACTTGTAAAACATGTAGAAAATGTGTCTTTACGGCAAATCATGATGCTTGTGTCAAGAAATTACTTGATGAGGTGAACTCCCGTGCTAGAATTAAGTCCCAGTGGATAGCTAAAATCAAACCCTTTGGTAAAGTTTGGCGCCCCACTGGTAGAACTTTTACTCTTGTAGGAAACGAGTGCCCTTTAACTAGGATAGTCTCTGATTCTACGAAGACTACTAGGGAGGAAATTGCAAAGGATGATACATCACTTAAGCCTGAACTTAAGATTTTCTATAAAAGGAAACGTTTGCCAACTAAGACAAGTGAATCATCCCCTCAGGCCACCTCTGACACAAGTAAAGCCAACTGTGAACCCCCACGTGCTTCAAAAATAGATATCTCTAACCCATGCAAAAGTATACAAACTCCTAATGAGAATGCAGGTACCAAAGTTGATGTTCCAAAAGAACGAAGCGGTCCAATCGTTGTGTACCGTTCAACTAAGGACACTCTTAGAGTTTGGTTGCTGAAGAAGCAGATACCAGAGAAACAAATGTCTCAGGGGATTCATGGTTAAGCTGCACAAAGGACTTACAGTCACATAACAGACTGTAACTCGATCCTCAAAGAAAGGAATGAACTTATCCTAACAACGAGAAATTCATTTTTCTCGGGCATGAGCTTATATCAAAAACATTCCAAGTTTTTAAGCTCATGCATAATGGCTTATCGTTAAATATCAGACGATAACCCGTGCTTCAAATAAAGGAAAGTTTATCGCCGATGATAAACTTATCCTTACAACGAGAAATTAAATTTTCTCGGACACGAGCTTACATTAAAACCATTCAAAGGTTTTAAGCTCGTGTACATGACTTACAGTTAAATGTCAGACTGTAACTCGAACTTCAAATAAAGGAAAGTTTATTATTAATGATAAACTTATCCTCATAACGAGAAATTCAGTTTTCTCGGTCATGAGCTTGTCTTAAAACATTCGAAGTTTTAAGCTCAGATAGGAAAGTGTATCTTTTAAATAAGAGAACTTTTCCTCGTAACGAGAAATTAACCTTTCTCGGTCATGAGCTTTCCGTTAAAACAGTCAACGTTTTCAAGCTCATGAAAAACGACTTCTAAGTAAATGTCAGCTTAGGACTCGTTCTTCAGATAAAAGGAAAGTTTATCGCCGATGATAAACTTATCCTTAACAATGGGAAGTTTACAACTTCTCGGACTTGAGCTCGCTTGTAAGATATTCAACATCTTAAGCTCAAGTAATTGTTTTTCAAAACTTTGAACACAATTTTTTGAGAATTTCTCAAAAGATTTTTTCTAAATCTTTCAAAATTGTGTGTTCAAAAACGTTTTGATAAAACGAGCATGTCTTCTGGAATCGATAATATTTACGAACCTAGAAATGTCATTCAATAATGACACGGGGTTGTAAATAAAGTTCGAGCAGAAGTTCAACATTTTAAAACATGCTCAAAATGGTTTGCTATTATTTCAGATAGCAACCCGCTTTTCATAATCAAGTCAAGCATTTCACCGGAAAGCTTTGACTCAACAACGAGAATTAATTTTCTCGGGGACGTGACGAGGTGACCATCATTCGTGAACAAGAACCATGTGCTTCTTTCATATGCTGTTCTCCATTATTCAGGTCCAACCTCGTACATTGCTAATCTTGTGAATTCATTATTATATATGATCTTTGCACGTGTTAAATACCTTACACTTGTGTTTAAAAGGTATTTAATTTACGTTTCAAGTACACCCTCATTAATTTGAGGGGGAGCTTGTTAAAATCATGAAGATAATTGGATTTGCATTTTTCTTCCCAAATTTTCTTAAAAGGCTATTAAATCAATTGATATTAAAAACATCGATTGGGTTAATATTTTTAATATGGGGGAGAAAATGTGATTTAATATGGGATATATCAATCATAAATGGTTTGACTTAACGTGTTAGCTCATCCCGACATGTGCGAAATGTTTTCGAATATCGTAGCATATGTTAAGGGGGAGCAAAATGGATTTGTACTTCAAAATGGATTTCATGGTGACATACACTTACCCAAAACATCTCTTTTCACGACGATGAAGATTGTGGTGACATAAGGATGGTAGGATAGGTTAAAGTCCAATGATTTCTCTAGAACCGGAGGAATCTTCCCAAGGACATTCCATAGCTAGAAATAGTAGTCCTCAGGAAAGATGGAGAAAGATTGTGAACGTAGCTGAATGCCGACCAAGTACTTAAGTTAGCACTGGAACAATCACAACAAGGTGCTAGTGATGACGTATTGGTAAGCATTGAAGGGGTTGAAGAATGAAAAAGAATTGTAAAGATAAAGGGTGTAAAGAAAGAAGCCCTCCTTACAACCTTAGGCAGAAACCGGGTCAATTCATATGCTATTGAGATCATTTTTGCTAATGATTCTCGGTATTGAAGAAAGACATCATGGACCCAGTGATGCAATGCACAACCCTTCCCAGCTAACTCAAATATCTCTCAAAAGGTATTTGTTTTAATCACACGGAGATCAACACATTATCTACTGGTTTATTCACTCCGAATAAATTGGTATTGAAAAGGTGGCACTCCTCTCCAGCCTCCGATCACTAAAAATCCAAAATGCACGATCGAGTCTAGAGCCATTTGAGATCATCAAATATCTTATTAGGACACACTTTCATATCTACTTGCTTCTTCATACACTGTGAAAAGTAAGAAAGTTCTTAAGAGTCCTACGCAAAATCTTCATGATCTTGCCTGAACATCCGAGTAATACGAAAGTATTTACAATGAAGATGGAAATCCTTCTTGAGCGAATATCAAAAAGCTCATGGTAGGTGACTTGTGCGATTCTTTATGAATCAAACTTGTGATAACTGGAAAGCAACAGCTGTTTAATTCTTAAATGAATTTAAACACGTTCCAGGCCTCTACGCATTATCATATGATCTTGCCAGAACACTCAGAGTGATTCTTTATTGATCACAGTGACGAGTGGAAATCCTTCTAGTGTTAACATCAAACAGCACTTGGTAGGTAACTTGCAAGATTCTATATGAATCAAGCTAGTGACAACTGGAAAGCAACGATGGTGCGGTTCTTAATTGAACTTCACTTGTTCCAGGAACATGAATTGACGGCTTCAAATCATGCGGATAATATTATCCAAATGATTCACTCTTTACGTTCGCAGTCAGCTTTGGACGGTCGAGTAAAGAGAACGGGTTTACCCGCGAAATCTTGTCAAGGAGGTTCTTTATTGAAACTACCTGTCACAAGTACGATATTTAATATCGTCCAACGGTCTTCACCGACCGGAGGTAAAATGCTACCGAATTAGAATGAAATGTTCAAGGCCATTTTATCCGTGTATATGGTTTGTTGCTAACTGTCTTCTGCAGCGTAACAAGAAGGTGGCATTGCGGTGTATAATCCAGAAGAAGTCGTCACCACATGCTTATACTACATACACTTAGTACTTCAACAAATTCAAGAAAGTCTGAAGGTCAAGTCTTCCGCTGTATCAAACTCTGAAGCTTTCAAGAATTTAAAGGTATAAGTATGTGGAACATGAAGTCACAAAGAGGCAAATTTCACAAGTGATGAATGCACAAGGTCAAGGCAAGGAAACATGCTCAAGAACTAAAGTCAAAGATCACTTCAAGCATATTCACAAGAACAAGATCGAAGACTCAAGCATAGATGCTAGGTTTAAGATTTTGTAAAATGGTGTGACCTCCCTTAGGGGGAGATTGTTGGAAATGTGTTTTCCCAAAGAAAGTCTCGGTCACATCATTATTAGCATAGATCACGAGCCATAGAATATTTAGAACTTTGTAACTTGGAGCGACCTCCCTTAGGGGGAGATTGTTGGAAATACGTTTTACGTATTTATGAAGGATCGGTCGCTCCAACGACATTTATGTAATAGGCTCGTGATTCACTTTATAATGTATAGTCCATATAGCCCACATGTAGGGTGGGCTATATATATACCCCTCCTAGCATGTTAGGAGGGGGTTGGTAATTCATTCATTTACATCTTTTCATTTAATCTAATCACTTTCTCTCTCTACTTTTCTTCCCTCTCCTTTCTCTCTCTACACCTAATCCCCTTCTTCCCCATCTCTTCCACCAAATCCATAGATCTAATCCATCCATTAACAAATCCTTAGAATAAGTAGGCCTTCAAGAAGTCTATGGCAGCTTCTATCCTATGAACATCCTCTAAATGCTCGAGTTTGTCCTTGAGTACCTGCCGTTTTGGGACATGGAAAGGAAAGTAACGGCTGAGCATAACGCTCAGTGAACGGATATACTACATAGTATGAATGGCTGAAACATAAATAAGACTAATAGCAGCGGAAATGTATAAGTCCTGGAAAACCTGGTATAATGTAGTAAAACTGGTTTTATAGTTTGAAAAGCCTTATGTTTGTCTTATAAAAACTGTTTAACGTGTTAACCATTAGCCACTATAGGTCATGAAATATCAACGTGCATGAATACGTGGACGGGTGACCTCGTCATGCATTTAGAGGGGTTGCCTCTAATTAATATAAGTTTTAGGAGGGATCAACTCCTTGTGAAGGATGCAAGGCACACGCCACATTCACCTGACTAATCTGTAAAAACATGTAACCTAGGATGCACCCATACGCCCCACATGATAATAATAATATGGCCAAAAGCTGAAGGGACGCCACGAGCTATCACTCCGTCGTGGTGAAGTCATAACACTGGTGCCTCCAGTGTTATGGTTATGGTACCTCCATAACTAGGTGAAACTGGTCATGCATGTATATGACTTTAGGCATCTACTTAAACATAAGCAATTCAAAAACATATAAAACATATACTGGGAAAACAGTTGGCTGCATACGGGGAATCCTAATAAGGAAGAATGTCCATACTGAAAGGACGGAGAATCCGTACCTTGTGTCCAGTGAACGAAGAAGACGAACGGAAGAGAGTCCTACTTCGATATCACTAATGCTACATAAATAATATACGTGTATAAGTATTCTGATTACTGAGTACGTAACTGGTTTTATATCATGTCTTAGCTTGTTTTATATGTTCATGTCATGTTTTACTGATTTTAACGTTATGATGTGTTTATCATGTATTCTGTCTATTCTGATTAAGTATTACTTGTATTTCTGGTATTATTATACTTGTTGTATAATAATAAGTAACTTTCTAAAAATAGCAGGTTTCCAAAAATAGAAAGTTTCCAAAAATAGAAAGTTTCCAAAAATAGGAAGTTTCCAAAAATAAAAAGTTTTCAAAAATAGAATAGCTGCCTAAAATAAATAAGTTTCTAAAAATAGAAAGTTTCCATAAATAGATTCACTGCTTAAAATAAATAAGTTTCTAAAAAATAGAAAGTTTCCATATTTAGAAATAAGCTGGATTATTAAGCTAATAATATAAGCTTACGTTTTACTAATTTATATTCTAAGTCATGTGATTAAATAGTATAGTTTATTAGTTATTACATGTAAATTAAATAAACTATAGGTTATAAGATTTAATTAAAAATAACATGATTTAATTAAATTAAAGTACATAAAATACTTAGGTTAAAACATGTATTAATATTTATTATTAATATAACCTAAGTCATGGAAATTAATTAATTATAAGTCATGTTTTTAATAATTAATTAATTCTATAGTCTAATTAAATAAATAAATACTTAGGTTAAAATCATGCATTATTAATAATAATAATAAACCTAAGTCATATTTTAATTAAATTAATTATATAGCATGTTAAATTAATTTAATTAATCTGGTAGTTATTTAACTTGTAAAACTAATTAACTTGTAAAATTAAGTCATGAACCGAACCCGTGTTTTAAATCTAACATGCCGTGAACCGGTCCGTGAACCCCTTGAACCGGACCAACAAACTCTTAATCGTGGCAAACCGGCTTGACCAATTGCCACGGTTTAAATCAAACCGCCACCGGCTTAAGCCGGTGGTGCGTGTTGTTTTTCAACCGAGACCCCCAATCATCACCACAAGGCCAACCCCGACATGCGTCGGGGTCCCTTGATCCTTGCGGCCGAGACCTCCAAACCACACCGAGACCTTAAGGTCTCGGTTGGTGGTGATCACACAACCACCAAGAGCTTCGGCTCTCGGTTTTACGTGTCGGCCGAACCAAAAACACCCCTTAATCCCGATATTTTTAACCCCCGTGATTAGATCTACATGTTATTAAATCTTGCTAATTCATTATCATGTTTCATGTGTTCTCAGATCTAATAAAATAATTAAAAATAAAAAGGTTTAAGGAATTACCGATGCGTGAACAATAGGAAAATAATAACACGAACGATCTTGCTAGAATTGGATCACCAAAATCAACAAACACCCCTTGGTGTTTATACCCGGCGGCCAAGGAGAGAAAAAGGAGAAAAGGGAGGCTAGGGTTTTGTATTTTTTTCTAAATCTCTGTAAATGAAAAATGTGTTTCCTTCTTTTTCTATTTAGCAAAATTAAAGGTGGGCTTGGCCCCCTTCTTGTTCTTGCCGCGGGTAGATGGGGCCCACAAGGGGAAACCCGATGTTTTTCGTGTTCTAAATATTACGTGCTCTCGTGGTCGTTCTTACGTGATTTACTTATTTATCGTTCGTGTTATAATATATATTTATATGTAATCATAATAAATATTACGTAAATACATATTAATAGGTTCGTGATTATTTACGTTCATGATTTCCATGTTCGTGATTGTCGACGTACAGTCGGTAATGGGCCAGGCCCACGGCCCATACACACCTTACTTATCCTACAAGAAACCCTAAGCCTATATAAACAGGGGTAGGGGTCTCATTATAATCAGGTTTTCTCTCATAGCTACAACACTTTACAATATATCATCACCATACTAACTTGACCGTCGGAGGTGGACCCTGGGGCTCCGGCCTCGGGTCCACGTCTAACCGGTTTACCTTTGTTTGCAGCATTACTCAGGATTCGGGAAGACGACAAACGACCCAGGAGTGTCGTCGAACCAGTCCAGCCAAACTATGCTCCAACAAGTTGGCGCCATCCGTGGGACCACGACTAATTCAAGTTTCGTGTTCTCATATTGCCGGAAAGCGATGATCCGTGTCAAAAATCGGTAACTTTAAAACTATTGTGCTTTGATTTCATTCACTATATTTCGTATATGGTTGCATGTTGTTGTATGTATGGGGAGAGATCCTTACATATATATAGATGTATATGTGAATTCCCATGTACATATGCTATATAAACTATAAGTTAGTCTACAGAATTAGCAAACATGAGCCCCCCGTGATAGAATAATTATTAGCCGTGCCGATGATTAAATGTTACGGGGAATTTTTAATCTAATAATTTTGCTGCTAGTCAAATTTTATATGAATAATTCTCGTTGAACCATAATTGGAATAAAATTATGCGAATCGATTTATAATAATAAATACGCTACAATTTATTCTTGCGGGTTGTGATCATATTACTGAGTAGTTTTTACGATATTTTTCTTTGCTTTAGATATGCAAAGTCGTGGGACATCACGAATCTTGCTACTGATTATAACCCCATGTTATCCCATTACATGCCGATTATTTTGCTAACTTGTGGTTATCTCACTATATCCGATTATTTTACATCACAAAATCTTCAATCTATGGTAACCCAATGCAAAAAAGTGTCGACATGTTACCAAGAGTATTAGTTGATATCAAATATTATCTCGATTCTACGCTCTTGTTTTAAAGGATGAAATATATTCCAACTGATAACAAATATCTTTAATATATTTTTTTTCTTGAAATTAGTAAAAGTTTTATCAATCATCTCTATTGACAAATAGATATTAGACATATCATTTAAATTAATACAATATATTATTAAGGATATATTCCGATATAATTAAATTATAAAAGATATTATATCTAACTTTTAAATCAGTAAGATATATTTCATATATTTTCTTTAAATAATATATATTGTTTGTCATCCGCGGTCATGGTACGATCTCATCCGCGCTAGTCTGCACGCTCAGACATCTTTTTAGCCTACGGGCGTACATGTACACATCGTTCCCAAATGGAATAAGAGGATTGAGTGAACCTAATAATTCAACTTGTCGTGTAAGAGGGTTACAAACCCAACGACCACGGATCATGTACCCTTGTTAGACACCTTGCTATCAAGACGTTGTAGTAAGTTACGCAAACCACATGACTCATGATGGACTTGCGAAAGACACACTGTGCACGTCTAACAATATTTTGTCAAAACTTTGACCGTCCTTATGGTAGTAGCGGTACGCCACACGTAATGGCATAGGTCATCCCATAAGTTAGTTAAGACACGTCTTATACTATGTGACAATTCGCGGTTATGGCACGACCCATCCGCGTTGGTTCGCACGTTCGAACCCAGTTTCTATCTTTCGTACGCGGCTATGGTACGTCCATTCACGCTGGTCTACGTGATCGTAATTTTTTGAATACTTGATTAAGTTTAATACTACTATTTGAGTGTAGCACCATTAAACTTGGGGGGCTACTAGGGTATAATAATACCACTATTTATGTGTACGTCTCACAAATATCTTTGGATATATTCCTTTGCCGTAGAAGTTCACCTTTTGCCGGTTTATTCCTTTGCCATGGAAGTATCTCTTCCATTGGCTTATTCCTTCGCCGCGGAAGTACTCCTTCCGCGTGCTTATTCCTTTGCCATGGAAGTATCTTTTCCATTGGCTTATTCCTTCGTCGCGGAAGTACTCCTTCCGCGCGCTTATTTCTGCGCAATGGAAGTATCTCTTCATTGTCTTATTCCTTCGACGCGGAAGTACTCCTTCCGCGCGATTATTTCTGCGCCATGGAAGTATCTATTCCATTGGCTTATGCCTTTGCCACGGAAGTATCTCCTTCGTTGGCTTATTCATGCGCCGTTGAAGTATTCTTCCACGTGCTCATTATCTTTCGTCGTGGAAGTATTCTTCCATGTGCTCCTTATCATTCGCCATGGAAGTATTCCTTTGACGTGCTCATTATCATTCGCCGTGGAAGTACTCTTCCACGGGCTCATTATCTTTCGCCGTGGAAGTATTCTTCCACGTGCTCCTTATCATTCGTCGTGGAAGTATTCCTTCCACGTGCTCATTATCATTCGCCGTGGAAGTACTCTTCCACGAGCTCATTATCTTTCGCCGTGGAAGTATTCTTCAACGTGCTCCTTATCGTTCGTTGTGGAAGTATTCCTTCCACGTGCTCATTATCATTCGCCGTGGAAGTACTCTTCCACGGGCTCATTATCTTTTGCCGTGGAAGTATTCTTCCATGTGCTCCTTATCATTCGCCGTGGAAGTATTCTTCCACGTGCTCATTATCTTTCGCCGTGGAAGTATTTCTTCCACGGGCTCATTATCTTTCGCCGTGGAAGTATTCTTCCACGGTCTCATTATATTTCACCGTGGAAGTATTCTTCCATGGTTTCATTATCTTTTGTCGTGGAAGTATTCTTCCACGTGCTCCTTATCGTTCGCCGTGGAAGTATTCTTCCACGTGCTCATTATCTTTCGCCGTGGAAGTATTCTTCCACGCGCTCATTATCATTCGCCGTGGAAGTATTTCTTCCACGGGCTCATTATCTTTCGCCGTGGAAGTATTCTTCCACGGTCTCATTATCTTTCACCGTGGAAGTATTCTTCCACGGCCTCATTATCTTTCACTGTGAAAGCATTCTTCCACGGTGTCATTATCTTTCGCTGTGGAAGTATTCTTCCACGGTCTCATTATCGTTCGCCGTGGAAGTATTCTTCCACGTGCTCATTATCTTTCGCCGTGGAAGTATTTCTTCCACGGGCTCATTATCTTTCGCCGTGGAAGTATTCTTCCACGATCTCATTATCTTTCACCGTGGAAGTATTCTTCCACGGTTTCATTATCTTTTGCCGTGGAAGTATTCTTCCTCGTGCTCCTTATCGTTCGCCGTGGAAGTATTCTTCCATGTGCTCATTATCTTTCGCCGTAGAAATATTCTTCCACGCGCTCATTATCTTTCGCCATGGAAGTATTTCTTCCACGGGCTCATTATCTTTCGCCGTGGAAGTATTTCTTCCACGGGCTCATTATCTTTCGCCGTGGAAGTATTCTTCCACGGTCTCATTATCTTTCGCCGTGGAAGTATTCTTCCACGGTCTCATTATCTTTCGCCGTGAAAGTATTCTTCCACGGTTTCATTATCTTTCGCCGTGGAAGTATTCTTCCACAGTCTCATTATCGTTCGCGGTGGAAGTATTCTTCCACGTGCTCATTTTCTTTATCCGTGGAAGTATTTCTTCCATGGGCTCATTATCTTTCGCCGTGGAAGTATTCTTCCACGATCTCATTATCTCTCACCGTGGAAGTATACTTCCACGGTTTCATTATCTTTTGTCGTGGAAGTATTCTTCCACGTGCTCCTTATCGTTCGCCGTGGAAGTATTCTTCCACGTGCTCATTATCTTTCGCCGTGGAAGTATTCTTTCACGTGCTCATTATCTTTCGCCGTGGAAGTATTCTTTCACGCGCTCATTATCTTTCGCCGTGGAAGTATTTTTTCCACGGGCTCATTATCTTTCGCCGTGGAAGTATTCTTCCACGGTCTCATTATCTTTTACCGTGTAAGTATTCTTCCACGGTCTCATTATCTTTCGCCATGAAAGTATTCTTCCACGGTTTCATTATCTTTCGCCGTGGAAGTATTCTTCCACGGTCTCATTATCGTTCGGCGTGGAAGTATTCTTCCATGTGCTCATTATCTTTCGCCGTGGAAGTATTCTTCCCCGGTCTCATTATCTTTCGCCGTGGAAGTATTTCTTCCACGGGCTCATTATCTTTCGCCGTGGAAGTATTCTTCCACGGTCTCATTATCTTTCGCCGTGGAAGTATTTCTTCCACAGGCTCATTCTTCTTCGTCGTGGAAGTAATTCCACTGGCTTATTATCTTTGTCGTGGAAGTATTCCTTCCACTGGCGTATTATCTTTGTCGTGGAAGTATCTCTTCCACGTGCTCATTATCCTTCGCCGTGGAAGTATCTCTTCCACGTGCTCATTATCCTTCGACGTGGAAGTATCTCTTCCACGTGCTTATTGTCTTCGCCGGGGAAGTACTCCTTCCACTGGCTTATTGTCTTCGCCGTGGAAGTACTGCTTCCACTGGCTTATTGTCTTCGCCATGGAAGCATTCCTTCCACGTGCTTATTATCTTCGCCATAGAAGTAATTCTTCCACTAGCGTATTATCTTTGCCGTGGAAGTACTCCTTCCATTGGCTCATTATCATTCGTCGCGGAAGAACTCCTTCTGTTGGCTCGCTGTCTTTGCCGCGTAAGTACGTCTTTCGTCGGCTCGTTATTCATGTCACGGAAGTACGTCTTCCGTTGGCTCACATATTTGCTGCGGAAGTAAGCCTTCCGCGACGAATTTCTTTGCCCGGCCATTTGAGTGATTTTTCCAAGTTGATATTGTTTGACCGTAATTAGACGGAGTCTGATCAACTACGTTTTAGTTCGGGAAAAGACGTAAAGAATTTTGGAAAATCATTGTCAAATGTTGTGGCCGCAAGACGGATATAATATCCGCATAAACATGCCACAGAAGTACGTCTTTTGTTGGCCTTAAGACGAATGAAATATTCGCGCCATGCTGCATCATTAGTGGGTATAAGAAGTACACCTTCAAATGTTCACGATGCAGCATACGGGTTCCACCTCCACCTTCATAAAACCTTCTTATCGTCCTCACGTTAGAGATGAATAAGAATGATACATTGCCAATGCCAGTGTTACCCCGGCTATAGAACAAGTTTTCTTTTTACGGGGTCCTTACCGTCTAATCACGGGAAACCAAGCATTCAAGCACACCCACCCGTCTTACGTACACGGGTTCCCCATTTCTTTCGACGTAGATACGTTTACAGGTAGCAGATATGGAGTAAAGTCTAGTAACCTTGGTGACAACCACGCATACTAGACTGGGGGGGACATGATGACGTATAATGGCTTTGCTCACTATTCGCAACCCAACCCATCATCTTTTTGCTAATGGTAGCCCATTTACGAGTGGAGCCATATGTTACGGACGACCTACGAGGATGTCCTAAGCAACAAGCCGCACGCGGTTGTTAGTGAGCGTGATACACGAATGAGTCTAGCATAACATGATCATGCACCATATAATACTAGACTGGGGGACATGTCGACGTACAGTCGGTAATGGGCCAGGCCCACGGCCCATACACACTTTACTTATCCTACAAGAAACACTAAGCCTATATAAACAGGGGTAGGGGTCTCATTATAATCAGGTTTTCTCTCATAGCTACAACACTTTACAATATATCATCACCATACTAACTTGACCGTCGGAGGTGGACCCCGGGGCTCCGGCCTCGGGTCCACGTCTAACCGGTTTACCTTTGTTTGCAGCATTACTCAGGATTCGGGAAGATGACAAACGACCCAGGAGTGTCGTCGAACCGGCCCAACCAAACTATGCTCCAACAATGATTATAATTATTGTTGATAATAATTATTGTGTCTTAATACGTATTAAATACTTATCGTGTAATAACACGTACGTAATACTTGTAATACCTATTCGTGAAACATAACGTGCTATAAAAGGAAAGTTCTAATCATGTACATACGATCATAAGGGTACTATTCATGGTAAAAGCATGTGGGTTTTACATAAATCTCCTAAGGGTGTTTTGCATGAGATGGAGTCGATCCGCTGTAATTTATTCAATGGTTTTGATCCATCGGAAAGAAAGATTACTTGGGTTGCATGAGAAAAGGTCTTGGCATCCAAGAAATATGGGGGTCTTGGTGTGTCCAATTTGCATGCTTTGAATCGTGCTTTGCTTCTCAAATAGGTGTGGTGTTTCCTCTCGCACGATGGTTCTATTTGGTTAAGTGTTATTAGTGCCATTTACGGATCCTTTATCACTCGGTCAATTTTCCTTCGACTTGATGCTCTATTTTACGTAAGGTCCAGGTGTTTTCTTTTAAAGGTTTTTATTTTGTCTCCCATTGTAAGAAACGTGTTGGAGATGACCAAAATACAAGATTCTGGTTGGATACTTGGATTTTAGATGTGCCTTTTAGTGTTTGGTTTCCTCATATTTATGCTTTATAAAGGGACAAACAAGCTTCCGTTTCTACGAAATGGGGAGCTTCCTCTTTTGATGCATCTTTTCGTCGGTAGATTCGGGATGGTGCTGAATGTCAGCAGTGGTCGGGTATGTTGTCTCTGCTAGGTACGGTCACTCTTTCTTCCTCTATTGATAGGTGGGTTTGTGATTTAAACGGTGAAGGTGTTTTTCGCGTTAAAGTGGTTCACTCGATTTTAGATGATCTTTTTCTTCCTTCCGCGGTTGAAGCCACTAAGTGGGTAAAGTTTATCGCGATCAAGATTAATGTGTTTGCTTGGCATACTCGGCTTGATCGTCTTCTGACTAGATGTAACCTTCTTAATAGAAGTGTAATTATGGATTCTTCTTTATGTCCATTGTGTGGATTGGTTCTTGAGGATTCTTGTCATATATTCTTCCGGTGTGATTTGGCCAAGATCATCTTTTGTAGGATTTTGCCGGTGGTAGGACCTCCATTGGGTTGATGTTTCGTACTTTGCTGACTGGAGTGCTTGGTTCACTACTAAACGTCTAATCTTAAGCTTATGTTGGAGGGTGTTTTCTATTTTTCTTGGTCGCATATTTGGGATTTTCGGAATCATTCTATATGTGACGAGGTTCCTGTGAGAAGTTCCGTAATTTTTGACGATATTGTTTCACGTTCTTTTATTTGGTGTGGTAGTAGATGTTTTAGTTCGTTTTCGTGGGAGTGTTTGTTGAAAACCCCTAACATGATTTCCTTGTAATGTTTTTTCTAGCATCTTGCTAGTTAACAATATTTGCCGTTAAAAAACATCATATTGACACATATATCCTTTTGTGACTACATACTTCAGTTTTTTTTGTGTACTCTATACTTGTTTATTTGTTCTTTTGTGGGTTATGATGACTAATTTACCCATTTAACTACAAAAATGATCCTTATATTTTTTAATTTTTGCATAAGGAATCATCTTCATTCTAAACACAACCACCAATACCACAACCATAAACATTATCTCGGTCATAACATCTCCAAAACTACAATCACCATCTCAAGCATAACATCACCACAACCACAAACACCAAATCCAGATCATAACAAATCTATCACCATCACCGAATCAAAACCCAGATTCATTATCATATAATTAGTGGCAAAACATAACAAGCTAACTGATCACAAATTCAACCAAAAAAATACAAACTTTAATCACAACAACAATAAATAAAACATACAAATGCGTCATCCCAATCATCGATTATGAGAACAATAGTAATGTGCAATTTGAGTGTTCGTAGCCCTGCTTTTCATTTGTTTTATTTGAGGGAAAATGAAACTCAAAGTGGTTGTAATTTTGCGCTAGATACTTTTGTATTTAAAACGAAAAATATGTTTTAAGTGATATGTGAATTGTGATATGGGACCATGAGGTACTCCTACCTTAGCTTGTGACATAGTGATGATCATGGTTGAAAGATACGAGTTTCAGTGTCACTCCAGCCTAACGATTGACTTATTTACCTGATGAAATTATGATGGAAATTATAATGAAACTATGATGGAATTTTGATGAAATTTTGATAGAATTGTGATAGTATGGCGATGGTATTGTGATGAAAACCGGAAAAAATATGGGAGCTGAGTTGAGTCTTCTATATCATTGTGTTACCATTTGAATCTAAACCTGCATTCTCATCAACTTTATGTTAACATTTACGAGTGTCCATTTTCAAGTAAATTTAAGAAGGAATAAGAGCTTGGATGACTATATGGCTAGCGAGACCTTACGATATCTTGCATATAGAGTAATTATGCCATCATTTATTTTATGTATTAAATATTTTATATTGGGTTATACTTTTGGATACATTGTTTTCGGGTCATTTTATTAATGACTATGTATTGTTGTGGTTATGATTAACCTAGATACAAGTCCTCGCTTGTGTCAGATGCAGTCATGACATATTTTTGTTTGGTTTACATTTAGTGTTCTCTATATTATATATTAATATGTCGTGACGATACCTATTAGTTACACATCGCGTTTTCGCCTTAATGCGGTGTGATAAACTATTCATAAATCGTGATATAATGAAATTATTTGCTTGAAAACATCTTTTATGGTTATTTCTAGCTAAACCATCTATTTTTTATATAATAAACCAAAATAATTTACAAGTATTTTAAAGCACAAAATTTTTAATTAGTTTCCTAAACTGGCACCAACGTACAAGATTTTTGATGCACAAGCAATAAAGTCTGCCATAAAACACTTTCCATATATTGTGAAAACAATACAAATGCACCGTTTTGTAAAATTCAAACTATTAAAACGCAAACCTTATTTAGGGTAGTGTTTTTATGGCAATTAAGGAGATAACGCGTTTTCAATATTCTCATATACGCTCCTGCCCTAAAATAGATAAACATAAAACCTATATAAGCTCATCCCACAAGAAATTTGCAGCACAATAATCGGCATCCATGTTTTGCGCAATCTGTTAGATCTAAAAACTCTTTTCTTCATCTGCATTCTTTGTAATGTTGCCATACAATAGAATGGATTAGGTTCAATCCTGCAACAGCATTGATCTAATTGCTTGCACAATAATATGGATTGATGATCATTGTGTTGCATAAATAATCCCTCTTTTAGATCTTCATTCAATGAAAAAAATGTAATTGAATGAAGATTAACCAGAAAATAATCCTTCTTCTTGATCTTCATTCAATGAAAAAATGTAACTGAATAAAAATTAAGCACAAAATAATCTCTCTTTTTTGTGCTGCCATAGAATAGAATGAATTGCACATATCATTCCTGCAATAGTACATGATCTAAGTGTTGCCATTGAGGTGAACCTTAATGGTTGGCACAGCAGAAACAAATCTGTCTTCTTGATCTTCATTCAATGAAAAAATGTCATTGAATGAAGATTTACAAGTTTGGCATATATAAAAATAATCTCTCTTCTTGATCTTCATCTAATAGAAAAAATATAATTGATTGGTATATTGTTTTAATAATATTTTTTTCGTTTAGATAAGTTTTGCTTAATTGTTGAGATTTATCTTATTTTCTTGCAGAAAATAGGAGCTTTCATTGATACATTCTGGTAATATTTTTATCTAATTCATAAAACACCCCAAACATATATATCTCCCAAAAATACCCAAAAATGGCTCATTATGAATTAATCTGCAAAATAAAAAAATTGATTTTTATCCTACGAGTTATTAATTCGGTGATTTTTTCATTTTGATCAAATCAATTCAATTAGAAAAACGCTATATTGTTTTTGGGGAAACCAAATATTTTTTTATAATTTCTATGTTTTGCAGATTAGAATATGTTTATATATTGATTCAGGAGATATCGAACTGCTACCTTGAGACAAATACCAAAATTTATGATGGGTAACTACATAGAGATCTCTACATATATCAAAAAATATGTTGTTTTTGTTTATGGTTTGGCTTTGATTAATTTCAATTCGAATAGTAATTTTATTTTTTAGAACAACTTCCCATATGTTCTTTTTTTGATAGTGTTGTAGCCATCAAACTGTTTGTAGTGTTTTTGTGTATTACCACTATCTGTTGCTTTGTGTTGAGCTCACAGTTTAAATAGAAGTTAGTGGTTGCAGCGTGTTGTTGACAAATAACCGTAACCAACTGAATGTAAATAAGACGTCTTTTTTCTGTTGTGCCGAGAAATAGCAGCCTGCGCATATGGTTTCCAGTCTGCAACCCAAACACCCCAGTATAAGTATATATAAGCAATCCAAAACATAGTGTTCCTGCACATGGCTTATGTTTAAGAACCTAGACAATAGAATAATAGACCATGAACACACACTTTGTTAATGGTTTGTTTATAAGAAATTCTATAATCAATAGCTATTTTGTGTTTCATTTTTTGGGGTGTTATTGTTAAGGTTAAGCACACATAAATCTGGCATCATCAACGGCTCAATCCATGGAGACTATTACTGAGTTAAGAAATTATAGTTTCATCAATTTTGATGAATTTTAAATTTTTGATTCTACATATATCTTCTGTGAATAACTTACCCAAACACTCAGTTGCTCCAAATAAAGCTGACAAGCAATTTGGTTGTACATTTCTTAAACTTACAGGTTGAAATGTGTGTTATTTTAATGAAGAGGATTGTAACTTAAGACAAATAATCTTTAATTTTATGAATTCAAAGGGTAAAAACTACAACATAAGGATATTATTGGCAAGCTTTTTGTCTAAAGCAATTTCTCAAGTACGCTCGACCCACAATTGGAATATCATTAACTTTGTCTTTTGTTGCCAATAGTGGCAAGCTTTTTATAGATACAATTGTGTATATCCGGAGATCACACACAAAAATAAGTTTAGATTGATATTTATTACATTTAAAAGATGTAAATGACAAATCGTATTGATAGCTCATTACGTTATTTGGCAGGGTACAAGTTGTTGCTACAAGTTTTACATTGATTTTTTAGGACTTTAGTTTGTTACCTATATACACGCTGATGATGCAGGGCAGAAAACTATAAAAGTAAGGACTTTGGTTTGTTGCCTATGCACGGTCTGATGATGCAGACAAGGAAACTATAAAAGTAAGTTAACAGACTCAATTCAATATAAGTCGTATTCATGAATACATAAATCTAATTTATCATAATATTCCAACACGGTGGAAAATTATAAGTTAAGTAGATGGGCGACTTAATTAGGAACGTCACTGCATGTGCTAACCCAATAAGAAAATAGTAGGTCGAAAGTTACCCAACGTGTATCTTTAAGGTAGAAGACCAGTGACGGATCCGAGTGTATTCTTAACCATCTCGCTCATTAAACGGCCACAATAGACTACATGTTTTCATAGGCGATCCTTCAAGTTGTTGTACAAGTGACAATTGAGGTTCCTGGTGATGTTATTAAACCCACGGGTAGGAAAGTTCAGGTTCTTAAAAAATAAAATTCTAAAATATCCCATGAAAAATAAATATATTATATGCATCATTTACAAATTGAATATATACTTTCAGGAGTTAAGCTTTAAAAAATGAATGTATGATATACTTTTCTGTCATGGTATTATAATTTATGCGTTGCAGGAACCCCAGTACAGTCTAATCGGTTTCCATGTTCTCAAATTTTAAATTCTAATAATAACTTACTGACCTAATTGGGTTTCCATATATCAATCCCACCCTCATTACAGTCTAATTACATATGGAAACAGAATTTTGTTCAAAATTTCGTTCATACAACGCGCAAAAAAGGGGAGAAAGCCTAATGTGAGATGCTTCATATTTGGTGTTGGCATCTATGGTATCTATACTCATTGTATGAATGGGGCAATGTTATTCCGCCGGATCAACTATTGGTGAATGATGTGGAGGAACTACAGATTATTACAAAGAGTCAGCTTGGTCATAATTTAGTTGCTTTATTCGAAAAGAGGTATTATGTTTTCCTTAAACTTAAGAATATGTAAATTAAGTTACTGATAGTAGTGTTATTGGTAATTGATTGATTATGCTTGCTAAACTGCAAAAAGAAATATTGTAATTAAAAAAATATATAGGAACCATTGAATATCTCAGTTAGTTGTGTTGCAAGCTATTCTGTATTGTCATATTGCGTGAAATTGCTTGAATTGAAAATTTGCTAATGTAAGGTCACATTATTTTTTTTGGATAAGTTTGAACCTTGATTATGAATATGAGTGTGTGTGGATATAGTAAATATAAGAATTGGTGTCACTTTTCCAGTGATACATCTTTTTGCCGAAAATATGAAAATAGAAGATCAAGGGTTTCTAAGTGATTAAAAGAGGTCGAGGTGTTTCATGAATGTTTCAAAGCAATTTCAGTAACATGGTATGATACTTTTTAAGCAAAATTGTTATCTTTGTACATGTTTATAATTGATTTGATTTCTATCGAGTATCTCTAATAGACATATGTGTTTGTACAGAAGATGGGGTAAACCAATGTGGAATGACGGTGATACAAGTGTGGCACGAGGCCTAAGTCGAATTATAAGAATGGGAAGATGATGGTGATGATGTCGAGAAAAATAAATTGATGGCTTGTGATTTTCTTTTGTAAAAGGTACGAATCTTCTCCTTTAATCTTATCGTCATCCGAACATAGTTCTTAAAGGAATATAGGGGCTGTTTGGGGTTGTCGTATCAGTTAAATACATTTTGACAATGGTGGATTGCTTATATGAATATTACATGTGAGTATCTCTAATATGTAGTAGTAAACCATGGTTTCTTATTGGTTCGATTCGGTTGTGAACCATCTTGAAAGAGTGATTCAGTCTAAACCATTTTGACCCAGTAAATAACCTTTACCCACATGACTAACTTGTGCAGTTTTAATCGCTTGAGGTGATTATACATACTTACCAAAATGAGTAGTCCAAGTTAATTTTTAGAAGAACAACATACAAAATATCATTAAAGAGCCAAAAAGAAAATGCAAAAAGTTGACGATATGTTTTATTATGGGTCGGCCACTACCAGCCTAATGCCACTGAAATTTGTGTGAGATTGAGATATGTTTGAGACTCTAACATAAACCTATGGTCCCATTTGTTAGTTCTCAAATAGACATATTATTCATACCTTGCAAAAAACATGTTATGTTAATACCACTTATGACAATTGTTTTCAGCTTAATGGCTACTGCACAGAAGTTATGCATATCTTATAAGAACTAAAGCTGAACTATATATTTTCAAAGTTTCATAATGGGTTAGTAGGGCAATTCCTTGCAAAATTGTTAGCCTCAAAATATTGAGTCAAACAAGAATGTTCGGTCATAGGTTTCTATTGTAATATTTATTAGAACGTTGTAATAGATAGTTAAATAGTCGTGGTTCACGGGCTTGGATTTAAGCTACTTAAAGCCCAAAAGACAAGCCCGATCCAAACAATATAGCCCATTATGGTTACATGTAAGCCCAGCTATATAAAGCCCTTCCTAGCATGTTAGGAAGGGTGGATGGTCATTAAATCTCATTATTCTAATCTAATATTCACCAAGTTAATCATCTCTCTCTCTACTTTCTCTCACTACTTACTCTCTCTATAATTCATCTTCTTCATCTATTTTCTTTCTTAAATTCGTGTTATATCATCTAAATATATGGGACAACAATTGGTATCAATCGCCATAGGGTAGTTTTGTGATTCGTTGTTGATATAATACTTGGTTCGTGAGATTTCCTCCTATAATCATCTCGGATTCAAGTTTTTCTTGTGCTTTCCGTGCTCTACTTCTTGATTTACATCTCCTATATAGTTGTGGTAGGGATTTGATTGCTTTTGGTTGGTTAAAATCACGGATTTCTTGTCGAAAACTTCATCTTTTTACCTCAAAATCTCGAAACAGTACTATTATCCGATTGGTGTAATCGGAAAAGGGTTTAAAGATTCCGATCAGTTGGATCGGAAAAAGGTTTAAGGATTCCGACAACATTCCGATTGGTATTCCGATATCACTTTTCGATAACATTCCGACAAGGTTCTTTCCGACGTCATTCCGACAGGTCTTTCCGATTGGCTGTATTCTGATAGGTCTTTCCGATTGTATTCCGATTAGCTATATTCCGACAGGATTGATTTTGGTATTCCGATCAAATTCCGACATTATTCGGACAAGGCTTTCCGATTGTATTCCGACAGGTCATATTCCGACGACATTCCGATACTGCATTCCGACAACATTCCGCTGGCACATTCCGATGGACATTCCGATGCTATGTTTTGCTAAATTTTGTTCGAGTATTTTTTAGACTTAGCCACCATCTAGACTAGTTTCGAAATATCGTTTACACGAAGATTAAAAAAAAAAGTTAAAATTTTTCCATCAAGTAAATTCAAATTTTTTCCATACTAATTTTAGGACATTTCTAGCTCGATTTAAAAATTTAGCGATTACACAATTTTTTGGTCTACCGTTTTGTCGGACTGGGGAATTTATTGTCGGACTGAAGAAAAATTGCACTTTTTGGAATTTTATCCACAACAACAATCACAAAAAATCTACTTAAGATCCATATTCACTTCATCATTTCAGAGAATATTGAGATGGATTCTACTGTCGAATATCGTGTGACGAACAACAACATAATGGTGGCGGGTAACAAAGAGAGACCACCAATGCTTGTGTCTGGTCCGTATGCTCAATGGCAATCACGTTTCATACGATACCTTGATATAAGACCTAATGGTGATGCCTTGAGGAAATGTATTACTCATGGACCATATATATTCAAGAAGATCTCAATTCCTCCAAGACCAGCCACAGATACTACTGATCCAATACCCGTAAGTGAACGTGATGAAACAAGAGCTGATCTTACACCTGAAAATTGTGCTTGGCATGATGCGGAGAAGGAAGCCATCTATATGGTTTTAAGTGGGATTGGAGATGATATTTACTCCACGGTTGATGCATGCCCGACAGCACATGAAATGTGGACTGCTATTGAACGCTTGCAACAAGGAGAATCACTCAACAAACAAGATGTCAAAACAAACTTGTTTTGAATTTTGGCAAGTTTACTTCAAGGGATGGAGAATCAATTGATTCATACTACTCCAGGTTTTATAAAATGAAGAATGACATGACAAGAAATAACCTACAAGTCTCCACCATACAAGTCAATGTTCAATTTCTTCAACAACTTCAACCCGAGTGGACACGGTTCGTCAGTTTAGTGAAACAACAAGAAAAGTTAGACGAGGTCTCATATCATCGACTCTTTGATATCTTGAAGCAATTTCAGAATGAAGCAAATGAGATTCGAGCTGAACGTGTTGCAAAGACGGCTAATCCACTTGCTTTAGTGACTACCACTCAACATGTTCAAGATCATCGCTCTCGTGCTCCTAATCCACACTCCACTACATCATCCTCACCACAATATTCCACATCATCTGAGTCTTCATCATCCACAAGATCACGAGGCAAAGTGCCAAGAGAACCATCACCACCATCTGGGTCATCATCTGAAGAAGATAGTGATGAAGACCAAGCTCAAAAGAATCGAGAGATGAAACAACAAATTGCTTTCATAATGAAGACTTACAAGAAAATCTACAAACCCACCAACAACAATCTTCGAACATCATCTAACACAAAGAACCAATATGTTGAGACTCCTCCAAGGTATGACACACGTCGACATGGTGAAAGTCCTTCTAGGTATGATCGACATAATCCAACGCATGTTGAGGGTTCTACAAGGTATGATCGACAAACTGCCAAGTATGATACTCAAAGGATTGTTGTTGCTACTGGGAATAGGGAAACTGTTGGAAGTCAAGTGGTTCAGCAAAGTGGGATTCAATGTTTTAACTGCCAAGGTTATGGGCATATGGCAAAGGAATGCAGGAAGCCGAAAAGGGTTAGAGACTCCAGCTATCACAAGGAAAAGATGCTGTTATGCAAGAAGATGGAAACAGGGGTTAAATTGTCAGCTGAGGAAGGAGCTATGCTTGATGACACTGATGATGAAGACTTTGATCAAGAACTCGATGCACATTACTCGTACATGGCAAAGGTTGAAGAAGTTTTCAAAGTCACTGAAGATGACAATGGTCCTATCTTTGACACTGAGCCAATCGATAAGGTACACAATACTGATGAATATAATATGTTTGGTGATATTCATGAGCATAGTGATCTACCCAATGCCATTAATGACACGTGTATGATGGAAACGGTTGATAGCAATACCACACCCGATTCATCAAACATGTGCAATAATGAGTCCGAGGATCATCAACATGCAAATGAATATGATGAAGAGGAACGTATTGCGCTTGCTAATTTAATTGCCACTTTACAAAAAGATGTCACTGAAAATAAAAAGAGTCAAAAGCAATTAAAGAAGGCAAATGCTACGCTCACTCAAAATTTTGAAGAATGCAAAGCTGCTCTTATCAAATCTATTGAGATGACTGAAAGCTATAGATATGAGCTCCTTCAAAAAACCAAAGAGCTTGAGGGGTACAAGGGTAGTGCGTTAAAAGGTCAAAAGGACGATTTTGAAAACAAATATAATACAACTCTTGAGTTATTAGCCAAAGAGAAGCGTCAATATAATGTTTTATTAATGGATGAACGTCAAAAAACGTACCTTGCCAATACCAAAGTTAATGAACTTGAACAAAAGCTCTCTATGACCACTATCGATTCTGCTAAAATTCTCGAGGATAAGAAACAAGAGGTAGATGCATTAAAACAAGACTTCAAAAGTAGATATGATTAAGAAACCGAAAAAGTAACAAAACTAGAAGAACAAGTCGAATTTTTGAAGAAAGTTGTTTATAAAACGCATAATTCTATTCAATCCGTAAGAATGTTAGCACCTCCATCGATGTTTAAGGGTCAAGCTAGCTTTGCAAGTCCTGATTACCTTGCCAAAGCTCAAGCTGCGAACCCGTGTCTTTATCTTGATGAGACTGAAAGGATTGATCTTGATTGTATGCCTGTTAGTGCTGATAGTGAAGAGACTGCCCTTTGGGATGATGATAGTCGACCTCTTGTCAATAAGGAGTTTGTGAAACCATATAATTATGCTTACATGAATAGTCTTTATGGTCTTTTCAACAAACAAACTCAGAAAACCCATGAGGAAGTGTTCTTAGAATGCAAACAAAAGAGAATTCAATGGAAGAAAGCTTTTGCCACTAAGAAATCTAATGTTTACAAATATATAAACTACCTTCCTCTAGATGAATCTAAAATCAAGAGTAGGAAAACTTAAGGTATTCTTAAACACCACATAGATAATGTTAAATCTATTGTTAAAAGAGATTGGGCAAAACGTGAAAATGCTGAGTGGCAACGCCCGATTCCTCAATATATTACCTTGCTTGTGAAAAAACTCTTAATTCCTAACACGACGTTGATTAAAGAAACTGTTCTTCAACTTGAGGAGTTCATTCGGACTGAAATGTATGATGATTTAAAATATGTTGAATCTCTTGAGAAACACATTATTGATCTTCAAATGGAAAAGTCTGATTTTTCAGATGAATATGATTTACTCTTGCAAGAATGCGTTTCTAAAGATGTTATGTGTGCTTATTTTACATCTTGTGCTGATATTGATGAATATTCTGATGTTGCATCCAAATATCTTGATAAGATCAAAGAATGTGAGCGTCTTGAAATTGAGCTTTCGAAACGTAACGAAAATGTTGATAAAAAGGCTTTTGAGTTACTTCAACACAAAACTGATTTCCTTCAAAAACATTGTCATTATCTTGAACTTGCTTTGCAAAAAGACGTTGGTAGTTTTCCACATGATAATAACTTGCAAGAAAAACTTTCCAAAACGTTTCGAGAAATGAATGAACAAAATTTGGAAATTAAAGGGTTGAAAGCTCAGTTACAAGACAGGGAAAGAGCGATAGAAGAGTTGCAGAAACTCATTGCTAAAATGGGTGGGAAAGTCGTGGAACCTAGCATTAAGAAACATGTTGTTAGACAACCCAATGCCTCTAAAGTGAATAGATCCTCTATCTTGGGAAAACCATCTGCTTTATCAAATTCCTCCTTTTCAAAACCTGTGTTTGCCCCCAAGATGGATGGAACGGAAAGGTTACCACATAATCAACCCATAAGGAATATTATAGCACCAAGTGTTAAGCACAATAATGTGATTAAACCAGGGATGTGAAGAATGCCCACTAAGCCCACAAACAAAGTTACTCAATCACCTCAGACTTCTAGAAACACTAATATTCGTGTGTCTTCTACTACAGGAATAGTTTCCACTACTAGTGTTAGCCGGCCTCAGCTTAAGCGCACTCAAGTGAATGATAAGGTCTGGAAACACAAGAATCAAGGGAAGATGAAGGAAGTAGAAGAACACCCTAGGAATTTGAATGTTTTTAAGAATAAGAAGTCTGTAATCGCATGTAATGACGATTTGAATGCTGTGAATGATTTGAATGCTATGAATGTGAAATTTGTTTGTGTCAAATGTGGAAAGTGTGCTAATGCTAATCATTATATGTATGCTATGAATAAAGTCAAAGGCGTAGATACTAGAACTAAGAAGCAAGTTGTAATGCCTATTAGAGCTAGTAAACCCAAACGCAAAGTGAACCATTCTTGTGCAACCCCCACTAAGAAAAGTAATGCATCAGACTCCACCACTAAGAACCCTAGAAGAAAAATTAAGGAATTATATGAGTCTGCTAGCAAGTCTTGGAAATGGTGGTTTGCTAATCAGTGTCCTCCAGGATATAAATGGATGCCGAAAGCTAGGACAGAAAATTTGAAAACGAGTGTTAGTTTGCCTTTAAATGTTGATAAGGACACTAATGATTCTACTATCACAACTACTGTGGTATCCAATTTAGCAAATGCTCCATTGTGTTCTAACTCTTCTGCAGGTGATACAAATAATTCTCTTCATACTGGACTCCGGATGCACGAAGCACATGACGGGAAATCTCAAGCTTCTAATTAACTTCATGGAGAAGTTCCTGGGTACGGTCCGATTCGGAAATGATCAATTTGCTCCGATCATAGGATATGGAGATTTGGTTCAGGGGAATATTACAATCAAAAGGGTATACTACGTCGAAGGGCTCAATCACAATATTTTCTCGGTTGGTCAATTATGCGATGCGGATTTGGAAGTTGCTTTCAGAAAGAAGACATGTTTTGTTCGTGATTATGATGGGAATGACTTACTTACCGGTACACGGGGTACTGATCTTTACACAATTTCACTTCAAGACACAACTTCATCAACTCCAATTTGCTTCATGGCTAAAGCTTCAATGACTCAGGCATGGTTATGGCATCAACGTTTATCTCATCTTAATTTTGATACCATCAACTTGCTTTCCAAGAAAGATATTGTGAGAGGCCTTCCAAGTTTGAAATTCATCAAAGATCATCTTTGTTCTTCTTGTGAACTTTGTAAAGCTAAACGAAGTAGCTTCAAAACAAAGACCACACCAAGCTCTAAAGGACGGTTAGATCTTCTTCACATGGATCTGTGTGGTCCCATGCGTGTTCATAGTATCAATGGAAAGAAATATATTCTGGTAATTATCGATGATTACTCAAGGTACACATGGACTCACTTCTTGAGGTCCAAGGATGAAACACCGAAATTCTCATCAGCTTCCTTAAACTGATACAACGTGGTCTTCAAGCTCAAGTAAAAGTGGTTCGAACTGACAGAGGCACATAATTTTTGAATTCAACTCTGAGAAACTTTTTTGAAGCTGAAGGAATTGAACATGAAACATCTATTGCTCGAACAACCGAACAAAACGGCGTTGTTGAAAGACGAAACCTTACTTTAGTTGAAGCTGCTCGAACATTATTATCCGCTTCAAAACTACCACTATACTTTTGGGCCGAAGCCGTGTCAACCGTATGCTACACACAAAACCGATCCTTAAATATCCCAAGACACGAAAAGACACCATATCACATAATTCATGATCGAAAACCTTCACTCAAACACCTTCATGTTTTTGGATGTACGTGTTACATTATCCGAGATGGTGAAAATCTGGACAAGATGAAAGAGAAAGGTGATGCATGTATTCTTGTGGGATATGCAACTCAGTATAAGGGATATAGAGTGTACAACAAGAGAACAAAATTGATAGTCGAGACTATTCACATCATATTTGATGAATTACAAGAAATGGCACTTGAACAAAACAGTTTAAGTCCCGATCCACAACGAAAAACGACTTCCGTTCACAACCGCACGGAACTCGGAACTCAAGACCACAGCAATGAACCGTCAAGTTCAACGCTGGTTCCAGAAAATGTTCCTAGTGCTGATATGACAGTCGACACGACAATTGAAGAGTTGGAAATGGTATATGGACCAATGTATGATGAATATTTCACGGGGGAGAAACAAGTTGTATCGAAGTCTTCCATTGTCACTCATGATAAGAATGATTATACCGATCATCGTCAACAAAAGGATACAACTTCATCTACTTCAACACCGGTTGCTGCAGATTTACCTCCTCAGAATATCACTTCAACAATCGATCCTACAACATCCACAACTACTGTCATTGCTACAGAGAACACAAATCAAGCAGACAATGCATTATCTAACGAAGACGAATTTATCAACCCATTCGGTACACCGGTACACGAACCTGGAGAGTCTTCTACTCGCCATGTTGATCCGTCAAATATGCATACGTTCTACCAACGACATCCCTTAACACATCATTGGACCCGAGATCATCCTTTGGTTCATGTAATTGGAAACCCTTCACAGCCCGTTCGTACAAGACGACAGCTTCACACCGATGGCGATGTCTGTATGTTCGCACTCGCCGTGAGTTCAGCTGAACCGAAAAACATCAAAGAAGCCATGGCTGATCACGCTTGGATTGAATCGATGACGGATGAATTTCAACAATTTGAAAGACTTAAAGTCTGGGAACTTGTTGACAGACCATACGATGTAATACCATTAAATATTCGATGGATCTGGAAAAACAAGATGGATGAAGAGAACACGATCATCAAGAATAAATCTAGGCTAGTGGCTAAAGGGTATGGACAGAAAGAGGGTATTGATTTTGAAGAATCATTTGCACCAATAGCTCGAATGGAAGCGGACAGGATTTTTCTTGCTTATGCTGCACATAAGGGATTCATTGTCTATCAAATGGACGTAAAAACGGAGTTTCTTAACGGTCCTTTGAAGGAAGAAGTTTATGTCACGCAGCCGGAAGGATTCGTCAATCCTCATTATCCTGACAAGGTGTATCGTCTCCACAAAGCACTTTATGGACTCAAGCAAGCTCCAAGGGCGTGGTACGACGAGCTCTCGAAATTTCTGGTCTCCAAAGGTTTCTCAAAAGGTTCCATTGATCTAACTTTGTTCACTTATAAATATGGGGATGACATTTTGCTTGTGCAAATTTATGTTGATGACATTATTTTCGGGTCTACAAACCTAAAACTTTCAAAATGGTTTGAAAAAGTAATGCACAGCAGATTTGAAATGTCTATGATGGGCGAACTAAAATTCTTTCTAGGAATTCAAGTTCACCAATCCCCAAGTGGTATCTTCATTAACCAAGCTAAGTATTGTCAAGAGATAATCACAAAGCATGGTATGACATCATGTGACCCCGTTGGGACACCATTATCAACCACATCCCTAGATGCTGATTTGGAGGGATTACCCATAGATCAAACGAGGTATCGTTCCATGATCGGGTCCCTCATGTACTTGACAACAAGCAGACCTGATATACATCATGCTACATGCTATTGTGCACGATATCAAGCACGACCCACTGAAATGCACCTCAAGGAGGTTAAACGGATCTTTCGGTACCTTAAGAATACCATTCACATGGGACTTTGGTATCTGAGGGAAACCGGTTTCTTTCTAACGGCCTATTCAGATTCTGATCATGCAGGGTGTCTTGATACACGTAAAAGTACTTCTGGTGGTGCACAATTTCTAGGACAAGATAAGCTTGTGGGATGGTCTTCCAAGAAGCAGGATTGCACGTCACTTTCATCAGCCGAAGCGGAGTATGTGTCTCTATCTGCGTGTTGTGCTCAAGTTCTTTGGATGAGAACACAACTCACGAATTATGGCTTCCACTTTGATAAAGTACCTATGTACTGTGACTCAAAGTCTGCCATAGCCATCTCCTGCAATCCGGTCCAGCATTCCCGCACGAAGCACATTGATGTCAGATATCACTTCATTAAGGAACAAGTTGAAAAGGGTATTGTTGAATTATACTTTGTTGGAACTGATTACCAATTAGCTGACTTGTTTACAAAAGCTCTTTCGAAAGAGAGGTTTGCGTATCTTGTTATGCAAATTGGTATGAGATGTTTGACTCCAACAGAACTGGAGATTATGGCAAAGAAGCCTGCTTGATTCATCTATCAAACATCAACTTGTAAATACCTTTGAAAAAGCAAAATACAAAAATATAAAGCATATAAAAACAAAACACAAAATTAAAAATCTTTCAAAATCCAAAAATATTCTTCTCGACATGTCTTTCAGTATCGATAATATGGACGTGCCTAGAAATGTCGCTCAATAACGACACGTGTGTGTACATAAAGCTCGAATGAAAGTTGTAAATATTTTTCAAAACATGTCATTTCTTCTTTTAATAAAGGAAATTGTCTATTTTGGACAATATTTCCAAACAACGGGTAGAGCAATCTATCACGTGTTGAGCTAGTCACAAAACATTCAACGTTTTGAGCTCAACACAATGGCTTGTAATCACTTGCAGATTGCAACCCAGATTCATATTCACGGGAGAGTGTACGATTTAGTGCCCTTACCCTCAGCAAAAGAAGAGAAATCTTCTTACACTTGAGTGGATTCGTCAAGACATTCAAAGTCTATGAACTCAAGTTTATGCTTTAGAAAAACCTCTTCGCCAAAAAGAAATAGGATTTTTCAAAAAGCGTTGAACACAATTTTTTCAAGAATTTCTCAATGATTATTCAAAATCTTTTAAAAATTGTGTGTTCAACAACTCCCATCCTCAAGAAGCGAAATGTGGATCATATCCTCACAATGAAAATTCAATTGGATCAATTTTTGAGGGGAGCATTTTAACTTCATGCAAAAGATTAACACATCTTTCTCCTGGAGATTTTCAAGACTATTTTTCAAAATATATTTTAATCAAATTTGGTATCTCTAATATCAAAAGATTTTATATATTAGAGATAGGGGAGAAAATGTGATTAAAATGTGATCTAAAGACTCAAGCACTCATGGTTACGATCAAATACCCACAACATCTTTAATTCACGACGTTATTGGTGTCAAAAGGGTGGTTAGGTTTAAGTCCTATGATCCAACCAGAACCGAAGGGATCTTCCCAGGGACAATCCAATAGATTATTAGAAGTCCTTAGGAAAGATGGAGTAGAATGTGAACGTAGCTGAATGCCGACTAAGTACTGATGCTAGCACCAGAACAATCACAACAAGGTGTTAGTAATGATGTCTTGGTAAGCATTGAATGGGTTGAAGAATGAAAAAGAAATGTGAGGATAAGGGGTCTAAAGAAAGAAGCCCTTCATACAACTTAGGTAGAAATCGAGTCAACTCATCATGAAGACAAACTCATCATGGACCCAGTGATGTGAAGCACAACCCTTTCCTAGCTACTCAGGCTTCTCTCAAAAGAAGTTTGTTTTATTGTCACGGAGATCAACACGACTTTTATTGACTTTCTCACTCCGAGATAGTTGATATTGAATAGGTGGGCATCTGCTCCAGCCTCCGACCACTAAAAGTGCACAAATCGAGTCTAGAGCCAAGAGATCAATCAAATCTCGTTAGGACACACGGATGAAGATCAAGAGAGTCCTACGCTATATCCTTGCGATATTGCTAGAACACTCAGAGTGATACTACTTAGTATTCACAATGATGAGTAGAAATCCTTCCAGTGTTAACATCAAACAGCACTGCGGTAGGTCATATGGAAGATTCTTTATGAATTGAACATATGAAAAACTGAAAAGCAACAGTGGTTTGATTCTGAATTGATTCAAACTCGTTTCAGGTTTCTAGGCAATATCTTTATGGTCTTGCCAGAACATTCAGAGTGATATTCATTAATATTCACAGTGACGAATGGAAATCCTTCTAGCGTCAACATCAAACAGCGCTACGGTAGGTAACTTGTGAGATTCATATGAATCAAACTTGTGTCAACTAGAAAGCAACAATGGTAAGATTCTTAATGAATCAAACTTGTTCCAGGAATTTGAATTGACGACTTTTATCAAGCGGATATTTATCCAATTTCTTTACTCTTTATGTTCGCAGTCTTGCTTTGAGACGGTCGAGTAAAGAGAACGGCTAGTACAGCCGCGAAACCTTGTCAAGGAGATTCTTAATTGAATCTACCTAATAACAGGTACGGTATTTAATATCGTATAACGGTCCTCACCGACCGGAGGTAAAACGCTACCGATTTAGGACGAATTTCAAAGCCATTTAGTCCGTGTCTATGTTTTGTCTCGAGAAGGTGGCGTCACGGTGTACTCAGCAAAGTCAAAGATTCAAAACCACATGTTCATGCCCAAATACTTATTTAACAATTAATAGTGTGAGCATGTGGATAAAGACACAAGATCGCAAGATGGCAAAGACAAGTCAAGAATGATTTGAAGATCTCAAGATAAAATACTAAGTCGAAAGACAATGACAAAGGCTCAAATATCACATCATGAAGGAACAAAACTATTGTTACACGTTCAAGACTCATTTATGACGAAATTCATAAATCTCCATTGGAATCCAAATATCGAAGAGGAATGACCTCACATTGGGGGAGATTGTTAGCCTCAAAATATTGAGTCAAACAAGAATGTTCGGTCATAGGTTTCTATTGTAATAATTATTAGGACGTTGTAATAGATATTTAAATAGTTGTGGTTCACGGGCTTGGATTTAAGCTACTTAAAGCCCAAAAGACAAGCCCGGTCCAAACAATATAGCCCATTATGGTTACATGTAAGCCCGGCTATATAAAGCCCTTCCTAGCATGTTAGGAAGGGTGGATGGTCATTAGTACTCTCATTATTCTAATCTAATATTCACCAAGTTAATCATCTCTCTCTCTACTTTCTCTCACTACTTTCTCTCACTACTTTCTCTCTCTAGAATTCATCTTCTTCATCTATTTTCTTTCTTAAATTCGTGTTATATCATCTAAATATATGGGACAACAAAAATATTTTCCAAGTTTCATTTCCATGGTGAAAAATAGCACAAAACCAGATTATAACATAATATCACAATATTTGAGCATGGGTGGTGGCCAGTATTACTCTTACCCATTTGCTTTTGCTGTGAAAGGAGTGAACAAAAAATTTCCAAAACTTTCGGTGCAATTGCTGATGCAGCAGAGAGTTTGGTCTTGAAGAAGAAGAGAAGACATGTTTATATCGGGAAATGACATTGGATAAAAAGTTTGCGTGGTATTTCATAAAAAGTACAATTTCAGTTTTCCCTCTTTGATTTGTTGTTGTTAGTATTTCATAAAAAGTTTGCGTGGTCACTTGGCTATCGTGTATATAATGTTGATCTTAATTAATGGTCAAGTGACAACTGCGTATGTCTGTACTTTCGGATTTTGTGTAGCATTTTTCATTCTATGTGATGAAATTCTTGAGGCAGCTGTTTTTGAAGTATTATGTGTTATGGCAACAACTATTTTCTTTATTTTTTGTACTATATATGTTATTGTATAAATGCAATGGTGACAATTGGATATGAGTACTAATGTTTTAATATTTTTCTTTTGGTAAAATGAAATTGTGTATAATGCAGTTCGTTTTTTCTCAGTTCTTGCTAATGGAAAGTCCAACCAATATCGGGTTTTTAATTGTTCTTGGTTGTTAAGCTTGCTTGGATATTCTATTTGCTAATTCAAACAAAGACTTGCAAAAAGGAAAAATATTACCTATTTATATGTAAAACAAATTGCAAATTCCAAGTTTTTATTCAAGTAAAATCCAAAATGTAAAATATGAAACTAAAAGGACTGAAATTGTAAATTCTATGAAAGATAAATGCTTTAAATGTAAATTCTAGTAATTCTAGGGACTAAAAGTGCAAAACAGTTAACTACAAGGATCAAAAATGCAAATTTTATAACTAACTAACCAAAAGTGTAACAAACTAACAACTTGTTAACTGAAAATAACAACTTTTCAAACTACAAGTACTAAACACTTGCAAACCCTAAAAACATGGAAATTTAGCCAAGTTTACAAACTGTTAAGAACAATAGGGACCAAAGTGCAATTATGAAAATTATTTAACCAAAAACGGGATAAGCTTGAAAATAAGCTCGTTTGAGCTTATTAATTGACCAAATTCATTGAGACAAGTTTCAAAACTTTTCAAATCCAAAATAAGCTACGTGTGACAAAGGAAATTGGCTAAAGATTCAAAATAAGCAAATGAGTGCTTATCAGTAAGCTCAAAATAAGCTATAGCAAAAACTAAACAGTCACAACTTAATTTTTTGATTGAAACTGATTAAGCAACTGAATTAAGGAACGGGAAATCAAACTAGAACATTTTTCATCAAGAAATAAGCTCTAAATCTGAATTAAGCTGAAAATGGGCTTATGTTGACCAAGCGTTGACCAGCTTATTTTTCAAAAAGCTGATTCTCTCAAAAATCATGTAACTCAATGACTTAAGAGGATTTGTGAAGAAAAATGGGCATGTTTATGAATAGGATAAAGAGATACAGATTTCCAGTTTTCAAGTTACAGAAACTTGAGTTAAGTTGGCTTATCTGAATTTTGCTTATTACTATCTGATTATGGAATACTGTAGAAAATGCTCTTGGATTCTGAAACTATATGATATAAGCTATGAATGAAAACAAATTTGGTGAAATTTCATCTAGTAATGAATGAATACTGATCAAATCAAAATCACAAGTTCTAAAAACCAAAACTGAATGAAATCTACCCAAATATTTTTGATGCCATTTGCCTGTTTGACCAACTTTTTGACTTGTAAATGACTGAAAACACTTTATTATCACCAATTGACTACAAATGAACTCTAAAATACCAAAACTCAATACTTGAAAACTCTTGTTAATCTAATCCCAAACACTCCTTTAACAGATATTCAAACTTTTTCAAAGACTTTTTGAGTACTGATTTAAGCTGAATCAAATGCTTTTGATCTCCAAGTTTTATACTTCAAATGAACTGATTCAAGAGTACAAGTGAGCACTAAGAACAACTATAACCAAATAAGAAGCTAGAACCAAATTTTTACTGAAAAATAAGCTAAGACTAAGCTGAATCCAAAACTAAGATCAAGTAGACAAGAATCAAACTATAAGCAACTAAAGATCAAACTATCAACAATTTTAAACAACTTTTATCAGGCAGCCATCAAATTTACTCTATGAAAAGAAACATGCATTTGACTTGTTGAGTGGAACAAAAACAAGAACTTTAAAACCTATTGGAGTTAACCACTGAGAAGAAGAGGAGCGCTGAGCTCTCTTAGCCTAGTGATAACCACCACCTTATCACTAGGTAATCAATCAATCAACAAGAACTGCTAACAAATCAACAGGAATCATCATTCTGCTTGAAATCTTCAAAAACTATGGAATGAACTGAAATCTTCAAGAACGGCTAACAAACTCCTTCTATGTCAGTTATGATCAATCTATGATCATAACAAACACAAAACAGCAAAAACAGTATCCAATAGCAGCAAGAAATGAACAGGAATAGGAAGAACAATTTTGGCGGGAAAGGATGAATTTGAATTTTATTCAATGAAAAACAGTTACAAAGTTGTTGGAAGCTAGTAACTAACTAAATAACTCAAGAGTTTGTCAGACTCTTGAGTAGCTAGGGTAGAAATGAAGGAAAGTCGAAAGGAAATTTAGAACTATGTGTTTTTACAAAACTAGGCTACAAGTACAAATGAAGTCCTATCCAACTATTTATAGACATGAAGGAAGAGTTTGTTGGGGTTGGTGACGTGTCAGGACCAATCCCTGCTTGCCACGTATATAATTCTGCAAAATTGCATTTGCAGGTATGAACAAAGAATTGGGGTTTCTTGAATGAGTGGATGATATGTTAATTGATTAGCACCATTGTGTTCGTCTCTTCAAAATGATCAACTTTGGTGTTGAAATCTTTCCATGAAATTGCTTGTAGCTCAAATACGATCCTGGCAAATTTATTTGATGAAGAAGAAGCCACGTGTCAGCATTTGATTGGTTAAAAGTTGATCACACGGATCACACTGTTGTGATTGGGTATTTAATGCATGTCGGCTGAGTGGGTATTTAATGCTCAATCCGTGTGATCACTTTCCTCTCTTCTCATTGGCTGAAATGTTGAGCACATGGATTAACTTGAATATCTTTCAAATGTTGGCAGAATTGGTCCTTCAACTTGGCAGATTGTTGTTTTGAGCTAGGTTCTTCATTCTTTTGACATATTTGGTCCTTCAACTTACATTCTTTGAACAAAATGGTCCTTTGACTGAGTTGACTTGAGAGTTGACCAAGTTTGACTTGAATCTTGACTTTCACAATATTTGCACTTTAGTCCTTCAACTTTGACAACTTGTCAAGATAGGTCCTTATACTTCAAAGTCTTGTCACTTTTGATCCTTCTTTGTCTTTTTCATCCATTTGAGCTTGATTTTTCTTTGTTTGCTTGAAAATGTATCCTTTTACCTACACAAGTGTACACAAACACAAACATACCACATAACACTGTTTTTGCCAAATAAATTGGTATTTTGCTTCATGTTTTAGGGTTATTTGTTGATAAAAGGATATGAGTTTAAGCTCATATCAAATTCCCCTACACTTGAACATTGTCATGTCCTCGTGCAATTTTATATATTTAAGCTCAAATTTACATTTCTCTCATAATTAATTCACCTCGGCCATATGAGATGCATCTACACTACTCTAAACTAAATGATGCATGATTTTGACTTTTAATAATGCAATGAACAAAATACAATTCTATCTATATTTTTTTTTTGATTTTTCTTGAAATGGTTTTGATGGAAATAACTCATAAAGAATACAATGGCTTAGATTAGGGCTTTGGTACCATGGACATTCATCACCCTCAAGTTTCACTTTCCCCATACCAAGCTTAAAAATGGGATCATTGCATTCACAAGTAAAAAGTGTATCAACTTATTCATGACAATTAAATGTGGAACCGGTTATTAATTGAGCAAATTGCTTGTGAGCAAATTTGTCATTATTCAAGTGTGAAATATAAGAAATGTAAAATCCAAAAATAAGGAAGCACGGTTTTAATCCTAAGTAATCCTCTCATCCATTACTTGAAAAACCGCTCACAATTAATATAAGTCCGTTTTAAGAGTAATAAGTCATTCGCCTTATGTGTAAAATCCTCATGTCATGCTTTCATAAGTAGCTACACACTCGCTAAGGAAAGAAAAATAAAACTTACGCAATAATTTACATCCGCCATCTTTTTGAGACTTTGGATCTTCAACCCCGCAACCCGTCAAGGTAATATTGGATTGGAGCAATCTATTGAATCCCCGCAACCCGTCAAGGTAATATTGGAACTCAATAGTCACTATAATTAACACCACACTGCCCCTCTTGGGAGTCTTGTATTATTATTATTTTTTTCTTTTTCTTTCTTTTTCTTTTCTTTTTTTTTTTCTAGCCACTCATTTTTTTCATAAGCCGCTCTTATTTTTCTTTATTCCTCACAAAGAAATTTGAAAAGAAGAAAAGGAAAAACACCCGCTAAATATGGAGCATGACATAAGTCTAGTACACATAAAACGTGCTAACTTAGAATCTTAAGACGTACTCATATCAACCATAAATGATTAGCCAAAAATGCATAAGAGATTACAAACCAATTAAAACCGTACTTGATTATTTATTAACAATTATATACAAGCGAAGAAAATAGAGGTAAAGAAGAGGAGGGTTTAGCCACAAGTAATTGCCATGAAGTCTATCTAGCCCTTTTACACTTGCTTCAACTCTATCATTTCCCATTCTCCACAAATTTAAAATTTCAAATAATGAAATTGGTGGATGCTTAGCCTAATAGACCAATTAAGGACTACATGGTTAAGGATACTATCTAGAGAATGCTAAAATAAGCAAACTCGGGTTGAGTCAAAATATCCATGGCGGGCCTAATATGTCAAAGAAATCTAAACTTGTTAAAACCATGTTTTATTATATTTTTTTACCTTTTATATATTTTTAATGAAAAACAAAAGAAGAAATATATACAATGCAAATGTGTTATGCAAAATGATTGATGCAGAAATTATGAATGCATATTTTTGTTGGCCAAAATAGATCAAAGATTTGAAAAATGTTGAAAATTCAATTTTCCATGTTATCATGCAAGACAATGACAAGTTCTAGGTAAGGTCACTTCGATAGAAGACCCCCCTACACTTAAGCTAAACATTGTCCTCAATGTTTAAGAGCATGGAAGTATAAAAACTTCCCCTACACTTATGACAATGAATAGACTTTGCTTAACCCAAGTTAAGGAAAGGACAACTATTAGTGAAATCATGTTTAAGCACAAGGTGTCAATGAAAAATCACTATAGTAACGAAGTGAACCGGATACAAGGGCCTCCTCCATAAGCTCCAAAGCATGAGATGAGTGAGCAACCCTACAAACAATCATGAAGACAAAAGAAGGTTTCCCCTACACTTATCTCCAAGTCTATACCTTTATTTCTAACCTACAACACTCTAAACCTAGTTATACGATGCTTGAGTTAATGAGTCTCTAGCTCGACTCGTCCCACACTTAAAAGTGTCTAAAACCTATCATAGAGAAGAAAAATTTTGCCCTTTTTAAGAAAAGTCTCCATGATGAGGTTAAAAAAAATGTTCATTTATCAAAACTCCATAAATATCCACCAGGATCAAATACATAATTACCCTCCCACTTATAACACAATTCAACAACTAGCTTCCCAAGCAATGGTGAAAAGAATGAGGTGTAGTTTTCTAAAATGGTTTCCCATATGTTCTGCCCAAGGTGATGGTGTAAAGCTCTCAAGTCTTTCACAATGTTTCCTTTTGTTGCATCAGATGGATACTGAGATGATTTAGCAAGCTCTATGCCAGGATCAAAAATCCGTTCCTTGATGGGAAAACAATAAGTGTTGGTTGCCTTAGAAGAATCTTCTTTGTAAATCACATTGTGAGAGAAAGGTTGTGAAGGCATGGTTAACAACAAGCTCTTGGAAGGAACTATCATGACTTGTTTGCCTTTAGCACTTTGAAAAGTTGAAATGGGCAAGGAAAAAGGTGAAGGATCTTCATTCAATAGGGATTCTAAATAGAGTATGTCCCCCTCCTCATCAAGGTAACCAAGAGTATACTCAAAAGATATATCCTCCACTAAAAACTCATCACTCTCATCCATTATAGAATCCTCCTCATCACCATAAACATCATAGATTGGTCTATCAAAAATGGGTGATCCCTCAAAACCAAAGGAAGTATGATCATCAACAAATGGAGAGTCACAAATAGAAAGCTCATCATCACTATAGTCATCATATGTTGGTGAATCACAAAGAAAAGATTCCTCATCACTTAAGTCCTCATGATTAAGATTATCATTGTGGAAAAGTGGATTGTCATATGGGATTTCACTAAAGTTTAGCTCTTGAGGTTCATGAAAATCCAAGAAGGAAGTGATGGAAGCAATGGTCTCAATATGAGGGAAATCATAGTCTCCACTTGAGCAAGCTTCATAAAAGTACTCATCACAAACTTCATCAAGAAGATCATCTTGTGTTTCCTCCTCATGCACAACATCAATATGTTTTACCGCTTCGGGCTCATTAGACTTTTTGGACAACTTCCCCATGTTAAACACAACTCTCTCATCTCCTACCCGCATTGTAAGTTCTCCTTCCGCCACATCGATTAAAGTACGACCCATTCTCAAAAATGGCCTACCAACAATCAAAGGCACTCTAGGATCCATATCATAATCAACCACCACAAAATCCGCGGGAAATGTAAATCTATCAACCCCAACAAAAACATCCTCCGCAATTCCCACCGGATAAGCTATAGTACGGTTGGCCAACTCAAGAGTCATCTTAGTAGGAGTAAGCTCGGGAAGTGAAAGTCTCTTCCAAACCGATAATGGCATAAGATTTATGCTTGCTCCTAAATCCGCTAAAGCCATACAATTTTCCACCCCCGGGAAATTGCAAGGAATCAAAAACCGCCCCGGATCTCCAAGCTTAGTAGGCAACTTCTTAAGCAAAACCGCGGAGCAATTTTCATTCAATGAAGCATTAGGCAAATCCACCAATCTTTCCTTGTTAGAAAGCAAGTCCTTAATCATCTTAGCAAACTTAGGCATATTGGCTAAGGCTTCCGCAAAGGAGATATTGATGTTAAGTTGCTTGAACATCCTCAAAAAGTTAGAAACTTAGATATCATCCTTGTTCTTAAGCTTTTCTTTTCTCAATCTTGAGGGATAAGGAAGACTTGGTTTTGGTTGTGGTTGAGGTGTGGATGAAGGATTCTCCTTATTGAGTGTTTCATGAATAGGCTTTGAAATGGGAGCATTTTGAGGTGGTGAAGTAGAGGTAGAGGGCTTGTCACAAGTAGGAGCATAAGTGGGTTGAACAATAGTAGGTTGAGGAGGTGAAGGATCCTTTGTTGTTGTTCCACTCCTTGTTGTAATATCATTGACATTGGCCCTAGGGTTTGTTTGTGTGTTAGAAGGTAAAGCCCCTTGTGGTCTTTGATTCAATACCACCAAAACCCTATTGAATTGGTCATTCATTTTCTTCTCCATAGCTTGGAACTTCCTTTCATTCTCTTGATTCATTTTTTGCAAGAGATCCATTGTGTTAAACTCTTGTGGCACATAACCTTGAAAACCTTGAGGTTGGAAAGGTAAAGGTGGGGAGTTAAATCCTTGATTTGGTGGATAAAAGGTATTTGCTTGAGGTTGAAATTGAGTTGGTGCCTTGTAGTTATTTCCTTGGTATGGTGGTCTTTGCCCTTGATTCCTTGCTAAAATTGGAGGTGGATTTTGTTGAATTTGGGTGGGTGGTTGGGGTGGGAATCCGGGTGGAGAAAGGTAGTTTTGGGACTTGTAAGAAAGGTTATTTGGATTGATATTAGGCTTGAAGTGTTCACGATGTTCCTCTTGGTAAGCATAGCATTCTCCTTGATACCCTTGCACCTTATCACATTGTTCATAAGAATGGGGACCTCCACAAGTTACACAAGAAAGGGCAATGGCATTCACATTATTCGAAGAATTGTTCAATGACATGTTCTTAAAAGTTTGAAGCATTTCTAGTTGTACTTGCAAATTCTTCTCATTATGACTATCCATCCTTTGAAAAATCTCTTCTTGAAACTTGAGGAGTTGGTTGTCACAAGGGGTTTGAGAATTGTTTTGGATAACATGAACCTTTTCGTCAAATGGATTGTTTGTTTGAACCATTGCCTTAGTCTCAATGATGTCCAAAGCCTCTTGGTAGGTCTTAAGAAGAATATTCCCTCCCGCGGAAGCATTGAGTGAATCTTGGTGGTGAGATTTAAGGCCATCATAAAAGAGGTTGATTTGGTGAACTTGATCCAATCCATGATTAGGGCATCGCCTCAATAGCTCACTATACTCTTCCCAAGCATCACTAAAGGATTGACTAGGTTTTTGTTGAAAGCCCATAATTAAAGTCCTCAAAGCCATAGTCTTATGTGGAGGAAAGAACTTGTTCAAAAACTTAGTGGTGAAACCATCCCATGTGGTGATACTATCGGGTGGTTGGGTGTCTAACCAATGCTTAGCAATTCCCTCTAAGGAAAATGACACTAACATCAACCTAATCACCTCATGTGGAACCCCATTATGCTTAATGGTATTGCAAAGTGAAAGGAATCTCTTAAGGTGAGCATGAGGATCCTCATTTTGTTTACCAAAGAAAGGTGATTGTGAAACCATATTGATCATAGATGTATGTAGCTCAAATGTGTTTGCGGGAAAGTCGGGAATCTTGATGGCACTAGAATATCTATGAATGTTAGATTGCATACGTTCATACAAAGTGCGATTATCAATAGCCATGGCTTCTTGTAGTGGAGTCAAAGCACGATTCTCGTGATCGGCTTGGTGGACGATGGTGGTCTTACTCTTTCTCTTTTTCTTCCTTTTCGGAGGAAGAGGTTGTACACCAATCGGTATTTGTGCACGCCCGCGAGTGAGCATGCAACTCAATACGAGGAATGAGAGAGAAGCTCTCGTGTGACTTTGAAGAGAAATGGATTATCCCCTTCGAGTTTCAATATTAAATATCCACAAGAAAATAACAATATATGTATGTACTACTTGGGTGCAAGACCCTCAATGAAGCCTTCCTTCTTAGAATACTTACAAGTGAACGGGGGGTTAGGTGGCGCGAAGCACTTAAGTACCTATTGACCCTTAGATGGCATTTTATAGCACATCGCCTTTCTATTCACTTAAATGTTCGTATTCTTCGAATTGTTGCTTATTGAGAGTATTTATCTATTCTTGCTTTATTTTGTTTGATCGATACACGTGTCAAGGACTGAAACGCCCCTCAACACGGTGTATTGCCTCGGCAATACGTATGGAAGATATGTAGATTGGTTGTTCTTATACGTATACGTATTTACTTATAATAATATATGGAAAATATTTTTGTATTTATGAGTTTTTTAAGAGAAAATACTATATGTACATAAAAACCGAGAGAATCCAATAATATATATTTTTGGGTGCAATCTTTTAGGAAAAAGATTGCTTTTTGGATTTTTTTTTTTATTTTTGGTCAATTCTTTAGGAAAAGAATTGTTTTGTTAATTTTTTAGTTTTTATATATTTTTATATTTTTGATTTTTTATTTGTTTTTTATTTATGATACGTAAAAATAACGTTCACAAAGTGAACGGATCCCAAAAGCCAATAAAAACCGTCAATCGATAGTCTCTCGTGTAGTCAAAGAACCGGCAGCGGCGCCATTTAAAATTGTGTATAATGCAGTTCGTTTTTTCTCAGTTCTTGCTAATGGAAAGTCCAACCAATATCGGGTTTTTAATTGTTCTTGGTTGTTAAGCTTGCTTGGATATTCTATTTGCTAATTCAAACAAAGACTTGCAAAAAGGAAAAATATTACCTATTTATATGTAAAACAAATTGCAAATTCCAAGTTTTTATTCAAGTAAAATCCAAAATGTAAAATATGAAACTAAAAGGACTGAAATTGTAAATTCTATGAAAGATAAATGCTTTAAATGTAAATTCTAGTAATTCTAGGGACTAAAAGTGCAAAACAGTTAACTACAAGGATCAAAAATGCAAATTTTATAACTAACTAACCAAAAGTGTAACAAACTAACAACTTGTTAACTGAAAATAACAACTTTTCAAACTACAAGTACTAAACACTTGCAAACCCTAAAAACATGGAAATTTAGCCAAGTTTACAAACTGTTAAGAACAATAGGGACCAAAGTGCAATTATGAAAATTATTTAACCAAAAACGGGATAAGCTTGAAAATAAGCTCGTTTGAGCTTATTAATTGACCAAATTCAATGAGACAAGTTTCAAAACTTTTCAAATCCAAAATAAGCTACGTGTGACAAAGGAAATTGGCTAAAGATTCAAAATAAGCAAATGAGTGCTTATCAATAAGCTCAAAATAAGCTATAGCAAAAACTAAACAGTCACAACTTGATTTTTTGATTGAAACTGATTAAGCAACTGAATTAAGGAACGGGAAATCAAACTAGAACATTTTTCATCAAGAAATAAGCTCTAAATCTGAATTAAGCTGAAAATGGGCTTATGTTGACCAAGCGTTGACCAGTTTATTTTTCAAAAAGCTTATTCTCTCAAAAATCATGTAACTCAATGACTTAAGAGGATTTGTGAAGAAAAATGGGCATGTTTATGAATAGGATAAAGAGATACAGATTTCCAGTTTTCAAGTTACAGAAACTTGAGTTAAGTTGGCTTATCTGAATTTTGCTTATTACTATCTGATTATGGAATACTGTAGAAAATGCTCTTGGATTCTGAAACTATATGATATAAGATATGAATGAAAACAAATTTGGTGAAATTTCATCTAGTAATGAATGAATACTGATCAAATCAAAATCACAAGTTCTAAAAACCAAAACTGAATGAAATCTACCCAAATATTTTTGATGCCATTTGCCTGTTTGACCAACTTTTTGACTTGTAAATGACTGAAAACACTTTATTATCACCAATTGACTACAAATGAACTCTAAAATACCAAAACTCAATACTTGAAAACTCTTGTTAATCTAATCCCAAACACTCCTTTAACAGATATTCAAACTTTTTCAAAGACTTTTTGAGTACTGATTTAAGCTGAATCAAATGCTTTTGATCTCCAAGTTTTATACTCCAAATGAACTGATTCAAGAGTACAAGTGAGCACTAAGAACAACTATAACCAAATAAGAAGCTAGAACCAAATTTTTACTGAAAAATAAGCTAAGACTAAGCTGAATCCAAAACTAAGATCAAGTAGACAAGAATCAAACTATAAGCAACTAAAGATCAAACTATCAACAATTCTAAACAACTTTTATCAGGCAGCCATCAAATTTACTCTATGAAAAGAAACATGCATTTGACTTGTTGAGTGGAACAAAAACAAGAACTTTAAAACCTATTGGAGTTAACCACTGAGAAGAAGAGGAACGCTGAGCTCTCTTAGCCTAGTGATAACCACCACCTTATCACTAGGTAATCAATCAATCAACAAGAACTGCTAACAAATCAACAGGAATCATCATTCTGCTTGAAATCTTCAAAAACTATGGAATGAACTGAAATCTTCAAGAACGGCTAACAAACTCCTTCTATGTCAGTTATGATCAATCTATGATCATAACAAACACAAAACAGCAACAACAGTATCCAATAGCAGCAAGAAATGAACAGGAATAGGAAGAACAATTTTGGCGGGAAAGGATGAATTTGAATTTTATTCAATGAAAAACAGTTACAAAGTTGTTGGAAGCTAGTAACTAACTAACTAACTCAAGAGTTTGTCAGACTCTTGAGTAGCTAGGGTAGAAATGAAGGAAAGTTGAAAGGAAATTTAGAACTATGTGTTTTTACAAAACTAGGCTACAAGTACAAATGAAGTCCTATCCAACTATTTATAGACATGAAGGAAGAGTTTGTTGGGGTTGGTGACGTGTCAGGACCAATCCCTGCTTGCCACGTATATAATTCTGCAAAATTGCATTTGCAGGTATGAACAAAGAATTGGGGTTTATTGAATGAGTGGATGATATGTTAATTGATTAGCACCATTGTGTTCGTCTCTTCAAAATGATCAACTTTGGTGTTGAAATCTTTCCATGAAATTGCTTGTAGCTCAAATACGATCCTGGCAAATTTATTTGATGAAGAAGAAGCCACGTGTCAGCATTTGATTGGTTAAAAGTTGATCACACGGATCACACTGTTGTGATTGGGTATTTAATGCATGTCGGCTGAGTGGGTATTTAATGCTCAATCCGTGTGATCACTTTCCTCTCTTCTCATTGGCTGAAATGTTGAGCACATGGATTAACTTGAATATCTTTCAAATGTTGGCAGAATTGGTCCTTCAACTTGGCAGATTGTTGTTTTGAGCTAGGATCTTCATTCTTTTGACATATTTGGTCCTTCAACTTACATTCTTTGAACAAAATGGTCCTTTGACTGAGTTGACTTGAGAGTTGACCAAGTTTGACTTGAATCTTGACTTTCACAATATTTGCACTTTAGTCCTTCAACTTTGACAACTTGTCAAGATAGGTCCTTATACTTCAAAGTCTTGTCACTTTTGATCCTTCTTTGTCTTTTTCATCCATTTGAGCTTGATTTTTCTTTGTTTGCTTGAAAATGTATCCTTTTACCTACACAAGTGTACACAAACACAAACATACCACATAACACTGTTTTTGCCAAATAAATTGGTATTTTGCTTCATGTTTTAGGGTTATTTGTTGATAAAAGGATATGAGTTTAAGCTCATATCATAAAACAATATTGTAACATATATTTTCCGTTTGTATATCCAAATTGTCTTTTAAATGTCTCTGATTGATTCGAAGGAAACTAACTAGTTGCACAAACTAAGAAGTTTAATTATTTTTTATTTGGAAGAAAAAAGTTGTATCATAGTTTTCTAAGTATTAATATTGATTGTAGAATACCATATATAATTGATTGTGCTTACCTTGCATTACCTATGTTTACAGAAGAATGGGCATTAGCTTTAGACTTGATCCACTCTCACAGTCTCACATACATACGTGAAGCTTGGATACCACCATGAAACTCTATTGTTGTGATTGTTAAATAATTAAATGATTATTGAAAAACTCATGTTATATTTATTATTTCATCTATTACCAAAACTCATTTACGTTCTTTTAATATATTTATTATTGCTTAAAAAACCGCTCATTAAACTAAACCCGACATTAGACGGCTCTTTAAGCTACCAAATGTTGTATACAAGGAAGTCTTACATGGTCTTTGACGAAGTTTATAATGGTATGTAATCTATTTTTTACATAAATTTTAAGTCTTACTTAAAGTTCACGTACCCATTTGTAACCATTATAATTTTAAACTTTCAGGATTTTTCGACATGGACAGTTTCTTTTCAATCAATTGGGACTAACATACGTCATACGTGAAGACCATAGCGGATTGAAGGCTTTTTTTATTGTCACAAACTTTAATATGGCCACGAATGCTACATGTTCTTTCTTTTATTGTTGAAGAAAAATATGATAAGAGCAAAATATGGAAGATATGAACTTAGAATCAAAACCTTTAATAAAGATAAACGAGTTTGAAGATAAAGATTAAACGAAGTCACCACAGCTAATCTGGTGTGACTCTATTATCTAATTGATAATAGTCTTCACAAGAACAAGATCAAAAATAGATATGGGTTACATTTTTGAAAGAGAGAAAAAGATGAAAACACATAGATGAAAGAAACCCAGATAATGGGTCAAATGGAGGAGCGTCTCTTTTGTATACCAAGGGTCAAAAGAGACGTTGCGTCCTTTGTACTCTTTGTTATATCAACAGCAGGGCTTCAACTTACCAATGAGCCAGAAATAGCCCTCCACCTCTCAAGCTTCCATCAACTCACATCCCAAGTTATAACTGAAACAAAGCAAAGTTACACAATAAGTCCCTCAAGTTAGATTAAGGTATCTAATTAGGTCCTAAAAGTTAACATCCCCCATTAATCAGATACCTCATACAGATTAAGCATGCATAGGTTTTTAACAAGAGCATTGTGTTGCAATGTATCCAGTCCCTTTGTGAGGATATCTACTTTGATTAGCAGAATCCACCTTACAAGTTTTAACAACATCATTTAGGATTTTTTACCTTACAAAATGTAAGTCAATTTCTAAGTGCTTGGTCCTTTCATGAAAGACTAGATTAGCAGCTATCTTGATAGTTGAGTTACTGTCACAGTACAAAGTTACAGGCAAAAGGTTTTCACATTTTAAGTCTTTTAAAACCTTAAGGATCCAGATAACCTCACTGGTTACTGAATCAAGAGCTCTATACTCTGCTTCAGTAGAAGATTTGGAGAGAGTGTTTTGTTTTTTACTCTTCCAAGAAACAAGATTGTTGTTAACAAACACACAATAACCAGTAACAGATTTCCTAGTAACAACACACTTAGCCCAATCAGCATCAGAATAAGCATTTAGAAACATACCAGAAGTCTTCTTAATATGAATGCCCAAACCTGGAGAACCTTTAAGATATCTTAATATCTTGAAAGCTGTTTTAAGATGAGATTTCAAGGGGGAGTGCATAAATTGACTTAAGCAGTGAACTACGTAAGATATGTCAGGTCTGGTATTGGTTAAGTAAATAAGCTTACCCATCAGCTTATGATAATCAAAAATATTATCAAGTAAAGGGTCATCAATAGTGGGCTCATTAGATATAGCAAGCTTGGTAACCAAAGGAGTGGTAGCAGGTTTACAAGCCAACATACCATATTCAGAAAGAAGGTCTATCACATACTTTCTTTGATTTAAGCAAATGCCACAATTAGTATCAACAACCTCAATACCCAAAAAATGTTTCAACTTTCCTAAGTCTTTAATCATAAACTTAGTTTTCAGAAACATTTTAAATTTTTCAATCTCAGCAACATTGTTCCCAGTAATAATGATATCATCAACATACACAAGTAAGGCAAGACAAATATTACCAAGAGACTTAGTGTACAAAGAATAGCCAGGTTTACTTTGAACAAAACCATTTTCACTCAACACAGCTGTAAGCTTAGCATTCCATTGCCTAGGAGCTTGTTTAAGCCCATACAATGATTTTTTGAGCCTACAGACCATGTTATCACCACCAGGAAGATATCCTTGGGGTGGTTTCATGTAAACAGTCTCATCAAGATCACCATAAAGAAAGGCATTATTAATATCAAGTTGGAACACAGGCCAAGATTGCACAATAGCAATGTTAAGCAAACATCTAACAGTAACCATCTTAACAACAGGGGCAAAAGTTTCATCAAAGTCAATCCCTTCTTTTTTACCAAAGCCTTGGGCAACAACCCTAGCCTTGTACCTTTCAATTTCACCACTAGACTTAAACTTAAGTTTCCAGACCCACTTACTACCTAAGGCTTTTCTACCCTTTGGTAATTCAACAATATCCCAAGTATCATTCTCAAGAAGGGCTGCAAGTTCAGAATTCATAGCATCAACCCAATAAGAGTTTTGAGAGGCTTCAAAAAAATTCTTTGGTTCACTGTTTTTGTTAAGTTGGGTGATAAAAACAGAAGTTTTCATGATTAAGTTTAGAATACCCCACAAATTTTTCAAGACCATATTTAACTTTGGAGTTAACCACAAAATCATTATAGTTTTTAGGAAAAACAGAAGGTCTGGTAGACCTTCTAACACCCTGAATAGGAGCACTTGGGTTTTGATCCTAATGACCTTCAGATTCATTATTTTCATCAAGTGTTGTTGCCGCCTCTCCCAACCCAGCTTCAATATCATCACTGTTATGAGCATCATCTCCAATATTTGGAGAATCAACATTGTCCATATTGTTCCCTTGGTTGGAAGAGTGGCTACCCTCACTTTGTGACTCATGGTCACTATTATGACTAGATGTTACTCTCTCATCATCATTAGGTAGCTCAGGGTTATCTAAATCAAAAAAGTTTAACAGATTTTTATCTTGTCTAAGACTAGGGACATTAGACTCATCATGCTTGTCTTTTGAGACAGAATCCTTAAAAGGAAATATAGACTCAAAAAAACTCACATCTCTAGAGACAAAAAACTGATTTCTATCAAGACTAAAAAGCCTGTAGCCCTTCTAAGAATTAGAATAACCCATCATAACACATTTTTCAGACCTATTAGACAGTTTATCATGACTATTCAAAATAGTAGCAAAGCACAAACAGCCAAACATTCTGATAAGAGAGAGATTAGTACAAGTATTGTAAATCATTTCATAGGGGGACTTTCCATTTAACACAGAAGAGGGTAATATGTTAATGAGAAAAGTAGCAGTTAGAATGCATTCAGACCAAAATTTCAAAGGAATTCCCCCCTGAAACATAAGACACCTAGCCACATTTAAGAGGTGTCTATGTTTCCTTTCAGCCACCCCATTTTGCTGTGGGGTATAAGCACATGAAGTTTGATGAAGTATGCCATTGTTGTTACAAAACTTGTTGAAAGTTTGGTTAACAAATTCAGTACCATTATCACTTCTAAAGACTTTAATGTTTCTTTTAAACTGATTTTTAATCATTTTATAAAACACATCAATAAAAGTAACAACTTCATCCTTGGACTTAATGAGATATACCCAAACAACTCTGGTAAAATCATCCACAATGGTTAGAAAATATCTATGGCCAGTGTGACATGTCACCTTATAAGGACCCCATAAATCAAGATGAACAATGTCCCCCAAACACTTAGTCTTATGATCACTTAAAGGAAAAGGCTTTCTGGTTTGTTTAGCCCTTTGACAGACTTCACAATAATCATATTTATCATGTTTATCAAGTTTCAAGGTGTCTTTTAAGGTGTCTAAGGCAGGGTCAGCAGGGTGGCCAAGTCCGCGATGCCAATCATAGTAAGATAGAGAACAAACAGGGACAGATTGACTAGTATTACACTTAATACCATTAGTATCTAAGTAGTATAAACCACCACATTGATTACCAATCCCTAGAATGTTTTTCAGATTCAAATCCTGATTCAGAAAAAGGCATTTATTGTCATCAAAAACCAAAAAAATCTTGTTATCCTTGGCTAATTTATGCACAGATATTAAAGTAACACAATACTCAGGTATAACCAACACATCAAACAAGACAAGACCATTTCCCAATTTTAGATTTCCAATCTTAGATATGAAAGTTTCAGTTCCATTAGGATGGCTGACTTTAATTTTGAGATGAGAAATGTCAAACACATTGTCCAATTCCTTTTCATTATTAGTCATGTATTGGTTTGCCCCAGAGTCAACAACTTTCCCATGTTGAGTCACTTTAGAATGAATATTAGAACAAAAGAATTTCCCAAAGTTATTATTAAAAACCTTACTAGAATTAAAGTAGGTACCTGCCATATTGGCATGCACTCCCATTTCAGAACCAGTATTCTCTTTGATAAGAGAGAGTAAAGTAGAAAGTTGTTCATCAGAAAACACAGAGTTGGAATTAGAGCCAACAGAGTTGTTTGAAAAAAATTTCCCTTTAAAATTTTGACTAGATTTCTTTTTTCCAAAATCAGCAGGAAACCCAATGAGTTTAAAACATCTATCAATAGTATGCCCATTGTACCTACAATTTTCACAGACCACTTCAGAGTTCCCATTGGGTCTATAAGTATTAGGTCTATTGGCCATGTTAGGTCTAGGACTGCTGCTATTACAGTTGGGTCTAAAGCCACCATTAGGACTGCTGCTATTATAATTAGGTCTAAAGCCACCATTAGGGTTAGGGTTAACATTTTGGTGGCCTTAAAACACATTTCTGGTGGGCCCATTTGAGAGAAAGACAGAAGTTTGATTCCTCTGAGAGGTACCAGATAGGCTGCCAGAAGCAACTCTATGAGACTCCTCACTAGAGATGATTGCATAAGCACCTTTGATATCTGGAAGAACCTCTCTAGAGAGAATGGAGCTTCTAATGGTCATATAAGTATCATCAAGACCCATTAAGAATTACATCAATTTCAACAACTTGTTATGATTCTTAAATTCATTAGTAGCAGCACAAACACAATTAGGAAGTTCAACCATAGCATCATATTGTTTCCACAAAGCATTCAAGGTATGATAATAATCAGACAAGTTGGAGCCATTTTGCTTCAAGGTATTAATCTTATAATGAAGATTAAATATCACAGACCCATCAACCTTATGATAGGTTTCTTTCAAATCATTCCAAACATGCTCAGCTTTCTTAGAAAAAATTTGACCAAGAAACAATTCATCAGATATAGAATTAAGAATCCAACCTAACACAACAGCATTGACTCTGTCCCATTGTCTTCCCAACACTTCATTAGTTAGGGATCTTTTACAAGACCCATTTATGAAACCAGTTTTATTTTTTCCTTCCAAAGCCAAAAGCATAGCATTAGACCAAATTTGATAATTCTCAGTTCCTTTAAGTTTGATAGAAATCACAGTCAATGTGGCAGAGTCATTAGGGTGGAGGTGCAAAGGGTCACTAATATCAAGTTTACTGATCAAGGTGACAACAGATTCTTCCCCAATCTGGTCATCTTGATGTTCAGTGTCTGTGTCACCATGAACACTAGTCATGGTGATGAGTCACAGAAACCAAACCCCAAAAAAGAGAACTTAATCAAAGTCAACAAAGTTCCCAGGCTTCCAAACCACTCAAGGGTGGCAGGTCAAGGGCAAGACAATGATTAAGGGTCCAAATAAACAGAATACCCCAACAAACAATAACAAGGCCAGCAAAAAATAGAGTAACAATATAAGAGAGAGTATAATCACAAAAATCACCCAAAAAACAAGTATGAAAAAGCAAATAAGCCAATAACCAAATAATCAAAAAAGGAGAGAGAGCAGAGGTGTTACAGTGCATACACAAAAGCCCAATCGAACTGTTTCTTCTAGATTCACTTAGTCTAGAAGAAAACAGAACCTCCTCACCAAACCCTAATTTAAGAAAAATTAGGGAAAAGTGCAATCACCAACCGATCTATGCAATAGATCAAAGAAACAACGTCCCTGCACCACAAACAAGTTTAGAACATATATAAATTAAAAACCCCCCCAAAAGTTTTGAAACCCTAAAATTAAAAAATCGATTTTAGGACGGATAAAGAACAAACAAGAATAAACCTTTTAAATCTGACTATCTCAATAGCAGATCTATCCAAAAAACATATCAATTTTAAAAAACCCCAAAAAATTTTGAAACCCTAAAATATTTTTCTAACGATTTCAGAGCAACCAGGCTCTGATACCATGAAGAAAAATATGATAAGAGCAAAATATGGAAGATATGAACTTAGAATCAAAACCTTTAATAAAGATAAACGAGTTTGAAGATAAAGATTAAACGAAGTCACCACAGCTAATCTAGTGTGGCTCTATTATCTAATTGATAATAGTCTTTACAAGAACAAGATCAAAAATAGATCTGGGTTACATTTTGAAAGAGAGAAAAAGATGAAAGCACATAGATGAAAGAAACCCAGATAATGGGTCAAATGGAGGAGCGTATCTTTTGTATACCAAGGGTCAAAAGAGACGTTGCGTCCTTTGTACTCTTTGTTATATCAACAGCAGGGCTTCAACTTTCCAATGAGCCAGAAATAGCCCTCCACCTCTCAAGCTTCCATCAACTCACATCCCAAGTTATAACTGAAACAAAGCAAAGTTACACAATAAGTCCCTCAAGTTAGATTAAGGTATCTGATTAGGTCCTAAAAGTTAACAATTGTCCTCATCTATTACGAGAACACGTTTCACGTTTTTAAATAGAAACATCCTTTCATTTTATTTTACGAAAATCACTCTTTAAAGTAGTCCCGGCGTTAGACGGATCTTTAAGCTAGTTTAATATATTTTACAAAAAAATCCAGTATATTGTTTCTCATGTGTTACAGTTTAAGGTGGCTAGTTAAGTGTTCCTAAACTTTTTTTTTTTTTGGAAAGGCTAAGTGTTCCTAAACTGTTACGAAGGTACTCTAGTTCGACAGCATACAATAAAGGCCTATCTGATTAAAGTTACAAATGAAATATCATCCGTTTGCCCATATACATATTCTATTGTGCATCAAGATATACTAAAAAGCTAAAACCATGAGATACAGATATTAACACAAATGAAAAGAATCGTGTCTAGAATCACATTCATCATTCCCACCTCATCAGAGACCTAAAATCCCACGACACAAAACAAATAATATGACTGGATGGGTTATTAACTCCCCCGCCCTCCTCAAAAAAACACGACTACACAAGTAATAACGTTTAGGTTTTTCTGGTAATATTTTTATTTCTATAATATTATTTATATTATAAAAATGTGGAATAAAAAATGTAAAAAGGAATATATATTAAGTTTAATAAGGTATGAAATATTAACCTGACAAAATAATGAAATATAAATTAAAATAAAAATGTGTTGTAAGAGATGAAAGTTTTAAAAAGCCTAGAATATGTGAAGCAAGGCAGTCGAGATTTTACAACGGGTTAGACTGTTATAAAAGCCGTCTTGTGCAAAGTGACTAAGCACGAGAAAACATGTGTTGAAAATCAACACGCGTTTATTCTTTTCGCGTTTGATACATTTGATTACCTTTCACCTGAGGCGGTGGAGCTACTTACCAGAATAAAACGTGTTATGAATAATAATGTTTTGACTCTTAATTCCACAAACTTTTTATTTAATAGGTTTGGTTTTGCTATACAAAAAAGGCTAACGACGCAACTTGTTACCCGTTTGTTTTCTCATGTAAATTATATCTATTAGATAATAAAAATAAAAATAAAAACCCTAATATAAACGTTACAACAGAAATTACGGATCACCCTACTTTAGTTTTTCAATTCGATTGTCTGAGAATAAATGTAAAAATGATATGATAGTACATTATGCAAGCATGGATACATTTAATCTATAACCTAAAATATAATATATCAAAGTAATTATGCATTATTTACATATGCATAATGTGGCACCTTGTCATTAAAGTCCTAATTTCCTTTTAAGCTTGTGCGATTTATTTTTACACAAAGAGCATATGGTAATTAAGACCAATTACTATGTTCTTTTAGTGGATGTTAATAGTTATCACTTTATATGATCAATTAATACAAATAGGTTACATTCACCCAATGACAACATGATTAGTATCCCTTAGGTCATATGTCTTCTTCAAAATAATGCTAATTATTACACTTCTAAACGTTTACGTGTACGATTATAAGCAGCTAACACTTGGTCGATTATTTGTATTTTAAGATTGTTGTGAGATATTAAATGTAGAGAAAAGAAAGTAAAATGGAATGGGCCTATGACACAGGCTAAAGCCCAAAATAAATTCTCTAGCCCAAACTTTAACAAGATAATGGTATGATGCAACTATTGGTCTACAGAAAAAAATTAAGGTATTTAATCTCGTCTTTTATGAGATACGAAGAAGATGAGACGTAGACAACCTACCCTTACCCGAAGGTAAATAATCTGCTTTCTGAAGACTTGGTCTACAACAATCTTGTAAAAACAGTGGACCATGGGATTCAAGTTTGCGACTGTACACGAGACTGCAACCTATTCAGTTTCATCGCGACCATTCGACATTGTTAGTGTCTCCTTATACAATAATACATGTTATATGTATATGTTTTAGAGAAACTTTTAATTGGTGATCGATATAATATATTTTCGACAAGAGGTGTCGTAGCCCAAAGTTATAAACGAGAACAAGACTCGATCAAGATCCTTACTGAATTTTGTAGGATAACTAAAATGCTAATAAAAGAATTTTATTATAAATAATGTACACAATTTTTTTTATGGAATCGATCAAATAATGTAATGTAATGTACATGAATGAATAATCTTAAATAATGTAGCTTTTCTTCACAATCCGGCAATGAACGGAACCTCAGTAGCTCGTATCCAGCCTCGACCTGCGATAAGCCTTTCAACGGTGAACTGTGACGCTTCACTCGGGCTTTCTATTATATGGTAACCTGGCCACTTGACCCGGTTTTGAGTTGGTGCACCAGGGCCAAAGTTCTCATATTCACCATAATACAATGTACTAAACGCAAAGTCGCTAGTTCCCCAAGGTGACCATCCTTGTGGATGGACATGAGTATCAATGAACGTTTTCATGAAAACGGTCCTTGAGTATTCTTGCCAGGGCCGGCCCAAATAAGTCCTGACAGAGCCCACCACAGGCTTTAGGTCTGGTGCAGCCATTACACGGGAATTATGAATTGAAATTCCCGTGTTTTGAAATGGATCACCACGACCTTGGGCCGTTATCATATTGGCTTGCCCATGTAATGGTTTTCTTGCTAAAATCATGCAGTTTTGAAATACAACAGCTGCGTTACCAAATATGAAATCGATGGTACCATAAACATAACAAAGTTTGTAAAATTGTCTTTGAGCCAAGACAAAAACAGTGTCTTGATAACCTTCAAAATTACAAGCATAGTAAACCGATAGATCAGATGCTGAGCGAAGTGCCACGGCTTGGTTCTTTTCCGGGCCAGCAGTGTTTCTGAATGTTATACCGCGAGCAATGAATCCAGTCCCATCGACACCTTAATATATGAAAACCATAAAACTCGAATTACTTCAAATTAATCAAGAAAACTTTTAGAAATAACTAATATGTTTTAGCTTTAGCTTTTTCTTTCTGCATTTCATCTAGTCAAAAAGGTGCGAAAAGATTAAAAGTTCTTACCAACAGTAGCTGAGCTATAGGTAGTGAAACCGCCTGCGACACTACGGTCTCCAGTAATGATCGTGTACCTCAAACCATCACCTAGAAACATGATGTTATCAAGATCATTTCCAATCTCAATGTTCTCTTTATAAACACCTCTTTTTATATGAATAATGAACCTCTTATTTCCACGGTTAATACTTGCAGCATGATCAAGAGCTGATTGTATAGTTCGGAACTTGCTCCCTTTCGCTTGAGACACTACCACATTAGCCCTCGAGTAAATTGAACTTGATTGCAACAATTTTCGATCTTTCGTTGTAACCCATTCAGGAAAATCCTCCATTTTATCAGATTCTTGTGTTTGGTTCAAGAAATAATGATTAATAGCCAAATTATTGCTTATCACCTCACTCAAGTTACTAGTCTTGATAGGAGACACAAAACTTGTCAAATTTAAATCACCCGAGCCGGAAAAACAAGTTTGGAGATTAGTCAACGAAGCGCTGAGCCACGTCTGGGCATCAAAAGCAGAAATCGTATTATGTTTGATGCCCATTAGGGTTTGGTTAAGTTGTAGGATGGTGTTGTTTACGAGTTTGTAGCAATCTTTCCATACTTCTTGTTTCTGTTTGCTATGGCACGATGTCTCAAGGTCATTGGTGCGACCTTGAGTAAAATGTGCCTGAGCCAAAGCGGCTTGTAAAGATAGTAACCGGAAATCAGTCCTATTTCGTGGTAAGTAAGGCTTGCCACGACCTAGAATATACATGCAATGCTTGGGATGGGGAGTCGTTTGACACCACGAGTTAATGTCTCGACGCGACTCCCTATTCAGATGAGTTAAAATAAAAATAATAGAAAAGAGAGCGAAAACTGATAACGAAAACATCAAGATAATTTTAATACGACCCATAATTGTATGATGAATTTGATTTTTTAACATGATCTACTAATAAACTTTACAATTTATAGTAAGCTATAAAAATTGTAAAACAAGTTTAGTAAAAGTTGACATTTAAATGTAACGCTACTATACGAATGCGTCTAGCTACATGATGTTCGTTATACGTATTGAGCTGCCATTACACTGTCACGTAATTTAAATATATATAATCGGTAGAATATGATAGAATAAATGTTGTTTTTAAAGTATCTTTCGATTATTGTAAAGTATCTTTTCATTTAACGTACAAAACTTGTTTTACAATGTCCTAAAGTCTCTTTACGATATGTTTTTTAAAGTAGCTTTTACACGTAGACAAATATAATTTATCCTAGTCCGCAATTTTGCTTTGATTTTTGTAACACCCCATTTTGGAAATGGAATATTACGCATAATCATGGCGTGTCATCAAAGCATACAAGGATAAATGTCTAAGCATTATTCGACCATAAAAGGGAAATACCGGAATCAAACATCGGTAACCCCAAAGTAAAGCTCATCACACACAAACATAAATACTGAAAAAGGAAAGGACGAAACAATGTCCATAGCAACTGTATCAAAGTGAATGAAATGCATAAAGTAAAGAAAGGCAGTAAAGCTTCCAATCCATATGCACGTACGTTTGAGATCTACGAGCGTCCCTGAGTACCTGCCGTTTTGGGAACATGAAAAGGAAAACGGCTGAGCAAGACGCTCAGTGCACGGATGTACAATATAGCATGAAATAGGATAAACATGTAACATATAACAGCGGAAGACTAAGTTCTGAGTAAACTGGTTAAGTATTAAGAAAACTGGTTTTATAGTTTGAAAAGCCTTATGTTTATCTTATGAAAACTGTTTTAACATAAATATACCATAGCCCATATAGGTCATGAAAAGGTCACGTGCATGAATACTTGGAGGGGTGACCTCATCATGCTGATTAGAGGGGATGCCTCTAATTAATATACTGGTTTGGGTAGGAGGGATCAACTCCTTGTGAAGGGTGCAAGGCACACACCACATTCACCATGATAAACTGAATAAAACATGTAACTAGGATGCACCCATACTCCCCACCTGATATAATAATATGGCCAAACTGAAAAGGGACGCCACGAGCAATCACTCCGCCGTGGGGAAGTCATAAAATTGGTGCCTCCAATGTTATGGTTATGGTACCTCCATAACTAGGTGAAACTGGTCATGCTTGTATATGGCTATAGATTATGCTAATTAAACATAAGCAGTTCAAAACAATAAAACAAATACTGGGGAAAACAGTTGGCTGCATACGGGGAAATCCTAATAAGGAAAGAATGTCCATACTGAAAGGACGGGAATCCGTACCTCAAGTCCAGTGAATGAACGGAAGAAAGACTCCTACTTCTGGATCACTAACGCTACATGAATACACACGTGTATAAGTATCGATTCACTGATTACGTACCTGGTTTTATGTCACGTCTTAGCTTACTTTGTATGTTTTAGGTCATGATTTACTGTTTAAAGCCTCAAACTGTGTTTATCTTGTATTCTGATTAATCCGTTTAAGTATTACTGGTATTTCATGTATTATTATACTTACTGTGTAATAATAAGTAACTTTCCAAAAATAGCAGGTTTCCAAAAATAGAAAGTTTTCAAAAATAGAAAGTTTCCAAAAATAGAAAGTTTCCAAAAATAGAAAGTTTCCAAAAATAGAAAGTTTCCAAAAATAGAAAGTTTCCAAAAATAGAAAGTTTCCTAAAATAGAATTTACTGCTTAAAATAGATTAGTTTCTAAAAATAGAAAGTTTCCAAAAATAGATCAGCTGCCTTAATTAAATAAGTTTCCATATATAGAAGGTTTCCATAATTAGATTAGCTGCCTGAAATAGATAGATTTCCATATATAGAAGGTTTCCATAATTAGATTAGTTGCCTTATTTAATTAAGTTTCTATAAATAGAAGTTTCCATATTTAGAATTAAGCTGGTTACATAAGCTAACATATAAGTCTAAGTGTTTAAAAGCTTGTTTCTTAAGTCATATGATATAGTATATAGTTTAATTATTATTTTATGTATTTTAATTAAACTATAGGTTAAGCATTTTAATTAAAGTATAACATGTTTTAATTAAAATGAAATTAAATACTTAGGTTAACATATGTATTATTATTATTAATAATATAACCTAAGTCATGTCTAAATTAATTAATTATAGGCATGTTTTAAATAAGATTTAAGTTCATTTGGATACTAAACTTATCTAAGATATGAGGGGACTCATCCCCACCCTTCATCTCTTTTTCATCCAATGACTAAGATTAAATCCCCAATTTACACTGCAAGGGTATTTCGGTCATTTCATCATCTACTATATAATGTTTTTTCTTCTTTTTTCTCTCACAAAAAACACACATCGAATCTTTTTTTCTCTCTCTACCTCTGATTTACTTTATCTCTCTACCCTCGATCCACCATTAGTCCATCACTAATTAATCATGAATCCATCAAAACGCGATCATGATGAATCCATGACGAATTCATCACGAACATCTATAATAACGAATTGATTCATCCATCACCAGGTTTGATTAAGTTTTTTGTTTATTTTTAGCTTATTTGGTTTAAATAAGCTTAATAATGTATTATCATTAGCTTTTAATTGGATTATTGTGAACGAATCTTTTTGGATTGATTGTTCTTAATTATAAGCTAAGTTCTTAGATGAGAAGTTATGAATAAGTTATGAAGTTGGATTAATAAGCTAGTTAGTTTGAATAAGCTTATGAATAAGCTTTTTTTTTTAATAATAGTGGAGTTATGAATAAGCTTTGTCACTTAAATGATTTGAATTTATTGTGTTGCATTATAAGATAGCTTATTAGATTATTTCAATGAGTTATACTTTTTTGTAAATAAGATAGTTATGAATAAGCTTATTTTCATGTTAATAAGCTGTATTATTATGATTTTTTTTAACTTTTTGATGTTATCATATATGATGTACATTTCTTATCATATATGATAGATATATCATATATGATAACTGATGATATATCATATATGATATATATACATCATATATGATATATAAAAAAATCATAAGAAAAAATAGAGTTTGTATGAATATCTTTTAAAAAATCTGTATAAACTCTTGAAACCTGTCTTCTATCATATATATATATGAGCAATTCATTTGGTATTAAAATTTTGCATAATATGTTCTTTTTTTTCTTTTATAAATGCAGTCAAACAGAGATGGTGTGATTGCCCTATTTGGAGCAAAGGAGAGAGGGATGTTGATTATAACAAGAGGATGTGCACGGATATGTTTTAAGGATCAAGACGGAGTATGCGTTATTCATGAATTCATCATTTTATAATTTGTTATAAGGATAGTGTATTATTGAAAAAGAAGAGTAGTTTCAATAATAATGTTGTTAGCACCTTTTGATTTTGTATAAATGGTTATCATATACGATATCAGATGTATATCATGTATGATTTTACATTAGGTTATGTTCTATTTGAATTATCATATATGATTATGTTCAAAAGTACAATTTTTTATATTATGAACAAGTGTTTAGTTATTAATTGTGCATACTTTTTGTTGTAATCATGAATTCATCAGATTCTTTGTTTAATATATCCAAGTTTTCTTTGAGTATCATATATGATAATTCATTATCATATATGATAGTGCATTATCATATATGGCTTAATTTATCAAATCATCATGACATAATACCAAAGAAAGTTAATCATATTAGCAAGACGTTGTACCAGATACCAATGGATTATAAAATCGTCCATGTACTTCAAAACTCCATTAGGAGATTACAAAGAAAAAAAAATAAACGTAAAAAATTCATGAGCTTCTTCACTAAGCTTCTTGGCCTTTTGGATGCTTGTAATATTCAACATGACTTGTAAACAGCTTCCTCTACACAAAAAAAGAAAATTTAATTCGATTTTCAAGGACTAATCATATATGATATATTTTATCATATATGATATATTAGCTTATATCATATATGATATAGTATATCATATATGATATGTCACTGGCAGGTCATACTAAATATTTGCAGCGAGATTAAGGCATAAAAAAAGAGTTAATTCAATTTTCAACCACATAATCATATATGATATATTTTTATCATATATGATACTTTAGCTTATATCATATATGATACTTTACAAACAAGTCATACTAAATCTGTTCAGCGAGATTAAGCCATAAAACCTTATGATTCACGAAAATAAGCTAATAAGTTAGCTTATAATTCATCATAATAAAGATGATGATAATCTATAACGTTATTCACATGAGTTAGCTTTAAATTCACGTAGTTTCTCATATAAGCTATAAAAGAATAAGATGAATTATAAGCTTATTCACATCGAATAAGCAAAAAAAAGATGAATCAAAATAAATCGAATGAACTTTACCTTATTTATGAAGTGGATGATCGATGCGTTTGATGTTTGTTTTGATAAATTAAGATGTAAATATGTGTATGTGTGTGTGTGTGTTTTAGAGAGAAGAAGAAGAAGAAAAAAAGTATCGATCCAGATCTATGAATGTGGGAGTGGTAGGTGGTGTTAGGTGGAGGGGTAAAATGACGAAAATACCCCTCCGCCTTTTTTTAATTTAAAAATTAGAATTAATCTGGGCCTTTAATCAAGATTAGATGGAAGGTGGGGATTGGTCCCCTTGAATCCTTTGGATACAAGGTATCCAAAATAACCGGACTCTTTAAATAATTAATTAATTATAACTTATAACATAAAATACTTAGGTTAAATTAATATCATGCTAAATTAATAATTAGAATAACCTAAGTCATGATTTAATTAATATCTCATGTGATTAATTAATTTATATCCTAAGTTCATGATTCATAAAAATTAACATGAAGCATAAATCATGATTTAACCAACGAACCATGAATCGGGCATGAACTCGACACCGTACCCCAAGCCAAACTCGGGGCACGTGTGCCCCCTTGCTGCCGTGGGTCCCACATGAGCCAACCAAGACCAAAAATGGTCTTGGTGGTGGCGGCAATAAGCAAACCAAACCCCCCCCCCCCCCCCTCGGGTTTGTTTTGCTAGGCGGCTAAAACAAACACCCTTTCTATATCATTCTTTGATTTTAATTTATACCAAAACATGTTAGATCAATGATTAATTATCATGTTTAAATAAGAAAAACAATAACATATTCATGAACATAAACAAAGATTCAAAAGAATTAAAAAGGAGGGTTTAAAAGGTATACCACTATGTAGCTTGGAAAAGGATGAACAAACACTGATTATAGCAATAGTTTTTAAGATCAAAATCAACCAATCACCCTCCTATGGTGATGCTAAGGTGGCGGCACAAAGAGAGAACAAGGAGGAGGAGAGAAAACTCTTTTAGGGTTTTTGTGTTTATTTCTTGAAAGTGAAAAATGAAAACATATTTTTACCATAACCCCCCCTTTACTTGTAAAAGTCCATGGGCTAAGCCCACCTTGGTATATGTGCCGTGGGTATGGGGGCCCCACATGGGGTACCCGTACCTTTCTCGTGTCCCGATGTTTCGTGTTCGTTCGTGGTTAAACGTGCTCGTGTTTAAAGTGTTTCTGTTTATTTTATCATGTCGTTTATCGTAATTTTAACGCTCGTAACTATATTATATGTATTTACGTAATTATTTTAGTTCGTATTTTAAATGGTGATCATGATTTAGTTATGTTCACGTGACATATTATTAACTGTTTATCATGAGTTCGTACGTAATCGATACTTGTCATGTCATACACGTATGCACTTGCTTGATTATTAGCACATGAATGTGATCAATACTAAATGAGGTAAGTTTTAATCTAGGACGTACGATCTTAAGGGCACTATTCATGGTAAAAGCATGCAGGTTTTACAATTCTTCCCCCCTAAAAAGAATAATTCGTCCCCGAATTATAGATAAGGTAAGCTGAAAAGAAGTAACATACCCGAACTCAAAATATGAAGTGAGGGTAAGAAGCCCGGATAGACTCCTCTGTTTCCCAAGTGGCTTCCCGCTCGGTATGGTCCCTCCAAAGGATTTTGACGAAAGGAATCGTCTTCCTTCTCATGACTCGTTCTTGCCTGTCGAGTACTCGTTCGGGTTCTTCTATAAAAGTGAGATCCTCACGTATCTGTTCCAGTGGATACTGAACCATGTGAAGGGGATGATAATTGTACCCTCTGAGTAAGGACACATGGAACACGTTATGCACGTGCGAAAGCTGAGGAGGTAACGCCAATCGGTAAGATACTTCCCCGATTCGTTCAATGATATCAAAAGGTCTGATGAAACGAGGACTGAGTTTTCCTTTGATCCCGAAGCGTTTAACACCACGTGCCGGCGAAATCTTGAGGAAGACGTGATCTCCCACATTAAAATGTATGTCCCTACGATGCTTATCGGCGTAACTCTTCTGACGTGACCGTGCTTCTTGCAACTTCTATTTAGCTACCTCAATCTTCTCATTGGTCATTTCTATAATCTCTGGTCCTTCCAGTGTTCGCTCTCCCACTTGATCCCAGCAAGTTGGAGCGCGACACTTTCTGCCATACAACATTTCGAAAGGAGCACATTTGATACTTGCGTGCCAGCTGTTGTTGTATGCAAACTCGACCAAACAGATGTAATCGTCCCAATCACCTGTCCATTCCAACGCACACGACCTTAACATATCTTCCAATGTCTGAATTGTTCGCTCCGATTGTCCGTCCGTTTGAGGATGGAAGGCTGTACTCAGCTTAAGTTGTGTACCCCAAGCTTTTTGCAGACCTTTCCAGAATCGCGACGTGAAACGAGGATCTCTGTCTGAGACGATGCTGGAGGGAGTGCCGTGGAGTCTCATGATCTCCCTCCTGTAAGTATCTGCGAGTTTACTTACCGGATCTTCCTTGCGTATCGGTAAGAAATGAGCTGATTTGGTGAGTCGATCAACAATGACCCAAATAGCATCGCGCTTCTTCTTGGTAGGCGGAAGACCGGTAACAAAATCCATGGTGATTTTGTCCCACTTCCACTCTGGAATATCCAACGGTTGAAGGAGACCGCCCGATCGCTGATGTTCGATCTTAACCTGCTGGCAGGTAAGACATTTGGAGACATAAGTGGCTACATCCTGTTTCATACCACTCCACCAAAAGTGTTGTCTGATGTCATGGTACATTTTTGTCGACCCAGGATGTATAGAAAATGGGGAGCTGTGAGCTTCAGCTAACAATGCTTCCCGGAGTTCTTGATTGTCAGGAACACAAAGTCTCGTGTCCTGCCAAACGATACCGTCTGCGTCCATTCTGAATTCTGTCTGCTTCTCCAAATTCTGAATTATCGCCCAAATCTCTCCATCATCCTTCTGCGCTTCCTTGATCCTAGTCAGTAACTCAGGTTCTACTCTAAGATTCGCCCAGTATCCGTGCTGCCCACGTACCATGATTTCGATGTCTATCCGCTCCAAGTCTCTTATGTTTTGTTCCTTGATCTCAATGTCGTTGATCATTCCGGACTTTCTGCTGAGTGCATCTGCTACTACATTAGCTTTCCCGGGATGATACTGTAGGTTAATATCGTAATCCTTCAACAGTTCCAACCATCTCCTTTGTCTCATGTTCAATTCTCGCTGTGTGAAGATATACTTCAAGCTCTTGTGATCCGTGAAAATGTCGCATGATTCTCCGTATAAGTAATGCCTCCATATCTTTAATGCGAACACCACTGCAGCAAGTTCCAAGTCATGCGTAGGGTAGTTTTCTTCATAGGGCTTAAGCTGCCGTGAAGCATACGCGATCACTTTCCCATGTTGCATGAGGACACAGCCCAGTCCCTTCCCCGATGCATCGCTATAGATCTGGAATCCACCTGTACCAGATGGGAGAGTAAGAATAGGTGCAGATACTAACTTCTGCTTTAGGTCTTCGAAGCTCTTCTCTCGATCTTCCGTCCAGACGAATTTCTCTCCTTTTCGCATCAGTTTGGTGAGAGGTAGTGCCAAGCGGGAAAAGTTCTCCACGAATTTGCGATAATATCCAGCTAAGCCTAAGAAACTGCGGACTTCTGTCGCCGACGTTGGTCTTGGCCATTTAGTGATAGCCTCAACCTTCGTTGGGTCCATAGTGATCCCTTCTGCTGATACAATGTGACCTAAGAATGCCACCTTGTTTAACCAGAACTCACACTTGGAGAATTTCGCATACAGCTGTTTCTGACGTAGAATCTGTAGTACCGTACGAAGATGGTCTTCGTGTTCCTCCGTGGACTTTGAGAAAATCAGGATGTCATCGATGAATACAATGACAAATTTATCAAGGAATTCATGGAAGATTCTGTTCATCAGATCCATGAATACTGCTGGAGCGTTAGTCAGGCCGAATGGCATGACCACAAACTCATAATGGCCATAGCGGGTACGAAAAGCAGTCTTAGCAATGTCCTGCTCTTTAACCCTCAGCTGATGGTAGCCTGACCTTAGATCGATCTTTGAGAAGTGTTTGGCTCCTTGAAGTTGGTCAAACAGATCGTCTATATGTGGCAGTGGATATCTATTGCGGATGGTAATCTTATTAAGTTCACGGTAGTCAATGCAAAGTCGCATGCTGTCGTCCTTCTTCTTAACGAACAAGACCGGTGCGCCCCATGGAGATGCGCTTGGTCTAATGAACCCTCGTTCAAGAAGTTCCTGCAGTTGGTCCTTCAGTTCTTTTAGCTCTATGGGAGCCATACGATACGGAGCCTTAGAGATTGGCTCAGCTCCTGGAACAAGGTCGATGTTGAACTCCACTTCTCTTGCAGGTGGTATGCCTGGAAGTTCATCTGGGAAGACGTCTTGAAATTCCGAAACTACTGGTTGATCCTGAATCGATGGGGATTCAGCATCCATGTCGTGAACCGTAGCTAGATAACCTTCGCAGCCATGTGACAGTAATGCACGTGCTTGCAAGGTAGATATCACTTGTACAGACCGTCCGGGTATGAACCCGTTATGAATGTACTCAGGTGCATTAATGTCGCCGAAGATCACCCGATATGAGTGGCAGTCTATGGTAGCATGGTGCTTGGATAGCCAGTCCATGCCGAGAATCATATCGAACTCAATCATGTCTAGGGGAAGTGCATCTACTGCACGAACTTTATCGTCAAACTCTAGAGGAAGACTCTTGTATACATGAGTTATTAATACAGAGTCCCTCAAAGGCGTGGAAATGGTAAGCTTATTTTCTAATGGCAAGGGAAGTGTCCTGATGTTCTTAGCATAGGAAGTGGAAATAACTGAATGAGTGGCACCCGTGTCGAAAAGAACACATGCAGCCTGGCCGTACATATACAAAATTCCAGTAATGGTACCTGTAGATTTGTTTGCCTGATCGCGCGATGTCGTGTAGACACGCCCAGTGGTAGGAGGCGGTTTAGTATCAGCATGACCCGAAGTACCCTCCATTTCACCCTTACGGCAATCTCTCATACGATGGCCAGGGAGGCCGCACTTGTAGCACGCGTCGGAATCACGACGACATGGGCCAGGGTGTCTGCGATGGCAAGTACTGCAAAGAGGATGAGTGAATCCTCCAGCAGGAGTCCTTGCTTGCTGAGGGCCTGCTGATGACAAAATGTGTTAAAATAAAGTATATGCACGAGTATAAGACATATGCGTCATAAGATGTTTACCAGTGTTAGCTGAACGGTTAGGCTGAGAACCTCTGTGGTTCTGGTCCTTCCCGTTACCGTGGTTCCTGGTAGAGGTTAATATAGTGTCAGCATGAGAGATATAACATGAAATCATAATAAGATGCGTAAATAGTAGGACCTGCTGTTGTTGGAGTGTCCCGCATTGTTACGGTAATTATCATTACCGCTGCGCCTTTCCACAACAGAACGGTCGTTATTGTGACCGTTTCCTTTGGGCTGATGAGGCTGCTGCTGGGTAGCCGGCTGAGACCGGTCCCCAGTTTTCTGCCTGGAAGATACAGTTTAAGAGATGATTATAGAACATATAATGATAGGATGCGGTCTGGTTAACGCTAGAACACGAAATGTTTTACCTCTTGTCGGGTCTTTCAGCTTCCCCGAACTCATCTCGTTCCTGCAACATCTCAAGCTTCCTTGCTGCGTCGGTCACTTGTGCTACTGTATTGAACGTAGCACATACCAGATTGTTCGCGACCGAGGTGCGAAGTTCCCACCTAAAGTGGTGTGCCTGCTCCTCAGGAGTACCAGCTGCTGCTCCTAGAAAACCAGCTAGGCGAAGAAAGCGCTGCATGAATTCGTTGCTATTCTCGCCCGCTCTCTGACGTATCCCATGGTATTCACGCTTGAGTTTGTCCTGCTCTGCCTTAGGAAAGAACTGCTCCATCACTCTCTCCTTGAATTGGGCCCATGTCAAACCAGCGACCCATTCATCACCTCCTTCTGACTGCGTCAAAGCTAGCCACCAGTTGAGTACATCGCCTTCAAACCGGTAGCATGCCAATCTCGCCTTGAAGGCGGGGTCACATCCCATAGCATTGAAAATCTTCTCAATGTGAGTCAACCAGCTTTCAGCATCGCTGGGGCTATCAGTCTTTTCAAAAGCTCTAGGACGGAGCTTGTTAAATCTTTCCAACCATACTGCTAGTGTCACTGGGGGAGGAGGAGGAGGAGGTGCCTGATTCTGCTGCTGCTGATTGTTGGCAGCTTGGACTTCAGCACGAATGTCATTCCTCAGTTGAGGAAGTAAGGCTTGCATGGCAGCCTGAATCGCAGCATTGAGCTGTTCTTGCTCGCGTGTGAGAACCATCTGACAGTATAACATAAACATATGATTAACAGTTCAAACATAAAATATAACTTATATATATACATGAAAAAAAAAATTTATGCTAAAAATTTCACGAGAAAAATTTTATGCAAGAAAATCTTTGTATGAATGCATGATGCAGTTTTATGAAAACTTTTGATGCTCGAGAGTGAACGCCTCTGGTCGGTTCACTCAAAACAAAAGACATATCGAGGGGACGCCTATGGGTCGGTCCCAAATTTAAAAGTTTCGATAAAACACATGCGACTAAATAGGGCCAGTCCTGTACCAACCATTACTTAGTCAAAAACCCTGTAACAGTGACATGTATATGTATGCTTAAAAATGATGAATGCATGAAAACAACTGTCAGTTCTAGGAAGACCGTAGTGACTACCCACTAATCACAGGTCATATTTGAGAGCCTACAGGTCGAAACCTTGGCTCTGATACCATAATTGTAACACCCCATTTTGGAAATGGAATATTACGCATAATCATGGCGTGTCATCAAAGCATACAAGGATAAATGTCTAAGCATTATTCGACCATAAAAGGGAAATACCGGAATCAAACATCGGTAACCCCAAAGTAAAGCTCATCACACACAAACATAAATACTGAAAAAGGAAAGGACGAAACAATGTCCATAGCAACTGTATCAAAGTGAAGGAAATGCATAAAGTAAAGAAAGGCAGTAAAGCTTCCAATCCATATGCACGTACGTTTGAGATCTACGAGCGTCCCTGAGTACCTGCCGTTTTGGGAACATGAAAAGGAAAACGGCTGAGCAAGACGCTCAGTGCACGGATGTACAATATAGCATGAAATAGGATAAACATGTAACATATAACAGCGGAAGACTAAGTTCTGAGTAAACTGGTTAAGTATTAAGAAAACTGGTTTTATAGTTTGAAAAGCCTTATGTTTATCTTATGAAAACTGTTTTAACATAAATATATCATAGCCCATATAGGTCATGAAAAGGTCACGTGCATGAATACTTGGAGGGGTGACCTCATCATGCTGATTAGAGGGGATGCCTCTAATTAATATACTGGTTTGGGTAGGAGGGATCAACTCCTTGTGAAGGGTGCAAGGCACACACCACATTCACCATGATAAACTGAATAAAACATGTAACTAGGATGCACCCATACGCCCCACCTGATATAATAATATGGCCAAACTGAAAAGGGACGCCACGAGCAATCACTCCGCCGTGGGGAAGTCATAACATTGGTGCCTCCAATGTTATGGTTATGGTACCTCCATAACTAGGTGAAACTGGTCATGCTTGTATATGGCTATAGATTATGCTAATTAAACATAAGCAGTTCAAAACAATAAAACAAATACTGGGGAAAACAGTTGGCTGCATACGGGGAAATCCTAATAAGGAAAGAATGTCCATACTGAAAGGACGGGAATCCGTACCTCAAGTCCAGTGAATGAACGGAAGAAAGACTCCTACTTCTGGATCACTAACGCTACATGAATACACACGTGTATAAGTATCGATTCACTGATTACGTACCTGGTTTTATGTCACGTCTTAGCTTACTTTGTATGTTTTAGGTCATGATTTACTGTTTAAAGCCTCAAACTGTGTTTATCTTGTATTCTGATTAATCCGTTTAAGTATTACTGGTATTTCATGTATTATTATACTTACTGTGTAATAATAAGTAACTTTCCAAAAATAGCAGGTTTCCAAAAATAGAAAGTTTTCAAAAATAGAAAGTTTCCAAAAATAGAAAGTTTCCAAAAATAGAAAGTTTCCAAAAATAGAAAGTTTCCAAAAATAGAAAGTTTCTAAAAATAGAAAGTTTCCAAAAATAGAAAGTTTCCTAAAATAGAATTTACTGCTTAAAATAGATTAGTTTCTAAAAATAGAAAGTTTCCAAAAATAGATCAGCTGCCTTAATTAAATAAGTTTCCATATATAGAAGGTTTCCATAATTAGATTAGCTGCCTGAAATAGATAGATTTCCATATATAGAAGGTTTCCATAATTAGATTAGTTGCCTTATTTAATTAAGTTTCTATAAATAGAAGTTTCCATATTTAGAATTAAGCTGGTTACATAAGCTAACATATAAGTCTAAGTGTTTAAAAGCTTGTTTCTTAAGTCATATGATATAGTATATAGTTTAATTATTATTTCATGTATTTTAATTAAACTATAGGTTAAGCATTTTAATTAAAGTATAACATGTTTTAATTAAAATGAAATGAAATACTTAGGTTAACATATGTATTATTATTATTAATAATATAACCTAAGTCATGTCTAAATTAATTAATTATAGGCATGTTTTAAATAATTAATTAATTATAACTTATAACATAAAATACTTAGGTTAAATTAATATCATGCTAAATTAATAATTAGAATAACCTAAGTCATGATTTAATTAATATCTCATGTGATTAATTAATTTATATCCTAAGTTCATGATTCATAAAAATTAACATGAAGCATAAATCATGATTTAACCAACGAACCATGAATCGGGCATGAACTCGACACCGTACCCCGAGCCAAACTCGGGGCACGTGTGCCCCCTTGCTGCCGTGGGTCCCACATGAGCCAACCAAGACCAAAAATGGTCTTGGTGGTGGCGGCAATAAGCAAACCAAACCCCCCCCCGGGTTTGTTTTGCTAGGCGGCTAAAACAAACACCCTTTCTATATCATTCTTTGATTTTAATTTATACCAAAACATGTTAGATCAATGTTTAATTATCATGTTTAAATAAGAAAAACAATAACATATTCATGAACATAAACAAAGATTCAAAAGAATTAAAAAGAAGGTTTAAAAAGGTATACCACTATGTAGCTTGGAAAAGGATGAACAAACACTGATTATAGCAATAGTTTTTAAGATCAAAATCAACCAATCACCCTCCTATGGTGATGCTAAGGTGGCGGCACAAAGAGAGAACAAGGAGGAGGAGAGAAAACTCTTTTAGGGTTTTTGTGTTTATTTCTTGAAAGTGAAAAATTAAAACATATTTTTACCATAACCCCCCCTTTACTTGTAAAAGTCCATGGGCTAAGCCCACCTTGGTATATGTGCCGTGGGTATGGGGGCCCCACATGGGGTACCCGTACCTTTCTCGTGTCCCGATGTTTCGTGTTCGTTCGTGGTTAAACGTGCTCGTGTTTAAAGTGTTTTTGTTTATTTTATCATGTCGTTTATCGTAATTTTAACGCTCGTAACTATATTATATGTATTTACGTAATTATTTTAGTTCGTATTTTAAATGGTGATCATGATTTAGTTATGTTCACGTGACATATTATTAACTGTTTATCATGAGTTCGTACGTAATCGATACTTGTCATGTCATACACGTATGCACTTGCTTGATTATTAGCACATGAATGTGATCAATACTAAATGAGGTAAGTTTTAATCTAGGACGTACGATCTTAAGGGCACTATTCATGGTAAAAGCATGCGGGTTTTACAATTTTGCTCTTTAAAATAAACAACCCTATTAGATTACTTGTCCAGGGGCGGAGCCAGAAATTTTTGTTAAGGGAGGCTGACCATATATAAGGCGAAAGGTAATAGTGTATAGGGGAGGCTTAATGTAAAAACTAATAGGAAAACGATTTGTAATACACCTAAATAATGAATGAAATAGTTTAATTAGGGGAGGCTTAGCACCCACTAGTCCCCCTACTAGCTCCGCCCCTATACTTGTCAAAAAGAAAAGTAAGTTTGTTTTGCACGAAAGAAGTGAAATGATTTCAGATTTGTTTGTTTGTATTGAGTTTGGGCATGTCCAAATCTCAGTTTTTTTATTCTTAATGTAATTTTTTATGAAAATTACTGATATATATTCATCTTTTCAACAAAAAATAGTAGTATATTTGATCTTTTGTTAGTAATTATGTGTTACCGATGTAATTTAAATGTAATGAATGTGTAATTATGATAAATGTTAAACAAGTCAGAGTTCGAAGTATACACTTGTATGACGTTATTATGACATTATTCGGGAGTAAAGCCTTTGAACCAGGGGTCCGAAGGCAATGTCCCTGATAGCAGGGTCCAAAGGGAGGCAGCTAGGGCAGAACAAAAATAAATTTCCTGTTAACTATGAACTCGATTTTATATATTCAACTGTTATGGTAGTTATAACTGTTATTAATGTTAATTTTATCCGATCTAAAATTTCAATCGAACCATCGAAATACTTCAATCTGATAGTGTGATTCGAGCTTACAGTGACTTTTAATTTGGCAGTATGCAAGCCTCGAAACTTCTTATTAAATTCGGGCCTTTGAAGGTCCTTAATGAGACTCGAACTTTAGACCTCTCCAAGAATAGCTCCCCAAAGTTACCTTTGATCGCCAACTGAGCTAATTCAGCCAGGGACGGAGGTAGGGGTGTCCCGTGGGTGCACAGGACACCTATGGATTTTTTCGATTTAGTGATAATTTTTAAAAAAAACACCAATTTTTTCTAAATATATCTTAAATGCACCCGGTGCTATGAAATATATTTATAAAAATTAAACTCTATTAGTATAATGTTAAAACAAATTATGCCCTTAGTCATATTTTATTCTGACTTCGTCCCTGAATTCAGTACTTGGTTCTCAGATTTCTGTTAGCCTAAATTTTTCTAACATCTTTTGCTATATGTTCGTACTTCGTATAACAAATGAAGTATGATTTCAGTTGATTCGTTTACGCATATGTATTTACGTGTAAGCATTCAAAATAACAAACTACTATACGTAAATCGTGCTAGGGTGCACGTATGTCAATTTAGCGGATATTAGACATTGTTTGTATCAATGATTTAGCAAATCATGACAGATTCATTCTGTAACGTTATAAACAAACTTTTGATAACTAAATAATTTGTATTCTAATAACTTGAGTAACTAATTAGGTATCGAAAATGAGTGGTCAACACTCAACGCTACAAAGAAAAAGGTGGTGCCTTATACATAAAGTTGGTATATTCAACTTTTTCTTAATTTTGTGATACTAGTAATTTCGACCTATTGACAATAGGGTGTTAATGTAGTTTTGTTTAGTGAAATAGAATAAGATAATGTAAGCAGAAATACAATCCCGATAAGCATTTTGCGAGTTGCTTATTTAAAATGCTTATAGGGGGTATTTTATCTTGCTAATTAGACACTAGAAAAAATTGCTTAATGGATTATAGGGTATTTTATCTTGCTAAAAAATTTACTAGTATGCTAAGTTATACAGATATCTTTTAGTTGCTAGTTACTGTAAAATATCATTGAAGGTTTCGGATTTTTAAGATAGGTTTCCGCTTTCAGCACACACCAATGCTTATCTAAATGCAAATTTAAACACTTATGCAGGATGACATGAATTTCGCAGAGGCGTATGTTAGGTTTTTGTGTCAATGGTTACTCGACAAATGTCTTGATGAAATGGAGTTTATGACTGAGAACTTAGGTGAAAATGCTATTCAGCGGCTGCAAAAAGTTGCTTCAACCAATTGTGCACACCTTTCATACACAGAATCAGTGGCTATTCATGAGGAATCTGAACATGAGAAGTATGGTTTTATTTCTATTTTTAATTTCACTTTTTGCGTTATGCAGATACTTGACAAAGACAAAATACGAGTCTCCTGTAATGGTATACAGCTATCCTAAAGGGATCAAAGCGTTTTATGTGAAAGTCAACCCTGACAAGAAAAGAGTAGCCACTTGGATGTTCTTGTGCCAAAAGTAGGTTTTTCTTCCTAAATGTGCTCGGTGTTGTTTTTACAGAAGTATATGTTATATAGCTGTCATACTGCGGAACTTTAACATATGCAACACTGTGTATGATATACAAATATTCTGTGTTTCTTTCGATAGGTGGGTGAACTAATTGGAGGGAGCCAGAGAGAAGAGAAGTATGGAGATCTCAAAGAAACATATGAGAAACAGTCACTACCTATCGTTCCTTGGTTAATCCTAGATCTGTCACATGTGAGACGAATGCCCCTGGGTGATATCAGTTTTTTTTTTTTTTTATTCTAAAAGTTCAAACGGTAAAATACTACTCTAGGTGTTATATGATAAAGTAGTCAGATGGATCAGCAATTGGCCACTTTAGTTTTTATTATCTTTTCTTTTGCTGAAAATGGCAATTTGGGAAACTGTCGATCCATTTGACCTGTTTTTCAGCCAACATATACAGCAGTATTTGACCCGTTTGACCATTTAGAAATAAAACTCAACCTGATTTCACCCATTCATAAGTGTTTCAAATATTTCATCTATATTGATTGAGGCATAACGATATGGTAGCAGGCTTCTTGCTTGAACAGAATACGAGAGCTTTATAGGATCTGTTATAATGATTATACTATGCTAATGGATGCTTAATATTGCTTATAACATAATTATATTCAATCGATATGTAGGATGCTGATGCTGCTTGTTTTTTTAATCTACTGTTGCTGATAAGATTTTTCTTCTTCAATCAACTTTTAGTGGTGTTTACGGATGTACTTCCTAGCTGTGATGAATTATAAATTGCCCAAAACTAAGTCATGGGCACAAATATTTAACGTTCTACTCAATGACTACATTACGGTCAGAAATTACATCATATATTCATAGCAAAATTATATGTCGAGACTAAACTAATTGATTACATATTTGGATTTGAGAAGTATCAAATTTAGTTCTCAAATCAAGCAGGCATTTTGCTATGGTTAACCTCAAGTTTCGATACACTTGAGGTCAGACTTATGTTATAGACTTTTATGGGGTTTGCTATTCTAGTGTTGCTTGTTTCTCTATTCGACATGTGATATGTCTAAGAACCTGATTCCCGCAATTCATATTTAATAGGTACAAACACTTTTGGGGCCTTATCGCTTTTATAACTTGGTTTTGAGTACATACATTTCTTACTTATATACAAACATAAAATATATGTGTACGCGTGCATATGCAGACAGTATGCAGACATGATGTTTAAAGATCATCAATCCTAGTCTAAGCATATTTGAAATATTGTCTCTAAACACAAAACAGGATACTTGTTATAAGTTTCTCATATTAAAAAGCATATCTAAAACAGGATCTATGTCAGGGGTTCAATGAAAAACAGCGACCTAAATTCAGCTGTATCCTTTTTTTTCATGGTAACATCTAAACATATGATATCATAATTCTATCATTTAATGAAAGTGGCCAATTACTGATCGCTTGACCATCGTGAAGGCACTTCAATGGTCCATACAGCAAGTTGAGTTGCGATTATCAGATCTTGAACTCTTTTAAACACATCGTGTTTGACGTCACCTTCCAATCCAGGCATTGCTAGTTCATCATCTTGACAAGATTGCAGGGCATTAACCGCGGTTTGCAGCCACGTCTTAATGTTTCCTCCATGAAATATGAAAACCTGCATTTCTTGTGCCTTCCGAGCCTCTTCTAATTCATCCACCTCCTTAAGAGTTTTCCTCAAATCGTCTACGACATCATCAATGTTGTCTAAGCAACCCTTGATGGCAGCATACTCGTTGGCTAATAGGTCTCTATGATGGACCCAATCGGTCATGTTTGATTTAACGATTAAGCTTCTTTGAAGGCCAAAATTGATGATTTTGCGAATGGTGTTATCTGGATCAATCTCTCTTTCTTTCTTCAACCTTTCTATTGTTTTCTTGCATGCCTCCGGGTTGCTTGATTTTTTGCATATGTCATCGTTAAATGTCAATACAGGATTCATAGCAATGACGCAAAAGATCGATGCCCTCAATAATAACGAAGTGGTAAATTTCGACATACTTTACCTAGATTTTGTGTGAGAATGGTTTATTCAGATTTTGTGATTTGGAATTACCATAAAATCAGTAACTTGTAAGCCTTTCTATCTTCACATGATTTTTAGAGGGTGAGATGATACAATTGGCAAAGACCTTTCATTTTTAGGTGGCTAATAAGGCTATATTTTTTTCTCAAGAAATTGCATTTTCTAATATAATTAAATTATTTTTTTATTCACTTTTGCCCGGAAACTGTAAAAGGTAAATGAAGGTAACAACAAGGGTTCAAATCTACATGACATTAACATATGATAACCGTTAAAAAGGTACAAGCCATTATAGGTGCAATAAAGTGCAAACTCGACTTAATATGATAAACAGCAACCCGTGACATACTACTACTCTCTTCTCCAAATAACAACATTAAGCTAACATCTTAGGAATTGCTCTATGTCAAGTTGATATTTAATCACAGCTGATGTTCAATGATGCTGCTCGTCACTGTTATCACTCTCCATCTCTTCAGCATCCTCAAACCGTTGGTCATTGATTTGAAGCTGTAATGAGATTAAAACAGAAAGAGAGATTATATATAAGATGATATAGGCAAGAAAAAATGGAGTTCGCTTTCCCCTAAACATTTCTTATTCTAGGGTGTATAAACATATAGGACTTATTTCTATTTTCACTGGTGTACCTGTTCACTCTGACTGTACAAGAAAATATGGGCTCCGAAATAAGTTTATTGGATTTAGTTATCGACCTGTTACCTAATGAATGGTTTGATTTGGGCAGTGTTTTATCTCAAATGGGTCAATTTATTTAAAAAGGAACTGAATCAAGAGTTAATCACATAAAAAGTCACCCCGTCTTTTTAATGTATACAATCATCATTTTATTCATTGATTCAGATTATGAATACAAACTCCTTTTATTAATTAATAATCATAGCATAAATGAACAATATATGTTTTGTGGGTAAACCCGACCCCTTTCAATCTTATACTAAAACAGACCCCCGTTTCAACCCAAACCCATTATGACCTTTTACCTAACCTGCCCATCTAGGCACCTATATAATTTTCTTAGATATTTTCTCAGAAAATGGCCCATTTCAACATTTCCTTTAACTAAACAAGCAAGAATGCACATATCTATGACTTTGTTAAAAGGTACAAGGCGAGAACTGACAAAAGCAGTCACGCCTTGTGAAAGAGATATAATGATCCATGGGTCTAATTCTTAGTCAAAATGAATACAACAGAATATGTATGAAAATATACCTCAAGCACACTGCTAGCCAGGTCATCATCTCCATTTGCATGACCAATGGTGAAAGGAATTTGTATATCGTTCCACTCTGGAATGTCTCCTCCATCTGGATACGATAAATCACAGAATAACAATAAGGTTTGTTGACGCTGGAAGAAATGTGATTACCAATATACATTAGTAAGAGGTTTTAGCGTGTACCAATTCCAGCACCCAACTGATCAGCACTGAAGATCCAGTTATGTGGTTCTTCCTCCTCTGATGAACAGATAAGAAAGTATAAATATCAAAAAAGTCATTTCATATTTAGTCATAGTAACAAGTAGATTACCTTCAACAGGTTCGGGATTTAGCTCTGCACATTCACAAAAGACCTCAAAAAGGGTATCCACTATTAACAAACAAATGACAAGAGTTAGAACATAACAGATACAGAACTCAAACAAATATAATTATTCTGTATATACAAAAGTGAGATGCAAGGTTACATTGAGTAGGATCAGAAGGCACAAGCCTCATCTCGGTGATCTTTGACAGATCTAGTGGGGTCTCGCTAGATTCTGAATCACAGCTTTCAGTTTCATCATCCTCGTCTCCAGTGTCAATCTTTAAATTATATAAGATAAAATTAGATAATAGAGAAGAACAAAGAGGTAAAGTTGAGCTGTATGCAAAGCACACAACAAACATGAGATTAAAAAAAAGGTAAAGCAACAATTCATCAGAAAAACAAGCACCACGTTAAGACGTATCTGAAGACAGAAGTAAAGATCTGTTTGAACTTCGAACATATACAGTTCTACACCTAACAGTGTCGGGGATTATAATGTACCTAGTAATCTATTTTTTTCTTCTTCAAATATCAAGTTATGGCATCCACAAAAGAAATTCCGAACTAGTTAAACTTGAAGGGATGCTCCAGAATTGGAGATCAAGTCAAGAAAACTCATACCCTTAAAGTACCAAAAGAGGACCTGCTCATTGCTTTCAAATTAAGGGTGATAATTTGCACAAAACTTCCTGTTGGGGGCTAATGGGAAAGTAAAAAATGTTGATTCAATCCAGACTTTTTTTTTTTTTTTTTTTTGGTAACCGTGATTTCCGACTCATTGGCCGACTAATCCACGGGGTTTGAGCCCACCGCCACACAGACTCAAACCAGGTAAAGCCCTCCCTTTTCAGGAGGTTGGCGTGGCCACTTCAAGGTTGTTTGCACCTAGTGGGAATTGAACTTGAGACCTCACACTCTTTGGAGTGATAGCCACAAATCTTTTTGCCACTAGGCCACCCTTGAGTGGTTAAATTCAATCCAGACTTGATATATGTATCAACAAATCTAGGTTCAGATAGGCTCTTCAACAGACATCATCCACATGTTGTGACGTTGATAAACATAATTTATCGATAGTGTGGATATTTCTTCGATATAATGTCAGTCTTCGCCAACATGTTTCGTCCTGTCATAATGAACTACATTGCAAGTACTATTGTGTGTTGAATAATTGTCATCTTCAACACGTAGTCTCTAATATTTTTATTAAAACGACCACCACTTCTTCGGGGTTACAAAAGCAAGTTCCTTAACCTTGCAATTGAAAAGAATGTACATAGTGGAGGTACTTGTCAAGCCCTAGGATGGTGGCACCAGACAAGATTTTTATTATTATTTTAGTGGTCAGGTGTGGGAAGACAGACTTAAAAAGGTCAATATAAGAGAAGTCACGGAAACGGACCAACAAATTGCAAGCCCAGGGCAATCACTTAAGAATGTGTAAGGAATGTAACTGTGTCAACTCTAAAGGCTTATTCTAGCACATGTGCACTTACATGGATCATTAAAAGGTCAATATAAGATAAGTCGTGGAAACAAACTGAGAGCTTGCAAGCCCAGGGCAGTCTCACTTGAGATGTTGGTCACTCAGAATGTGTAAAGAAGGAAAATGTGTTAACTAAACAGGCTTATTCTAGCACTTTTGTACTTAAATGGATCATTAAGTGAAATTCTAGCACCACCACAACAGAGTATTTAACATCATTATACAAAATTGATGCTTCGAATGTGTATAAAATCTTCTCTGGTTGTGTTTAACCTAAAGCAAAGGATTTTCGGGGAAACCTAATTCTCTTCTTTAAGCAAATAAAAGATGTAAAGAAAATATTGTCCTCCCAAAAATCTCCCCATTCACGCCAAATATGGCCACAAAGGAGCTTGGGTACGCCTAAAGGGTCAAATTGTCTCTTCAAATTATGTTGACACGATATAAGACAAAGAAATAAACCAATGCACAATATAAAAGATGTTTGTTGAAAGAACTTTCAAAGCATTCTTTTAGACCGACGTCCTTCTAGCATCTTGAGTTTGACACATCGCTCTACGACTCACAAATTCTAAACTCTTTTACCTGACGTATCTTGACTTCTGTCTTGATCAACTCTCTCGTCTTAGTCAAATCGATTTTAGTACTAAAATCCTTGCCCAAATTGTCATAAGCCCTGACTTAGCATGTACCCGATAAAATTACAATAAGTCTAAATTCGCTCACTCATTATCAAAGCGTGACAAAACATGTTATGCTACAGATCCAAATTTTGAAAGATAATAGTTTATTTATAATGGCAATATAGCTACTTGCACGTTGGTGTTTTCATGAAGAACTAACCAAGATCATGATTTGCTTGCCCAACTTAAAAGAGCGTTTTTGAGATCCAAATAACTTATGAAATATAATGAGGAATATCTTTCCTAATATTACAGATGATATATTATATTCCTAGATTTCAAAGTTGTGCACTCCTTTTAAATTGGGAGAGTAAGTTTGTATATGCAACAATAATTCTTCAAAAAACTCTCATACTGCTGGCCCGTGTTTTGAGTCTCTAAGTTCTCTTCATAGTTATAACATTTGCTGTGTTCTCTTCGTCCCCAAAACAGCTGATAGATCACTTTATTTCTAGAAATTAGCATCCGGCTATATAGTGTTGCCTGCCTTGTCGTATTATGAAAAACTTTAGTTAAAAAATCTTCCCATAGAAAATTAACATACATATACGACTACAATAAAGCTTAACAATGTATGTACAACAATCATTCCCTGGTGAAATCCCATAATTCTAGCAATTCGCATCCGAACACTGTTACGATCCCACGTCATCCAAGTATGGGATTGGTTGGTGGTTTATAAAGTCTAGGTGACCCATGTACCCTCCTCTTACAAGCAAGCCCAGGAGAGTCACTTAAGAACTCGAGAAGTTGGTCACTCAGAATGGGTTAAGAATGTAACTGCGTAACTATAAAGGCTTATTCTAGCACTTGCGTACTTAAATGGATCTTTAAAAATTCAATATAAGATAAGTATTGGAAAGAAACTGAGATATTGCAAGCCCAGAGCAGAGTCACTTAAGAACTCAAGAAGTTGGTCACTAATGCGTAAAGAATGTAAATGCATTAACTAAATATACTTAGACAAGCACTTTTGTACTTAAATGGATGATTAAGTTAAATTCTACCACCACAACAGAGTTTTTACGTCATTATACAAAATTGGTGCTTCGAATGTGTATAAGATCTTCTATGGTTGTGTTTGTCCTGAAGCATAGGCTTTGTCGGGAGACATTGTTCTCTTCTTTAATCGAAAAATAGATGTAAAGAGAGGATTGTCCTCCCAACAATCCCCCGTTAACGCCAAATACGACCACAAAAGAACTTGTGCAAGCCTAAAGGGTCGACATTGTCTATTCAGAGTATGTTGACACAATATAAGACAAAGCAATAAACCAATGCACAATATAAAAAATGTTTGTTGAAAGAACTTTCAAAGCATTCTTTTTAGACCTACGTCCTTCTAGCGTTTTGAGTTTAGCACATCGCTATATGACTCACAGATTCTAAACTTTTTTACTTGACATATCCTGACTTCTATTACTCAACTCTCGCGTCTTAATCAAACCAATTTTATCAATTTTATCAATTTTAGTACCAAAATACTTGCCCAAATTGTCAGCAGCCCTGACTTAACATGTACCCGATAAAATCACATTGCTTAATCAGAGGGAAGCTAGAACCTAACTAGGCGTAAGCAACAAATTGGTGGTAGTTTTGACATAGATGGGAATTAACTCACTGAAAGTAACACAAAGTCTAAATTCACTTCGCCCACTCCTTATCAAGACGTGACAATGTTATGCTGCATATCCCAATTTTGAAAGATCATATTGTATTAACAATGGCAATATATTTCACTACTTACATGTTGTTGTTTTCTTAAAGAACTAACCAAGATCAATATTGCTTGCCAAACTTGAGTGTGTTACAGAGCCAAATAACTTATAGAAAATATGAGAAATATCATTCCATGAGAGTAAGTTTGTAAATGAATTTCTAAGTTTTTCACAATCACTCATATCGTTGTCCCCGGTTTTGAGTCTAATTTTTGCTGTGTTATCTTCGTCCTTAGGGCTTAAGACTTTCTCATCCCAAAACAACTAATAGATCACTCTATTTCTAGAAATTAGCAACCGGCCAAATAGTGGTGCCTGCCTTGTCGAACAAGCACAAACTATATCCTACTTCTATACTGATAAATCTCGCCTCTAATCAAAAACTTTAACCAAGAAACCTATTTTCTCCATATTAAAAACTGCATACATATAGGACTACAATAAAGCTTAACAATGTATACACAATCATTCTCTAGGAAACTCCATTATTCTAGCAAATGGCAACCGAACACTGCTACGATCCCACATCAGCAACTATGGGATTGGTTAGTGGTTTATAAATTCTATGTGTCCCCTCATCTTACGAGCTATATGCTTGGTTTTAAAAAGCGAGAAGCAGTCCGTTGCGCTAAGGGTCCGAAGCGAGAAGCACCGGGCGATGAGGCAAAAGTGCACGCCTCTCGTAGGCGAGGTGCTTACTTTGTACACAAAGATTTCGACTTTGTTAAAACCCATAATTCAAACTCTTTGAGCTTATATGTTATTTTTAGACTAATAAAAGTCCAAATGTCATTTTTAGAACAAAAAAACCCTTTGAGTTTGTTAGATGTTTGACTGTTAGTCCTAAGGGTAGTTTAGTAACTTTTTGTCTAAAGGGTATTTTGGTCTTTTTGCTAGAAACTTAAGAAAAATCTAGATAGATAGTTTCTTAAGAAGAATCTAGAAAAGGAGTGACTTATGGAAAAATCTAGGAAGGTTCTGGATAGGAAAATTCTAGAAACCATAAGTCTATATATATTTGTATCCTTTGTTTGTAATATATAAAAAGAAAAACTTCCATACAACAAAGTTCACTACTTTTGTTTTAAAACTCCCTTGTTCTGATCATTTGTATATGTTCTGATCAATCAGTTTTGGTGCACTTTTGTCTAGCTGATCCTAACAAATTGGTATCAGAGCTAACCGATCGTGTTTGAAGCAAGCTTCTGGTTGATTTCAAGATTCAATATCTTGATATCATTTTGGATTTGTTCTTCGTTTTGGTGTTTGTTGTTTGCTGTTCGATCGGATTTTGAAGGTAGGAGAAATAAAGATCAGAATTTGAGTTGTGGAAGATCATAATTTGTATAAAAATGTCCTCTCAGCCCCCATCATCATCGGTTAGTGTTGTTGAGAAGTTCAATGGCAAAAGCAACTTCAGTTTGTGGCGAGTTAAGGTTCGAGCCTTATTGAAGCAACAAGGTATTTGGGCACCTCTAGTCGGTCCCAAACCGGCTGATATGACCGATGCCAAATTCAACTCACTAGATGAAAAGGCGCATTCTACTATTTTACTATCTTTATCGGATGAGGTTCTTTACGAGGTTGCAGATGAGGAAACGGCTGCGGGTGTGTGGAAGAAACTAGAAAAGCTTTACATGACCAAGTCGTTGACGAATAAGTTGTTACTCAAGCAACGGTTGTTTTCATTGCGGATGAAAGAGGGGTCGGCATTAAAAGATCATCTTGATGCTTTGAATTCCATCCTGATGGATTTGAAGAATGTTGATGTCAAGATTGATGATGATGCTGCTCTTATTTTGCTTGTTTCGTTACCTCCCTCGTATGAGAACTTTGTGAATTCCTTTGTTGTTGGTAAAGAGGCTATTACATTGGAAGATGTTCGATCCAGTTTGCATTCCCGAGAGCTTCGTCATCAAGCATCAGGAATTTCGGAATCTCAACCCGTTGGCTTGTCAATTACGAGCCAGGATAGAGGCAGGCATCGAACACAAAGAGGCAAAGGAACAGGTAGACATAAAGATAGATCGAAGTCGAGATCTCGAGGGTCAAATCCTGGAGATACTTGTTATTATTGCCATAAGGAAGGCCACTGGAAGAACCAATGTCCTAAGCTCAAGGGAAAAAGCCAGGTAGCCGCGGTTGCTAAAGATGACTCGGATTCGGAACGCGAGTTGGTATTGTCAGTTGTTGACTATAAAGGTACACCACTTGCTTGGATCATGGATTCTGCTTGTTCTTTTCATATGAGTCCCAATCGGGATTGGTTCGTGACATATGAAGCGTTTGATGGCGGGCATGTCTTTATGGGCAATGATTCACCATGCAAAGTTGTTGGAATTGGAACAATTCAGATTAGAATGCATGATGGAGTTGTTAGAACGCTCACTGATGTTCGTCATGTTCCAGATCTTAAGAAAAAATCTGATCTCGCTAGGGGTGTTCGACTCGAAAGGTTTCAAATACACTAGTGAGAATGGTGTCCTACGTGTTTCGAAAGGAGCTTTGGTGGTTATGAAAGCAACTAAAGGTACTTCTTCTCTTTACACTTTACAAGGTGAAACAATCACAAGTTCTGCTTCTGTTTTGTGTATAGAGAAGAGTAATTCAGATTTGACAAAGTTGTGGCATATGCGTCTTGGTCACATGAGTGAGAAAGGCATGGTCATCTTGAGTAAGCGAGGACTCCTTGACAACCACAAAGTTGCGAACTTGGAGTTTTGTGAGCATTGTGTTATGGGAAAACAAAAGCGGGTTAGTTTCTCGAAAGCAATTCATCAAACAAAAGGTACTCTCGATTATCTTCATGCTGATTGTTGGGGGCCTTCTCGAGTACCTTCTCTCGGTGGTGCTCGGTGTTTTCTCTCAATCATTGATGATTTCTCAAGAATGACGTGGGTGTTTATGATGAAACACAAGAGTGAGGCGTTTGAGAAATTTAGGCATTGGAAGATTCTGATTGAAAACCAAACTGGGAGGAAGATTAAGCGTCTTCGTACTGATAATGGTTTGGAATTTTGTTCGAGAGAGTTTGAAGCCTTTTGTCGAGATGAAGGAATTGCTAGGCATTACACTGTTCGTTACACTCCTCAACAAAACGGGGTAGCTGAACGAATGAACAGGACATTGTTAGAAAGAACTCGGTGCTTACTGTTGAATGCCGGATTAGATAGAAGTTTTTGGGCTGAAGCACTCAATACAACTTGCTATCTAGTCAATAGGTCCCCTGCCACCGCTATTGATTGCAAGACTCCAATTGAAGTTTGGTCCGGGAAACCCGCAGATTATTCGGAGCTTCGTGTTTTTGGATGCCCCGCGTATTACCATGTTAGTGATGGAAAGTTAGATCCTAGAGCCATTAAAGGCATTTTTATGGGATACGGTGACGGGGTTAAAGGCTATCGAATTTGGTCACCATCGGAAAGAAGAGTCATTCTTAGCCGAGATGTGACATTTGACGAGGATCACTTGTTTCGTTTAAAGCAAGATTCGGTTGAATCGAAGCCTGAAGAGAGTGCTTCCGAAAAAGTGGAGCATGTTGCTAAACAGGTGGAGCACGTGGAGCACGAAGTTCCAGAAGATACGGACCACGATGTTACTTCACTAGATGATCCTCCAAATTCAGCACATTTGGAACATGAGCAATATAGGTCTATAGCCCTTGATAGACCTCGTAGAGATGCAAAAGCTCCTAATCGTTTTGGCTTTCAGAACTATGTCGCATACGCATTGCAAGTAGCGGAAGAGGTGGAGTCCCTTGAACCGGCTACTTATCAAGAAGCTATTACTTCTAAAGATTCTGATATGTGGAGTGCGGCTATGGGTGAAGAGATTGAATCTCTTCACAAGAACAATACATGGGCATTGGTAAAACTTCCTGAAGGAAGAAAAGTTGTTGGTTGTAAGTGGGTTTTCAAGAAGAAAACTGGCTTATCGGGCTCGGACAACATTCGATTCAAGGCACGTTTGGTCGCGAAGGGATTTAGCCAAAAGGAGAGAATCGATTACAATGAGATTTTCTCCCCAGTGGTACGTCATACATCTATTCGTGTGTTACTATCCTTAGTAGCACATCATGACTTAGAGTTGGAGCAATTAGATGTAAAGACTGCATTTCTTCATGGTGACCTTGAAGAAGAAATTTATATGAGCCAACCCGAAGGCTTCGTTGTTCAGGGCAAAGAAGACTATGTTTGTAAGCTCCGAAAATCTCTCTACGGTTTGAAACAGTCGCCGCGACAGTGGTACAAGAGATTTGACAGCTTTATGGTGAAGCATGGTTTTAGTAGAAGTGCTTATGACTGTTGTGTCTATCATAAAAAGGCATCGTCGGGATCACTTATCTACCTACTCTTGTACGTTGATGATATGCTCGTAGCGGCGAAAGATATGGAGGAGATTAAAAAGTTGAAGATTCTTCTCAATACAGAGTTTGATATGAAAGATTTGGGAGCAGCTCGAAAGATTTTGGGCATGGAAATAATTCAAGACAGAAAACATGGTAAGCTTTTCTTATCACAGAAAAGTTACATTGAGAAGATTATTTCTCGCTTTGGCATGAGTTCGGCAAAATCGGTAAATACTCCTTCCTCGGCAAATTTCCGTTTATCCACTGCTTGTGCACCTCAAAGTGAAGCAGAGATAGAGTATATGTCCCGAATACCCTATGCTAGTGCTGTTGGGAGTTTGATGTATGTTATGGTTTGCACGAGGCCGGATATAGCTCATGCGATGAGTGTTGTGTCACGGTATATGGCTCATCCTGGAAAAGAGCATTGGAATGCGGTGAAACGCATTTTTCGTTATTTGAAAGGGACATCTGATGTTGGCCTTATTTACGGTGGTGAACGTGAATATTTGGTTGTCGGATATTCAGATTCGGACTATGCTGCTGATCTTGATGCTAGAAGATCCTTAACAGGCTATGTATTCACTATTGGAAGCTCCGTTGTAAGTTGGAAAGCTACATTACAACCATCAGTCGCTTTATCTACTACCGAAGCGGAGTATATGGCTTTAACGGAGGCAGCTAAGGAAGGAATCTGGTTGAAAGGTCTGATTGAAGATCTTGGTTTCCCTCAAGATCAAGCGATAGTGTTTTGTGATAGCATGAGTGCTATCTGTTTGGCTAAAGACCAAGTTTACCATGACCGGACTAAACACATTGATGTTCGTTATCACTTCATTCGTTCCGAAAGAAGAATCAAAGTGAAGAAGATTGGCACCAAAGACAATCATGCGGATGTGTTTACTAAACCGGTTCCTTTGAGCAAGTTTCGTCACTGTTTGGATTTGCTCAATATTGATAATTGGAAATACGGCGCTACTTAGGAGCTAAAGTCAAGGTGGAGATTGTTAGATGTTTGACTGTTAGTCCTAAGGGTAGTTTAGTAATTTTTTGTCTAAAGGGTATTTTGGTCTTTTGCTAGAAACTTAAGAAAAATCTAGATAGATAGTTTCTTAAGAAGAATCTAGAAAAGGAGTGACTTATGGAAAAATCTAGGAAGGTTCTGGATAGGAAAATTCTAGAAACCATAAGTCTATATATATTTGTATCCTTTGTTTGTAATATATAAAAAAGAAAAACTTCCATATAACAAAGTTCACTACTTTTGTTTTAAAACTCCCTTGTTCTGATCATTTGTATCTGTTCTGATCAATCAGTTTTGGTGCACTTTTGTCTAGCTGATCCTAACAGAGTTTAAAAGTCCACTCAAACCCTTTAAGTTTAAATGTCATTTTTAGAACAAAAAGCACTTGAGGCGGTAAAAAGCGTTCCTCTAAGGCGTCAAAAAGCACCGCCTCCAATCGCTATATGTAACGGCTGCCCATCAAGGGTTCCGAGGCGATGACCCCATTGCATCGCCTCGCCTCACGCCTCAGGCGCAAAAAGGCGCGCTTTTTTAAACCAAGGCCTATACGAGCTTTTTGAGTGAGTCTAAACTTGGAGTTATGAACCTATACGGGCCTAGTATGGGATAAGTTCAAATCAAACACTCAAAACTATTTATCACGACAAGCCATCCCAAACACCTATAAATCCGATTACTTATCACCACTCGCACTTTCCTTCACCGTAAAGTCAAAACAATACCTAAGAAACAAAAACAAAAACATATACAAATTATACCAATAATAAAGCAATAATGAATACCTGAGTATAGATACAAGGCGAGACAAACGCCTCAGGATCTCTCGACACAGCATGAAGCGAAACCGCGACAAAATCAACCGCATAGCCTTTAGCCATATCAGCATCACTTAGCCACACCACCTGCCTATACACATAACCCCAAACCCATAAAAAAAAACAAAACTAACGGTTAGTCAATATACAATAAACAATAAATATATCCCTAAATGTTTTTTTTTCTCTTTTTTAAGTTTTGGAGACAAGTGTACTTGGAGGAGATGTAGAGCGTGCCGTTGGATTCCGGCGCGTGGTTGCCAAGGACAATGGAGACGTGTGGCTGGACGTGCATAAGTGTTTCGTTGTTGGCGGTGTCGAGGAGTGGTGCGCCGTCAGAGGAGCGGGTGGTGAATGGGCGTATTCCGTTTGTCATTTTGTTTGTGTGTGTTTGGGAGAATGAAATTTTATTTTTTTTAGGGTTTATGGTTTTATCGGTTTATGTTGTTGTGCTGCTTTTAAAACTGTGTTTCGAGGGTGTTTGTGATTAATTAAACAGAAAAAAATTAATTTAATTTAATTTTTTGTTATTTTTTTTTTTTTTTTTTTTTTACTATTATTAGTTTAGAAAAAAGTTTTTTTTTCACTATTTAAATCTTAAATTAAAATTATCTTTTTTAGAAAGTGTAATCTTTTCTCTTACGAAATTTTTTTTTTTTCAAAGTTAGAAAGAATAAAAATATTTTTACATTTCTGAAAAAGTAAATTGCAATTTATTATAAAAAAATCAAGTTTTTAAAAAATTATAATTTTGTAAAGAAAAGTACGAAAAGATAGTTTTGAACTTTGTAGAAAAATTCATTTTTTGTAAGAAAAGATATTTATTTTTTCTCGTAAGAAACTTTTTAGAAAAGTGAACTTTTTAAATTTTAAAATGTACAAGAATTTTTTTAATACGAAAAAAATAGAACTTTTTTCCTTTTAGTTAATAAAAAACAGTAATTAATATAAAAGACTAATGTTGCAAACGATCGTTGGCTAAGTGGATTATCGGTGCCACATTATAACTAATGGTAAACATGTTTGATCCAAGATGAAAAAAATGAAAATACGTTAATAGTATCGATAATAAAAATAGGCATGTTTTATTGTGGTAAATTTCAGAAAGTTTGTTGTTATTTTATAACTTTTACCTTTATTTTCTTTTTATGTCGAGGCAAATGTGTTTTTAACTTTTCTCGTCATTTTACAAAAAAAAAATCATTTTATTAAATGAACGAACAAAAAATCACAACAACTACAACCATCAAGGTGAAAATGATAAACATAAAAGAAAATAAAACAAAAACTAAAATCCTCGGAGATAAACGACCTCATATTGTTAAATTGGCAATATTATCATAAACGCCATTATGCCTATTCACCTAAAACTTTAATTTAGGAATGACACTCTTCTTAAACCACCTATTAGAAATCCACAATAAAGGACTAGCTTGATTCATAGAAAAAGATATATGCGTCTTGCTCTTTGGTTTTAGATTCAATAATGGCATGAGTCACCTTGTTTCTTCACTTCCACAATCTAAAGAGTTACAAGACAAACTCCTTGAAATATATTATGAAGACGAGGAAGAAGAAGTTTCATGAAACTACCCACAATAACCCCTTTAAGAGACATGTTGTGACTCCTCACAAGCTAGGCATTTGAACGAAACCAACTTCACTTTTGAACAATGAAGAAAATATGATTAACTGATTCGGGAGCATCATTGCATAAAAGGCAAAGATGGGATGTATTTATACTCTTATTATTGAGCGCTATAATTTATTCAATTCTTAGCACCGAAATAACACTTTCTCTTTTTAGGATGTCGGTATGCAACTCGAACTGGCTACCCTTCCAACAAACGGGTAATCCTAATTGTAACCGGACTAGTTAACAAACCATCACAGCCAATAGCAACTTTAAAAAAAAAAACAGGCTACACATCATGGCTTCAATAAACCGTTAATAAAATATGCATACAACTTCGTGCAAGTTACAGTTTCGTGGCATAGGTGTGACAAACCTAAAATTTCACATCTATGTTATGTGTTATGATTGTATGATTATGGAAATTCACTCGAAATTTTTGCTTTTGTGCCTTACTTGGTAAGATGAATGGGTTCTCACAACCTTAGCTGCCACTTCAACATATTCCTATATGTTATAAACACAATGTATATCAAGTCTATGTTCCAAAAGTAATATTATAAGTACAATATTGTTAAGAACATCTCAAATAAAACTATGATGCCCTAAAATCCTTAAAAACCCTAGAAACTCTATAAATGAGTTGTAAACTCAAGTTTTGTAAAGTATGAATGTAAAACACTTATAAATAAGAAATCAAGGCTTATGTACAATTAATAGACTATCATTTAGAAGTAAGATTTCATCCTAGAACACTAAGTATAAATCATTTAAAGCTAAGTACAAGAATTAAAACCTAGTGACCAAAATTAGCACATAAAATCCACTTCGCAACGGATTAGAGCCTAATCTTTTGCAACAAATTATAAAAATCAACTTGGTATCATATAAAGGTTATACTTTCATCTCAAGATAGGTTACAACTTACTAATGCATGAAGTACAAGTTTTTAAAGCATGAAATTCTAATTAAGCATATTCCCTCATAACATATATGATTACCCTATATAACCCATCAAAATAAGTGTGTAGACTCTTTAGAAACTTTAGACACAATATATAAGGCCCAGAATAAGCCAAGACAAGGATGTAAATACAAATAACCCAAGATACAAGTCACTTAGGCATAGAAAAACCTAAAAAATCCCTATATTACCCATTTCACTAAGAATCAATGCATAATCTTTTTGGACAAGTGTACAAACTTCAATAGTATTACATTTAAGTTATAATATCATCTTAAGATAAGGTACAACCACCTAATGCACAAGGTACAACATTTCAATGCATGACTTATAAATTATGTTAAAATAGGTATTTCCACACTTTAGACATTTTTACCTAGAATAACTTATCAAACCAAGTGTAGGAACTCTTTGGACACCTTAAACACAATGTTTAAGATATAAATTAAGTTTTCATCAGTAGCTAAAGTAAGAATTATGGATTTAACAAGGATAGAACACTAAATCACTAGAATCACTAATCCGGCTAGGTTTTCTTTCCAATTTCACTTCAAACCTAGATTAAGCTTCAAACCAAGGATCCAAACTTCCTAATTACGATGTATAAACCATAATTACACCCTAATCCATCACTAATCAATTTCCTAAACCCTTAATTACAAGAATTACAAAGTTACCAAGTTACAAGCCCTAATTATTGATTTGCCTAGGTTTTTCCCTCCAAAACACATTCAAATGAATTTCTCTCCTTATTTCAAATTCAAAACCATATATTTAGGATATTTTTAGATATTTTCCAAGTAGGTGAATCACCTACTTGTAGATGAAACCTAGCATTCTTATCCTCTCTTTGTCGTGACCTAATTTACACCACAAACATGGATAAACTTGAATCTAGCTTGTATGAATCATATGCTAGACCTCCTTAGTCATTCCTAGCATCCCTTAGTCACTTCTATATTATTCTTAATTTAACACCCCCAAATTTACTACGCAACGGAATGATATATTTGGGTGCTAAACACAAAATCATCACACAAGTCATATCGAACGACTCAAAAGAGACGTTTGAAAATTTAACAAAAGAATAATTACAACAACATGTCTAAATGTTTCCATCCCAAAATGTTTAAGTCAGAGTAGCATTTACGTCCCCCAAAAATCATAACCAAATAAAACAAGTTTTTGTTCATCACGACACAACATTAACATAAAATGTTTGGAAATAAAGGAAGGAAATCCCATTTAGACCAACCAAAAGCCACAACAACATTCCTTGCATGCTCCGCTACAATTCAGCCTCGATTACCTGAAACACATGCTTAAAAGGGTCAACAAATAATGTTGAGCGAATTTATAGGTTTATTAATCACATTTTTGAACACAAGGATAAAATCATTCACGATTATTCAATAGAGTTATTGATCATACAATCTATCATTCAGGTTTTTCTTATTATAGCAAAAGCTAAATAATTGTGTTTAAGCTCATGACACCGACCCTATAAACTACCACCCGCGCCAAATGTCGGCGTGGTTAAAGTGAAATCATTGCCCCTCTTAAGGTCTTCGTTGCAAATTATACCTTTATTCTTAACACAAGTTATCCGTCCGCAGATGGTACTCAACGTACTAGCTCTCGTCTCGGATATGGTCGTCAACCAAATAGTACTATCAATTGTTCAAGCGGCTATTTCCAACCCACACAAGGATTAGACAATAGTTAACGGTTCATGAATTTAGGGCCTTTTACAACTAGGTACTTAACACAATTCAAGCAACATTCGGGTCCAAATAATCATTCACGACTCGTGTTCATTTTAGTTTAAATATCATGTATCCCTTCATGGTAAAATCATTTAAAAACAGTAAGAAGCGAGGCTATAGACTCACCTTAAGTAGTAGTAGAAGTAGAGATGACGATCACCGACGATAAGGATGCCCGGGAAATTCAAAAGTCAACACCTAACAAACAAGGCGCGCAAATAAATCAACATACTCAAGTACCGAGATGTACTTAGTATAAACAAATAAACACACTCAAAACCCCCTTAAATACATACAAGTAATCCACACAAGTGATATTTACTAGACATTCTTACTCTACTGTAATACTAGCACAAACGTTCCAAAACAATTTTGTTAGTACATACCAAATGTACGCGTTGTTTTCCCATACTTAAACATCATGAAATTTTATGAAACTTGTTTGAGAACTCACATACAACCTGTAGAAAGCACTCCTAAAATTTTACAAAAAGATTTTATTTTCAATATTTTCTGCTCAACGCATCTTTGAATGTGAAAATTCGGACAGTTTTATACCTTCGACTCATAAAACCGTTTTGACCTTCCTAACCGTTACCATTTGCAAATTCGACACTTGGGTTTGAAAATAGACTCACAACCCTAGGTTTAGACCCTGAGAACAGCCCTTGAACCTTTTTAAAACGCAATCTATAGTCCCCAAGATTTGACCTAATATCGACCACAAATTTGGATTGCATCGATACTCGCCTCCCGTTACACAAAAAATCAAACTAGTCTAACTTCCTCCTCGTTTTGAGTTAGAAGCTCAATTTTATACCGAATAGAAGCTTAAAAGAAGCTCTACAACACTATCCTATCAAACCAACCTTAACCTAGACTTAAGACCACGAAAAACCCCTTCAAACTCGTTGTTCTAAAATACATTTTTAAAACTTTATTAAGTCATCTTTTTAGTTCATTCCATCAAAAACCCCTAATATTATCTTACAATCAACCTAAACCAATCCAAACACTCCTAATCACTTGTATGATTAACCATTAATAAAACCCATTTCAAACATGTTACATGCAAATAAATCAATCAATTAGAAAATGATTAAAACAATGTTATAACACATACCCAATAGCTAGCAAGATCAAAATCAAAGCCGAACAAAACCCCCCCTTGGGTCTTGGGGTTTAATGAATAATAACACCAAAAACATTTCTTCCCTATCTTGTTTATATGTTCCTCCTTGATCCTAAACACAATACAAGAACATGCATATAAGAAAATTAGATCAAAACCCCCTTATAAAAAAATAATTTTTGGTAGAAATTAAAGATGATGCATGTTTGTTTTTATGGATTAAAAACACTTACAATTGAAAATAAAAGATGTGTCTTTGATTTAATTGCTTAAAATCAAGTTTTATGGTGGTGGATGGTGGTTTGTGGTGGTGGGTGGCCGGCGGTATCAAAGACAGGGAGAGAGATAGTTTTTCAAATTTTTGAAATGAAAAATGAAGGAAATGTGTGTGAAAAAATCCTTTTATATCATGGTGAGGGTAATTTTTGCCAATTTAACTATTTTTGGCCTCAATGGTAAAACTAAAATTAAAGAGCGGGATTTTGGCTAGTTGTCAGTTTTTGAAAATTAGCGGGAGTCAGGTTTCATCCAGGTTTCGTAAAAATACATTTTAAAGGTTTAAACACACACAAAATACAATAATATGGTTCCGACTCAAATTAACACGTAATTAAAATGAAAAATCCGAAAACCTCAAATATCGATCAATCGAAAATAAAACGATAATTTTTGGGCATCCGTCGGTATCGCGATCGCTATCGGTTCTCTTAAATCGTCAAACGTAAAATTAAGGCCTCAACCATTGGTTTCAACTTAAACCATTAAACATATCAAGAATAAAATTTCTTAAAAATTTCAAAAATATTCGTAAAATAGGGTTAAATAATGACCTCGGGTTCAGGGTATCACATTACACGTTGCTAAGCCTTACTTGGATGTTAAGTGTCGAAAATAGTATAAATAGAAGCCTTATGCTTCATTTCTAACTCATCCTTCATTTTCACATCTAAAAACCTTCACCTTCTGTTCTTACACCACAATTGAAGTACTAAGATGTCCCTAAGATCAGTAGCAAGCTTGAGAAGAAGTTCCATGAGTTTTGAAGAAGATATAGCATAGAATTCTAATTAAGCCTATTCCTTCCAAGGATATGGTTACCCTATATAACCCATCAAACTAAGTGTGTAGACTCTTTAGAAACCTTAGAAACAATATATAAGGCCTATAATAAGCCAATACAAGGATGTAAACACAAATAACCCAAGATACAAGTCACTTAGACATAGTAACCTAAAAATCCCCATATTACCCATTTCACTAAGAATCAATGCATAGTCTTTTAGGACAAGTGTACAAAATTCAATAGCATTACATTTAAGTTATAATAGCATCTTAAGATAAAGGTACAACCACCCTAATTCACAAGGTGCAACATTTTAATGCATGACTTATAAGTTAGGTCAGAATAGGTATTTCCACACTTTAGACATTTTTTCCTAGAATAACTTATCAAACCACTTGTAGGAACTCTTTGGACACCTTAAACACAATTTATAATATATAAATTGAGTTTTCATTAGTAGCTAAAGTAAGAATTATGGCTTTAACAAGGATTGAACCATAGGTTACTAGAACACTAATCCGGCTAGGTTTTCTTCCCAATTTCACTTCAAACCTAGATTAAGCTTCAAAAAAGGATCCAAACTTCCTAATTATAATGTATAAACCCTAATTACACCCTAATCTATCACTAATAACTTTCCTAAACCCTTAATTACAAGAATTACAAAGTTACCAAGTTACAAGCCCTGGTTATTGATTCACCTAGGTTTTTCCCTCCAAAACATATTCAAATGAGTTTCCCTCCCTATTTCAAATTTAAAACTAGATATTTTTAGATATTTTCCTAGTAGGTGCATCATCTACTTGTAGATAAAACCTAGCATTCTTATCCTCTCCTTGCCGTGACCTAATTTCCACCATAAACCATGATTAACTTGAATCTAGCTTGCATGAATCATCTCCTATACCTCCTTATTCATTCCTAGCATCCCTTAGTCACTTATATACTGTTCTTACACGTTGCTAATCCTTACTTGGATGTTAAGTGTTGAAAAGGGTATAAATAGGATCCTTATGCTTCATTTCTAAATCATCCTCCATTTTCACATCTAAAAACCTTAACCTTATGTTCTTACACAACCATTGAAGTCTTAAGATGTACCTAATATCAGTATCAAGCTTAAGAATAAGTTCTAAGAGTTCTTGAAGATTTTTTGAAGAAGATATAGTTCATATGCCTCATTAAAAGCCTTAGATTCCCGGGTTTCTTGTTTGTAAGTATCCACCATGTTCAATAAGTTATTTTGATGTTGTAAGTATGTAATAAGCTTAGTTATACTCTAAATAAGCTATTACAATAAGCCTTGGTTCATGTAATCATCTAAAATAAAATTGGTTGATGTGAATCTAATTACACATCTTTATTCCTTGTAAAACGGTCTTTAAATGTTTAAATATTATCATTATTGTGCAAATATATGTGTGTTTGTTTTTTATATGTGTGTAGGTACATAAATCAAGAAAACTCAAGACAAAAGATCAAGAAACGGCAAAATGGACACGAGATTAGAAGAAATGCACAACACCGAAGCCGAAATTGTATTTATCGAAATCAAATCGAATCAACTTGACAAAGTTTGAAGATTTTTCAAGAAGTCAAAGTTAAGACCCGAGCCTAATTGTGGGAAGATGACAAAAAAACTCGAGTTCGATAATGTTTTTATATTTTAATGGGCCGACCCAACACCAATTAAATGGGTCGGACTGACCCATTAATGCCATGAACAAATGGACGCAACACCCATTTAACTATTTCCTTTTATGAAAATACAAATGAAAAGAAATGAAGGCAACATATGAAATGAAATGGAGGCCCACGTTTAAATGAAATTGAATTAGAGCAAGGCCCACCAAATGAATGAAATGGACGGAAATAATATGTGACGCATGCCCATAACGAAGAAATAGAGACGGAAGGAAAGAAGTGAAGCCCATGATAGCCCAGCAAAGTTTATATTGAAGTTTAAATATAGCTAGGGTTTTATCATTTTCACGTAGTTGTAGTGTGTATTTTCAATTTTAGGGTTTTATCACTTATAAGATGAGCCTCCTTTTTTCATGTCTAAAAAATATATTTATTTTCCCAAGTTTTGTAATGAGATATGTTTTATCATTTATGAAATCTTAGTTAATATTTTATATCATCTTTACATCTTAATCTTTAATCTTATATCATCTTTTATTTATGTATAGAAATAATAGATCTTGTAGTTTTTTTTTATCATCTTAGTTTAATTAAATTCGCAGCTTATATGGGTTTAATGGTAGCTTTTAAGATCCTTGGAATAAGTCCTTGTAGCTTATAGAGGTGAAAAGCTTAAAACCTATTTTTCTTTTCGTGTTTTTTTTTATTTATTAAATTTTCGTGGCAAAGATCTAAAATAAAAAAAGATTAAATTTCGTGGCATAAATCTATAAAAAATATAATTTTTCGTGGCCCTTTTGATCTATTATGGATTTATTGTGGCTTTTAAGATCCTTGGAATAAGCCTTGGTAGCTTATAGAGGTGAAAAGTCTAAAATCCATTTTTGCTTATTATTATTTTTATTAAATTCGTGGGCTTATTTAGCTTATAGGTAAGATTAGCTTATTTTGATTCAAGTATTTAATATAACTTGAGTTTTTTTTTTCATCTCAAATTTGAATAAACTTTTGTAGTTTATTTTGATTTGTGGTTGAATAAGCTTGTGCCAATAAAGCTTATCAATAGCTTTTTGATTTGTGGCTTGCATTTTTTTTTCTTTTTAATTTATTATAGTAAATTTTAATTTTTTCTTGTTTTTTTTAAAAAACCAATTAAGTTAACTAATAACTTTTTTTTGGTTGAATCAGTAGAATAAGCTCCATGTTTGGTTAATGCTTTTCTAAAGCTTAACTATATTAGCTTATTTTATCACGTAGCATTTCGATAAATCATATAAGCAAAAGGTTCTAGGCTTATACTCAAAATCCCTTTGTTGCCTTTCTTGAAAATAAGTCCCTAGCCTTGAAAGGATAAGCCGAGTTTTGGAAGAGTAGCACCTAGGGCTTGTGATATTATGGTTATCCTTACTAGCTATAAGCTAGAGCGTAGACTAGAGCTCTATGGAGCATAGCCTTGTTTTTGCAAAGGCTTAAGGTGCACATCTCGTTCTTCCCTCATAATCTTTAATTTATTTTTAGTTAATGCTACATGTTTAAATATTTTCATTTTGTAGATTTAATTAGTTAAGTTTTTTTAAAGAAAAAGAAAATTAATTACGGTTTTTTAAGTCTATTTAAAACTCACGGTTAAATTTTTAGACTCACGTTTAATTTCTTTTTGCAAAGTTTATTTTTGTTATTTACTCCTTTGTACAAGAAAAGATACAGTACAACGAAAAGAAAGAAAAATGAAATCTAGCCACTGTATGTTTTGAAATATTGTATTTTTTTATTTAAACAAAAAGAAGTTACGTTTTAAATTTTGTTTTCTTAAAAAAAATCTATTTGTTCTTGTTTGTAGCTTACTGTATAACGAAAAAGAAAAAAATAAAGCTACTATTGTTGAAACTTAGGTGTTGGTACTACTTGTTTGCTACTGAAACTATTGTTAAATTTGGACTGCCTTTTGATTTCTAACTGTCTGTTTGTTTATTAAACTGCCTGCTGTTTTGTGGACTGTTAACTGCAAATTTGAACTGTATGATTATATTCGAACTGTCTGATGTTAGGTTAAAAAACTGTCTGCACGTTTTTGATATGTTTCTGAGTTATAAACTACTGCTGCCTGTATTGAACTGTCTGCTGAGTGTATTGAATTGCCTGCTTGCATTTTATACTGTCTAATTACACGCGAAGTGTCTGTTTATATTCGAACTGTTTATTTTTTCTATTTTGAAGTGCTGGGCTGTTTGAATTGTTGTGAAAGAACTTTTAGTTTCATTTATAGTTTTATTTAAATTTGAGTTTTTAAAATCTATTTTTATTGTTTTTTTAATAAATTTAATTTGTTTTTTTATTAAGTCACTTTTGCAAAATTAGTTTAATTTGTAAGTTTAATTATTTGTCATTTACTTGTTTTTGTCTTATATATTCCAAAGCCATAAATAATACCTCTTTTTGTTATTTAGCATCCGAAAACGATTCGATAATTAAAATTCTCCCCTCGCCTGTGAAATACGATATTAGCACATTTTCCCTAAAGTTGTTAAACATAAATACTACAATCAATTTTTGGCGCCGCTGCCGGGGATATTTTTATTGTTTATTAGATGGCTTCTCCGGTTACGTCCAAATCCCCATTGATCCTAGAGATCAAGAGAATACCACTTTCACTTGTCTCTATGGAACTTTTGCCTATCGAAGAATGCCCTTTGGTCTTTGTAATGCATCAGGTACCTTTCAACGTTGTATGATGGCAATGTTTCATGACATGATTGAAAAAACGATGGAAGTTTTTATGGATGACTTTTCGGTTTTTTGAAAATCTTTTGTCGTGTTTAAATAATTTGGAGAAAATGCTTAAAAGATGTGAAGAAACTAACTTGGTACTTAATTGGGAAAAATGTCATTTTATGTGCAATGAAGGAATTGTTTTGGGTCATAAAATTTCTAAAAGTGGAATTGAAGTCGACAAGTCGAAAATTGATGTAATTGCTAAATTGCCTTATCCGTCTACTGTCAAAGGGGTTAGAAGTTTTTTAGAACATGCGAGATTTTATTCAAGATTTTTCTAAAACGCGAGACCAATGACCCATCTTCTTGAAAAAGATACTCCTTTCATGTTTTCCGATGATTGCATCATGGATTTCAATACCCTCAAACGGAAGCTTACCGAAGATCCAATTTTGGTTGCTCCAAATTGGGATTCGCCCTTTGAAGTCATGTGCGATGCAAGTGATTTTGCCATAGGGGCGGTTTTAGGGCAACGTAGGGGTAAACACTTCTTACCGATTCATTACGCAAGTAAAACAATGAATGATGCTCAATCTCATTACACTACTACCGAGAAAGAGTTATTAGCCGTTGTCTATGCTTTCAAAAAAGTTTCGATCGTATCTCGTTTTGTCCAAAACCGTTGTCTACACCGATCATTCCGCCTTGAAATACCTCTTCAACAAACAAGACGCAAAGCCTAGGTTACTTCGATGGATCCTCCTTTTACAAGAATTTGATGTCACAATCCGTGATAAAAAAAGGAGCGGAGAACCTAGTGGCCGATCATTTAAGTCATCTTTAAAGTCCTCATCAAAGTGATCTCGAGACCAAGGAAATAACTGAAACATTTCCTCTCGAGACATTTTCTCTCATTTCTTGTTTGGAAAATTCAAGAACCCCATGGTTTGCGGACTTTGCAAATTACCATGCGGGGAAATTCATCATCAAAGGGATGTCGTCCCAACAAAAACGAAAGTTTTTAAAGACGTTCAATACTATTTCTGGGACGACCCCTATTTGTTTCGCATTTGTGCCGATCAAGTCATTCGACGTTGTGTATTCGGAGAGGAAGCCATTTCTATCCCCAAAGCTTGCCATGAAGGACCCACCGGTGGCCATCATGGACCGAATTACACCGCTAATAAAATCTTTGATGCGGGTTTCTTTTGGCCGACTATCTATCGTGATGCACATGACTTCGTTAAGTCATGTGACTCTTGTCAATGCCAAGGAAAAATCTCTCAACGTGATGAGATTCCTCAAAACGCGATTCAAGTTTGTGAAATCTTCGACATATGGGGTATAGACTTTATGGGACCATTACCGTCTTCTCAAGGAAATAAGTATATCCTCGTTGCCGTTGATTATCTTTCTAAGTGGGTGGAAGCAAAGGCTCTCCCCACTAACGATGCCCGAGTCACCATTAAGTTTTTAAAGCAACTTTTTGCTCGTTTTCGCACACCGCGTGCCATCATTAGTGATCGTGGCACCCATATTTGCAACAAACAATCGATAAAGTGTTGAAAAAATATGGTGTCACCCACCGATTGTCTACGACCTACCACCCACAAACGAGTGGCCAAGTGTAGGTCTCAAATCGTGCTTTAAAAAGAATTTTGGAAAGGTCAATTGGGGAAAATCGAACCTTGTGGTCTGATAAACTCGATGATGCTTTATGGGCTTTCCGCATCGCTTATAAGACACCCATTGGGTGCACTCCTTATAAGTTGGTCTACGGTAAATCATGTCACTTGCCCATTGAATTGGAGCATAAGGCATATTGGGACTTAAAGCACCCTAATTTTGACTTGAAAACCGCGGGAGATCATCGTTAGATTCAACTAAACGAATTAAATGAATTACGTGATCAAGCTTATGAAAATACTTTAATCTACAAAGATAAAACCAAAAAGATCCATGATGCCAAAATAAAAGAGTGATAGTTTAATATTGGTGATCGTGTTCTTCTTTTCAATTCTCGACTTAAGATATTTTTCGGCAACCTTAAATCCCATTGGATGGGACCATTCACCGTTACCCAAGTTTTTCCTTATGGGACCGTCGAGCTAGCTCAAAATGATGGACCTGATTTTAAGGTGAATGGTCATAGACTTAAACACTACTTTGGCGGGGAAATTCCTTCAATGGTTGCCCCCGACCTCCAAACCTTCCCCAATGACAATTAAATTGTGGGGATCGAGTCGAGTCCGGGACTCGATAAATAAAAACGAGGCTCCTCTTGGGAGGAAAGACCCTTGCCTATCCTTTTAATTTTCTTTTTCTTTTCAATAATAAAATTTTCTTTTTAATTACGGCAATAAGAATATGCGTCAACATTAAGACGTGCATCGATTTTAGTCTTTCAATGACACTCATCGTTATTCTTTTTGCCAACATTACTTTTTTTTTAAAACCTACTCTCTTCTTTTTTCTCTTTTCTCATTTATGATATCGGGAATACGCGTATCACTCATGATACGTGCAAGGATCTTGCTTTAAAATATGATCATGATCATTATTCCCTTTGCCAAAGGCTTTCTTTTCCCTCCGAAAGTAAGGATAAAATTATTGAGCTCAACATTGCACTTAGTTGAGACAATTTTCCATCTCAACATTACACTTCGTTGAGGTAGTCCTTATTTTTCGTCTTCGGGACCATAAGTCGGCCTTACACTTTTATGCCGACATTGCACGAGGTCCTTACTTTATGTCTTTCCCGATCATTTCAAAAAGATCCGTTCGCGAATCTTGAGAAACCCGAGGGCCGAGTCGCGCCGACGACTCGACAAACAAAAGCGAAGCACTTGCCTTTAAGAGTGCGGTCGGTTTCTATCTTCTTTCTATTTTCTTTGTGGCCCAGATTTTAAGATAATGTCTTACGGTGAGGTGCGCCTCTATCATTGTTTGCTTTGTTTTGGTTGTGCATGTATTCTTTAGGTTTCCCATGGGCTAGGAGACTCTCGTGTCCGTCCAATTTTCCGTTTCGATCTTGAGCTCAATGTGGATGACACAATGAATGATGATATACTTTTGCTAACGCTAACCATATTTTGCACATTTTTTTTCTAAAAATTGCTTTTTGGTGTGCGTAATACCCTTTCCATACTAGGATTTTTCATTCGACTCTTTGAATCTAGTGTGGGGGGTTTTACCTCATATGTAGAAACATTCTGGACAATGTTTAGTCTTAGTGTAAGGGGGTATCTATCGATATACTTTCCTTTGTTCGTTACCTACGTACACCGCTTTTTCTTTTAATGTACATAAAATAGCATACTTTAAAAAAAATTCCTTTTCGTAAGTGTTTTTCACACAAATATAGGCCTTCCGCTAGTGAGAATAAGAGTAATTTTTTACTTGACCGAGCATTGCAAGGCTAAGTATTCAAGAGTCTCTTTAATTAGAGGTCTTTATATAGTGAAGAGCAAGAGATGATAGAGTTATTATAAGTTATCATGCTAAACATAGAATATTCCATATTCTTTCAAAAACCCATGTATTTCAGTTGTGGCTTTTTCTCCCATAAAATCAATGAATGTGTATATAAATTGCTAATAAATAAGTTTTAACGCCTTAATTCCATTATTTTTAATTTTTAGCCTTTTCTTTTTGCTTCCATGTAATTAAATTGAGTACACATTAAGGAGTGCCAGCGTTGTGGACTTCCGACTAAGGTGGCTCATAACCACTAAGTAGGAGGTATTCAGACCATGAGATTACAAAATTTGGCCTACTATATGTATCACAAAAATAAAATAAAATAAAAACATATTCTTTAGGAGCCTTCGGGTTAGGGACATGTAGCACTAGCCTTGTCATTTGAGCCTTAGGGTGTATGGCATGGTGAAATATTTAATAAAAATTGCTTCATCATTATTTCAGGAGCCTTAGGGTGTGGAGTGATGATGAATGTCAATTACCTTGTTTATGGTTCAAGGAGCCTTAGGGTGTGGATCATAGATAATGAGCACTTTTACATCTTAAAGAGCCTAAGGGTATACGATGTAAATGTTGCTAACTTCATTTAAAAGTCTAAATGACTTTGGAGGATTAATTTTTTTAAGTAGTACTAAATCGCCAAATTTTGAATCCGAGAATTTATTCTCTAAATCGTGTTAAATCAATCCTTTTTGTGGACTTAATTTTTTTGACATCGTTGCTTTTAGTAAAGGTTAAGGGTTAATATCTTGTAATTATACCGGTCTTACTTATTTTCGGACTTAAGATCTATCAAATATGCCAATATGAATCTTCGGAATCATGACAAATGTTAATGATAAAATCTTTAGATACAAACATTTATTACGAATGTGGGGAGATCAACTATTACATCATTGAGGTATGTGAGTAGTGTTAGCATTGTGACTTATAATTAACAATGATCTTATTTTTACGCTTGGCATGGAATGTGTGAAAAGTCAAGGATGACGAATTTATCTCTATGAGGCATGAAAGTGTTCTTATTCTATGAACTTAAACGTCAAAATTATGATGAAGGAAATACATTATGTCATTTACACATTAGTAGTAAGTTAATTAATAAATGCTTTCAAGAAATGAAAAACATAGTTGCTATGATACTATATTCTAGCATTGCGTAGGGACACGACAATGGTTTAGTGGGAGGGTGTTGATGTGAATCTTAGTACACATCTTTATTCCTTGTAAAACGGTCTTTACATGTTTAAATATTATCATTATTTTGAAAATATATGTGTGTTTGTTGTTAATATGTGTGTAGGTACATAATCAAGAAAACTCAAGACGAAAGATCAAGAAACGGCAAAATGGACACGAGATTAGAAGAAATGCATAAGACCGAAGCCGAAATTGTATTTATCGAAATCAAATCGAATCAACTTGACAAAGTTTGAAGATTTTTCAAGAAGTCATAGTCAAGACCCGAGCCTAATTGTGGGAAGATGACAAAAAAATCAAGTTCGACAATGTTTTTATATTTTAATGGGCCGACCCAACACCAATTAAATGGGTCGGACCGACCCATTAATGCCATGAACAAATGGACGCAGCACCCATTTAACTATTTCCTTTTATGAAAATGCAAATGAAAAGAAATGAAGGCAACATATGAAATGAAATTGAGGCCCACGTTTAAATAAAATTGAATTAGAGCAAGGCCCACCAAAAGAATGAAATGGACGGAAATAATATGTGACGCAGGCCCATAACGAAGAAATAGAGACGGAAGGAAAAAAGTGAAGCCCATGACAGCCCAGCAAAGTTTATTTTAAAGTTTAAATAGAGCTAGGGTTTTATCATTTTCACATAGTTGTAGTGTGTATTTTTAATTTAGGGTTTCATCACTTATAAGATGAGCCTCCTTTTTTTCATGTCTAAAAAATATATTTATTTTCCCAAGTTTTGTAATGAGATATGTTTTATCATTTATGAAATCTTAGTTAATCTTTTATATCATCTTTACATCATAATATTTAATCTTATATCATCTTTTATTTATGTTTAGAAATAATAGATCTTGTAGTTTTTTTTATCATCTTAGTTTAATTAAATTAGTATCTTATATGGGTTTAATGGTAGCTCTTAAGATCCTTGGAATAAGCCCTTGTAGCTTATAGAGGTAGAAAGCTTAAAACCTATTTTTCTTTTCGTGTTTTATTTATTTACTAAGTTTTTGTGGCAAAGATCTAAAATAAAAAAAGATTCAATTTTCGTGGCATAATCTATAAAAAATATTAATTTTTCTTGGCCCTTTTGATCTGTTATGGATTTATTGTGGCTTTTAAGATCCTTAGAACAAGCCTTGGTAGCTTATAGAAGTGAAAAGTCTAAAATCCATTTTTGCTTATTATTATTTTTATTAAATTCGTGGGCTTATTTAGCTTATAGGTAAGATTAGCTTATTTTGATTCAAGTATTTAATATAAGTTGAGTTTTTTTTTCATCTCAAATTTGAATAACTTTTGTAGTTTATTTTGATTTGTGGGTGAATAAGCTTGTGTCAACAAAGCTTATCAATAGCTTTTTGATTTGTGGCTTAAATCTTTTTTTTTTCTTTTTTAATTTATTTTAGTAAATTTTAATTTTTTCTTGTTTTAAAAAAAAACAATTAAGTTAACTAATAACTTTTTTTGGTTGAATCATTAGAATAAGCTCCATGTTTGGTTAATGCTTTTCTATAGCTTAACTATTAGCTTATTTTATGACGTAGCATTTCGATAAATCTTCTAGGCTTATACTCAAAGTCTTTTTGTTGTCTTTCTTGAAAATAAGTCCCTAGCCTTGAAAGGATAAGCGAGTTTTGGAAGAGTAGCACATAGGGCTTGTGCTATTATGGTTATCCTTACTAGCTATAAGTTAGAGCGTACACTATAGCTCTATGGAGCATAGCCTTGTTTTTGCAAAGGCTTAAGGTGCACATCTCGTTCTTCCCTCATAATCTTTAATTTATTTTTAGTTAATGCTACATGTATAAATGTTTTTTTTTGTAGATTTAATTAGTTTATATTAAATTTATGTTTTTTTTTAAAAAGGAAAAAGAAAATTGATTACGGTTTTTTAGGTCTATTTAAAACTCACGGTTAAATTTTTAGACTCACGTTTAATTTCTTTTTGCAAAGTTTATTTTTGTTATTTACTCCTTTGGACAAGAAAAGATATTGTACAACGAAAAGAAAGAAAAATGAAATCTAGCCACTATATGTTTTGAAATCTTGTATTTTTTATTTAAACAAAAAGAAGTTACGTTTTAAATTTTGTTTTCTAAAAAAAATCTATTTGTTCTTGTTTGTAGCTTACTGTATAACGAAAAAGAAAAAAACTGAAGCTACTATTGTTGAAACTTAGGTGTTGGTACTAATTGTTTGCTACTGCAACTATTGTTAAATTTGGACGGCTTTCTGATTTCGAACTGTCTGTTTGTTTATTAAACTGCCTGCTGTTTTGTGGACTGTTAACTGCAAATTTGAACTGTCTGATTATATTTGAACTGTCTGATGTTAGGTTAAAAAATTGTCTGCACGTTTTTGAACTGTTTCTGAGTTATAAGCTACTGCTGCTTGTATTGAAATGTCTGCTGACTGTATTGAATTGCCTGCTTGCATTTTAAACTGTCTAATTACATGCGAACTGTCTGCTTATATTCGAACTGTTTTTTTTTTCTATTGCGAACTGCTGGGCTGTTTGAATTGTTGTGAAAGAACTTTTGGTTGCATTTATAGTTTTATTTAAATTTGAGTTTTTAAAATCTATTTTTATTGTTTTTGTTTTAATAAATTTAATTAGTTTTTTTTATTAAGTCACTTTTGCAAAATTAGTTTAATTTGTAAGTTTAATTATTCGTCATTTACTTGTTTTTGTGTTATATATTCTAAAGTCTTAAATAATACATCTCTTTGTTATTTAGCATCCGAAAACGATTCGATAATTCAAATTCTCTCCTCGCCCGTGGAATACGATATTAGCACATTTTTCCTAAAGTGTGTTAAACATAAATGCTACAATCAAAATTTCTAAGCTAAAGATGTAATAAAACCCAAGAACTGTAATCTACATGAAATAATGAGTTAAAATCCATTTCAAAAGCTATAAATATGTAAATATAATTTTATTATGATTACAAATATTTTTATAAACTTTGTTTTAAGTTTCTAGATCATTTTGCATAAATTTGAGCTAGTTATGTAATTTTAAACAAGTCCAGGGACTAATTCTATCATTTTTGAAACTATAAACATTTTGGGCCAAAAGTGTCATTTTAATAAAGTTAAAACAATAAGGATTAATTTTGTAAAGTTTGAAACCTTGACGTTAATATTAGAAGGTTGAAATTGTAAATACTTAAACTATATATTTAAAGGGCTAAAAGTGTAGTTAAGCTAAACTTATAACTAAAAGGATTGAAAATGTAAATACTCCAAACTTATAAAATCTAAGGATAATTTTTTCATTTATAAATCATGATGGATCTAAAATATATTACGAAGACGTTTTCTAAAGATTATATAAAATAAAAGGGTCATTTTTGCCAACTTTGATACAAGGGTATAAAGTGTGTATTATGTAATGTAAAGATACTATACTTATCATTTGAAGAAAGTAATAAACATGCCATGTTAGTAGGGAGCTTCATATTAAGATGTTCCATCTCGATATTATGTCTTGGATGAGTGGTTGGGTTTACCAATTAAAGTGCTCTCGCTCCTCAAACGTTTATAGAATGGCTTCTGAAGTATGATGACCCGAACAATGGTATGATATTTTAATAGTCTATGAACCTTAGTCAATATCACAAAAGAATACTTAAAACTCTTAAATGAAGATAAATACAGATATATAAATATATGCATATATGTTGACCCAGGGTTATGAGACCAAGTTGTTTGTATGTGAATGAAATATATCTGATGCAACTCAGACTTTATGGACACCAGGTGAGTTCATAGCCGCGAGGATTATACTCCTTTTTGTTTCATAAATGTGTTATGTGAATCTCAGGACGAGATTTCTATAAGGAGTGGAGACTGTGACAAACCTGAAATTTCACATCTATGTTACGTGTTATGATTGTATGACAATGAAAATTCATAGAAATTTTTGCTTCTGTGCCTTACTTGGTAAGATGAATGGGTTCTCACAACCATAGCTGCCACTTCAACATATTCCTATATCTTGTAAATACAATGTATCTATCAAGCCTATGTTCGAATAGTAATTTTATAAGTACAATGTTGTTAAGAACATCTCAAATATAACTATGATGCCTTAAAATCTTTGGAAACCCTAGAAACTCTATTAATGAGTTATAAACTCAAGTTTGTATAAAGTGTGAATGTACAACACTTATTAATAATTAATCAAGGCTTATATACAGGTTATATACTATCTTTAGAAGTAATATTTAATCCTAGAACACTAAGTAAAAACCATTTAAAGCTAAGTACAAGAATTAAGACCTAGTGACCAAGATTAGCACCTAGAATCCACTTCACAAGGAATTAGAGCCTAATGTTTTGCAGCAGATTACAAAAATCAACTAGGTATCATATTAAGATTATAATTTCATTTCAAGTTAGGTTACAACTTACTAATGCACAAAGTACAACTTTTTAAAGCATGAAATTCTAATTAAGCATATTTCCTCAGGGGATATGATTACCCTATATAACCTATCAAAATAAGTGTGTAGACTCTTTAGAAACCTTAGACATAATATATAAGACCCAGAGTAAGCCAAGACAAGGATGTAAACACAAAAAATCCAAGATACAAGTCACTTAGGCATAGTAACCTAAAAATCTCTATATTACCCAATTCACTAAGAATCAATACATAGTATTTTATAATGAGTTTACAAACTTCAATAGCATTACATTTAAGTCATAATATCATCTTAATATAAGGTAAAAACACCCTAATGCACAAGGTACAACATTTCAATGCATGACTTATAAATTAGGTTAAAATAGGTATTTCCACACTTTAGACATTTTACCTAAATAACTTATCAAACCAAGTGTAGGAACTCGTTGGAAACCTTAAACACAACGTTTCAGATATAAATTAAGTTTTCATCAGTAGATAAAGTAAGAATTATGGATTTAATAAGGATTGAACCCTAAATCACTAGAATCACTAATCCGGCTTGTTTTTCTTCCTAATTTCACTTCAAACCTAGATTAAGCTTCAAACCAAGGATCTAAACTTCCTAATTACGATGTATAAACCCTAATTACATCCTTATCCATCAATAATCACTTTCCTAAACCCTTAATTACAAGAATTACAAAGTTACCAAGTTACAAGCCCTAGTTATTGATTCACCTAGGTTTTTGCCTCTAAAACACATTCAAATGAGTTTCTTTCCTTATTTCAAATTCAAAACCATATATTATGATAGTTTTAGATATTGTCCAAGTAGGTGAATCTCCTACTTGTAGATGAAACCTAGCATACTTATCCTCTCCTTGTCGTGACCTAATTTCCACCATAAACCATGGATAAACTTGAATCTAGCTTGCATGAATCATATCCTATACCTCCTTTGTCACTCCTAGAATCCCTTAGTCACTTATATACTATTCTTAGACGTTGCTAAGCCTTACTTGTAGGTTAAGTGTTGAAAATGGTATAAATAGGAGCCTTATGCTTCATTTCTAAATCATCCTTCATTTTCACATCTAAAAACATTCACCTTCTATTCTTACACCATAATTGAAGTACCAATATGTCCCTAAGATCAGTAGCAAGTTGAAGAAGAAGTTCCAAGAGTTCTTGAAGAGTTTTGAAGAAGATATAGTTTACATGTCTCATTAGAAACCTTAGATTCCCGATTCTCTTGTTTGTAAGTATCCACCATGTTAAATAAGCTATTTTAATGTTATAAGTCTTTAATAATCTTAGTTATAATCTAAAAATATATTCCAATAAGCCTTGGTTCATGTAATCATCTAAAATGGAATTTCTAAGCTAAAGATGTAATAAAACCCTAGGATTGTAGTCTATATGAAATATGAGTTAAAATCCATTTCAAAAGCTATAGATCTGTAAAAGTAATGTTATTATGATTATAAATACGTTTATAAACTTTGTTTTAAGTTTCTAGATCATTTTGTACAAATTTGAGCTTGTTATGTAATTTTAAACAAGTTTAGGGACTAATTTTGTCATTTCTTAAACTATAAACATTTTGGGCTAAAAGTATCATTTTACTAAAGTTTAAACAATAACTATTGATATAGTAAAGTTTGAAACATTGATGTTAATATTAGAAGGTTGAAATTGTGAATGGAAACTATATACTCAAAGGGCTAAAAGTGTAATTAAGCTAAACTTATAACTAAAAAGGTTGAAAATGTAAATATTCCAAACTTATAAACTCTGAGGATCATTTTTTTCATTTATAAAATATATAATGAAAGGTGTTTTCTAAAGATTATATAAACTAAAAGGGTTATTTTGCCAACTTTGAAACTAAAGGGTATAAAGTGTATATTATGTAAAGTAAAGACACTATAATTGGCATTAGAATAAAGTAATGAACATGTCATGTTAGTATGGAGTTTCATATTAAGATGTTCCATCTCGATATTACATCTTGACTGAGTGGTTGGGTTTACGATTTAAAGTGCCACCGCTCCTCAAACGTTTATAGAATGACTTCTAAAGTATGATGGCCCGAACAATGATGTGATATTTTAATAGTTTGTGAACCTTAGTAAATATTACAAAAGAATACTTAAAACTTGGAAATAAAGATAAAGACTTGATATATAAATATATGCATATGTGTTGACCTAGGGTTCCGAGACCAAGTTGTTTGTATGTGAATGAAATATATCTGATGCAAATCAGACTTTATGGACACCAGGTGCGTTCATAGCCTCACTAAGTTAACTACTTTGTAGATGATTTGAAAACCCATGAGGGGGATATATGCTGAAATTGGAATACAAGCATTTTTCGTATGCTTCCATGATATGTTTATTGACATTATGTTTACAGTTGCCTTAAGTCCCTTTTTAATATTGGACCTTCAATCATTTCATAGAAAATAAGCGCTAATATTGTAAATAGTACTATTTAAGGACTGACATCCTCTGTCTGGGCAAGTCTCACTTGCTAGAGACTTAGTGGCCAAAAAAGCATACTTTATTTTGCAAACTCGGGATAGTTAGTAGACTACATGCGTAAGGGAAATTGTTGGTTACTGATTATGTCAAGTCGCGGGGTCATGATATTAGTGCAGTAAGATATTTATTTTTATGTGGGAAAATAACAACGTACCTCAATAAAGGATCTTGTATTCAGAATGGTTTTTAAACCTCTGAATTCACTCAACTTTTGTGTTGATTTTTAAGCATATATATCAGGTATTTGTGGCTGATAGCATGGAGCAGCACAAGGATGGAAAGGGAAGGCACGAGCTTGAAATTATTGTCATAGATTTTAGGAAACTCATGTTGTAAAACTCTAATTTTGGATGATAAATAAATAAAGTTGATTTAAACACTCTTTTAAGTTGGTTTCTATCATTGTGATTTTGTGTTCCATAAGTAATACCCCAGATTAATGTTCTACCGCGTTATATAAAAATGGGGGTGTTACAATAGGCTCAGATAGGGCAACATTTAACATAAAGATGACACACCAACTATGGCTGCAACCCCAACTGGTTGTCCTACAAAGATACATGCAATCTCAGCTTTAACCGGCACCATGAACACCATCACAACCAAATCTATAATCTCTGCCATTCTAAAGCAAGCATCGATGTCACACTACCTGACTGCAACCCGGAGGTTGCCCTTCCAAGAGTATATTATCAGCCACATCCATAACCTTTGGGAAAACAAAGGTCCACACGGCATGACTGCAACACGCAAGTTGCCCTGGCAAGACCACCTTGGCTGCAAACACAACAAGATGGCTACGCCAAGGTATATGTCATCCAGTGTTAACCCATGGCTGTATATATTTTATTCTGAGTACTGAATACCCCCTTACAATATATTTCACTAACGCTTTTCGAATGAGTAAAATCAAGAAACTCCCAAATGTATCCAACCGATCCATAACGCCACACACCACATAGGGCGGCAACGAAGAAACCGGCCTAGATATCCGAATAAAACTATAATATATCTCAACCTGTAGCAGACACCTCAATAAAAAGGCAAATGAGGCAAAGAGAAAGACTGCAAGCAAAAAAAGTATATTTTATACGTTTTGTTTGCAAATATGTGTTCAATCTGTTGCGCAATGTTTTGCCTGCGTTTACAGAAGCTTGAGGCCGCCAAGGCAACTATAAGCCGACAACGAACTTTACAATCACATAACATAGCTTCACACAACGAATACACATATTACAATATTACCGCGCCAACCCAAAATACTTATAAAATAACCACAAACCATACATCCCAAGACAACATTGTTCTAAGTACACATGCGTTCATTTTTCACATAGAACAATTCTCAAGATACCGACAAACGTAACCACGCATACAACATATAATTGTCACAAAAACCAAAACAATATGAAAAACCAAATAAAAGCACACGTTTTAACACTTAGAACAGCTAAACAGATAGCAGGCTAACACAAACATAATCTAAATTACATTAGACAAACACATTATCAACATCCCTAGATCTAAAATAGCAACAACAAACAAACATTAACCAATTGTTAGTTAACCACATTAGTCATAACACATAATCATAACCATGACCAAATCGAATTCAAAACTAAATACATTACACGCAACACATATTCATAACCATAGAGGTATACAAAGTAAACATGACAGAGAAGAAGATTGTTAACAATTTTAAAAAATATAATATGCAAATCCAAGTACACCACATGGTACATACCCACCACCTAAAAAATAGGTATAGTGGGACACTGCATGGGACATAAATCAATTGCCCCCAAAGCTACAGTCAACCAATCAACAACGCCACACACCATAACCATAACCAACCATCAAGAACGCCACACACCATAATCATCGACAACAAAGAGGTCGACATCAACGATAAAGCCACCAGATAAACAACGCCGCACACCATAGAGGGTGGAAACGAAGCGATCAACAACTTTTCATATGCCTAAAAATAAATAATACCTAAATCCAACTACAACACATGTTATATACCCACCACCTAAATAAATTAGAAAATGGAAAACACTGAGTACAAAGGCGAGTGAAGCAAAGAAAAACGACATCAGCGGTAAAGGCACCGAATCAACAATGCCACACACTACAGATGGCGACAACAAAGTCATCAACAACTTTCTAGATGCCAAAAAAGAAATAATACACAACTCCAACTACATCACACGTTATATACCTACCACTTAAAAATAAAAGACGTGGAAGACATGTGTAACACAAGTCTGAGTACAAAGGCGAGCGAAGCAAAGGGAAGAACTACGCAACACTCAAGCGATTATTTTATAAGTTTTTTTGCGAGACATGGTTTAGCAAAGCGCATGAACGAAATCCTATATGAGGGGTGCTTTCAGCGCCAACAATAAAATATATTATACGGATGTTAAAAAACGTGTTACTAAAATAGACCACAGATAAATGTGTCAAAAAAAACATAATAAATGTGTCACAAAATGGACCATAGATAAATGTATCACAAAAATCTACTATACGAGCAAATTTCATTGCTCTCCTTTTAAATTTGCTCGTTGTGTTATTTTAGAATTGAAATGAAAGGTTGGTATAGTGACACGTGGCATGGAGAGCAAATTAGTTTGCTCTCTTTAAATTTTCCTGCCTTCCATCTTAGGTTATTTTATTAAATGTTTCTTTAGTCAAGTTGACACGTGCCATGGAGAGCAGATTTTTTGTTCTCTGTAAATTTGCTCGTGCACCTTAACTAAAAAGATGTAAAAGAAGTGACATGTGGGGCCATGGAGAGCAAAGTATTTTGCTCTCTCAAAGATTGCTCACCCTAATTAATTAGAAAGACAAATAAGAAGGTGACACTGTTGGAAAATGTTTTGCAAAATATGGTTTTTGCAATACTTTGGACATAATTTTATATATGTATATGTTATATATATTCGTAGTACTTAGTAGCTTTGCGTTCTCCTCGAAGAGAGCTTCGCAACGAGCTAAAGTATGTCCAATATGGAGTTAATATGAATGAGATATCGTGTCTCAAAGTGAGTCACGTGAAACACAATATTTGGAAAATATTTTGTCCCACATCGCTTGAAACATGAAATGAAAACATGTTTATAAGGGAATCCTAGTTTCTACCCTACAATATTCATTTGTGGGTTTTTACTCCCACGCCTACGCGCGCGCAGGGGGGGGGTGCAGAAAGTGGGATTTCTAGGCCAAAAACGGGTTCAAAGCTACTGAACTTGTGCACGAGCGCGCGACCTGCGGACACGAATGCAGCTCCGAAAACTGGCTTGGGTGCGGGCAGATTTCGGTATCTTTTTTGCTGCGAATTCGATTTATTTTCCAGAGAATTCTGTACATCTATCTTAGGAATAGATACATAAGTTATTTACAGAATATTTTGTGTGTTAAAAAGATACAGAAAATATTCACAGAATATTTTTGTGTGTTAAAAAGACAGGAAATCTGTTTTAGTTATAACAGATTTTCCTGACTTTGGTATATATTTTTTCTTTGAGAACAAGTCAAGTTTTCAGTATAAATATAACCTCTTCTCATTCAGTTAAAGACATCAGAAAAACGCAGCTTTTCATACTCCATTACCAGACGATTTTTCCAGCAGTTCTCGATCAGAAACGCAGAAGGCTTCCGTGATCTTTCAGGCAAGTTTGTCTAGTCCGGCTGTACAACAGCTTTGGACGTTGTACCCTGGGAAACAGACGGCGAATCTGTTTTAAGGGAAGCGTGTTAAACACGTGCCTCGTCTTAGTTTTACTGCTTTCAATTTTATTTGTTATTTAATTCTGTTCTTTGTTTTCTGTTAATTTTATTATTGTTTTAATAAAAGTATACACCGTTTCCCACAGACACGTGGCATGGAGAGAAAATTATTTGGCTCTCTTTAATATTGCTCCCCCTGACATAGTGACATGTAGGGCTACGAAGAACAAATATTTGCTCTCTTAAACATTTGCTCTCTCTAATTAATTAGGAAGATAAATAAGAAGTCGAAACGTGGCATTGAGAGCAAATGACTTTGCTCTCTTATATATATTTTCTCGTCTAACAATAAAAAGTGACCAAAATTCGGCGATATAAGTATGTGCTTTTTAATCAATACGAGAAAAAGTGACCAAAAGTGGGCGAGCAAATTGCATAACGAGCAAGCGAATAAAGAACTTTCTCATATTATATTATTGTAATATTGGAAGCTGTGTCATTTGGAAACAAAGTTTATAGCGAGCAAACGAGCAAATTATTGTTTGCTCGATGTGTAGATTTTTGTAAAGTGAAAAAATAGTGTCAATTTTGGTTTTTGGTTTTTGGTTTGGAAAGTGTATTGCTTTAGTAATTGTCTTTTCATTAAAATGTATGAAATCATTAAAAAAAGGTAATGACTAAAAAGACGCATTTACAACATTGTTGTTCTTTTTTCAATTCAATGTCCTAAAAAATACATAAAATTTTATTAGGGGATGCTTGTGTATATATAAGGAATAGGAAAAAGAAAGATAAAGAATAAACTAATAAATATAATTGGAGGTTTTCATTTCAATACTGTTTCTTGGTTAACATGTTATTATATGCGACAATGTTGATTTTTTTGCATCTTTTACTAGATTAAAAAACAAAAAACGAATAACAAAACTTTTAGCATTTGTGGCCTTTAAAACATAAAAAATTTTATAAAATAAAATAATTATATTTTTTATAAAAAATAGAGGTTGGTGAAAAAAATTGGACCAATTAAAATGCTTGATTTTGACACTAAGCAAAATCATGCGATCTGATTGATAATAAGAAGTCAAAATTAAATCCAGTTTGGTTAAAATTGGAAAAATTCATTTAGAATGAAAAAAAAATATGTGTAAAAAACATTTAAAAAAAGTAGTTAGTTAAACTTTAGTGATTATATTTTAAATAATCTATATGCAATTAAGTGTAATTTATAAATTTCATATTTAAATAACTTTTAGAAATAAACAGATACCCCTTGAACTTTATAATCCTTATACTTTTGATTTTAAAAATAAAACATATATATTCTTCTAAATATATAACATATATGTTATTTTAAAAACCACAACATATATATATGCACATGATTATAAATATTAAATTTAAAGCACGAGCTATAAAGAAAATAAATAGACATGATATTACATAATACAACGAAACATATGTTTTTTTGTCGTTTTATGCTACCAAACACAAATAATGTCTAGAGAGAGATAACAAAATATGTATAAAATATCAATCAATATTAACACATCCTGGAAAAATTATGTAAAACACGTGTGTACAGGATGTTGTAACTATTTAATGATTAAGAAGTTGATATAACTTTACAGAAAATGTTAAAAACTACAAAATCATAAATTTATGAAATGTCACAATATTTGAAAATTTTGAAATATAATAACTGAATGGATTTTATATTACTTTACATGCAACAAAGTAAAAAAAGAAATAATTGTAGTGTATATTTAAAAGTAATTTTTTATAAATAAATTTTTTACTATGAAAAAGCAACTCGAACAAATATTCCGTACACGAAACAACAAATTATCAAATTATATTTTTATGACCGAGGCTATCTCCGATGCATATGCATGGCATACACATGATTGAGAAAAGAGCTAATTCCTGTAATGGCCATGTCCTCACTCTTGTAGACATTTTCTGACCAAACATAGTTGTCTTTCCTGCTATGGCCATGCTCTATCCAACATCTGCTCTACATATTCATGCGTCAACACGTGTTTTGCTCTACCGTCCTTTTTAGACCCACCATTCATTAGGCAAAAGTTACAAAACACCCTTTTATCCTTCTTTTTCACTATTTTTAAAAGTTCACCACCTTATCCAATGTTCCAACTATGATACCATTACTAGATTTCGTCGCGTCACCAGCAGATTCTGACGCGTAACCTTCCGGCCACCACTGGCGCCGACCGCCATCATCACAAAACCTCTCAAAACTAATCGATCTACTATATCTAATAACTTGACAGTTATAGAAGAACAAACAGTCCAATTTTAAATTATGATATATACCTGCTGCCATCAAACATATATGCCAAAGCCAATGCAGCCATGAAACGCGCCATAGTTGATGTAGATGAAGAACAAAGATTAACTAAAGTTGGCACTCCCCCATCTTTCACTATACGAAGAGCATTGTCTGGATTGAAAGCAAGATTCCAAAGAGCCCCAACAGCAGTTTCATGGACATCTTGATACTATAGGAACAATATAAGGATGACCAACTTTCGTATGTATAAAAATAACAACGAAAAATCACAAATCTCCATTAAGAAAATTATACAAATTATTTGGCTCATTTATTTCACTTTCTTTCCTCGAGAGTGGTTCCAATGTTGTCATCATGCAACAATTCGTGGACATATAAGTATGTTTGAGTGAGTCCCTATTACTTAATGTGTACGAGAATAAAAAAGAAGACCACGAAGTGTTCTAATTTTTGTTTTGGTTCCTCTGTTTCAGATTAGATGTTGTTTGTTTTTGGGGTGTTTGTTTTAGCTTATATAATGGGCTTATAAGCTTATTAGCTTATATAAGCTTATAAGTCGAAATCAAGTGTTTGGTTAAGCTTATGTACGTAGGCTTATAAGCTTATATAAGGGGTTTTTGGTAAGCCAAACATTTGCGGCTTTTATAAGGAATGGCGGGCTTATAGACCAATATTATATAAAAATACTTTTATACCCACATTTAATAACTACATCATTTAATATTTATTTGTTTTTTTGTCATTTTACTTTATTAATTTTAATAAGCTAAACCAAACACTAAACATGAGCTTATAAGCTTATATTATATAAGCCATAAATGTCTTACATAATATAAGCTAAGCTCAACTCATAAGCTTAACCAAACACCCTCTTTATAATAGGTGGATTTGATTATGAATGAGGTATGGAAGATATAAGGAGCTATGGGAGGCATGTGCTGGTCCACTAGTGGAAATTCCTAAATGAATCATGAATTGGAGCTATTGTAACAATTTAAGTCCAGTCACTGTTGATTATTGGGGGAGAAGATGAAGTGGTTAAATGGAAGTGTTATAATTTTGTTCCAAGAAGTAAAAGGATGAAGGAGATAAAGGGGTGTTTTTGTAACTTTTGTCTAATGATTGGTGGGCCTAAAAAAGATGGTAGAGCATAACACTTGTCAAACGCTGAGACAGGTAGAGCAAATCTGAGCAAAGCATGTCCATAGCAGGAAAGACAACTATGTTTGGTCCGAAAAGGTATACAAGGATGGGGACATGACCATAACAGGAATTTTCTCTTGAAAAAATAGGTGACTTATCATACTATCAATGCATTGTAGAATCTATACGTTAAATTGGTGTTCTTCTCTGCACATACGTACTATAATCTATTGATGTAGGACCAAGTTCTTTATTAAACTAATTAAATAATAAAAACATGCCCTTTCTCTTCCCACTTCACACATATATATATGCTTTTCTATTATTTTATATGTATAAAAAGTTAAGGGAAATGCTAAGAACAACCTTAAGGGCTCTCGATAACAACAACTTTTTAGTAAAATATGTTATATTTAAGACATGTTCCGAACATGCTCCACATTTTTCGTTAATATAACCAATGAGAAATGTGAATTGAATTTGTGTGTGCGAAATTATAAGAAGTTTTTAGTGATTTTATTTGGACATTTTATATTGTCTTAACATAAAGTTTTGAAAATAAGTGGTTACCAACAACCCTGAGGGTTACCGTTAGCAAAACCGAAAAGTTAAAAAGTAATCTAAGTTAGTACAAAGAATGTTGCATGTCATTTTACTTTACAAAGTTTATTCATTGAGGAACTTTTACGTAAGAAAGTTTAATACTAAGGTGTCACTTTATTGAACTTATAAAATGTGTATCCATGTGTTATGTACAAATGTACAATTTTAAGCGAAAGTTATGGGTGGTTAGATGGTTACAAGAAAGAAGAGGAATAAATTATCATTTGTCCCACCAATTAAACATGTAGACTTTTTTTTGTTTTTTTAGAAAAACATGATTCAAGAGACCCCAAACCACTTTTAGATAGATTAAACAAGATTTAAAGTAACAAAACAGATAAATAAAGCTAAGACTACCAGTGTTATTCATGTGTACTCCTATTATCTACATGATAATAGTTTTACAAATCAAAACATAAAAATAAAAGATCAAACTAGGGTTTCAAGATCAAGAACGAGAGAGAGAGAGAGTAACTGTGTGTTGAATAACACGCATATTGAATGAGCAGCGATACTATCAAGGTATGACAACCCTAAGAAGTAATAGACACAATCATGGGCTTTAGAGCCGTTGGAGCCATAGGCTGGATGACATGGGCTTATGAGTCCAAGAGAAGAATCATCATTCAGCAACAATAGTCCCTCCATCATAAACCAAAGTGCACAACAAGTCCAACTGGTAACTGAAAGCTTAAACATAAACATAATAAGTCCCTATGGTTAAGTATGGGTGACAAATTGAGTCATATATTTTAACATCCCCCCTTAATCTGACAATCCATACAAGTTAATCATGCCAAGTTTGTTAACAACTTTTGGTGCAAATCTGTTTCTAACCCTTTAGTAAGGATGTCTGCAATTTGATTTAAAGAATCTACCTTTTCAGTTTTAACAATACCACTTAATAATTTTTACCTTACAAAGTAAAGATCAATTTCAAGGTGCTTAGTTCTTTCATGAAAAACAGGGTTGGCTGCTATATTAATAGCAAAATTACTATCATAGTGAAGGGTAACTGGGAGCAGGTTTTCACACTACAAGTCTTTTAAGACTTTGAGTACCCAAACTACCTCACTGGTTACTGAGGCAAGAGCCATATACTCTTCCTCAGTAGATGACTTAGAGAGAGTGTTTTGTGTGTTGCTTTTCCAAGACACTAGGTTATCATTTATAAAAACACAATACCCAGTGACAAATTTTCTGGTAACAACACACTTAGCCCAATCAGCATTGGAATAAGCATTAAGAATCATACTAGATTTCCTTGTGAAGTGAATACCTAAACCTGGAGAGCTTTTAAGATATCTCTATATCTTAAAGGAAATTTTTAAATGAGAGTTCAAAGGATAATGCATGAACTGACTTAAAGAATGCACAACATAAGAAATGTCAGGCCTGGTGCTAGTAAGTAAATAAGCTTTCCCATGAGTTTCTGGTAATCAACAATATTAGCAAGAAAAGGGTCCTCATTGGTGGGCTCATTAGTGATAACAAGCTTAGATGGTAAGGGAGTCTTAGCAGGTTTATAAGCAAGCATGCCATATTTAGACAACAAGTCAAGCACATATTTTCTTTGATTTAAGCAAACACCATTGTCAGTGTCAACAAATTCAATTCCCAAAAAATACTTGAGCTTACCCAAATCTTCGATCAAAAACTTAGTTCTTAGAAAAACTTTAAACTTTTCTAACTCAACAGTGTTATTCCCAGTAATAGTGGTATCATCCACATACACAAGTAAGGCAAGAAAAACATCACCATAAGACTTAGTGTATAGAAAGTAATCTGATTTACTTTTAACAAAGCCATTTTCATTTAAAACAGAGGTGAGCTTAGCATTCCATTGTCTATGAGCTTGTTTAAGTCCATACAAGGATTTTTTAAGCCTACAGACCATGTTCTCACCCCTAGGAAGATATCCTTGGGGTGGTTTCATGTACACAGTCTCATCAAGATCACCATACAAGAAGGCATTGTTAATGTCAAGTTGAAAAACAGGCCAAGATTGAACAATGGAAAGATTAAGTAAACACCTAACAGTGACCATCTTAACAACAGGAGAAAAGGTCTCATCATAGTCTATTCCTTCCTTTTGACCAAAGCCTTGGGCAACAACCCTAGCCTTATACCTCTTAATCTCTCCACTAGACTTAAATTTCAATTTTCAAATCTATTTACAACCTAAGGCTTTCCTACCTTTAGGGAGCTCAACAATATCCCAAGTATCATTTTCTAGAAGAGGAGCTAGCTCAGAATTCATAGCATCAACCCAAAGATAATTCTGAGATGCTTCAAAAAATCTTTTTGGTTCACTCATTTTGTTAAGTTGAGTGACAAAACAAAAATTCTCTTTATTAAGTTTGGAATATCCAACAAATTTTTCAAGACCATACTTAAATTTTGAATTAACAACAAAATCATTGTAGTTTTTTTAGAAACACAGAAGGTGTGTTAGATCTTCTAAGGTTTTGAATTCCTTAAGCTGAAGTATTTGGATTTTAGTCCAAGGTTCCTTCAGACTCATTGCTTTCATCAAGTGTAGCAACCTCCTCTCCCAACCTAGCATTAGTGTTGTCACTAATATGGGCACTATCCCCAAGGATGGGAGAGTGTCCACCTTCAGTGTGTGACCCATTGTAACTATTCAGATAAGGTGTTACTCTCTCATCATCATTAGGAAGCTCAGGGTTATCATAATAAAAAAAGTTCAATAGATTTATGTCTTGAAAAATATTTAAGTTCTTATTATTATTGACATTAGTAACAAAGTCTTTAAAAGGAAATATGGTTTGAAAAAATTTAACATCTTTATAAACAAGAAAATGATTCCTATCAGGACTATAAACCCTATATCCCTTTTGAGAACTAGAATAACCCATCATAACACATTTTTTAAATATGTTAGCAAGCTTATCATGACTATTAAGAATAGTAGCAAAGCAAAGACAACCAAACATTCTAATATGAGAGAGACTAGGAAAATTATTGTAAATCATTTCAAAGGGGGTTTTTCCATTAAGCATAGAAGTGGGCAATCTGTTGATAAGATAAGTAGCAGTTAACACACACTCAGTCCAAAATCTAAGAGGAATTCCCCCTGAAACATAAGACATCTAGCAACATTTAGCAGATGTCTATGTCTCCTTTTTGCAATACCATTCTGTTGTGGGGTATATGCACAGGTAGTTTGGTGTATAATACCATTTTCATCACAAAAAAGTTTGAAATTTTGATTCACAAATTATGTGCCATTGTCACTTCTAAAAATCTTAACAGTACTTTTAAACTGAATTTAATCAAGTTGTAAAAGATTTGAATGTAAGACATGACTTCATCTTTAGTTTTTATAAGATATAACCAAACTGCCCTTGTATAGTCATCCACAACAGTCAAGAAATACTTGTGACCAGCGTAGTTGGCCACCTTATAAGGACCCCATAAATCTAAATGCACAACATCACCAAGTTTCTTAGTTTATATCACTTAAAGGAAATAATTTCCTAGTTTGCTTAGCTCTTTGACAGATTTCATAAAAAAAGGTTTTGTCATTTTTATCAATGTTTAAAGACTGTTTAAGAACATTAAGAGTAGGGTCAGCAGGGTGGCCAAGTCTACAATGCCAATCATAATGAGACAAAGAGCAGGTAACAAAACTGGTTTGGTTTCTACACTTAATACCTTCTGTATCTAAATAGTATAAACCACCACACTATTTACCAATCCCCAACACATTTTTCAGATTCAAATCCTGATTCACAAAGAAGTACTTATTCTCATAACAACAACAAATATTTTATTATCCTTAGCCACTTTATGAACAGAAATCAGGGTAACACAATACTCAAGTATAACCAGCACATCAACTAAAGTCAACCCATTAGGAAGTCTAAGATTACCAATTTTAGATATTACAGCCTCAGTTCCATTAGGGTGAACAACTTGGATTTTAAGATGAGAGATGTCAAAAAAATTTATCAAGTTCTTTATCACTATTGGTCATGTGTTGGTTTGCCCCAAAGTCAATTACATTCCCATTATAAGTCATACCAATTTTACAGCTTGTGTTGGAACAATAAAACTTGTTGAAATTATCATCAAAATTTTTACTAGAGTTGAAATATGTACATGCCATATTGGCTTGTACATTCTTTCCAGTTCCATTGTTATCCTTAATAAGAGAATGTAGAGTTGCCATTTGTTCATCAGAAAACCAGAAGCATAAGTAGAACCAACAGAGTTATTAGACACACTTTTCCTTTTAAATTTTTTCCCAGGTTTTTTTTCCAAAGTCATTGGGGTACCCAATGATCTTAAAACACCTGTCAATGGTGTGACCAATAGACCATTGTACCCACAGTTCTCACAACCAACTCAACATTAGAGGTAAAGTTAGGTCTAATAGCATTCTGATTGTTAGGTCTAAATCCAGTATTACTATTGTTAGGTCTGAAATTCCTATTGTTGCTATTATTAGGTCTGAAGTTACCACTATTAGTACTTTGAGTTCTTTGAAAATTGTTTCTAGCAGGCCCATTAGAAAGAAATACAGATGTCTGAGTCCTCTGAGAGGATCCAGCAAGAGTGCCAGAAGTAACCCTGTGAGATTCCTCACTAGAGATTATAGCATAGGCACCCTTGACATCTGAGAAGGTCTCTCTAAAGAGAATAGAACTCTTAATACTCATATAAGAATCATCAAGACCCATAGAAAATTATATAGTTTTCAACAATTGGTTATGCATTTTAAATTCACCAGCAGTAGAACACAAGCAATTAGGCAACTTAATCATAGCATTGATGTAGGTATTTTAGTCACTTGTGTTAGGAAAAAAAGTAACCTGGCAAGTATTAAGTATTACGATTTAGGAAAACCGTAAAACCGAATAAGTGCGAGTTCGTTCTTGAAGGAGGTGTATGTGTTATGTGCCAATATGTATAAAACAATGTTTGGATTAGTGATTGTTTTTTAGAGAGAAAGATTTGAATTTAAAGACGAATTATGCTAAAAATTATGCTACGAAGATAAAAACACGAAATCGTAAAACGTGACGAAAAAAGAAACTATCCTAAAAATTACCAAATTTTAAATCTAAGTTAAGAAAAATATAATTAAAATAAAAATGTAAACCAAAATTTCCAAAACTCTTTAAATTAATATATATTAAACTACGACGAAAATTTAAAACGTATACGTAAAAACGTAAAACGTGACGAAATTAAAATTTTTAACTAAAAATAAATTAAAAATCAAAATTAAGTCTAAAATAATATAAATAAGAATAAAAATTCAATAAATAAATTTTAAAACTTATTATCGATTTAATATTTAATTTTAAATGTTAATTAAAGCCTTAAAATTAAATAAAATCAACAAAAAGCCCAAAATATTAATTTATCAAACTAATATCTTACTTGTATTAATTAAAAACTAAAAATTATTTTCTACAATTTTTAATATTCTTTTTCTATTTTTAACTAGCTAAAAACACTTTTTAAATGAAAATAATCATAAAAAATAATAAAATAATGAGAAAAATAAAATTTATTTTCTAAAAATTCTATTTTAACTAAATTAACAAGGGAAAATGAAAAAGTTTGAAAGAACTAAAAAAATGGCTAAAAACAAAAGTACCCCAAAGTATTCCAAATTTGGAGTACTTATATGCTGTCCAATATGTCACCAGACAAAGGTGTCGTCCAAGATCAGTGTTATCCATCGGACAACACTAAAATCTAGGATATCGGACAACTATTTCATTAAGTTGCTGATGGGATTCTTGGAGCTCGTTTTTTTTGTTTTGAGCTTGTTTATTGATGTTTTTGGGCATAAACGGCACCCCCACAAGCATGGGCTTGTGGGGAGTCAAACTAAACACAAAAACACAAACACACAACAACAATTTAACACAAAATTCAACAATTTTGCAATCTTTAGAACAAGAACAAAGGCTGCTGGTTCTTTGCTGAGGTAGTGAATTTACAAGGCCAAATTAGACCACCATAAGTCTTCAAAAGCTCAATACCAGATAACCTAGGGCTAATCCTACCTCTAGACTACTTGTTTACCAAAAACTAATGCCCAAAACCAATATTAAACCCCAAAGGGTTGCTGATGTGATTGGTAGCAGAAAAAAAGGACAACTGGTTTTATAAAGTGCACAGTGGCTATTCTAAGGCAGTTAGGCAACTAAAAGCTAATAAACCATGGCTATCAGATATCTAAGTTCCAAATCCTATCCTAAACTAGCTATGGACCCTAATATTAATGGCTAAAAACACAAATTTACACCCCTAAAAACCTCACTGTGTGGACAGAGAGGTCATAACTGGTGTTTTGGTGCACAGAGAACTTCCAAAAGATGACTTACTTTACGAAAACAACCTCGCCAAGACCTTATATCAGCCAAACTGTATCTAAGCTATCCTAAATCTAACAATTGGGTCAAGTTTAATAGCTAAACTTCCAAAAATCAAGCCTAAAGGGGCTGCTGCGTAAGCAGACAGAGAAATGGGTATACTTCGCTGATTTTGGGAGCACTTAGGTGAATAACTAGCTATCTTCACTTGATTTGAGACACACTAACTCACATAATAATGGCGCACAACCCTAGGTTAGCCTCCAAACTAGCTATGAACCAAGTTTGAAGCCTAATGCATATGACCGTGAGCTACAAGTCCACTGTATGGACATTGGACGAAATTTGTTGGCTTAATGAGTAAATCAATGACATCTAACGCACTCTTGTACCAACAAAGACTACCAATAGCTTACCAAAACTGAATTACTAGTTAACCTATCTTAACATTAACCTAAAACCTTCCTAAATGTCTAATTATCAAGGCACACAACACACAAATGCACCCCCTTTTATACCTGCTGATGTGACATGGCAGAAAGAGGCGGAGTTTTGCTGATGCAAAGTGCTTTCTATATGACTTTAGGGCAGGTAAAACTTGAACTATAAGCACGCTAACCATCAAGTTTTGGGTACACACCCCTAATCTATCATATATGCTGACTGTTATTAAGAAACCAACACACAAAACTCGAAAATCAAACCAAAATCTGCCTACTGTGTATCTTTTATTTAAAAATAAACTTGGAAATTTTTTTACTCACTTAATAGAATAAAAAAGGTACCCTACACCTTGCTATCAGAGACAATCAAGAATGTTGAGCATGTATAGGTCAGATGTGGTGTCACCCCACCCCTTTTTCAACTTAAAACTTAGTTTTTTCAAAGAAAAATGCACAAATAAACTACTAAATGATCTTAGACTAACACGTTACAAACCTAAACTACCATGTCTATTCATTAACACAATAGGAACTTAACAAACTTCGTAGAAAACACCAAATTTTTGCAAAAATTGATCAAAGAGGGTTTAAGCTTAAACCTTATGCTGATGCCTTCTCTAATCTCAATTCTGGCTTAATGGAGCTTATAAAAGTTTGTCGAGATCCCTTGTTGTGGTTCTACAACAGAACCAAAGGTACTAATATCTTCAAGCAACCAACGGGGTACTCCTTGACATGCTTGAAATCGCAACTTCACAAGGAACAATAAAAGCTCATAAGCTTGAATATAGGCTGTTGTCAAGAGCTTATATGCAGCTTATGGGCAGTGAGTGTTATAAGAAGAACAAAAACAAATATTTATTGCCTTGTTCACAAACCTTGAATGAACCTTTTTCCAATTCTTAAATAGTAACCAACAAATACTAACAAGGATTTATAACCTTTGCATATATTTGGTTGTAAATCAAATATATGCAACCAATTATAAATTCTTGGGTCCCAAAGATGTCTTAAAAAAACAAGTTTCTAAAAAAGAACTCTTGGTAAACAGGAAAGTAAAAGTTGTATAAAAAAATAAAGAACGAATTCAAAAACACAATTAAACTACTTGGAACACAAATTTTGCAAGGCCAAATAAACACTTTAATTATTCATTTAAATGGGTTTACAAGAACTTGGAACAAGGAGATACCACAAGTTGGTTCTTCCTTATATAATAGTCCTAAGATGATTCTAGATAAGCTGTAAACCCTACCTGCCTGAAAATCCAAGAATGCCCTTGGGCTGAGTTTTTCAAAATTGGTCAAAGGTCTTGATCAATACCATGTGATTGCCAGGTTGAGAAGACCAATCTAGGCCCTTGAAAATTCATTTGTGAGAAGAAATACGTTTGGAATTGTTGATTTGCTGTAAGATTCGTATTTTGCCCAAAATGGTGTGACAGGGGAGTCTTCGTGGGGCCACTAGATGAGGGTGATGGGTTTTTTTTGGGGTTGGGATAGGATGAGGGGACCATGAATCAAGTTTCTGTAAATTTTGGGTTAATGATTTTGGTTAATTAAGAACCTGGGTATTTAGGGTTCTTATGAATCGTGGGGGGTTTTGATTTAGTTTTAATGCACAGTTATTGTAAAGTGGGAATGGGGATTAAGATATATTAGTTTAAAGAAAGGTTTTATTTAAAAAAAAACCTCTGGTGGTGACATGGGGTGGGAAGTGTGGGCTTGGTGGGTTTTATGATGGGCTTAAGTTGGGTAATACTGGGTATGGGTTATGGTTTGCACAATATTGACCCCTGAAGTCCCAAAAATGTGTCAAAAAAGTTTATCAACACCTTTCTCCCATTCCTTTTGTTATGAAGTTTGGCTAAGTTGCATTTTTGGCACAATACTTTGATAACACTCTCAAAAGGGCTTGTTATGTAATATGGGCAATCTTCAAGGACCATAAATGTATATTTTTGAAACTTTAGTACCAAACTTGTAATATTGAGTTTTACAAGGGTTAAAAGTAACAAGTCTTCAAAAGGTGAGGGACCATTCTTGAAAAATCTTCAAACTTCAAGGACTTGTTTGGAAATTCATGATTCGGGTCCGGTTCTTTGTGCGGCTTCGTTTCCCGTGTCCGTTTTTGCTTGATTCTTGGTCTCTTTTGTTGAATTCACTATATGCGTACCTAAAATACACAATGAACAAATATAAGCATATTTTCACGGTTTTTATATTATTTTTAAGCATTGTAAGCCCGATTTGGACGACGAGACTATGTATAAATGCAGTCTCATCACTCCCCCATATTAAACCATTGTCGTGCCCTCACGCAATGCTAGAATTAAGTATCATAGCACTTCCAAAATTCATTTTTATATGATATTTATTGAAACATAAATTTAAATTAACTACGTTATGTGTTTTAGACATAATGTATCATTTTCATCACTAGAACGTGACTTTTAGGATCAAAGAATAAGAACACGTGAATGCCTCATAGAGATAAGTTCGTCATCCTCGATTTTCACCCAATTCCATGCTAAGCGTGAAACAAGATCATTGTCATTATAAGTTAGTAATGCTAACACTACTCATACGCTTTAATCACGTACTTAAACTCCCTTATTCCTAAGGTGTATCTCTTATATTTTATTTTTGTCTTAATGATCACGAGGATACATTTTTGACTTATGCGTAAATAGAGATTAGGTCCAAAGATAGAGCCTTATTGGTGTAACCAAAATCATTAAATTAATAATCAATCCTAATAGACAACGATGTCAAAAAATTAAGTCAACAAAAAGGATCGATTAACACGGTTTTAGAACGGTTTTGAACATTTGATTTATTACCATGAATTTTATTACCCGCCTCGTTATCGGTGGCTTTGATTATCATGGTTTACCTCCAGCTTTTATTCAACTCCGCCATGGAGCTTTTATTAAGACTTCGGTCTTGCCCTTGTCTTTTATTTAACCTCGCCATGAGGTATTTATTATGACTTGACGTATATCCTCACGCTAAGGCGAATTTTGGATCTTTAAGGCTTCGAGATTTAAGACATTCATTTCAATTTTGCATAGATTTTCCGGCCTTGTGAGCTTCAAATTTTGGCTTGATTTAGGTGAAGAGGAACTTAAAAATTATTATTGGGGAAGCCTTTGATTATTCGGGTGCCAATACTTCAAAACCGTGACGCTACGAATCCTTAATGTTTTCCCAATTTAATTACATGGAAGCTACTAAAATCAATTAGAAACCAACAATAGAGATTAAATCGCTAAATCAATATTTATTAACAGTTTATTATAAAAGCGTGGGAAGAATAAGCAAATAATTAGTACACATGAGTTTTTGAAAGAATACGAATACTCTAGGTTTAGCATAGTAACTTATAATTAACGCAATCATTTCTCGTCCCCAATTTAATGAGACTTAGCCTAAAAAATAGTTAAGGAATCGAGACTAAGTGCTCAACACGCACGGTCGAGTCGAAAATTACTCTTATTCTCACCATCGGAAAACCTACCTTCGTGTCTTAAACGCTTATGAAAAACTATAGAAATTTTAAAATTTAGCCATTTTTAGCCTTATTTTGCATAAAACGATAACAAAAAGATGAAAATTGGATTGCGTGATGACGTAAGCAAGGTGAAGTATCTATTCACCCCCCATACTAAAACTAAACATTATCCTCAATGTTTCGAGTCTAAGGGTGAAACACCCCCATACTAGAGACGAAAAGTCGAATGCTTAATCTCGAGCATGGAAAGGGCAAAATGGATAACCTAAAAGCCCTTTATGAATTATGCTAATAAGATAAACGTTAGAACATAAAAGGATATCATCGGATATCAGAATCTTCAAAGGAAACGATCGAAGCTTGAGTGATACGTAAAACGAACACGAGAGGCTTCAATGATGATGATGAACATAATAAATCATAATCACAAACAACCACAAAACAAAGGTTGGAAGAGCACAAGTCCCCTCGTTACATTAATCTAAAGAAAGCAATGATATTTATAAGGATAAGCATGAGAATCTCCCACGAGGCACCTTGTTTTTGATAACCGAGTCAAAAGCTCGACTCGAATCCCTATAAATGTGATCATTTAGGGATTATCATGGTTTGGTCATTTTTGGTGGGGATTACATGATAAACAATTCCCAAAAGCAACCGGTACTAAGGACAAAGTCCTTTGATGATGCAAAATACCGGGATCGAAGATGGCGTCCTTGTTGTCATGGGATAAACGAAACAACGCCACTTCAACATGTGCCAAAACCTCAAAGAGGTAAAAGAAAAGAGGTGAGAAATAGAAGGGTGGGTCATTGGGTGGGGCACTACAATGAGCTACTCGAGGTAGACTCACACCAAGCAAATAGAAAAATTTTCCATTTATTGCATCGGTGGAAGACCGAGATTTCCCTATAAATACGATTCCGGGATCAAATATCTCGTCCTCGGTGGAAAAGTGTGAAGTAACATAAGGGGCTTCCCCCACACTAAAACCACACAAAGCATCGTCAAAAGGAGTAGACGAGCTTGTAGCACACAAATAACGATGTGATGACGGAGTTAAACTTGTAGAAAAATCATTTAAATCAATTTAAAATCTTTTCCTTTTTCATCCTTTAAAAACTATTTATGAAAACCCGATTTTATGATGTCGAAAATATTTGGCGTTTCCAATTCAATATTAGTCACACTCAAAATCCTCACATTTAAGTCGCGGGTGGGGGGTGGTGGATTGTATAAGTTCTCAAAACGTTGATCAACAAAGAACACCGCCCCCTCGGGGTCAACATATTCGTCATCCTCATGAACATTAATCTCTTCGATTTCTTCATCATAGATAGGCTCGTCAAACCAAGGTTTGTTGTTCCCCTCATTGAGGATTTTAGAAACTCTCTCGAAAAGATCACGATCAAGCACAAAACCATCATTCTTTTGTAGGGATCGTTGATAAGTTAGATCCTTACGAATGTGGTAAACGTCATTCTCATTTGAGGAGCGTTGATTGGGTAACTCCTCGAGAATGGGATTTTTGGTCACGTGAGTTGGTTCGTCATTATGAATGAGACGTTCTAACTCTTCAAGTTCGGCCTCGATATTGGAAAAATCAACCTCACTTGTAGGTGGAAGTGGAGGTAAAAGAGCAAGCTCTAGTTTAATAATTTCCTCAATCTCGGGCTCGAATTCAAAATCATCATACTCACCACACGAAGAATTATTTTTGGGAGAATAAAAAATAGCTTGTGGATTTTTGAGTACGTGATCAATTTCGGTAAAATCGTCCTCATCGTCTTTATCAAAGAAAGTGTTGATGTGAGAACTCACAACCATGGTCTTACAAGTCGAATGACTATGCTTAGGTGACATTTCAATGACGAGAGGATCGATATCGATAAAACCTTTAGCCTCAATGGATATTGGGCTAGGAAATGGAGGCACTTCAATGGAATTAGAAGTTAAAGCCTCAAAGACGTGGTCCTTCAAAGGTGGTGAAGACGAGTCCATATTGGTCATTGTCGTGATGGCACTAACGTCGCCCTTCAGAATTGGTTGTTCACTTTTTTCGGCGAATTTATCCCAAAATGATTTTTCATCCATAAATTTACGAATACCCTTTTGAAATAAGTAAAGATATTCTTTATCGTTAAAATCCTCATCTTTAAAACCGTTCTTTTTTATTGTTTCAAAACATGCATCTAGCCTCATTTTTTCCGCTAAAGTATGAGGTTTGACATTATCAAATTTTGAAATATCGGTTCTAGGAACCTCGGTTTTATCATGATCATTTGAAATTTGGGATCTACTCGCGAAAATTTCCATTTTATCCTCCCGTATTTCATAGTTAATTTCCCACAGTGAACGTCGATTACGGCTCGACCGTCGATAAAAATGGTCGACCGAAAAAATGGGACATTTAGGATCACACTCATAGTTGGATATGACGAAGTCCGCGGGAAAAACAAACTTTCAAATTCTAATATAAACATCCTCGGCTATTCCTATTGGTTTTAATGGTGTACAATTTGCTAGCTCGATTGTCATGTTCGTGGGGGTAAGTCTAGGAAATTTCATCAATTTACAAAGAGAATGAGGCATGAGATTTATGCTAGCACCTAAATCGGCAAGGGCTAAACATCCCTCAATCTCAGAAAAATCACAAGGTAATAAAAATTGGCCCGGATCCTCTTCCTTTCTCGGCATATGCCTTTTGGGTTTTTTAAGAAGGATCGAAGCACAAGTTTCCTCAAGGGCCACTTTGGTGAGGTCGATAAAGCTCTCCTTTTGAACCGTAGATGGAATTTGAGGTACACGAGGGTGTGCACTCTTTTCCTTGGTTACCACGTTCATCCCCTCGACTTTAGAACATGAAGGCGTTTTAGAAGTCGAGGGTTGAGAAGAAGGAACAACTCTAAATCCATCAAGGTTTAGGGTAATCACACGACTTTTTCCAATAGACGAGGCGGCTTTAACATGTTCCTTCGGATTTGGTACGGTGTTGCTAGGTAACGTACTCGAAGACGAACTCGCTTGATTGGTCATAATTGCCGAAAACATCTTTTTAATCTTACTTTGACCTTGATCGATTTTATTATTTTGACCTCTCAAAGTGTTGGAAAATTCATTTCTCATCTCACCAATTTGCGTTTCTAATCTCTTTATATTAGCGTCATTTGATTTAACATAATTTGAAAATCATTTGAGCCATTAAAATTTTGATTGAAACCTTGGTTTTGATTCCCTTGAAAATTGTTTCCTTGATTAGCGTTCTTCGAAAAATTTGAATTTTGCCCATTGTTAAAATTCTGGTTTTGATTGTTGTTGTTAAAACCTCGATTTTGCCAATTCAAATTTTGACCTTGATTATAATCACCTCGATTTCCTTGTTGATTTTGAAAATTGTTTCCACGATTATAATTATTGCCTTGATTGTTGTTGTTCGTTTGTTGCGATGGACTAGCTTATTTTGATTTTGATTTAAAAAATTCCCATTTAACGCGTTAACACTCGACGTTTGGCCATCCGTAGCCGCACACTCGTAATAATTATGTGGTCCACCGCAAAACGTACACAAAGCCTCAACCGCTTTCACCATAGCGGGAGCGTTTTTCATTTCGATAAAAAACGACGTAAAAGCAGTCGTCAATTTGTCGACTTTCTCATCAACCCTCTCAATATCACGATTAGCATAGCTAACATTAACGACATTGGCAACACTCGGTGTGTTACGGTGTTGGTAAACCTTGGATCGATTTTCGATAATCAATAAGGCGTCCCTAGGAGTTTTACACAAAAAGTTGCCACCGGCGACGGAATTTAACAAATCTTGTTCTTGAAAACTAAGGCCGTTATAAAACGTATCGATTTGGTGTAACTCGGAAAAGCCGTGGTGAGGACATTGCCTAAGCAATTCCTTAAAACGATCCCACGCGTCTCTAAACGATTCATTCGGCTTTTGTTTAAATCTCGTAATCTCGTTTGACGATGGGAAAAAATGATTAACGAATTTAGATACGAGATCGTCCCACGTAGCTATGGAGTTAGGTGGTTCTTTCTCATACTAATCCTTGGCAGAGCTATCGAGCGATTATGAAAAAAAGCATAAGCTTGATGACATCGGTGTCAACGTTTTTGTACTTGCTCGTAGCTAAAAGTCGATTGAAATTCCGAATGTGATCGTGAGGATTATCCGCCTCACGACCTAAAAACTTTGTCGCTTGAATCAACATCAACATTCCGCTTTTGATTTCAAAATTCTCCGCATCGATTGCGGGAATGACGATCGCGTCTCCATAACCCTCGGTGGGTGCTTGGAGCAATTCCATCATCGTACGATTGTCGTTCATCTCGTCGTTAGTTTCGACAACGATATTAGGAACGTTTGTTTCTAAATCACGTCTTCATCGTCGATTCCTTCGATTTCGATTTCGTCGATTCGGAACGTCGCTAGAATTAGAATAATCCTTCGATCGAGTGCGCATGCACTAACGTAGAAATTGGGGGGGGGGGGGGGGGGGTAGCAAAGAAGATTCTTTTTGGGGTTTTTAACGTTTTTCAATTTTTTGGTTTTTGATTGTTTTTTAATTTTTTTGGATTTTCGGTGTATTACGTAGACTCAAATCTACAAATCTCTCCTCGAATCAATTTCTCGATTAAAGGAGCCTCAAAGAATAAAAACGATCACGTTGAGTGAACGCCTTCAATGACTTTAGAACGTTGGTGGAATACCAAAACGTTTAAGAGGTTTTAATCTTTGAAACCAAGAAAAGATATATGATATGTAGATAATACTTTGGGCGACAAAACCCTCGATTAACTTTTCAAGATCAAATACTCATAAGTGAACGGGGGAATGAGGTGGCACGAAGCACTTAAGTACCTAGCTTCCCTTTGACGACATTTATAGCGTGTCGCCTATCTATTCACCGTATAGTTCGTATTTTCAAAATCGAGCTAAAAGAAAGTATTTATCTATTTTTGCCTTTTTCTTTTTGTTTTGGATTCGAATACAATAATTGAGTGATGAAATCCCAATTAAGGTTGCGTTTTCACGCTTTTGGAGATATTGTAAATTTATTGTGATACGTAATACTTCTATTAATAATATTCACAAAAACGAAAACCGATAAAATGAAAAAGATTATTGTGTGTTTAATTGAGGACAACTAAACACGATTTATTTGGATATTCTACAATATAGTAAAAAATAAAAACGAGTATGTACGATATTTCGCTTTTCAAGAATGAGAAGCAAAAACGCACTACTCACACAAACACGATATATATAAGGCTAAAACACCTCCACGGCAGCGGCGCCAAAATTGATGTAGGTATTTTAGTCACTTGTTTTAGGAAAAACAAATAACCGTGGCAAGTATTAAGTATTACGATTTAGGAAAACAGTAAAACCGAATAAGTGCGATTCATTCTCGAAGGAGGTGTATGTGTTATGTGTCAATATGTATAAAACAATGTTTGGATTAGTGATCCTTTTTGAGAGAGAGATTTGAATTTAACGACGAATTATGCTAAAAACTATGCTGCGACGATAAAAACGCGAAATCGTAAAACGTGACGAAAAACGAAACTATCCTAAAAATTACCAAATTTTAAATCTAAGTTAAGAAAAATATAATTAAAACAAAAATGTAAACCAAAATTTCCAAAATTCTTTTAATTAATATATATAAACTACGACGAAAATTTAAAACCTATACGTAAAAACGTAAAACGTGAAGAAATTAAAAAATTTAAACTAAAAATAAATTAAAAATCAAAATTAAGTCTAAAATAATATAAATAAGAATAAAAATTTAATAAATAAATTTTAAAACTTATTATCGATTTAATATTTAATTTTAAATGTTAATTAAAGCCCTAAAATTAAATAAAATCAACAAAAAGCCCAAAATATTTTTTTATCAAACTAATATCTTACTTATATTAATTAAAAACTAAAAAGTAATTTTCTATAATATTTAAAATTCTTTCTCTATTTTTAATTAGCTAAAAACACTTTTTAAATGAAAATAAGCATAAAAAATAATTAAACAATGAGAAAAATAAAATTTATTTTCTAAAAATTCTATTTTAACTAAATTAACAAGGAAAAAATGAAAGAGTTTGAAAAAACTAAAAAAAATGGCTAAAAACAAAAGTACCCCAAAGTATTCCAAATTTGGAGTACTTATGTAATGTAGAGATTTTGTATGGGTTGAAAAGTTCGTTCTCGGTATCTCTTCGAATTGATTTCCGGTTAATTGTGTGAGATTAGTTGTTCTTGGTGAAACAAATATTTTTGGTTTTGGAAAATAAATGAGCAAGACTTAATAATAAATGACGAGAAATTAAAACAAGTTAAAATGTAAACGGTGCGATATTTAAAACTTTAAAAGTAAATGACGAAAGATGAAAGGACGTAAAATTAAAACTTAACATAAAGTAAATGATGCAAATAAAAAACTTAAACTAAAAGAAAAGTGAATAAAAATTCAAATAAATAAAAAGGCGGGAAGAATCAAACTTGAAATTAAAAGAAGAAAACTTAAAGATAAAAACAGAAAGAACCTTGATTCGGAAGTTTAAAACTTCCGAATGAACAGGCTTGATCCGGAACTTTTAATGTTCCGGATGAAGCTTGCTTCATTCGGAACTTTTGACTTCCGGATGAAGCTTCCTTCATTCGGAACTTTTGGACTTCCGGATGAAGGAGTGTTCATTCGGAACTTTTGACTTCCGGATGAAGCTTGCTTCATTCGGAACTTTTAAACTTCCGGATGAAGCTTCCTTCATTCGGAACTTTCAACTTCTGAATGAGGCACTTGATCCGGAACTTTATAGACTTCCGAATGAAGGACTCTTGATCCGGAACTTCTGGGAATAAAAACAGTAACTTCAGAAACTAACAACCCGAAGAACAGGGGAATATACAGTAACACGATTTCATCCACAAATTAATCAAAATCAAACGAAAGATTAAACCAAAACAACCAATAAGCATCAACTAACAATAATCAATCAAAACAAATCATCAAAACTAACAAACATAACCAAATCAATCAAAACCCACTTGATCAAAATCATAAAAACTCAAGAACATGAACAATGATGAATAAGAACAAATCAAAACAAGAAAGGAAGAAGATGATAAAGGAAAAGCTTAATTAAAAAGTAAGGATTTAATAACAAAAGCTTAAACACAAATTAATCTAGAGAGAGAAAGCAATGGTTTAGAGAGAGAAACTACCTACTCCTAATCTAATCCTAAAAACTAACCAACCCTTTCACATGTTGTGAGGGTGGTATTTATAGGAGAGAGAAGTGGTTGGTGGCTTCCTCTTTCTTTCATTCTTTCTTGGTCCTTAGTCTTTCAGTCTTTCAGTCTTCTTAAATACTTCGACTTTTCAGACTTCGTCTCGGGATTTCTTTGAACTCGTCTTGTAATTTCTTCATAATTTAGACTTGAGTTCTTCGGCTTTTAGTAAACTTCCGTCTTTTGACTTTTTCTTCGATAAATCTTCAGAATTGGTCTTGGACTTCCGTTCTTTTTCCACTCTTGATCTTTCGACTTCATCTTTCGTCTTTTTCTTCAATAAAAGCCCGTGAAAGACCGTGTTTTCCTCCCTTTTCACATTCTGACCCTAAAACACAATAAAAACACAAACCACGCATAATTCCGCCATTTACGACATAAAATATACGTTTAGGTCCCGTTTTAATGTAACTAAGTGGTAGAAAAGATGGGTGTTTTCACACCTATCATTATGTGTTGTCCAATATATCACCAAACAAAGGTGTCGTCTAAGATCTGTGTTATCCGATATCGACAACACTGAAAAACTGGGATATCGGACAACTATTACAGTATGTTGCTGATGGGATTCTTGGAGCTCGTTTTTGTTTGTTTTGAGCTTGTTTATCGATAGTTTTGGGCACAAACGGCACCCCCACAAGCATGGACTTGTGGGGAGTCAAACTAAACACAAAAACACAAACACACAACAACAATTTAACACAAAATTCAACAAATTTGCAATCTTTAGAACAAGAACAAAGGTTGTTGGTTCTTTGTTGAGGTAGTGAATTTACAAGGCCAAATTAGACCACCATAAGTCTTCAAAAGCTCAATACCAGATAACCTAGGGCTAATCCTACCTCTAGACTACTTGTTTACCAAAAACTAATGCCCAAAAACCAATATTAAACCCCAAAGGGTTGCTGATGTGATTGGTAGCAGAAAAAAAGGACAACTGGTTTTATAAAGTGCACAGTGGGCTATTCTAAGGCAGTTAGGCAACCAAAAGCTAATAAACCGTGGCTATCAGATATCTAAGTTCCAAATCCTACCCTAAACTAGCTATGGACCCTAATATTAATGGCTAAAAACACAAATTTGCACCCCTAAAAACCTCACTATGTGGACAGAGAGGTTATAGCTGGTGTTTTGGTGCACAGAGAACTTCCAAAAGATGACTTACTTTACGAAAACAACCTTGCCAAGACCCTATATCAGCCAAATTGTATCTAAGCTATCATAAATCTAACAAGTGGGTCAAGTTTAATAGCTAAACTTCCAAAAATCAAGCCTAAAGGGGCTGCTGCGTAAGCAGATAGAGAAATGGGTATACTTCGCTGATTTTGTACTTAGGTGAATAACTAGCTATCTTCACTTGATTTGAGACACGCTAACTCACAAAATAATGGCGCACAACCCTAGGTTAGCCTCCAAACTAGCTATGAACCAAGTTTGAAGCCTAATGCATATGACCGTGAGCTACAAGTCCATTGTATGGATAGTGGCGTCATTTGCTGGCTTAATGAGTAAATCAATGACATCTAACGCACGCTTGTACCACCAAAGACTACCAATAGCTTACCAAAACTGAATTACTAGTTAACCTATCTTAACATTAACCTAAAACCTTCCTAAATGTCTAATTATCAAGGCACACAACACACAAATGCACACCCTTTTATACCTACTGATGTGACATGGCAGAAAGAGGCGGAGTGTTGCTGATGCGAAGTGCTTCCTATATGACTTTAGGGAGGCTAAAACTTGAACTATAAGCACGCTAACCACCAATTTTTGGGCACACACCCCTAATCTATCATAAATGCTGATATTAAGAAAACAACACACAAAACTCGAAAATCAAACCAAAATCTGCCTACTGTGTATCTTTTATCTAAAAATAAACTTGGAAATTTTTGTACTCACTAAACTGAATAAAAAAAAGGTACCCAACACCTTGATAGCAGAGACAATCAAGATGTTGAGCATGTATAGGTCAGATGTGGTGTCACCCCACCCCTTTTTCAAATTAAAACTTAGCTTTTTCAAAGAAAAATGCACAAATAAACTACTAAATGATCTTAGACAAACACATTACAAACCTAAACTACCATGTCTATTCATTAACACAATAGGAACTTAACAAACTTCGTAGAAAACACCAAATTTTTGCAAAAATTGATCAAAGAGGGTTCAAGCTTAAACCTTATGCTGATGCCTTCTCTAATCTCAATTCTGGCTTAATGGAGCTTATAAAAGTTTGTCGAGATCCCTTGTTGTGGTTCTACAACAGAACCAAGGGTACTAATATCGTCAAACAACCAACGGGGTACTCCTTGACCTGCTTGAAATCACATCTTCACAAGGAACAATAAAGTATCATAAGCTTGAATATAGGCTATTGTCAAGAGCTTATATGTAGCTTATGGGCAGTGAGTGTTATAAGAAGAATAAAAACAGAAATTTATTGCCTTGTTCACAAACCTTGAATGAACCTTTTGCCAATTCTTAAATAGTAACCAACAAATACTAACAAGGATTTATAACCTTTGCATATATTTGGTTGTCAATCAAATATACGCAACCAGTTAGAAATTCTTGGGTCCTAAAGATGTCTTAACAAAAAAAAAACAAGTTATCGAAAAAGAATTCTTGGTAAACAGGAAAATAAAAGTTGTATAAAAAATAAAGAACGAATGCAAAACACAATTAAACTACTTGGAACACAAGTTTTGCAAGGCCAAATAAACACTTTAATTATTTATTTAAATGGGTTTACAAGAACTTGGAACAAGGAGATACCACAAGTTGGTTCTTCCTTATATAATAGTCTAAGATGATTCTAGATAAGCTATAAACCCTAGCTGCCTGAAAATCCGAGAATGCCCTTGGGTTGAGCTTTTCAAAATTGGTCAAAGGTCTTGATCAATACCATGTGATTGCCAGGTTGAGAAGACCAATCTAGGCCCTTGAAAATTCCTTTGCGAGCAAGAAATACGTTTGGAATCGTTGATTTGTTGTAAGATTCGTATTTTGCCCAAAATGGTGTGACAGGGGAGTCTTCGTGGGGCCACTGGATGAGGGTGATGGGTTTTTTTGGGGTTGGGGTAGGATGATGGGACCATAAATCAAGTTTTTGTAAATTTTGGGCTAATGATTTTGGTTAATTAAGAACCTGGGTATTTAGGGTTCTTATGAATAGTAGGGGGTTTTGATTTAGTTTTAATGCACAGTTAGTGTAAAGTAGGAATGGGGATTAAGATATATTAGTTTAAAGAAAGATTTTATTTAAAAAAAACCTGTGGTGGTGACGTGGGGTGGGAAGTGTGGGCTTGGTGGGTTTTATGATGGGCTTAATTTGGGTAATATTGGGTATGGGAATGGTTTGCACAATATTGACCCCTGAAGTCCTAAAAATGTGTTAAAACAAGTTATCAACACCTTTCTCCCATTCCTTTTGTTATGAAGTTTGGCTAAGTTGCATTTTTGGCACAATACTTTGATAACACTCTCAAAAGGGCTTGTTATGTAATATGGGCAATCTTCAAGGACCATAAATATATATTCTTGAAACTTTAGGACCAAACTTGTATTATTTGAGTTTTACAAGGGTTAAAAGTGACAAGTCTTCAAAAGATGAGGGACCATTCTTGAAAATCTTCAAACTTCAACGACTTCTTTGGAAATTCATGATTCGGGTCCGGTTCTTTGTGCGGCTTCGTTTCCCGTGTCCGTTTTTGCTTGATTCTTGGTCTCTTTTGTTGAATTCACGATATCCGTACGTAAAATACACAATGAACAAATACAAGCATATTTTCACGGTTTTTATGATATTTTTAAGCATTTTAAACCCGATTTGGACGATGAGACTATGTATAAATGCAGTCTCATCAAGCATCATACTGTTTCCAATAAGCATTAAGTTTATGATAGTAATCAGACAAGTTAGACCCATTCTGCTTAAGAGTATTAATCTTATGATGAAGATTGAAAATCACAGACCCATCAACTTTATGATAAGTCTCTTTTAACTCATTCCAAACATATTTTTCCCTTTTTGAAAAAAATCTGACCAAGGAATAATTCCTCAGAAATAGAGTTCACAATCCAACCAAGAACAACAACATTCACCCTATCCCACTGTTTTCCCAAAATCTCATTAGTTATGAACCTTTTACAAGAACAATCAATAAAGCCAATTTTGTTTTTACCTTCTAAAGCAAGCAACATAGCATTAGCCCAAACCAGATAGTTTTCAGTTCCCTTTAATTTAACAGTCACAACACTTAAAATATTAGTATCATTAGGGTGTAAATACAAATGGTAATTTAAATCAAACTTACTGATGAGTGTGACTAGATCAGTCGCACTATCAGTATCAGTATCACCATGAACAGACTGATCTTGGTCAGTCATGGTGAATAGTCAACAAAGATAAAAAAACAGAACTCAATCCAAAGCCAACAAAGTTCCCAGGCTTCCAAACCACTCAAGGTGGTAGGTCAAGGGCAAGGAAAAGGGTGAGGATTCAGATAAAAAGGTAAGAAAATAAATACTACCAACCCCAATATAAAAAAATAGATATTAAGCAAATAATAAGCACAAAATCATGTAGCAATTAAAGAGAGAGTGAAAAGAGGTGTTACAATGAACGCAATAAGCATAATCAAACGGTTACTCCTAGATTCACTTAGTCTAGGAAGTAACAGAACCTCCAAAGAAAAACCCTATTTTTTCTTCTCGGGAAAAATTAGGGAAAGTAACCACAACGAACAGATCAACCAACGAATCAATGAATCTACCACGGTAACCACCACCAAATAGTCAATCCTAAAAAAGTGAAACCCTAATTTTTTTCTCAAGAAAAATTAGGGAAAATCACCTTAATCAAAGGATAGGGGAGCCAGTAACAAGAATTAGTAACAAAAATGATAATAGGTAACAGATCTCCGAAACCCTAATTTTTCTCAAAAAAATTAAAGTACCAAAACAGAAGATCTAGAAGTAATATTAACAAATCTAGCTATCTCAATAGCCGATCTAACCAAAAAAGTATGTATAGACAAAACCCCCCAATTTTTTATCAAACCCTAAAAAAATTCATCAATTTTTATATCATGTCTCTAATACTATGTAGAAAAACATGATTCAAGAGACCCCAAACCACTTTTAAATAGATTAAACAAGATTTAAAGTAACAAAACAGAATAAATAAAGCTAAGACTACCAGTGCTATTCACGTGTAGTCCTATTATCTACATGATAATAGTTTTAGAAATCAAAACATAAAAATAAAAGATCAAACTAGGGTTTCAAGATCAAGAACTAGAGAGAGAAAGTAAATGTGTGTTGAAAAACACATAGATAGAATGAGCAACGATACTAACAAGGTATGACAACCCTAGGAAGTAATAGACACAATCATGGGCTTTAGAGCCGTTAGAGCCATGGGCTGGATGACATGGGCTTACGAGTACAATAGAAGAATCATCATTCAGCAACAATAGTCCCTCCATCATAAACCAAACTGCACAACAAGTCCAACTCGTAACTGAAAGTTTAAACATAAACATAATAAGTCCATGTGGTTAAGTATGGGTGACAGATTGAGTCATATATTTTAACATTTTCTCTCTATTCTAAAATGCCAATTCTGACTGCAATAATATCATTAACCTCAAAGTCCTATTAAATTTTCAACCGTCTACCAAATGTTTGTTAAAATGTCTAAACCAAAAAAACATTCATAAAACACATCACTATTTTCTTCACAAACTCATTTAACGTATTTTCATGATACCCTCTTCTACCTCTTCGGACGGAATTTAGTCATGTTCGTTCCGACGCGTTTTGCATTTTTGTTGAGGGTTTGTTTGGATACGTCATAGTATAATACTACTGTAATAAACTAGCACATATATAAACAAAACCTTAAACCAAGCGCATATATAAACAAAACCTAAAACCAAGCGCATATATAAACAAAACCGAGTGTGTGTTTTCAAACAACCCTAACAAACAAGTAACAACCATACATGCCAAATGATCGACCACAGTTGTTGGAGACAAGTATGCAGAACCACTCTTTTGCAGTTGCAAACTCGGATGAAGCCGATGGTAAAAGGGACGAAGGGAATCTCAATCTTCCTAAACTCAAAGATGCTCACTTTGCTGCCACAAATTCTTCTCAAGATTGCACTTTGTTTTTTACGCTTGGAGCTTCTGCCAGAGCTTTTGTAGTAAGATTCTTCTTTCATACTAAGATATTTTGATAGTGCATGTACGTATTCACATAAACAACCTTTTTATACATGCAACATTCTAGATTATATTTTCTGAATGAACACTACTATGGTTGAAGAAAAACGCTAAGTTGCTCAACTTGAGGAAAACCAGTCGTCAAAAGTTCAAGAAAAACGCTGCTATTCAAAACATTACCAAGATTCTTGGCCTCGAAGAAGGTAAACATTATGAAAATGTAAAGCAATTGAGATATGGACGCTTGATGATTATATCTGAACAGGTGGGTACCAATTAACCATTACTATGTGCCGCCGTCAATTTCAAGTATCATGCTTATACTAACATTACCTACACGTGTTTTGTTTTGTAGGATCATGATGGTTCATACTTCACAGGGCTATTCATCAACTTCCTTCACTCGTTTTGCCCATCTTTACTAAAACTCCCAAACTTTATGCTCGACTTCATAGCACCAATTGTCAAGGTCTTTAACAAGAATGCAGAGCAAGTGTCATCGTCTAACTATGAATTTCAAAAGTGGTGGGAGATATGCTTGTTCTTTAGTTAGGATCACTACAACAAAATCAATGTTTAGGGTCGGACGAAATTTAGGGTCGAAATTTTCGACCCTAAATTAAGGTGGGGGCCCACACATTTTCAACCCAAAAGAGCCCAAAAAGGCTGGTCAAAAAGCAGGTGGGACCCAATAAATTTAGGGTCGAAATTTCGACCCTAAATTAAAAGTTTTAAATAATTTTAATTTATTTGTTATATAATTTATTTTTAATAATTAAAAACAATTTTAAAAATATCAAGCGCTATCTTTGCTTATAAACGGTATTGCCCACTTTTAGCCATATTCTCTTCAGCAACCGCTTTTGATGTCAACATTATTAATGTAAAAAGTTTCAGGCACCATTATTCAAGTTATTGGATGTTATTCTTGACAACATTTGTGACCATTTCTTTTATTAAAAAGGATGAAAGGTGTCGCCCAAACAAAACAAAAAAAGAACCTAAAAACTATGTTTCATTTTATAAAAGACTAACAGATTTGAATGCATAATATGTAATGCCACCACAGATTATAAGAGAAGCAGATTATGTTCACAAAATGGTGTTTATAGTTCATATAGTCAGGTAAAGTGAACCAAGTAGCCAAGTCGCTGGATTCATGGTTGCAACAAGCACCTTGGAACCCGGGAGCTTCTTCGAGGACGAACTTCTCTCATGGTGCCTAAGGATTCCATTTATAGATCGTTATCTTTCTGCACCATTTACTTGTCTCAAGCCAACAGAAGTGTTTGCACTGGATGCATATCATCTAAGGTACATCACACATCATATCCGTTGCATGTTTATTACTATAAAGATAGAAAGAAGGATTAGGTACTATTCATCTCACTAAAGAACATGGCTTGCTATTAATATACAACTAGCTTGACGGTTATATTTCAAGGACTAGGGGCAGGCCAACAATTTACAGGACGACCGACTACGACAATATGCTGCCGTGTTTATGTCTTTTAAGCCACATGACCACCTTGAATAAGATGAATATAGTCGTTTAAGCAATATATGTATTATTTGAACTATAAACTAATGATTGTGGACTTGGTGCCTAGTCATATACTATGTTTCGGGTAGAGACCACCAACCAAAACTAATGATTGTGAGTATGGATACCGATTACCTATGCTCATATGTTTAATATCCCAACTTCGTTGATAATTAGGAGTAGGTCCTCCTGGGACAAACTTTCAATTCCAAATCTTTAAGACTAATACTCTTCTGTAATTAGTGATGATTTTGGTCACCATGGTACATTTTTCAGTCATTCATGTACATGTGCTCGGGGGGAGGCTGGGCTCCTTTGTTCATGGGCACACATCCGATCAGACCCACTGATATTTATTTATATGTCTCCATGTTTGAGATAACATTAAAGTCACGGCCACCCTTGATCATGAAAAACACTCCTATGACCCACTGATATTAATTTCTCGGGGGAGGGCTCGTGTTTAAGATTTGTTTCAAAATGGTTTTTTTTTTGTGTTTTGCCTTGATGAAGCCTTGAAAGAATTAGAAGCTTAAGATGAATGCTTGTATGTTATGGCCGGCCATGTGGGTACTGTACTGGTGATATAAATAGAGCCAGTGGAAGCAATAACTGTGAATAGATAGAATAAGAGCTTGACTCACTACTGCCTTTCGTTAATCAGTTTTTAGCATACCCTTAAGTATGAAATGTAGTTGGTCTATTATTCAATCGAATTTAAGCAGTATTTGTTCGTGAATTGGTCTTAAGTTATGAAACACATTAATGATTGAAGAGAGAACACATCTCAAAGATGTATTTGACATCACTAATAGTCCTTAAACCACAAGAAAAGTTTAGGAACATATGTATTTAGGTGTAGGGATACGTGCTTACGTGCTGCGTTGAAAGCACCTTTTGGGTCATTGACAATGGCGCGTTCAAAGTTATTAACTAGGATATGTACTACCATTAGAATTATATATTTTTGTTTCACTAAAAAATAGATAACAGTATGGAATTCTCATTCGAGAAGTGACTCTGCTCATTAATCATCGACTGAAAGACCCTGGTGGGCATGGATACCCATTATGCATGTTCATATGTTCAGTATCCCACTTTCTTTGATATTTAAGAGTAGGCCCCCGGGGACAAACTTTCACTTCGCATCTTGAAGACAAATACTCCTCAGTAGTTACTAGTTAGTGACATTATTGGTGTCCATGGTACATTCTCTTTGCTCGTGGTGAGCCCCCTTTGGTCATGGGTACACATCCGACCCTTTGATATTTATTTGTCTCCATGTTTGTGATGCGTTAAAGTCATCACTCGTACTTGACTACTTGAGGTCCAAGACCTCTTCGGTCATGGCCATGGGTACTTTTAGACACGGAAAATACACCTAGAATAAGAGATGTCTTCAAACTAAGTGACCCTTTTAAAGACGCGTTTTTGGAAACCTTAGCTCTATATGACTGTCAAACGATTATAAGAGCCAAAGCCCCTCATAAGCATGTGTATCTCTTCTGATCTACTATACCATATTCTAACTTAATTAACAATTAACTTTAGATCTTAAGGACACTTGTTACCAGCTACAGTTAACTTTAGATAAATGTTTTTGTGGGGCGTACACGGAATACATGGGTTTAGTGTGTCCGAATTAGGATTAAATTTGACAACACGAGTAACTAGAAGGGTTTTGTTCAGGTTGAGTGATACCAAACTGTTAACTCGAACCCGACAGGAATTTCCACCCTCATAATTACTCTGTCTGTACCGTTTTGCCGAGTTAGTTATAAAAAGTAGCATCATTGTTCATTTTCCAGATTTTTAGACCTCCATACTTACATACAAAGGTTAGCTACTTGGCTAGTGTATGTAGACGACATAGCATATGAATGTGTATAACAAAACTTCTTCAACTTTTCTTATTCAGAGATTCATGTTTTTTGCCGTTCTTAAAAAGATCTGTTCAATGAATACACGACTCATATAAACAATCATAGTCCATAACACCTAAAAATTGTGGACTTGGTTTCTAGTTATATACGATTTTCGGGTAGAGTCCACCAACCAAAACTATTGCTGGTTCGGTTTGTGGACAAGTTCATATTGTTCACGTTTCGTTTCTTTCCATGATCTCAGTAACATTCTATATAATCAATACTTGCAGTGACACTAAGTCAGAAGATTAGAAAAATCCCACACGCAGTGTTACGTACATAAAAAAATACTAATCTTTTTGCTAACTCACATAACACCAAGATCACAATCCTTGACAAACTAAAATTATATACATTTAGAATTCACGAGGAACTACTACAACATAGCTAACACTACTAAACTTACAAAACTGTTTATTTGTTGTATCAAAACACCATAACCTGATAAACAGTTTAAGAGAGTTTTAATAAACAAGCTGAACGCCCCTAAGCTTTGAAAACACTACCACCGCTAGGTGATCTAACTCGGAAAACATGTTCTTCACCGGTGCATTTATCAACTTTAACTACCCAATGGCTCCGCCTTGGGCTACTACCGCCATAACTACCACTTTTCGCACCACCATTCTCACGTTTTCCAGCCACTCTCATTAACAGCAACCCTTCACCAATAGGCAACAAATGACTATTTGATCCACTCCATATCCACGAGTCTTTCCAAAACGCGTTATACCCCAATACAATAGTACCTTTCTCCCTGTCGTTTTGTATGGATTCAAGGATATTTTCATGGTTTTTTAAGTTGCAGTCTATGACTACAAGATCAGCGGATTTGTAGTCGTGTGATAAGAGATGTTGGGCATCTCCTACAACGAACTCAACGCGTTTTGCATTTTTCTTGAGGGTTAGTTTGGATAAGTGAAGTTCTTCTAGTCCTTTTACTATGCAGACTAGTTTACCGCCAGTTTGATGGGATGCTGCAATGAGACCTAGTGTAGTTGGACCGGCTGCGGATGCACATGCAATCACCATGAGTTTAGCGTTGTTTCCTGCTGCGATTGCTGAGATAAACTCGGCGGTGTCAGGTTCATTTGGTCTTTTACACAGCATAGTCAAGTTCATATAACTCAATATTAGTTTTTGTTACAAATAATCTTTACAACCCTTAAAACTATAATGAAACTGTTACGATTTGAAATAAGTTGTTTTGAATAAGCAGTTTGAATTTGGTTAATCCAAACTACTTGTTTAAATTGAAAATAATCAGATAAACAATTTTGCATCAAAACGCATGCAGTAAGTAGATAGATAAACTTACCATTTTCATGGTTTTGATGTAGGCTTCAGTGGCATTTTCAGCTGACCAATTGCCCATTTTTGTTTAAGATTTGATTCGAAATAGTTCTTTTTTGTGTGTTTGCCTTGATGAAGCCTTAAAAGAAGTAGAAGGTTTTATAAGCAAGCTTAAGATGAATGCTTGTATGTTATGGCTATGTGGGTAATGGATATATATAGCTAGAATAAGACACGAGTGGGGTCATTGGCTTGACTCACTGCATAAAACTGTAGTTGACTAGTTAGATTACTAAAACGTGTTAATGACTAAAAATATGCTTCACAACAAAAATAATCTCAAATATATACATGACATCACTAATATATAGTCCTTAAACCACAGGAACTGTATAGGAACATAAATATTTAGGTGTAGAGATACTTTCATACATGCTGCGTTGAAAGCACCAGACCCCATTGTTGATGATTAGGAGTAGGTCCCCGGTGGATAAACTTTCACTTCACATTCTGAAGACTAATAGTTAGTAGTATTTTTCGTGCTCATGGTACACTTCTGAGTCATGTACATGTGCTCCTGGACTGCTGGTGAACCGTTTGGTAATGGGCACACCTCCGATCCGACCCACTGATATTTATCTTTTTCCATGTTTGTGAATTGTGATAACATTAAATTTATTGCTTTTAATTGAGGCCCGAGACCTTTTCGGGAATGAGTTTCCTTGAACACCAAAAACACTCGAAATAGAAAAAATGTCTCTAAACCAGCAGACCCTTTTAAAGATGCGCTTTTGTGAACCTCCACTCTATATGACTATCAGGTGCTCATAAGAACCCATGCCCCTCTTAGTTAAGAACTAGCTTTATATTTCATGGATACTAACTACATTACTGAATTACAAGAATTGTTTAACAATCGATGCAACACTTCCCTTGGTTTTCTTCTAATTGCAGATACTGTCAATCTGCCATGCCTCAATATCAGATTTAGTTGGCTGTAATGTACCTTGTGAACCCATTTGACCCGTTTAGATAAACGGTTATGTGGGATGTAAACGGATTATATAGGTGTCCGGATTAGGGTTGATTTTCACAACACGAGTTACTATATTTCCGAGTCAATTATAAAAAGTAGCATCATCGGGTTCCTTTTTTTATGATTTTTAGACACCCATACTTCATTAATGTATTCTGACGACATAATATATGTATTATTTGAACAATAAATCCTAATGATTGTGGACTTGGTGCCTAGTCGTATACTATGTTTCGGGTAGAGACCACCAACCAAAACTAGTGATTGTGAGTTGGATATGGGTATGGATACCCATTACCTGTGTTCATATGCTTAATATCCCAATTTCGTTGATAGTTAGGAGTAGGTTCTCGGGGACAAACTTTTAACTCACATCTTGAAACCAATACTCTTCTTTAGTTAGTGACGATTCTAGTGAATATGGTACTTTCTGACTCATGTACCATGTGCATCCGATCCGGCCCACTGATATTTATCTGTCTCCATGTCTGAGATGACATTATAGTCACTGCTTGTACTTGAGGTCCAAGACCTCTTACCCTTGATCACGAAAAACACTCTTAGGAACATTAATACAACGTTCATAAGAGCTAAAGCTCCTCTTAAGCACGTGTATCTGATACGAACCTATCCCATACTAGGCTTGTAATCGGTTCATAAGCCCCAAGTGTAGAACTCACTCAAAAAGCTAGCTTGTTTGAGGAGGGGACACCTGGACATTATAAACCATCAACCATCCCATACATGGCCGATGTGGGATCATAACAGTATCCCTTAAAATTTATATAGATCGCTTTCCTTGGTGTGTATACACTGTTTTGGCTTGTGAAACATTTGTACAACTAATAAAGCTACTAGATATATATAACGGATTCCTGTTTTAGAATAGAGAGTGATTAGTTTCCTACCTGCAGAACTGAAGTGCAAAAAAAAAAAAAAAAAACCCTTCAAAATGTCTAACCTACAAAGAACAAAGATGCCCATTTCATACCATATTCTTTATTATCTGTTCTTTCCATGATCTCATTAAGATTCTCTTTTTAAAAAGTTGTAGCGATTCCATGTCACAAAATTAGGCAAGCCCCCCACACGATGATAAGTACAAGTTACTAATCTATTTAGTAACTCAATTAAGCCCAGAACATGATCATTAACAGGCTATAATTATATACATTTGCAGATTCTGACAAACTACTCCAACATAACTAACACAATAAGCTGATAAACAGTTAAGAGAGTTTTAATAAACAATCTGAGCACCCCTAAGCTTTGATAACGCTACCACCGCTAGGTGATCTAACTCGGAAAACATGTTCCTCACCGGTGCATTTATCAACTTTAACTACCCAATGACTCCGCCTTTGGCTACTATAACCGCCATAACTACCACTCTTCGCACCACTATTCTCGCGTTTTCCAGCCACCCGCGTTAACAACAAGCCTTCACCAATAGGAAACAAATGACTATTCGATCTACTCCATAGCCATGAATCTTTCCAAAAAGCGTTATATCCTAAGACAATAGTACTTTTTTCCCTGTCGTTCTGTATGGCTTCAAGGATATTTTCATGGTTTTGTAAGTTGCAGTCTATGACTACAAGATCAGCGAATTTGTAGTCATGTGATAAGAGATGTTGAGCCTTTCCTATAACAAATTTTACATGTTTTGCATTTGTGTTGAGGGTTTGTTTGGATAAGTGAAGTTCTTCTAGTCCTTTAACTATGCAGACTAATTTACCGCCAGTTTGATGAGATGCTGCAATTAGACCGAGGGTAGTGGGACCGGACACAGATGCACATGCAATTACCATGAGTTTAGCGTTGTTTCCTGTTGCGATTGCTGAGATGAACTCTGCTGTTTCAGGTTCCTTTGGTCTTTTTCCCTGCATAATCATGTTCATAAATTAATATTAGATTCTATTATAAAAGAATTGATTATTTGGTTGTGGCTTTGTGACTTACTTTGTTTTTGAAAAAAAATGTTTTGAGTAAGTAGCTACATTTCGGCTATCCAAACAACTTTTTTCACTCGCGTATAATCAGATAAACAGTGTGGATAAGGAATTTTAAAAAACCATCCTCAAAATTTTTGCAAAAAAAACGCAGTAAGTAGATTGATAAAATTACCATTTTCATGGGTTTGATGTAGGCTTCAGTGGCATTTTCAGCTGACCAGTAACCCATTTTTGCTTAAGGTTTGTTTCGAAATAGTTCTTTTTTGTGTTTTGCCTTGCGGAAGCCTTGATAGAATTAGAAGGCTTTACAAACTTAAGATGAATGCTTGTACGTTATGGCCTTGTGGATACTGGTCTTATAAATAGAACCACGAGAAGCAATAAATGGTATGTAGCTAGAATTAGACACAAGTGGGGTCATTGGCTTGACTCACTGTATTCTGTATTGGAACAAGTACATAGGTGTAGGGATACTTTCATTTCATACATGATGTGTTGAAAGCACCAGACCCCGGTGGGCATGGATACCCATTACCCATGTTCAAATGTTAGATATCCTAACTTGTTGATAATTAGGAGTAGGCCCCGGGTGGACAAACTTTCACTTCACATTTTGAAGACGAATTCTCTTCTATAGTTAGTAGTGTTTTTTGTGCTCATGGTACACTTTTGAGTCATGTACATGTGCTCGTGGTGAGGATCCGTTTGTTACTCCGATCCGACCCACTGATATTTATCTGTTCCCATGTTTTCCAAACCTTCACTCTATATGACTGTCCAACGTTCATAAGAGCCTATGCCCCTGTTAATTAACTAATAGCTTTAGATTTCAAGGGCCCTAACTTACAAGAATTGTTTAACAATTAATGCAACACTTTCCTTGGTGATCTTGTCTAATTGCAGACGCTGTCAATCTGTCATGCCTCGATATTAAATTTAGCTGGCTGTAACGTACCTTGTCAACCCAGTTTGACCCGTTTAGATAAACGGTTATGTGGACCATAAACTGATTATATAGGTGTCTGAATTAGGGTTAATCTTCACACCACGAGTAACTAAACAGGTTTGTATGTTAAAATGTCAGTAACAAAAACTGTTTCAATGTTTTTTTATTCAGAGATTCATGTTTTACGAACAATAAAACTAATGATTGTGGACTTTTGTACCTAAGCATATACTATGTTTCGGGTAGAGACCACCAACTAAAACTAATGATTGTGGGTTAGATATGTGTACAATATGGGGCATGGATACCCATTACCCATTACCCATGTTCAGATGTTCAATATCCCAACTTCGTTGATAATTAGGATTTAGGAGTAGGTCCTCGGGGGACAACCTTTCTTTCTAATTCACTTCACATCTTGAAGACTATTACTACTCTTCTATAGTTACTGACGTTATTGGTGACCATGGTACATTTTTTAGTCATGTACATGTGCTCGGGGTAAGGGCTCCTTTGGTCATGGGATCACATCCGATCCAGCGCACTGATATTTATCTGTCTCCATGTTTGAGATAAAATTTAAGTGACTGTCTGTGTCCAAGACCTCTTCAGTCACGGCCTCACAGGCACCCTTGATTCCTTGATCATGAAAAACACTCCTAGAACTATAAATCCAACATAATCCCTCTTCAGTCACGGCCTCATAAGAGCTGGAAGTAGCACACAAACATCATATATAATTTATATAAATCACTTTCCTAGGTGTCTAGTCATATACGGTATTTCCGCTGGAAGTCATCAACTAAAATACTAAACTAATGCGTGTGAGTTTAGTATTTGTACAGGCCATATTGTTCATTACCTGATCGTTTCTATGATCTCAATAAGTTTCTTTTTTAAACAAATTGTAGTGATTATGTGTCATAAAATTAGGCAAACCCCACACACGATGATAAGTACAAGTTATCAATCTATTTAGTAACTCAATTAAGTCCAGAACATGATCATTAACAAGCTATAATTATATACATTTGCAATTTCTGACAAACTACTCCAACATAAGTAACAGAAATAAGCTCATAAACAGTTGATAAACAGTCTGAGCACCCCTAAGCTGTGACAACGCTACCACAGCTAGGTGATATAACTCGGAAAACATGTTTTTCACCGGTGAATTTATCAACTTTAACTACCCAATGACTCCGCCTTGGGATACTATACCTACCACTTTTCGCACCACACTCTCGTTAACAACAGCACTTCACCAATAGGCAGCAAATGACATTTGATCTACTCCATAACCACGAATCTTTCCAAAATGTGTTATACCCCAATATAATACGTACTTTTTCCCTGTCGTTTTGTATGGCTTCAAGGATATTTTGATGATTTTCTAAGTTGCAGTCTATGATGACTACAAGGTCAGCCGATTTGTAGTTGTGTGATAAGAGATGTTGAGCATATCCAACAACAAATTCAACATGTTTTACATTTTTATTGAGGGTCTGTTTGGATAAGTGAAGTTCTTCTAGTCCTTTTACTGTGCAGACTAGTTTACTGCCAGTTTGAGTTCACGTATGTGCATGCATGGTTGAACTAGCATGCATATATTGTGGTTTCATGTTTTATGTTTTATTAATTAGAATTGGTAGAAGTAGTGACCGAGTCTTATGTAGCACGGTGGGTGGTTACCTGGTCTTAGGTGGTTAGCATTTTATTGCTACTTTCATGGTTAGTTGCTTTCATGTAAGGGCTATCTATAGGCCTATTTGTATGATAAAATAAGTACTCTGTAATCACTTTGATATGTTAATAAATAGTGAATTTTAGCTTCAGTTTCCCACATATATAAGTTCACCACAAAACTACAGTGGGACGGACTGCAGATGCACATGCAATCACCATCAGTTTAGCGTTGTTTCCTGATGCGATTGCTGAGATGAACTCGGCTTTGTCAGGTTCATTTGGTCTTTTACCCTGCATAATCAAGTCCATTGATTAATATCAGTTTTTGATACAAATTAACTATTAAAATTTGCTTAGTTGATTGTTAGTCATTGAAATAAGCTGCTTTGAAAAAGTTTTTTTATCTGATATAGCTTGTTTCACTCTGAAATAATTTTAAACAGAAAATGTGAATAGATAGAATAAGGCAGAACTATACCCTCACTGCCTTTTGTTATTTAGTTTTTAGCTAAGTATAAAATGTAGTTGGTCTGTTGCATAATCGTATTTAAACATTTCCGATAATGTATTTGAATAGTATTTGTTCCTGAATTGGTCTTAAGTCGTGAAACAAATTAATGACTGAAGTGAGAACAGTGAACATAATCTCAAATGTGTATCTTCATCACTAATAGTCATTAAACCACAAGAAAATTTTAGGAACATGCGTCTTTAGGTTTACTTATGGATAGTTTCATACATGCTGCGTTGAAACTTGAAAGCACCTTTTGGGTCATTGACAATGGCGCGTTCAAAGTTGTTAACTAAGATATGTACTACCATTAGTAATATATATTACTATTTGGAATTTTTGTTTGAGAAATGACTCTGCTCATTAATCGTCGGCTCCAAGACCCTGGTGGGCATGGATACCCATTATGCATGTTCATATGTTCAGTATCCCACTTTCTTTGATATTTAAGAGTAGGTCCCCGGGGACAAACTTTCACTTCACGTCTAGAAGACTAATACTCCTCAGTAGTTACTAGTTAGTAACATTATTGGTGTCCACGGTACATTCTCTTTGCTCGTGGTGAGCCCCCCTTTGGTCATGGGCACACATCCGACCCTTTGATATTTATTTGTTTCCATGTTTGTGATGCTGTAAAGTCATCGTTCGTACTTGACAATTTGAGATCCAAGGCCTCTTCGGTCATGGGTACCCTTGAACACGAAAAATACACCTAGAATAAGAGATGTATTTAAACTAAGGGACCCTTTTAAAGATGCTTTTTTGGAAACATTAGCTCTATATGACTTTCCTTATAATTAGTCTGTCTGTACCATTTTGCTCAGTTGGTTATAAAAAGCAGCATCATTGGGTTCATTTTCAAATTTTTAAACCTCCATACTTACGTACAAAGGTTAGCTACTTCGATAGTGTACTTAGAGTACATATAACATATAAATGCGTGTAACAAAAACTGTTTCACCTTTCTTATTCAAATATTCATGTTTTATGTCCTTCTAAATTTATTTTGTGTTCAATGAACAAACGACTCATATTAAACAACCATAATCCCTCACACCTAAAAACTGTGGACTTGTTTTCTAGTTATTTTGGATTTTTTTGGTAGAGTCCACCAACAAAAAGCTAATGATTGTGGTTTCGGTTTGTGGGACATATTGTTCATGTTCTGTTTCTTTCCATGATCTTGGTAATAAAATTTCTAATCCGACATGCAGTTTTAAGTACATATAAATTACCAAAAATTTTGCTAACTCGCATAACACCTAGAGCACAATCATGACAGAATATAATTCCACACAATAGAATTCCCGACGAACTACTGCAACATGACTAACTCTACTAAACTTACAAAACTGTTTATTTGTTGTATCAAAACACAATAACCTGATAAACAGTTTATGAGAGTTTTAATAAACAATCTGAACACATCTAAGCTTTGAAAACACTACCACCGCTAGGTGATCTAACTCGGAAAACATGTTCTTCACCGGTGCATTTATCAACTTTAACTACCCAATGGCTCCGCCTTGGGCTGCTATAGCCGCCATTACTGCTACTCTTCGCACCACCATTGTCTCGTTTTCCAGCCACCCTCATTAACAGCAACCCCTCACCAATAGGCAACAAATGACTACTTGATCTACTCCATAACCATGAATCTTTCCAAAATGCGTTATACCCCAACACAATAGTACTTTTTTCCCTGTCATTTTGTATAGCTTCAAGGATATTTTCATGGTTTTGTAAGTTGCAGTCTATGACTACAAGATCAGCGGACTTGTATTCGTGTGATAAGAGATGTTGGGCATCTCCTACAACGAACTCGACACGTTTTGCATTTTTGTTGAGGGTTTGTTTGGATAAGTGAAGTTCTTCTAGTCCTTTTACTATGCAGACTAGTTTACCGCCAGTTTGATGAGATGCTGCAATGAGACCAAGTGTAGTGGGACCGGCTGCGGATGCACATGCAATCACCATGAGTTTAGCGTTGTTTCCTGCTGCGATTGCTGAGATGAACTCGGCAGTGTCAGGTTCGTTTGGTCTTTTACCCTGCATAGTCAAGTTAATAACTCAATATTAGTCTTTGTTACAAGCAAACTATTAAAGCTAAGTATGCTTATTTAGTTGCTACTCTTTATAATAAGTTGTTTCGAAAAAAGTTGTTGATATAATACCATTTATTTTGGCTCTTAATTAATCTAAAACTAATATTGAAATGAGGTGTTTTGAATAAGCAATTTAATTTGGTTAATCGAAACTACTTGTTTTACCGCAAATAATCAGATAAACAGTTTACAAAAAAAATACAAGAAGATAAATAAACTTACCATTTTCATGGTTCTGATGTAGGCTTCAGTGGCATTTTCAGCTGACCAATAACCCATTTTTGTTTAAGATTTGTTTCAAAATGGTTCTTTTCTGTCTTTTGCCTTGTTGAAGCCTTAAGAAGGTTTTTTAAGCTTAAGATGAATGCTTGTGGGTACTGTACCGGTGATATATATAGAGCCAGTGGAAGCAATAAGTGTGAATAGATAGAATAAGGCACAAGTGGGGTCATTGGTCTGTTATTCAATCGAATTTAAGCATTTCGGAAAATATAGTTGAACAGTATTTGTTCGTGAATTGGTCTTAAGTTATGAAACACATTGATGACTGAAGAGAGAACACTGAAAATAATCTCAAAGATGTATTTGATTGACATCACTAAGGTAACACCTAATGCCGTCTTCCACGGATTATGGGTCCAAATACCGTCTAGGACATTGTATGGGGGAGGTTGGGACGTAGACAGCCATACCCCTACCTAAGGTAGGGAGGCTGGTTTCGGTTCTACTAAAGGTAGAAAAGGACCTCCGGCCTTGCAAGGAGTGAGGATCAAACCCCCGACCTATGTCGCGGGAGGAAAGGGTGATAACCAACTGATCCAACTTTGCTATATGTATTTGACATCACTAGTAGTGTGTTTTTAATGGCATCACTAATAGTCATTAAACTACAAGAAAAGTTTAGGAACATATGTCTTTAGGTGTAGGGATACGTTCTTTCGTGCTGCGTTGAAAGCACCTTTTGGGTCATTGACAATGGCGCGTTCAAAGTTATTAACTAGGATATGTACTACCATTAGAAATATATATTGTTGTTTCACTAAAAAATAAATAGATAAACAATATGGAATTCTCATTCGAGAAGTGAATCTGCTCATTAATCATCGGCTGAAAGACCCTGGTGGGCATGGATACCCATTAGGCCATTATGCATGTTCATATGTTTAATATCCCACCTTCTTTGATATTTAAGAGTAGGTCCCCGGGGACAAACTTTCACTTCACGTCTTAAAGACTAATACTCCTCAGTAGTTAGTACCGTTATTGGTGTCTATGGTACATTTTTTTTGTCATTAACATGTGCTCGTGGTGAGTGCCCCTTTGGTCATGGGCACACATACGACCCTTCGATATTTATTTGTTTCCGTGTTTGTGATGCTTTACTGTCATCGCCCGTACTTGACTACTTGAGGTCCAAGACCTCTCCGGTCATGGGTACCCTTGGACACGGAAAATACACCTAGAATAAGAGATGTCTTCAAACTAAGTGACCCTTTTTAAGACGCGTTTTTGGAAACCTTAGCTCTTTATGACTGTCAAAAGATTATAAGAACCAAGGCGCCTCGTATGCAGGTGTATCCCTTCTGATCTACTGTACCATATTCTAACTTAATTAACCATTAACTTTAGATTTTGAAGGACACTAACTACACCAACTACAGTTAACTTTTAATAAACGCTTTTGTGGGTCGTACACGGTACACGGAATACATGGTTTAGTGTGTCCGAATTAGGATTGAATTTGACAACACGAGTAACTAGAAGGGTTTGTACAGGTTAAGTGATACCAAACCGTTACCCGACAGGAATTTCCGCTCTCATAATTAACTCTGTCTGTACCATTTTGCCAAGTTAGTTATAAAAAATAGCATCATTGGGTTCATTTTCCTGATTTTTAGACCTCCATAAGGTTAGCTACTTGGCTACTGTATGCAGACGACCTAACAAATAAATGTGTATGACAAAATCTTTTTTCAACTTTTCTTATTCAGAGATTCATGTTTTATGCCGTTCTAGAAATAATTTGTGTTCAATGAACATACGACTCATATAAACAATTTTAGTCCATAACACGTAAAAATTTAAAATTGTGTACTTGGTTTCTATTTATATATGATTTTCGGGTAGATTTCACCAATCAAAACTAATGATTGTGGGTTCGGTTTATGGGCAAGTCCATACTGTTCATCTTTCATTTCTTTCTATGATCTTAGTAACATTCTATTTAATCAATATTTGTAAACTTGTAGTGACGCTAAGTCATAAGATTAGACAAATTCCAAACGCGGTGTTATTGTGTTAAGTGCATACAAATAACTAATCTTTTTGCTAATTCGCATAACACCAATATCACAATCCTTAATTATATACATTTAGAATTCCCGGCGAACTACTGCAACATGAGTACATGACTAACACTACTAAACTTACAAAACTGTTTATTTGTTGTATCAAAACACAATAACCTGATAAACAGTTTATGAGATTTTAATAAACAATCTGAACACCGCTAAGCTTTGACAACACTACCACCACTAGGTGATCTAACTCGGAAAACATGTTCTTCACCAGTGCATTTATCCACTTTAACTACCCAGTGACTCCGCCTTGGGCTATTACATCCGCCATAACTACCACTCTTTGCACCACCATTGTCTCGTTTTCCAGCCACCCTCATTAAAATCAACCCCTCACCAATAGGCAGCAAATGACTATTTGATCTGCTCCATAACCACGAATCTTTCCAAAACGCGTTATACCCCAATACAATAGTACTTTTTTCCCTGCCGTTTTGTATGGCTTCAAGGATATTTTCATGGTTTTGTAAGTTGCAGTCTATGACTACAAGATCAGCGGACTTGTAGCCGTGTGATAAGAGATGTTGGGCATCTCCTACAACGAGCTTGACACGTTTTTCATTTTGGTTGAGGGTTTGTTTGGATAAGTGAAGTTCTTCTAGTCCTCTTACTATGCAGACTAGTTTACCGCCAGTTTGATGAGATGCTGCAATGAGACCGAGTGTAGTGGCACCGGCTGCGGATGCACATGCAATCACCACGAGTTTAGCGTTGTTTCCTGCTGCGATTGCTGAGATGAACTCGGCTGTGTCAGGTTCGTTTGGTCTTTTACACTGCATAGTTATTTTTTGTGTGTTTGCCTTGATGAAGCCTTAAAAGAAGAAGGTTTTATAAGCTTAAGATGAATGCTTGTATGTTATGGCTATCTGGGTACTGTACTGGTGATATATATAGAGCAAATAGAAGCAATAAGTGCGAATAGATAGAATAAGGCACGAGTGGGGTCATTTGGCTTGACTCACTGCCTTTTGTTAATCAGTGTTTAGCAGGCCCTTAAGTGTGAAATGTAGTTGGTCTGTTATTCAATCGAATTTAAGCATTTCGGATAATATATTTGTATGTTCGTGAATTGGTCTTAAGTTATGAAACACATTAGTGATTGATGAGAGAACACTAAAAATAATTTCAAAGATGTATTTGACATCACTAATAGTCATTATACAACAAGAAAAGTTTAGGAACACATGTCTTTAGGTGTAGGGATACGTTTTTGCGTGCTGTGTTGAAAGCACCTTTTGGGTCATTTTGACAAAGGCGCGTTCAAAGTTAGTAACTAGGATATGTACTACCATTAGAAATATATATTGTTGTTTCACTAAGAAAATAGATAACAGTATGGAATTCTCATTCGAGAAGTGACTCTGCTCATTAATCATCGACTGAAAGACCCTGGTGGGCATGGATACCCATTATGCATGTTCATATGTTCAGTATCCCACTTTCTTTGATATCTAAGAGTAGGTCCCCGGGGACAAACTTTCACTTCACGTCTAGAAGACTAATACTCCTCAGTAGTTAGTACCGTTATTACTTATTAGTGTCCATGGTACATTATTTTGGTCATTAACATGTGATCAACTGCTCGTGGTGAGTGCCGCCTTTGATATTTATTTGTTTCCATGTTTGTGATGCTTTAAAGTCATCGCTCGTACTTGACTACTTGAGGTCCAAGACCTCTTCCGTCATGGGTACCCTTGGACACGGAAAATACACCTAAAATAAAAGACGCGTTTTTGGAAACCTTAGCTCTATATGACTGTCAAATGATTATAAGAGCCAAAGCCCCTCGTAAGCATGTGTATCCCATCTGATCTACAGTACCATATTCTAACTTAATTAACAATTAACTTTAGATTTTAAGGACACTAAGCTAACTACACCAACTACAGTTAACTTTAGATAAACGGTTTTGTGGGTCGTACACGGAATACATGGGTTTAGTGTGTCCAAATTAGGATTGAATTTGACAACACGAGTAACTAGAAGGGTTTGTATAGGTTGAGTGATACCAAACTGTTAACTCAAAGCCGACACGAATTTCCGCCCTCATAATTAATCTGTCTGGACCATTTTGCCGAGTTAGTTATAAAAAGTAGCATCATTGGGTTCATTTTCCAGATTTTTAGACCTCCATACTTTACGTACAAAGGTTAGCTACTTGGCTAGTGTATGTAAACGACATAACATATAAATGTGTAACTAAAAGCTTTTTCAACATTTCTTATTCGGAGATTCATGTTTTGTGCCATTCTAAATAAAATTGTGTTCAATGAACACACGACTCATATAAACAATCATAGTACAAAACACCCAAAAATTGTGTACTTTGGTTTCTATTTACATACGATTTTTCGGGAAGACTTCACCAATCAAAACGAATGATTGTGGGTTCGTTTTATGGCCCATACTGTTCACCTTTAGTTTCTTTCCATGATCTCAGTAACATTCTATATAATCAATACTTGTAAACTTGCAGTGACGCTAAGTCACAAGATTAGACAAATTCCACATGTGCTGTTAAATACATACAAATTACATTACTAATTTTTTTGCTAACTCGCATAACACCAATATCACAATCCTTGAGAAACTAGAATTATATACATTTAGAATTTCCGGCGAGCTACTGCAACATAACTAACACTAATAAACTTACAAAACTGTTTATTTGTTGTATCAAAACACAATAACCTGATAAACAGTTTACGAGAGTTTTAATAAACAATCTGAACACCTCTAAGCTTTGACAACACTACCAGCGCTAGGTGATCTAACTCGGAAAACATGTTCTTCACCAGTGCATTTATCAACTTTAACTACCCAATGACTCCGCCTTGGGCTACTATAACCGCCATAACTACCACTCTTTGAACCACCATTGTCTCGTTTTCCAGCCACCCTCATTAAAATCAACCCCTCACCAATAGGCAACAAGTGACTATTTGATCTACTCCACAACCACGAATCTTTCCAAAATGCGTTATACCCCAACACAATAGTACTTTTTTCCCTGTCGTTTTGAATGGCTTCCAGGATATTTTCATGGTTTTGTAAGTTGCAGTCTATGACTACAAGATCAGCGGATTTGTAGTCGTGTGATAAGAGATGTTGGGCATCTCCTACAACGAACTCAACGCGTTTTGCATTTTTCTTGAGGGTTTGTTTGGATAAGTGAAGTTCTTCTAGTCCTTTTACTATGCAGACTAGTTTACCGCCAGTTTGATGGGATGCTGCAATGAGACCTAGTGTAGTTGGACCGGCTGCGGATGCACATGCAATCACCATGAGTTTAGCGTTGTTTCCTGCTGCGATTGCTGAGATGAACTCGGCTGTGTCAGGTTCATTTGGTCTTTTACCCTGCATAATCAAGTTCATTGATTGATATCAGTTTTTGTTACAAACTAGCTATTAAAATTTTGCTTAGTTGGTTGTTAGTCTTTGAAATAAGCTGCTTTGAAAAAGTTGTTTATCTGGTAAAACTTATTTCGCTCTGAAATAATCTTAAACAAAAGGAAGTTTTTTCTATATGGAAATTGCTTATGATTTTGAATAAGCAGCTTTAAGTTGGTTAATCCAAACTGCTTGTTTAAACCGCAGACAATCAGATAAACAGTTTGCAATAAAACGCGGTAAGTAGATAGATAAACTTACCATTTTCATAGTTTTGATGTAGGCTTCAGTGGCATTTTCAGCTGACCAGTAACCCATTTTTGTTTAATTTTGTGTTTTGCCTTGATGGAGCCTTGAAAGAAATAGAAGATTTTATAACCTTAGAGATGAATGCTTGTATGTTATGGCCATGTGGATACTGGCTATATAAATAGAGCCAATGGAAGCAATAAATGGGAATAGATAGAATAAGGCACAAGTGGGGTCATTTGCTTGACTCACTGCTTTTTGTTAATCAGTATATTCATATACCCTTAAGAATGAAATGTAGTTGGCCTATTCTTGCTGAAGTTAAGCATTTCGGATTTCCGGATAAGGTATATATTGTATGCGTACCCTCTTAGTGAAATCTAGTTGGCCTATTAGGCGTCTACTTGAACGAATTTTAGCATATATAATGTACTTCAACGAGGACATTTGTCCGTGAAATGGTCATGAATCACTAGGATGTGTTGATGTAAAATATAATCTCATTATCTCCAAGATGTATTGAACATTGTAAATGTCTCTAATTCACAAGAACATTCATTATAGTACGTCTATGATAATGCAAGTTCGAGGCTTTTAACTAGGCTAGAAGTCCTAAGATACTATTAGTTAGGACCTGAACTACCATTACAAATATATACAGCAGAACTGTTTGGAAGACCCATTCGAGGCGTGACTCTGGAGTCTGGTCATTTATCTTGGGCTCCAAGACCCTGTGGGCATGGATACCCATGTTCAATAACTATATCCCAACTTCGTTGATAGATAAGAGTGGGGGGTGGGGCAAACTTCCACTTCGCATTTTGAACTACAAAACTCTTATGTAGTTAGTGATGTTTATGGTGTCCATGGTACATTTTTTGAGTCATGTACATCTTGTCGCGGCGAGGCCCCTTTGGTCATGGGCACACGTCTGACCCTTAGATAATAATACTTTCTCAATGTTAACGATAACTTTTTAAGTAATTGCTTGTACTTGAGGCCCAAGACCTCTTTGGCCATGGATACCTTTAAACACGAAAAACACTCCCTAGAAATAAAAACTGTCTCTAAACCAATGGACCCTTTTAAAGATGCGTTTTTGGGAACCTTCGCTCCATATGACTATTAAACGTCCTTAAGAGCTCACCCCCCTCGTAAGCATATGTGTCCCTTCTCATCAACCATATCCTGACTTAATTAACAATTAACACTAGATTTGAAGGACACTTAGTACATTACTAAATTACAAGAATAGCTTGACAATCAATGCAACACTTTCCTTGGTGTTTCTTGTCTAATTGCACTTACTGCCATGCCTCAATACTGAATCTATTAGCTGTCATGTTCTTTATACAAGGGACATTTGAAAGCTTCCATAAAAGAATCTCACTCTGATTTCATTTGTTTAAAGATTTCATACAACATTTTAGAAACAAATGCCATGTTAGCTCTGACATAATCTAGCAAAATCTATATAATTATATATCTCAAAGTCTTTATATTGTTTTTTCAAACAATGTGCAACCTTGAGATTAATCATATAATCTTATCTTAGATGATTATATTATAGTACGCGAAGTGTGTTGTGTTTTGCAGAAGTTGAAATGGGTAGTACAGTTTTGCCTCCCAAAACAATAACATAGATCTACAACTATTGCAAATGGTTCCTTCACCAAACGTTTCCATAGATTTATTAACAACATACGGAATTAAGTTTTTTGTCTTATTGTCCGGGCCTCTCTCTTATGGTGTTCGTACTAGCTTCGTCCCATGAAACTTGCAAATCAATCATAGATGTCTTGTTAATAATAATATTATTATGTTGTCTATAGCAAGATTAGACATGTCTTATTAGTGTTTTATCAGACATCATATTTGATGAATGTTGTACTCAGTGCCAATTCTACCATGAAAAGTATTTACGAAAGGTAAAAAAAAATTAGGAAACTTATGTTGAACCAGTCTTCGCCCGTATTGATTAGGTCTAAGCTCTTATAATTAGAGCATAAGTGTGTAGTATATGAAGAAAATGGCTCAAACAAAGTTCACACGATATGATACTATACCTCACTTTTCAACTAAGTAAAAGGATTAGGATTCTCTCAAGTTTATATGAATATATCTAGTTCCCGATGATATGTTTGTTCTTTTCGTTATCTGTTTAGGTTAATAAATGTGTCACATCTATCGTGTAGTCTATACGATAGATTGCTATTAAAAGATATTTAAACGCTCAACGGTGCTGAAATCCACTAAGATAGAAACGGTAGGGTAAAACTAAGACAACACGAAGATAATGGTGGGTACAAGCACATGATCAATGAAGAAAACTGATGTAATGTTTCATATCTTCCCTAAGGTGGTCCTAACATTTCGCATTCGTAGTCATTATAGCTTGATATGTACCAGTTTAGCCGTTAATCATGTTTCACAAAATATCAAGGTATTCTCTAAACATACTACATACCACGTTAGTCGTTGTACCTAAAAAGCCGAAAAAGAAACAGGTTTACTAAGTTGCTCTAGTGACTATGCCTTTTTACATTATATCTAATGATACGTGCACGAAGGCTCATATGTGCTACTAGCCGTTCTTTAATCCGTTCATGTCACACGGCAGCCTTCGTACACGTATCATCTAATTATATATGTTTCATGCCTCTCCTATTGATATAATCACTAATCTGATGTAATTGGTTCAACTAATAGATCAATTCATTTGTGTATATCACATGCTGATAAAACTAGTCAAACATCTTTATAAGTATGTAAGGAAATCTTCCAATCTCCATAACATGAGTTACCCATGACTTATCATCTCACATGGTACAAATCAATGCAAAACTGTCTTGCTCCATGTTCATCTCATCCTTCCATCATTCTGCCCATTTCTCAATGTCTAAAATAAAAATATACAACATTATTAGAAAAAATAATTAAATTTTTGTAGATATCCAAAATCTATATATACAATTAGTTCTTAACTTTCTGATATAAACTAACTAGTGATTGCCTTATACAGTTCTATTAAAAGTTATACATATTGCTGTTAGATGATAAATATGGCTCAAACCCGGTTTTTGGGCTTTGAGTTCATTAAGGTTTTATTATATATAGCCTATTAATAAAACATAAAACTGATGGGGTTTTTATCATTCTAACAATTGCAAGGAACAATACTAGACTTGATGAGTATGATAATATTGTGTCTGATTTCATTTATTATGACAAGTGTAGTGTTAAATTGTGACAATAATCATTTTTTTCTATAAAAGATTGAATATAATCATGCAATCATATGTTAAAAGTAAGAAAAGTGATAAAATAAAAAGATTGTGTCATCTTGTTGGATGGAAATAGAGGATGAATGAGACGATGAACAAGCAAACAAGTTGTGGGCAACAAAGTTTTTAATTGAATGCTGACAAGGGGACATTTCTACAACATATTGTCAACCTTTGTTTTTTAGTTTGTTACTACTTTTTTTATTTTGGAAATTTGTGTTGTGATATACGTTGGTTTCGTGTTCGGGTAAACTATGAATAGGTTAAGAGATAAGAAAACATGTTTTACACAATACCCGTTTGACCTTATAATATCACTCATACTTTTAAATGCTTATAATTTTTATAGAAATGAATCAAAAAATTACAAGAAAAGTTGCGAAACATTATCACAATTAAATGACAAATAAAACTCTTCTATGAATCTAGGCTAGGTAGCGTAGCTTATGATTCATGTTGAGAATACAAGGGCTAATATAAGTCAAATCAAATGTAAGAGACTAAAAATGAGAAATGATGGAACTAAGAAAAGAGGGACTACTTTTGCAATTATTCAAAGATGAAGGGTGTAACCCTAAACATGAGCTCATTATTTAACCTGAACTCATGTTTAAGGTTTCATAACTTTCCCTAGCCGCTTTCTGTTACACACATTTACATACAGTTCTTGATTCTCATCTGTTTGTTATCAAGTTATTCATCTTGATAACTTGTCTTGTATCTGATCAATCTATATTGATCATATTGAGTGTGAGATTTCTTATAGTGAGGTGACTGGATCAACCTAGTTGGGTCAGTCTTTGTTTTGTATTGCTAGCACTCGTTTAAGGAATAGCTATATTGTACTGAGTCTTAATTATATTGCACTTGGGGAGGTTGGTTGTGTGCATTCTTGGTGTTTTGATCTTGCTTACATGGTATCACAGAAAGGTTCTCTAAATCGCGGTTCTTGATCTAGGGTTTGATATCAAGATTTGGGGGTTTTAATTTTCTGGTGGTTTTGAGGCGATTGGATTAGTGATCCTTAACGGCCTGTTAGGAATTGTTGATTATCGCAAGATCCAGTGATTTGGAATTATGGTCTCTTGAAACCCTAATTTTGATTTTGGGGGGTTTTTTGTTCTAAGTGATTCCGGGCTCATCTGGTTGGTTTCTTGTGTTTCTTGACTTGAATCAAGATCACGGGTGACAAGTTCCGCTGTTCTTGCATTGTTTTGCAAGCTTTGTAAGTTGATTCTTGTTCTTGATTGTTTTTCTCTAGTGATTTCACTGCAAAATCATTGGGTAACATCTTGACCCTCTTCCCTTTGAGAAGTGTGGATACCTGCTCTTCCCCACTGATACGTGATAAGCCAGGGTTTTGCAATCTTCTTTTGCTTATTTGTCTGTTTGTTCTTATTATTTGCTTATTTGTTATGTTTTGGTTTGTTTGGTTCTTGTTTGTTGCTTATTTGTTTGTTTTGTCTATTTGTGTAATTCTTTGTTCTTGATTATTTGTTATCATGTCTGCTGGCCGGTGGTAGTAATCCTTCTATTTCTATTAATGGTTTAGATGGTCGTCATCCTTTACATCTGCAAGCTAATGATAATACCACTACTACTCTTATTCTTTTTAAGCTTGTTGGTACTGAAAATTACAGAATTTGGTCTAGTGCTATGAAACTTGCTTTACAGGCTAGGAATAAGTTTTGTTTTGTTGATGGTTCTTGTCTGAAAGAGACTTATGTGACTGGTGATGTGTTGTCTGCTCAGTGGGATAGATGTAATGATATTGTTCTTACTTGGATTATGAACTCTGTATCTCAAGATGTTTATATGGGTCTTGTGTATTCTGAAAATGTTGCTACTGTTTGGAGTGAACTTAATAGTACTTATGATAAGGTGGATGGGTCTATTATTTTTAATCCACTTCAGAAAATTAATAATGTTAAACAAGGTGGTACTTCTGTCGCGGATTATTATCATAGATTAAACTCTTTGTGGAAAGAATTTGATGCATTGACTAAAATTCTTAAGTGTTCATGTGAAGTTCCTTATACTTGTGTTGCTAGTACTGAATTGGTGTTGCATCAGCAACTTATGAAGTTACTGCAATTTCTAATGGGTTTGGATGATTGTTACCAGCCTGTTAGAAGTGCTCTTTTGACCAGGGATCCTCTCCCTGAGGTCAAGGATGCATATGCCACTGTGTCTAGAGAGAAATCCCATAGAGGGATTCCTGAGCTCTCTGGTAGTAGTGATTCTAAATTGAATGCTTCTTATTTTGCTGTTAAGTCTGGATTTAATAATAATAAGAAGAAACCTTACAAATTTGGAAATATTTTTTCCAGAGGGTCTAATGCTAATGGTAATAATAATTTTGTCGATAGAGGGTCTAATCCTAACCTGAGCTGTAAAAATTATGGGAAAATGGGTCATAGTGTTGATAGATGTTATGAAATTGTGGGGTTTCCTTCTGGTTTTAAAAGGAATAATGGCACTAATAGACAGACTTATAGTGCTAATGTGGATGTTAAATAAGCAGTCTTCTTCTAGTACTTCTTCTGGTTTTACTCCTGAACAGATGCATAAATTGCTTAATATGATTAATGATAAACCTACTGGAAGCATTCACGATAATTTGGCAGGTAGGGCTTCATTTTTAAACTGTAATATGTGGTTCAATGTTAATTTCTATAAGTATTTTTTTGCTAATTCTAGGTTGAGTGTTCAAACTGTTATTATGGGTTGAATTATTGATTCTGGTGCTAATCAACATTTGACTGTTTCTACTATTGGAATGGTTAATGTGGTTGACATTTCTGATCTTAAGATTAATGTTGGTCATCCTGATGGAACTTTAGCTACTATTAGTCGTATTGGAAATTTAAAGCTGACTAATAATGTGATGTTATATGATGTTTTGGTTGTTCATGGTTATTGCGTAAGTCTATTGTATATTAACAAGCTTATTAGGGATAGTAAGTTGTTTGTTGGGTTTGATGATGTTGATACAAAAGTTGGATGATCCTTTTTAGACCCGAATTAGGCTTAATTCGGGTTGGCTGGGCTCCGGCTCTTGCACCAAGTAAATAGTCTTGCTGAGATCCTGCACACTAAAGCAACACGCGTTAAGCTTACCGTGGGAATGTATCCCACGATTAGATTTTGGCGTGAGAGTGAGTAATCGGTTAGGGTTAAGAATCGGATGTGAGTTTAGAGTATGTAGAATGTAATACCTTTGTGGAACCCTTGGGGGTTCCTTATATAGGCAGTGAAACCCTAATGGGCCCACTGTTTACTTCGGCCCCAAGTATAGGATAACCACCATAATTAGCTTGATTGTTATCTTCTAATTATGGTTAGTGTATATCTTATACTTTAGGGTGAATCCCAACCCTAATAAGATTGTGATTCTGTCTAACCTTGTCCCGGCTGTACCGGGCCGTGGGTCGCACACACTTTATGCGGCCACTGTTCATTCAAGCCCATAAGCTTAACTGATTAACCCAACCCATTCGTGATGGGTTAAATATAGGTAGTACCCATAGGTCGGGTTCATGACCCGGCTCGGGACTATACGTCATCAGATGAGAATAAACGTTATATTCAGGATCTGAAAAAGGAGATTGTCTTGGGGACTAGTAGTGAATCTGGTGGCCTATATGTGTTTGATATAAATAAAAATAATAATATAGGTATGTCTAATATGTGTTTAGTTTTTCATGCTTCTAAAATGGTTTGGCATAATAGACTTGGTCATTCTGTTGACCAAGTGTTATATGTGCTCAAACATGACTTGAATATGTTTGATAACACCTCTGTGCCTGTCTGTGAAATTTATCAAAGGGAAAAACAGACTAGGAAGCCCTTCCCTTGTCTGATCATAAGTCAAAATTTCTTGGTGAACTTGTTCATCTTGACATATGTGGTCCTTATAGTGTTCACAACAGAGAGGGTTTTTAATATAGAGATTTTGCATATGTGTACTCAATCGTTCTTGGTATCTAATCGAATTGATCGCGGTTTATGGTGGAATTAATGGTGTTGGTCACTAAAAGGGGGAGCTTGATTATCTAAGTCTACAAATAACATAAACGTAAAAGCTATTAAAAATAAAGAAAAATGTCTAACCTTGATTGCTTTTCCAGAATGAATGCTGCATAGTAGAACTGGGTGAAAATAGCTAAAGGTAATTATCTATTTTTTAAAATAAAGTGAAAATGTAAATGTCGTTGAGTAAAAATGAAAGCTTTAAAAGTTAAACTAAAAATTAAAACTTAAAAATAAATGACGGAAAATTAAAACTTCAAAATTAAATTTGAAACATAAATTTTTTTTTAAAAAAGGTAAACTTTATAAAAACGTAAACTTGAAAATAACTAGGACAAACACTTTTGAAAATAAACTAAGTAAAAATGGTGGGAAAAATTAAGGTTTGAAAATAATTCGGGAAATCAAAATTTGAACATAAGTCGGAATCCAAATTTGCACTTAATCCGGAATGCTGAACTCTCACTTAATTCGGAATACTTAGACTTGGACTCAATCCGGAATATTGATCTTGAACGTAGTTCGGAATGTGTGTCCTTGACGTAGTCCGGAATCTGAATCCCCAACTAATTCGGAATGTTGAATGTTATACCTAATCCGGAATTTGGATCCAATTCTTAATTCGGAATATGGAGTCTGCACTTAGTTCGGAATGTGTGTCCACGCGTAATCCGGAATACCAAAAATTTTACTTAATTCGGAATAGCCAATTCGTGACCTAATCCGGGATACTTATTCCGGATAGTAATCCGGAATCCGTGTTCAGTTGTTAATTCGGAATGCTTATCTCACTCACAATCCGGTATCCAATTTCATACCTTATTCGGAATAACGGCAATTAGATGTAATTCGGGATGTTTAATTCTGACCTAATTCGGGAAATGAAAAAAATGGAAATTTGCAAGTAAGTCGGACTAAAGGGTTTGCACATGAGTCGGGAAAAAGGGGTTTTGCATATAGTTCGGAATATTAGGGTTTTCAAAATCCGAATTAAACTAAAATAAGCAAAAATTAAATATGCACTTACCAAAACTTAAACCAAATCAATTTTTAGAAAAAGCTAATAAGACACAATTTAAAAACTTTTAAAAACACTAAATAAGCAAATATTAAAAAGCAACTTTTTATAAAAGTATTAATCTACCAAAATCAACTTATTTAAAAACTAACAAACATAAAAATTAAGCAATAAGCACCTTAATCTAAAAACCTCAAACACACCAAACCAATAAGAACAATCCAATAAGCAAATCAATCACATATTCAACAAGATAAAATCAAATACATGATTAAAGAGACAAAATAACAGATTATGATTAAGAAAGGTAGAATGAGAATTAATTCAAAAGCTTGATTATATTAAAGATTAGGAATCAAAGTTACAAGATTAAGATGAAGGTTTAATAAGCTTGAAAGAAAAGCTAGAGAGAAGAAAAATAAAAACACACTAAAAATAAAACTAACTTAAAAATTAAAGACTCCTCTTCTAATGACACATTAGAAAACTATATATAGGGGAAGGGGAGGGTGTTGTTTTCTTCTCTTTTTCTTCTTGTCTTCTCGTCTTTTAAATAACTCGTCTTTCTCGACTTTGTCTCGGGATTAGTCGAATGATAACTTGAACTTGTCTTCTAATTTTCTTCTTTTAGTAGACTTGGTTCTTCGACTTCGTTAAACTTCTGTCTTTAGATTTTTCTTCAATAAATCTTCAGAATAGGCCTTTGACTTCCGTTCTTCATGCACTTTTGATCTTTTGACTTCGTCTTTTGTCTTTTTCTTCGATAAAAGCCCGTGAAAGCCCGTGTTTTCTCCTTTTTTCATATTTTTGTCCTAAAACACAATAAAAATACAAATCACGCATAATTCCGCCTTTTAAGACATTAAATACACGTTTTGGTCTTGTTATTATTAGAAATAAGTGGTAAAAGGGTAAGTGTTTTCACACTTATTAAATCCCCTACACTTGACCATTGCAATGCCCTCATGCAATGCATTAATTTCAAAGCACGGTTTATGTTAGCCTCAAAATATTGAGTCAAACAAGAATGCTCGGTCATATGTTTATTATGTATCGTATATTAGAACGTTGTAATATGTAGTAGGTTAGTCGTGTATTACGGGCTTAACTTTAAGCTAAGGTTTATTCATAAGTAACCAAAGCCCAAAAGGAAAGCCCGGCCCATAATCATATAGCCCATTATGCTACATGTAAGCAAAGGCTATAAATACCCTTCCTAGCATGTTAGGAAGTGTGTTGGTCATTTCATTTTTTCTCTCTCTAATCTAATCCTCCAAAAGTTCCAACCATTCTCTCTACTTTCTCTCACTACTTTCTCTCTCTAGAAATCTTCCATCTTTTATCTACCTTTCTTGTTTAATCATCACGTAATCTATGGGAAAACAATATGTATCAATCGCCATGGGGTAGCTTTGTGATTGATTTTTGTGTTTATTGTGTGATCCGTATCATTTCATCTCCTAAACATCTCTCGAATTCAAATCTTTTTGTGTTTTTCGTGCTCTAAATCTTGGTATTCATCTCCTACATAGTTGTGGTAGGGATTTGGTTGCTTTTGGTTGGTTAAAATCACAGATTTCTTGTCAAAAATCTCATTTTTTACCTAAAGTTTCGGAAAAGTACAAGCATTCCGACAGAATTCCATCGGAATAGGGTTTAATTTTCCGACAGTTATTCCGATAGCACTCCATCGGAAAAGGGTTTTAATATTCCGACCGTTATTCCGGTTGTGTATTCCGATAGGTTATTCCGACAGTGATTCCGACAGGGATTCCGACAGCCTTATTTCGACAGCCTTATTCCGACAGCCTTATTCCGACAATGATTCCGATAGGTATTCCGACAGCCTCATATTCCGACAGACATTCTGATACTACATTCCGACAGTATTCCGACGGGCATTCCAATAGCACATTCCGATGGACTTTCCGATGATATGTTTTGCTAAATTTTGTTCGAGTACTTTTTAGACTTAGCCACTATCTAGACTAGTTTCGGAATATCGTTTACACGAAGATTAAAAAAATATATAAAAAAAAGAGTTAAATTTTCCCGTCAAATAAATTCAAATTTTTTCCATACTAGTTTTAGGACATACTAGCTCGATTTCAAAATTTGGCGATTACAAAATTTTTTGGTCTACCGTTTTGTCAGACTGGGGAATTTATTGTCAGACTAAAGAAAAATTGCAACTTTCGGAATTTAAACCACAACAACAATCACAACAAATCTACTTAAGATCCATATTCACTTCATCATTTCAGAGAATATTGAGATGGATTCTACTGCTGAATATCGTGTGACGAACAACAACATAATGGTGGTGGGTAACAAAGAAAGACCACCAATGCTTGTGTGGGGTCGATATGATCAATGGCAATCTCGTTTTTTACGTTATCTTGACACAAAACCTAACGGTAATGCTTTAAGGCAATGTATTTTGGAAGGACCCTATAAACTCTCAAGGATTCAAGTTCCTAGAGTACCAGCCACAGACACTACTGAAGAACAACCAGCTTATGAACGTGATGAAAAGAGGAACGACCTCACACCAGAGAATCGTGCTTGGTTTGATGCTGAGAAGGAAGCAATCTACTTAATTCTCAGTGGAGTTGGAGATGATATTTATTCCACGGTTGATGCATGCCCTAATACTCAAGAAATGTGGACGGCTACTAAAAGATTGCAACAAGGTGAATCACTTAACAAACAAGATGTGAAAACTAAGATGTTTTGGAACTTTGGCAAGTTTACATCAAAGGATGGGGAATCAGTTGATTCTTATTACTCCCGATTCTACAAAATGACGAATGATATGACCCGAAACAACTTGCAAGTTTCCACCATGCAAGTCAATGTCCAATTTCTACAGCAACTTCAACCAGAGTGGACACGGTTTGTCACCTTGGTGAAACAACAACAAAATTTAGACGAAGTTTCATATCACAAGCTCTTTGACATTTTGAAACAATTTCAAAATGAGACAAATGAATTTTGAGCTGAACGAGTTGCAAAGGTTTCCAATCCACTTGCTTTGGTGTCTACCACTAAACATTACCCAGATTATCACTCTCGTACTTCAAAGACCTACTCTACTCAATCATCATCACCACGATCATCCACTGTCTCCAAGTCACATGCTTCAACACGATCCGGAGGTAAAGAAGTTGCAAGAGCACCATCACCCACACCTGAGCAATCATCCGAAGAAGACAGTGATGAAGAACTAGCTCAAAAGGATAGGGAATTCAAGCAACAAATGGCTTTCATTATGAAGCAATACAGGAAAATATACAAACCCACCAACAACAACCTTCGAACATCTTCAAACTCGAGGAACACTTATGCACAGAGTCCTCCAAGATATGACACACGACGGCGTGCTGAGAGTCCTCCAAAGTATGATCGACAACCTAAGTATGATAATCAGAGGGTTGCTACTGTTGTTGGAAATAGGGAAACTGTTGGTACTTAAGTTGTGCAACAAAGTGGGATTCAGTGTTTTAACTACAAAGGTTTTGGGCATTTGGCTAGGGAATGCAGGCAGCCAAATAGGGTTAAAGATTATGGTTATTGATTGTAGTGGTTTTACTACTCTTTAGGAAAAGAGCGTAAATAGCGGAAAGTATCGACGAGTGATTTAGGAAAACCACAAGTAATGACCCACAATCAAATAAAATGAGAGAAAGAGTTCGTTTCCCAAGGAGGTATGGTGTTGTGAATTAACTTGTATGTATTTGAGATTAATATTGATGAGATGGAATGACGGTTTCGTGAAAATTACACTATGACGTAAAAATCGTAAACGTAAAGCCGTAGAAAAATCACACAAATTAAAAATTAAACTAAAACCAAAAACAAAATTAAGAAAAGATTAAAAAGACTAAAACAAGTCTAAAATAATATAAACAAAGTTAAAAATCCAACAAAGATATTTTAAAACCTTTTATTAATTAAATAATTAATTTTAAATGCTAATTAAAGCCCTAAAATAAAATTTAACTAATTCAAATGTCTAAAATATGATTTTATTGAATAATCACTTAACTTATATTATTAGAAGACTAAAAAGTAATTTTCTAAAAATTAAAACCTATTAAAACTATTTTTAAAACTCTAAAAATGATTAAAAATGATTAAAACCTAATTAAACTTAAAATAATTATAAAAATAAATCTAAAAGCTAGAAAATTATTCTAAAAATGGAAATAGTCCTAATTAATGATAAAGAACCTAAGAAAACTGAAAAAGAAATAAAAATAAAATTTTGAAATTTTAATATTAAAATAATATTAAAATAATACTAAAAAAATAAAAAGTTTCTAAAATTAATTCTAAAATTTTTCTAAAAATCCTAAATAATATAACTAATAGAAAAACACTAAAAAGAGCTTCTAAACCTTTTTTAATAATTTTATAAAAATCTTTAAAGTTTATAAAAAACCTTAAAATAATATAAAATTAAAAATTAAAGTATTTGAAACCAAAACTTAATGTAAACCTCAAAAATATTAAATAAAACCTAAAAATTATTTTTCCTAAAAATTTAAAATCTTTTTGGTATTTTTTAATGATTTAATAAAAACGTATAATAAATAAATGATAAAAAATAATCTATTAAAGGAAAAATTATGAAAATAGCTAGGAAAATCAACAACACTACTACTTTCCTAGGAAAAATAAGAAAAGCCAAATTTGCTTAATAAATAAGTTGGAAATGAGGGAAAAAGCTACGGCTTAATAAATAAGCTAGAAAATGGAAACTGGTTAAATAACTAATGTGTTGAGAGGCTAACAGAAAAAGCCTCATAGATCAATGGTAAGCCCTTTCACTCCTGCACGACAGGTCGGGGGTTCGAGTCCATGCTATGACGGTTTTTGCTATTTATATTTTTTTTTTATTTTTTTTCTTTTCCAAATCAAAACTAACACTTGTATAAGCTTATATTCCAATTCAAACTTCTTTTTTAACACTGGATTAATCCAAATGATCAAAATAAACGTGACAGTCTTGAACTTTAACACAAGCAGATTTGCACTTGTGTTGTTTTTCTTCACAAAAGATTGAACACCAAGAGGAGCTTGGTGTTTGAGCTTATTTGGTAAGTATTATTGGACAATAGGCACCCTTGAGCTTATTGAAGCTCAAGGAGTCAAGCTCACACAAGAATAGCACTTAAGCATACACCAAATCACAAATCAATGCACACCTAAGCAATGTTAAGTCTCTGAGGTCTTGATGACAGGTCTGGTGCCTTATGGGCCAAAAACTAGCACCCTAGTGATCCTTAACCTACCAAATTTGGCACACACACTCTCTAACTAACAAGCAAACCAACTCAAACCTTGAATCACCCAATTACTTCATCAAGCACCAATATTCATGAAACAATAAGCAGAAATGGTTAATGCAGATTTTCAAGCTACACTTTACTTTAAAAACTCAATAAACTTACTCCAAACTTGACCAAATCTGTTCTAAACTAACTAACTACTTACTATTAACCTATCTTAACCCTTTTTAAATCCTTCTAACAACTTAGATCAACCAAATCAAAAGCTGCTCCCCTGCTAAAACCTGTTGCCAAACACCCTTAACTTTTTGAAAAACGTGTTTTCATCAAACAAAAACCTTATAAAACCTTAACAAACTGATTCTAGATCTCAAAACATGCATAACAACATCACAATAGCACAAATCCAACAGCTTAAACACAATTAAGCAACAAATCAAACAAAGCACATACACTAGCACTTTTCTGAATTTAAAACAAGGTAAAGGGTTTTACCTTAGGACCCTTACATCCAAGGGTCCTAGTGGTTGCTTAACCACCTCCCTACCAGCTGGGGCTGGTGCAGAACCTTGGATCAACAATCTCTTCAACACCTGCTCAAATCAAAACAAAAGAAGAACAAAAACAAGCAATAAAATATATTACTGATTTTTTTCTTACTTCTTAAAAACTTTTCCTAAAACTTTCTCAAACCTCTTAACACGTTTTAATACTACTAAAATCACCAATATCATCAAACTCTTAACACCAAAACCTGAAAGTCAAATTCTTACCAAGAACTTCAATTTTCAGAAACCTTCAAGTAATTTTGGAAATCAAAATTTACTTAACCAAATCAGAAAATGGAACTCAGAATCAAGCATAAACCCAACACACAACTTTTTATAAACTAAAAAGGAATTACAATTGAATTTTCAAATACCAAACTTTTATTTCACAAAAAAGGGATTACAAGGATTTTATGCTTAAAACTGGAACAAAGGGATCACCACAGCTTGGGTCTCCTTATATAGTGCATACAGAACATACTAGAACCCTAAAATGCTAACCCTAATACATAGAAAATTCCAAAATTGCCCTTAAACGTTTTTGGTGCATTATGCTCAAATTTGATCTTGGCCGTGTGTTTTTGCGTTGTGATGAAGCAAAACATCTCATCCATTGATTGGGGACACGTCATTTGCCTTAGAGCCAAAGGAATGATGTGATTGGTGGATTGGGGAATTGGGGGTGGGGACCACAGTGAGTGGGTTGCGGGTTTTAGGTGTGGGAAAGGTTTGTACATGTGTGAATTACTCGTGTGCAAAAGGAATTGGATTTTAACCCAGTTTAAGTGAGGGTAAAATCTGGGCGTGTAAAAGATATACAGTAACTCCATTTGATCCTAATTTGGGGGAAAAGTGGGTGTTAGGCGGGGTTTTTAGTTTAAAAGTTTCAGCTTGGCACATTTGGTCCTCCTCTTTTGTTATTTTTGGCTTTTAAGGTTTCAAGCCCTAAAAACGATTTCTGCCTTGTTAATAACTTTCAAGACTTTACACTTTTGGCACCAACTTGGGAAAAAGGTTATCAAAGGGTTATTTTTGACATTTTTGGATAATTCAAGGACTGAACTTGGACAATCTTGATCTTCAAAGGTCTTCAATGTCTCTTAAACTTCATGAGGGACCATAATTGGCATTTTGAAATTGTTGAAGGACTATTCTTGCCATTTCTTTAAAGTTGAAGGACCTTTTTGCAATTTTGACAAACTTAAGGGACCAAACTTGTAATTATTAACATACAATGGTTTTAAGTGTCATTTCTTCATTCTTGGAGGATCAATCTTGTTTTGTCTTCAAGTCTTCAAGGGTATTTGATGAAAATTCCATGATTAGGGCCCGGTTCTTTGTACGGCTTCGTTTCTCGTGTTCGTTTTTCCTTGTATCTTGTGATCTTTTGTCTTTTTCACGATATCCATACCTAAAATACACAAGTAAACAAACACAAGCATATATATGGTATTTTATGACATTTTAATGCATTTAAAACCCGAAAAGAACGATGAGATCATGTATAAATGCCATCTCATCACTCCCCCATACTAAGCCATTGCCGTGCCCTCACGCAATGCTAGAATAAAGTATCTAAGCATCACCAAAGTTCAATTTTATTAACCTTTATTGAAGAGTAAAAGACTTGCAACATACTACGATGATGTGTAAAGACATAATGTATGATTTTCATCACCAAAATGTGACTTTTAGGGTCAAAGAATAGAAACAAGTTAATGTCCCTTAGAGTAAATTTCGTCATCCTTGATTGTCATACATTCCATGCTAAGTGCAAAAACAAGATCATTGTTGGTACAAGTCACAATGCTAACACTACTCATACGTTCAAATTGTGTAATACTTTTTCTCCCCGCAATCCTAGTTATTATAAAAGGAAATGTGTTACTAGCATTTTTTATCTATTTGTCATGGATCACAAGTGATTCATATTGACTTTATTTGAGTAGTTATTAGTCCGAAAGCAAAGTAGCACGATTTGATCAATAGTTAGCCGAAGGACAAAATCTTTTAAAACGGCTTCTCGTGTATCTCCTTAAGTTCATATCTTGGCATAACTCGTTTCACGATTTGAGACCTTTCTCGGACCGATATTTGGCATGTACTTCATACTTCAAATCTTGGGAAGACGTTCTCGAAATTATGGTCTTCTCTTCATATATTGGAATTTCTTCACTTGACGTTTTTGAGAGATTCTTCATATAGGACCACGACTTCATCATTTTTCTTCAATCTTTACTTTGGATTTTGATATACAACGATCCGCCTCCTTTTCGGACTTGGATATATTTATCCTCATACCTTGTTAGGGTCTTTTTGGATAGACTTTCTCCATTCTTTAGGGGAGTAATTGCTTCTCGTCGTGTGTCTCGATCCTTCATATTGATTTAGGAATAATGATACTTCACATCATCTTTGGATCTTTAGCAAAAATAGAGCTCCTCATGCCTTGTTAGGGCCTTTTTGGATGATCGCCAATCTTCGCGTCCCGCTTCAATAAGTTATGCCTTGGCTATGAACTCTATTCAACCCCGAGCAACTTTTAAACGATCTTGCGCTAGAGGATAAGTAACCTTTCAAATCGTACGACCTTACTTATTGCAATTATGATTTATTCCTAATGCATTGATCTTATGGGAAGAAAAAGCCACAATTAAAAACATATGAGTTTTTGAAAGAACACTTTCATGTTCTACGTTTAGCATGATCACTTGTCTAACTCTATCATTTCTCGTTCTTCACTATATAAAGACCTCTAATTAAAGAGACTCGTGAATACTTAGCCATGCAAGTCAAAATTAAGCCAAATTTGGATTAGCTTTCATTAAGACTATATCAAATCAAAGTTTTGGGTTTTCAAGCCACCTATAGGATCTTGCACTTTCTTGGACTTTTTCAAGTTTAGAGAATGCGTTTTAAAGTTCCCTTGATAAGTGACTTTCTAGAATCAATTATAGGAACTTGCGAAAAGTTCTTGTTCTTAACCCGAATGAATTAAGACTTTCGCGTTTTAAAGCTCCCTATATAAAAGTCTAGCAAAACTTGAATTGAGCGGGTTAAGGAATGTAAATGGCTCCAAATGCCCATCAAGTCAAAAATTAACTCTTATTCTACCCATCGGAAAATATACATTCGTGTCTTAAAAACACTTATGAAAACTAAGAAAAATTTTAAAATTTGGCCATTTTTAGCCTTATTAGCAAAACAAAACATTGAAAGTTGGAAAACGTGAGGGCGTAGCAAAGCAAGTACCTATTCACCCCCCCATACTAAAAGTAAACATTGTCCTCAATGTTTCGAGTCTAAAGGTGGAGCACCCCCATACTAGAGACGAAGAGTCGAATGCTTAGGATCTAGCATGGAAAGGGTGATCAACAATATATCTAAAGCCGTTTATTAATTATGCTAAAAGATAATTGTTAGAACAATAAAGGATATGTCATGGAATCGTGAAAAATTTCTTCAAACGAACGATGGAGGCTCACGTAAACGAACACGAGAGTCTTCAATCGTAGACGATGATGATGATCTAGATAACACAATCACAAACAACCACGAGACAACGAGTTGGAAGGGTACAAGTCCCCTTATTAGTGAATAATAAGCATAAAGATAAGCATGGGATCTCCCCCACGAGGCACCTCGTTTTTGATTACCGAGTCATGAGCTCGACTCGATCCCCTCAAAATGTGAACATTTAGGGAAAATCATGGTGTGGTCAATTTTTTGATGGGGCTTACATGATAAACAAGGCCCAAAAAGCAACCGGTAAAAAGGACTAAGTCCTCAAATGATGCAAAATACCGGGGTCGAAGATGGCGTTTTCGTTTCCATTGGAAAAACAAATTAACACCACTTCAACATGTGCCATAAACTCAAAGAGTTTGAAGAAAATAGATGAGAAATAGAAAGGTGAAACAATTGGTAAGACAAACGTTTGAGCTACTCGAGGTAGACTCGCACCAAGCAAATAGATATAGTTTCCATTTATTGCATCGGTGGAAGACCGAGATTTCCCTTTACATGAAATTCCGGGATCAAATATCTCGTCCTCGGTGGACAAGGATGAGGGAACATAAGGGGCTTCCCCCATACTAAGACCACACAAAACATCGTCAAAAGGAGTAGACGAGCTTGTAGCACTCAAATCACGTGGTGATGACGGAGTTAGATTTATAGAAAAATCAATTAAATCACATTTAAGATCTTTTCCTTTGTTATCTTTTAAACTCTCCTTATGAAAACCCTTTTTGATTATGTCGAAAATATTCGGTGTTTCTAAGACGATGTTAGTTACACTAAAAATTCTCACATTTTGAAACCGTTTTGGTTTTGGTGGTGGCAAGTTCTCAAAACGTTTATCGACGAAGAAAACCTCCCCATCGGGGCCAACATATTCATCATCCGAAAGATCTTCCGTAGAAACCGGCAACTTATCAACACTTTTCAAGAATGAAGGTGAAGGATTTTTCGATTCAAGTATTGATGGTTTCTTCTTTGTAGGCTTAGCACTCATAACCTCCACCGGCGGAGGAAATGGTAAATTGTTTTTGGAGACATTCCCTAAAACTCTTGGTGAAAATTCTTTGCAAATGACATTGGTCGAGTCACCATGGTTTAAAGTTGCAATAGAATATACATGAGAAAGATTGGAGTTTTGTGTTGCATTGATGACAAGTTCTTCTTCATTGAAACGAAGGGTGATTTTTCGAGCATGAACATCGATAAGTGCTCTTGATGTATCCAAAAATGAACGACCCAAAATGAGAGGAACTTTTCAAATCGATGGGAATGTCTACAACGATAAAGTCAACGGGATAGTAAAACTTTCCGACTTTAACGAAAACGTCCTCGGCTACTCCACATGCCATGATCGTAGAATGATCGGCCATCTCGATGGACATGTTCGAAGGAGTAAGAGCCGGAAGCGAAAGCGATTTGAAAATCTCGAGAGGCATCAAATTAATACTAGCACCAAGATCGGCCAAGGCGTAGCATTCCTCCATATCTTGTATAGCACATAGAATCAAAAATTTACCGGGATCACCGACTTTTTGTGGTATGCGGCTTAGAAAAACCGATGAACAACTAGACGATTGTTGTAACTTCTCTTTGTTGTTTAGCATACTTTTGAAGTTTGCGGCGAATCGAGGCATCATGATTAAAGCATCGGCAAAACTTATGTTAAAGTGCAAATCACGAAACATTTTCATAAATAGCTCAAATTGATAATTATTCCGTTCTTGTGCTTTCTCTTTGTTTCGTCTCGAAGGGTAAGGTAAAGGTGGTGTGGGTTGGTCATTAGGCAACGGCCTTGGAATCTCGGGTTCCTCAATTGGTATTGGTATAACCGTAGGTGTGGTTTGAGCGGTACTTCGTGGGATTGTAATGTGCTCCTTTTCGACCATCACCTCGGGTTCTTTCTCGATTTCCTTCTCCTTAGAAGTACTTGGACGAGAGATCGGTTCCTTGAAAGTTTTACCACTTCGTGTAGCAACAACCTTCAATTCTCCCCTCGGGTTGTTAATGGTATCACTAGGAAGACCACCCGAAGAAGAGGGCTTACACATGATAGCTTCAAACATCTTAGCCATTCGGTCCTCAAATTTTGATTGCCTAGCATCCGCTTTCAATAACTCTTGCTTAATCTCATGTTGTCCTAATTCCATCTTTTGTTGGTTTTGTTGAAGACGTTGGACATTTCCTTCCATTTTATTTGCATGAGTTTTAAGTTCATTAGCAAGTTCATTTTTAAGCTCGTTTTTCAACTCGGACCTTAAGCTAATCATCTCACGTTGCATATTATCAAATTTAGCATCATTTGCTTTTGCATAATCTAAAAATTCTCCTTGCAAATTTTTCGTGTGAGCATTTTGAAAACCTTGTGTAGTGTTTTGAAAATCACGGTTTTGATTTTGATTAGAGATTTGTCCATTCCCTTTGTTGTAATTGCGTGTGTTGCCTTGGTAATTACCTTGGTTGTTGTTTCGATAATTGTTAACATTTTGATTTGGTGGAGCTTGATTTTGGCGGGAACCTTGGCTGTTTTGGTTGTAAGTTCCCGTTGCTACGTAAGCACTCGAAGTGTTACCATCCGCGGTAATACACTCGGAAAGATCATGAGCTCCCCCACAAGATAAACAACTCTTAGCAACCGCTTTAACCGAAGCGGAATTGGAAGCTTCTTGAGCCTTCCAATGGGACATTAGATTAGCAAATCTATCAAAAAACCGATTTTCCTCATTAGCTTCATCATGTAAGGCGTTAATGCTACGAGACGATTGTAATGAAGATGACGAACCCATATTGGCAACACTCGGTGTGTTACGAGGGCTATAAACCTTAGATCGATTTTTAATGATTTGTAAAGCCTCATTTGTCGTCTTGCACAAAAAATTACCACCCGCGGCGGCATTCAAATAATCTCGTTCATGATCATTAAGCCCATTATAAAAGGTATCAATTTGATGCAATTCCGAAAAATCATGGTGAGGACATTCATGTAACATCTCTTTAAATCGTTCCCATGCCATTGAAAAACTTTCATTGTTACGTTGCACAAATCGTGAAATCTCATTTTTTAAGTGTGTTGTTTTCGATGGTGGAAAAAACTTGTTCACAAACTTAGAAACGAGATCGGCCCATGTCAAAATCGAATTTGGCGGTTCTTTCTCGAGCCAAATTTTTGCGGGTCCATCCAATGAATATGGAAACAACATCATCTTAATGGCGTCATGTGGAACATCTTTGAATTTGCTAGTAGCGGTGAGACGGTTGAAATTCCTAATATGGTAATGCGGGTTGTCTTTCTCGTGACCTCGAAACTTGTTTGCTTGCAACATAGACATTAAACCCGTCTTAATCTCGAAATTCTCCGCAAGGATGGCGGGAATAACAATGGCCTCTCCAAAACCCTCGGTGGGTGCTTGTAGCAACTCCATCATAGTACGATTAGCCATGACGACTTCTTGTTCTACAATAGGTTCAACAATTGGAGGTTCTTCAACAATCAACGATCCTTGATTTGCTTGCTTTTGGAGTCGTTTACGAGCTCGTTTAGCTTGATTACGAGTGATCATAAACTTCACGAAGAATGGGAGGTGAGCAAAGAAGATTCTTTTTGGTTGTTTTGTGGATTTTCAATTTTTTTGTGTTTTTGATGATATTTAATTTTTTGGATTTTGGTGTATCTTCGTAGACAACAATCTACAAAATCTCTCCTCGAATCAAACTCTTGATTAAAGAAGCCTCAAAGGAATGAAAACGATCACGTGGAGTGAACGCCTTCGAATGACTTTAGAACTTTGGTGAAAACCAATTTGTTCACGAGGGTTTAATCACAAAGAAACCAAGCAAATATAGTATACGTATTAATACTTTGGGCGGCAAAACCCTCGATTAGCTTTCAATCTCAAAATACTCACAAGCAAGCAGGGAAACGAGGCGGCGCGAAGCACTTAAGAGCCTTTTTCCTTAGGGTATATTTTATAATACCCGCCTTATACCCACCTTATAGTTTGTATTTTTCAAAATCGAGCTTCACGAAAGTATTTATCTATTTTTGCCTTTTCTTTTTGTTTGAGATTCGAATACAATAATTAGGAGATCAAATCCCAATTAAGGTTGTGTTTTCACACTTTTGGAGATATTGTATTTTGATTGTGATACTTAATACAATATATTAATAATATTCACAAAGAAAAACCAAGAAAACCGATAATACGTGTTAAGGGAGTTCCACTTAACACAAATACTTATTATGGATAATATCAAAAACAAAAGTTTCCAAATTAAAGCACAACACACCTCCCCGGCAGCGGCGCCAAAAAATGATTGTAGTGGTTTACTACTCTTTAGGAAAAGAGCGTAAATAGCGGAAAGTATCGACGAGTGATTTAGGAAAACCACAAGTAATGACCCACAATCAAATAAAATGAGAGAAAGAGTTCGTTTCCCAAGGAGGTATGGTGTTGTGAATTAACTTGTATGTATTTGAGATTAATATTGATGAGATGGAATGACGGTTTCGTGAAAATTACACTATGACGTAAAAATCGTAAACGTAAAGCCGTAGAAAAATCACACAAATTAAAAATTAAACTAAAACCAAAAACAAAATTAAGAAAAGATTAAAAAGACTAAAACAAGTCTAAAATAATATAAACAAAGTTAAAAATCCAACAAAGATATTTTAAAACCTTTTATTAATTAAATAATTAATTTTAAATGCTAATTAAAGCCCTAAAATTAAATTTAACTAATTCAAATGTCTAAAATATGATTTTATTGAATAATCACTTAACTTATATTATTAGAAGACTAAAAAGTAATTTTCTAAAAATTAAAACCTATTAAAACTATTTTTAAAACTCTAAAAATGATTAAAAATGATTAAAACCTAATTAAACTTAAAATAATTATAAAAATAAATCTAAAAGCTAGAAAATTATTCTAAAAATGGAAATAGTCCTAATTAATGATAAAGAACCTAAGAAAAATGAAAAAGAAATAAAAATAAAATTTTGAAATTTTAATATTAAAATAATATTAAAATAATATTAAAATAATATTAAAATAATACTAAAAAAATAAAAAGTTTCTAAAATTAATTCTAAAAATTTTCTAAAAATCCTAAATAATATAACTAAGAGAAAAACACTAAAAAGAGCTTCTAAACCTTTTTTAATAATTTTATAAAAATCTTTAAAGTTTATAAAAAACCTTAAAATAATATAAAATTAAAAATTAAAGTATTTGAAACCAAAACTTAATGTAAACCTCAAAAATATTAAATAAAACCTAAAAATTATTTTTCCTAAAAATTTAAAATCTTTTTGGTATTTTTTAATGATTTAATAAAAACGTATAATAAATAAATGATAAAAAATAATCTATTAAAGGAAAAATTATGAAAATAGCTAGGAAAATCAACAACACTACTACTTTCCTAGGAAAAATAAGAAAAGCCAAATTTGCTTAATAAATAAGCTGGAAATGAGGGAAAAAGCTACGGCTTAATAAATAAGCTAGAAAATGGAAACTGGTTAAATAACTAATGTGTTGAGAGGCTAACAGAAAAAGCCTCATAGATCAATGGTAAGCCCTTTCACTCCTGCACGACAGGTCGGGGGTTCGAGTCCATGCTATGACGGTTTTTGCTATTTATATTTTTTTTTTATTTTTTTTCTTTTCCAAATCAAAACTAACACTTGTATAAGCTTATATTCCAATTCAAACTTCTTTTTTAACACTGGATTAATCCAAATGATCAAAATAAACGTGACAGTCTTGAACTTTAACACAAGCAGATTTGCACTTGTGTTGTTTTTCTTCACAAAAGATTGAACACCAAGAGGAGCTTGGTGTTTGAGCTTATTTGGTAAGTATTATTGGACAATAGGCACCCTTGAGCTTATTGAAGCTCAAGGAGTCAAGCTCACACAAGAAATAGCACTTAAGCATACACCAAATCACAAATCAATGCACACCTAAGCAATGTTAAGTCTCTGAGGTCTTGATGACAGGTCTGGTGCCTTATGGGCCAAAAACTAGCACCCTAGTGATCCTTAACCTACCAAATTTGGCACACACACTCTCTAACTAACAAGCAAACCAACTCAAACCTTGAATCACCCAATTACTTCATCAAGCACCAATATTCATGAAACAATAAGCAGAAATGGTTAATGCAGATTTTCAAGCTACACTTTACTTTAAAAACTCAATAAACTTACTCCAAACTTGACCAAATCTGTTCTAAACTAACTAACTACTTACTATTAACCTATCTTAACCCTTTTTAAATCCTTCTAACAACTTAGATCAACCAAATCAAAAGCTGCTCCCCTGCTAAAACCTGTTGCCAAACACCCTTAACTTTTTGAAAAACGTGTTTTCATCAAACAAAAACCTTATAAAACCTTAACAAACTGATTCTAGATCTCAAAACATGCATAACAACATCACAATAGCACAAATCCAACAGCTTAAACACAATTAAGCAACAAATCAAACAAAGCACATACACTAGCACTTTTCTGAATTTAAAACAAGGTAAAGGGTTTTACCTTAGGACCCTTACATCCAAGGGTCCTAGTGGTTGCTTAACCACCTCCCTACCAGCTGGGGCTGGTGTAGAACCTTGGATCAACAATCTCTTCAACACCTGCTCAAATCAAAACAAAAGAAGAACAAAAACAAGCAATAAAATATATTACTGATTTTTTTCTTACTTCTTAAAAACTTTTCCTAAAACTTTCTCAAACCTCTTAACACGTTTTAATACTACTAAAATCACCAATATCATCAAACTCTTAACACCAAAACCTGAAAGTCAAATTCTTACCAAGAACTTCAATTTTCAGAAACCTTCAAGTAATTTTGGAAATCAAAATTTACTTAACCAAATCAGAAAATGGAACTCAGAATCAAGCATAAACCCAACACACAACTTTTTATAAACTAAAAAGGAATTACAATTGAATTTTCAAATACCAAACTTTTATTTCACAAAAAAGGGATTACAAGGATTTTATGCTTAAAACTGGAACAAAGGGATCACCACAGCTTGGGTCTCCTTATATAGTGCATACAGAACATACTAGAACCCTAAAATGCTAACCCTAATACATAGAAAATTCCAAAATTGCCCTTAAACGTTTTTGGTGCATTATGCTCAAATTTGATCTTGGCCGTGTGTTTTTGCGTTGTGATGAAGCAAAACATCTCATCCATTGATTGGGGACACGTCATTTGCCTTGGAGCCAAAGGAATGATGTGATTGGTGGATTGGGGAATTGGGGGTGGGGACCACAGTGAGTGGGTTGCGGGTTTTAGGTGTGGGAAAGGTTTGTACATGTGTGAATTACTCGTGTGCAAAAGGAATTGGATTTTAACCCAGTTTAAGTGAGGGTAAAATCTGGGCGTGTAAAAGATATACAGTAACTCCATTTGATCCTAATTTGGGGGAAAAGTGGGTGTTAGGCGGGGTTTTTAGTTTAAAAGTTTCAGCTTGGCACATTTGGTCCTCCTCTTTTGTTATTTTTGGCTTTTAAGGTTTCAAGCCCTAAAAACGATTTCTGCCTTGTTAATAACTTTCAAGACTTTACACTTTTGGCACCAACTTGGGAAAAAGGTTATCAAAGGGTTATTTTTGACATTTTTGGATAATTCAAGGACTGAACTTGGACAATCTTGATCTTCAAAGGTCTTCAATGTCTCTTAAACTTCATGAGGGACCATAATTGGCATTTTGAAATTGTTGAAGGACTATTCTTGCCATTTCTTCAAAGTTGAAGGACCTTTTTGCAATTTTGACAAACTTAAGGGACCAAACTTGTAATTATTAACATACAAGGGTTTTAAGTGTCATTTCTTCATTCTTGGAGGATCAATCTTGTTTTGTCTTCAAGTCTTCAAGGGTATTTGATGAAAATTCCATGATTAGGGCCCGGTTCTTTGTACGGCTTCGTTTCTCGTGTTCGTTTTTCCTTGTATCTTGTGATCTTTTGTCTTTTTCACGATATCCATACCTAAAATACACAAGTAAACAAACACAAGCATATATATGTTATTTTATGACATTTTAATGCATTTAAAACCCGAAAAGAACGATGAGATCATGTATAAATGCCATCTCATCAGTTATCATAAGGAAAAGATGTTGTTGTGCAAGAAAATGGAAGCTACAATCAAGTTATCAGCTGAGGAAGGATAAATTCTTGACGACACAGATGATGAACTCTCCGACCAAGAACTCGAGGCACATTATTCATACATGGCAAAGATTCATGAGGTCCTTAACGTCACTGAAGATGACAATGGCGTTATCTTTGATACCGACCCAATTGATAAGGTACAACATGATGATGAATATAATGTGTTTGGTGATACACATGAGCATAGTGATCTACCAACATCAATTACTGACATGTGTATGATGGAAACGGTTGATAGCAATACCACGCCCGGTTCATCAAACATGTGCAATAATGAGTTTGAGGATGATCAACATGCAAATGAGTATGATGACGAGGAGCGTGTCGCGCTTGCTAATTTAATTGCTAGTTTACAAAAAGATGTCAATGAAAATAGAAAGAGTCAAAAGCAATTAAAGAAGGCAAACGCAGCGCTCACTCAAAACTTTGAAGAAAGCAAAGCCGCTCTTATAAAATCTAGTGAAACAATTGATAGTTATAGGGATGAGCTGATTCAAAAGACCAAAGAGCTTGAGGGGTACAAAAGTCGTGTCATCAACGTTAAAAACGACGATTTTGAAAATATATACAACGAAGCTCTAGCTTTATTAACTAAAGAAAAACGTCAATTTAATGTCTTATTAAGTGATGAACGTCAAAAAACGTACCTTGCCACAACAAAAGTTAATGAACTTGAACAAAGGCTTTCTATGAATACCACTGATTCTGCTAAAATTCTTGACGAAAAGAAACAAGAGGTTGAAACATTAAAACAAGATTTCAAAAATAGACAAAGCAAAGATACTAAAAAAGTAAAGGATCTCGAAGAACAAGTCGATTTTTTGAAAAAAGTTGTTTATAAAACACATGACTCTATTCAAACCGTCAGAATGATAGCACCTCGGTCGTTTTTCAAGGGTCAGCCTAGTTTTGCGAGTCCAAAGTACCTCGAACAAGCTCAAGATGCGAACCCCCATTTATATCTTGATGAGTCCGAATGGACCGATCATGATTGCCCTGTAGCTAACCTCGATAGTGAAGAGACGTCCCTTTGGGATGAGGAGAGTAGATCACCGGTCAATAAAGATTTTGTGACACCATATAACTATGCTTATGAAAACAGTCTTTAAGGTCTTTTCACTCCACAAAAATAGAAGTCTCGTGAGGAACTGTTTTTAGAATGTAAACAAAGAAGAATTCAACGGAAAAAAGCTTTTGCCACGAAGAGGAAAACTAATGTTTTCAAATATATCAACTATTTGCCTCTTGATGCTTCTAAAAGCAAAATTAGAAAAACACTTGGTTTTCTTAAACACCACATTGATAATGTTCAATCAATTGTTGAAAGCGATTGGGAAAAATGTCAAAAGGACAAGTGGAAAACAGAGATTCCTCACGACATAACTGTGCTTGTGAAAGAACTTTTAATACCGAATACGAAGATAATAAAAGAACATGTTCTTGAGTTTGAAAATTTGATTCGGTCTGAAATGTTTGATGATTTGAAATATGTTGAGTCTCTTGAAAAAGAAATTTATGAACTTCAAAATGACAAATAAGATTTTTCAAACGAATATGATCTACTCTTAGAAGAATGTCTCTCCAAAGATATTTTGTGTGTTACTCTTCAATCCTGTGCATATATCGATGAATATTCTGATGTTGCATGCAAATATCTTGATAAAATCAAAGAATGTGAGCGTCTTGAACTTGAGCTTTCGAAACGTAAAGAAAATGTTGATAAAAAGGCTTTTGAGTTACTTCAACACAAAACTAATTTCCTTCAAAAACATTGTCATTCTCTTGAACTTGCTTTGCAAAAAGACGTTGGTAGTTTTCCACATGATAATAACTTGCAAGAAAAACTTTCCAAAATGTTTCGAGAAATGAATGAAATGAGTTTGGAAATTAAAGGGTTGAAAGCTCAGTTACAAGACAGGGAAATAGCGATAGTAGAGTTGAAGAAACTCGTTGCTAATATGGGTGGGAAAATTGTGGAACCTAGTGTTAATAAACCTGTTGTAAGACAACCCAATGCGCACAAAGTGACTAGACCCTCTGTCTTGGGAAAACCATCTGTTTTCTCTAATTCTGCATTTGCAAAACCTGGGTTTGCCCCAAAGACGGATGGGAAGGATAGGTTACCACAAAACACTCCTAAAACACATCTTCGATCACAAAGCATTAAGAACACAAATGTGGTTAAACCAGTGATGTATAGATTGGCCACTAAACCCACACACAACAAAGAAAGTCAATCACCTCAGACTTCTAGAAACACTAATAGATGTGTGTCTCTTACTACAGGAGTATTCCCCACTGATAGTGTTAGCCGACCTCAGCTTAAGAGCACTCGCATGAATGAAAAGGTTTGGCAAAACAAAAGTCAAGGGAAGATGAAGACAGTAGAATACCACCCTAGGATTTTCAATGTTTCTAAGAATAAAACGTCTGTAATCGCGTGTAATGACGATTTGAATGATTCAACTTTGAATGCTTTGAATGTTAAGTTTGTTTGTGTGAAATGTGGAAAGTGTGCTAATGCTAATCATGCTATGTGTGTTTCGAATAATGTCAAAGGCGTAGATACATGAACTAAGAAGCAAACTGCGATGCCTATTAGTGCTAGAAAACCCAAACGCAAAGTGAACCATTCTGGTGCAACCCCCCCCCCCCCCCCCCCCCCCCCCCCCCGCGAAAAGTATTGCATCGGACTCCACCACTAAGAACCCTAGAATCAGAATTAGGTAATTATATGAGTCTCCTAGCAAGTCTTGGAAATGGTGATTTGCTAATCAATGTCCTCCAGGATATAAATGGATGCCTAAAGTTAGGATAGAAAATGTGACTATGTGCGTTAGTGTGCCTCTAAGTGATGAAACTAGGGAAACTAATGAATCGAAAATCACAAATAACATAGAATCCAATTTAGCAAATGCTCCATCGTGTTCTAACTCTTTTGCAGGTGATCGAAATAATTCTCTTCATGCTGGACTCCGGATGCACGAAGCACATGACGGGAAATCTCAAGCTTCTAATTAAATTCGTGGAGAAGTTCCTGGGTACGGTCCGATTCGGAAATGATCAATTTGCACCGATCCTAGGATATGGAGACTTGGTTCAGGGGAATATCACTATTAAAAGGGTTTACTACGTCGAAGGGCTCAATCACAATCTTTTCTCAGTTGGTCAATTATGTGATGCGGATTTGGAGGTTGCTTTTAGAAAGAAGACATGTTTTGTTAGTGATTATGATGGGAATGACTTACTTACCGGAACACGGGGTACTAACCTCTACACTATTTCACTACAAGACTCCACATCTTCAACACCAATCTGTTTCATGGCTAAAGCTTCAACGACTCAAGCTTGGTTATGGCATCAACGTTTATCTCATCTTAACTTTGATACCATCAACTTGCTTTCCAAGAAAGATATTGTGCGAGGCCTTCCTAACTTTAAATTCATAAAAGATCATCTTTGTTCTTCTTGTGAGCTTTGTAAAGCTAAATGAATTAGTTTCAAGACAAAGACTACACCAAGCTCTAAAGGACGGTTGGATCTTCTTCATATCGATCTGTGTGGCCCCATGCGTCTTCAAGCTATCAATGGGAAGAAATATGTTATGGTAATTGTCGATGACTACTCAAGGTACACGTGGAATCTCTTCTTAAGGTCCAAGGATGAAACACCTGAGGTTCTCATTAACTTCCTTAAGCTGATACAACGTGGTCTTCAAGCTCAAGTAAAAGTGGTACGTACTGCCAGAGGCACAGAATTCTTGAATTCAACTCTGAAGAAATATTTTGAAGCCGAAGAGATTGAACATGAAACATCTATTGCTCGAACACCTGAACAAAACGGAGTTGTTGAAGGACGAAATTGTACTTTAGTTGAGGCTGCTCGAACATTATTATCTGCTTCAAAACTACCATTATTCTTTTGGGCCGAAGCCGTGTCAACCGCATGCTACACAGAAAACCGATCCTTAATTGTCCCAAGACACGAAAAGACACCATATCACATAATTAATGATCGCAAACCTTCACTCAAATACCTTCATGTTTTTTGATGTACGTGTTACATTATTCGAGATGGTGAAAATCTGGACAAGATGAAAGAGAAAGGTGATGCATGCATTCTAGTGGGATATGCAACTCAGTCTAAGGGATACAGAGTGTACAACAAGAGAACAAAATTGATAGTCGAAACTATTCATATCATATTCGATGAATTGCAAGAAATGGCACTTGAACAAAACAGTTTAAGTCCCGATCCACAACGACAAAAGACTTATGTGCGCAACCGCACGGAACTCGGAACTCACGACCACAACAATGAACCGTCAAGTTCAAAGTTGGTTCCTGAACATGTTCCTAGAGTAGATATGACAGTGGACACGACACTTGAAGAGTTGGAAATGTTATATGGACTAATGTTTGATGAATATTTCACGAGGGAGAAACAAGTTGTATCAAAGTCTTCCGTTGTCACTCATGATAAGAATGATGATACCGATCATCGTCAACAAAAAGATACAACCTCATCTACTTCAACACGGGTTGCTGCAGTTTTACTTCCTCAGAATATCACTTCAACAATCGATCCTACAACATCCACAACTGCTGTAATTTCTCTAGAGAACACAAATCAAGCAGACGATGTATTATTTGACGATGACGATTTTCACAACCCATTCGATACACCGGTACACGAAACTGGAGAGTATTCTACTCGCCATGTTGATTCGTCAAATATGCATACGTTCTACCAACGACATCCTTCAACACATCATTGGACCCGAGAACATCCTTTGGTTCAGGTAATTGGAAACCCTTCACAGCCTGTTCGTACAAGACGACAACTAGCCACCGATGGCGATGTTTGTATGTTCGCACTCGCTGTGAGTACTGCTGAACCAAAAAACATTAAAGAAGCCATGGCTGATCATGCTTGGATCGAATCGATGACGGATGAACTTCAACAATTTGAAAGACTTAAAGTCTGGGAACTTGTTGACAGACCATACGATGTGATTCCGTTAAATCTTCGTTGGATCTGGAAAAACAAGATGGATAAATAAAACACGATCATCAAGAACAAAGCTAGGCTAGTGGCTAAGGGGTATGGCCAGAAAGAGGGAATTGATTTTGATGAATCATTTGCACCAGTTGCTCGTATGGAAGCGGTCAGGATTTTCCTTGCTTATGTTGCACATAAGGGATTCACTGTTTATCAAATGGACGTGAAGACAGCATTTCTGAACGTACCTTTAAAGGAAGAAGTCTATGTTACGCATCCGGAAGGATTCGTTAATCCTCATTATCCTTACAAGGTGTATCGTCTCCACAAAGCACTTTATGGACTCAAGCAAGCTCCTAGGGCATGGTACGATGAGCTCTCGAAATTTATGGTATCCAAAGGTTTCTCAAAAGGTTCCATTGATCTAACTCTGTTCACTTATAAATATGGGAATGACATTTTGCTTGTGCAGATTTATGTTGATGACATTATTTTCGGGTCTACAAACCCAAAACTTTCAAAATTGTTTGAAAAAGTCATGCACAACAAATTTGAAATGTCTAAGATGGGCGAACTAAAATTCTTTCTAGGAATTCAAGTTCACCAATCCCCAAATGGTATCTTTATAAACCAAGCTAAGTATTGTCAAGAGATAATCAAAAAGCATGGTATGACTTCATGTGACCCCGTTGGGACACCATTATCAACCACATCGCTTGATGCTGACTTGGAGGGAAATGTCATAGATCAAACGATATATATCGTTCAATGATCGGCTCCCTCATGTACTTGATAGCAAGCAGACCCGATATATCACATGCTACGTGTTATTGTGCATGTTATCAAGCACGATCCACTGAAAAGCACCTCAAGGAGGTTAAACGGATCTTTCGGTACCTTAAGAATACCATTCATTTGAGACTATGGTATCCGAGGGAAACTGGTTTCTTTCTAATGACCTGTTCAGATTCTGATCATGCAGGGTGTCTTCATACACAAAAAAGTACTTCTGGTGGTGCACAATTTCTAGGTCAAGATAAGCTTGTAGGATGGTCTTCCAAGAAGCAGGATTGTACGTCACTTTCATCAGCCGAAGCGGAGTATGTGTCTCTACCTGCGTGTTGTGCTCAAGTTCTTTGGATGAGAACACAACTTACGGATTATGGCTTCCACTTTGATAAAGTACCTATGTACTGTGACTCAAAGTCGGCCATAGCCATCTCCTGCAATCCGGTACAGCATTCCCGCACGAAGCACATCGATGTCAGATACCACTTCATAAAGGAACAAGTTGAAAGAGGTATCATTGAACTATACTTTGTTGGAATGGATTACCAATTATCCGACTTGTTTACGAAAGCTTTGTTGAAAGATATGTTTGAGTACCTCGTTAGGCAAATTGGTATGAGATGTTTGACTCCAGCAGACCTGGAGATTCTGGCAAAGGTGCCTGCTTGATTCATCTTTCAAACATCTACTTGTAAATAGCTTTGAAAAAGCAAAATACAAAAATATAAAACATATAAAAACAAAACACAAAATTAAAAATCTTTCAAAATCCAAAAATATTCTTCTCGACATGTCTTTCAGTATCGATAATATGGACGTGCCTAGAAATGTCGCTCAATAACGACACGTGTGTGTACATAAAGCTCGAATGAAAGTTGTAAATATCTTTCAAAACATGTCATTTATTCTTTTAATAACGGAAATTGTCTATTTTGTAAAATATTTCCAAACAACGGATAGAGCAATCTATCTAGGGTTGAGCTTGTCACAAAACATTCAACGTTTTGAGCTCAACACAATGGCTTGTAATCACTTTCAGATTGCAACCTGGTTCTATATTCATGGGGGAGTGTACACTTTAGTGTACTTACCCTCAGCAAAAGAAGAGAAATCTTCTTACACTTGAGTGGATTTGTCAAGACATTCAAAGTCTATGAACTCAAGTTTATGCTTTAGAAAAACCATATCGCCAAAAAGAATGGATTTTTTCAAAAGCGTTGAACACAATTTTTTCAAGGATTTTTCAATGATTATTCAAAATCTTTCAAAAATGGTGTGTTCAACAACTCCCATCCTCAAAAAGCGAAATCTGGATCATATCCTCACAATGACAATTCAATTGGATCAATTTTTGAGAGGGAGCATTTCAACTTCATGCAAAGATTGACACATCTTTCTCCCGATAATTTTCAAGACTATTTTTCAAAATATATTTTAATCAAATTTGGTATCTCTAATATCAAAAGATTTTATATATTAGAGATAGGGGAGAAAATGTGATTAAAATGTGATCTTATATAAGACTCAAGCACTTTAATTCTTACCTACATGTGTGAAACACTTTCGATTATCGATGCACATGTGAAGGGGGAACATTTCTGAAACGACAAAACTATCAAGGTGTTAAATGTTTTTCAAACACCTTGTTATACATTTGAAGTGGTTTTTCATGGTTATGATCAAATACCCATAACATCTTTAATTCACGACGTTATTGGTGTCAATAGGGTGGTTAGGTTTAAGTCCTATGATCCAACTAGAACCGGAGGGATCTTCCCAGGGACAATCCAATAGACTATTATAAGTCCTTAGGAAAGATGGAGTAGAATGTGAACGTAACATAATACCGTCTAAGTACTGATGCTAGCACTTGAACAATCACAACAAGGTGCTAGTAATGATGTCTTGGTAAGCATTGAAGGGGTTGAAGAATAAAAAAGAAATGTATGGGATAAAGGGTCTAAAGAAAGAAGCCCTCTATACAACTTACACAGAAACCAGGTCAACACATCATGAAGACAACTCATCATGGACCCAGTGATGTATGCACAACCCTTTCCTAGCTACTCAGGCTTCTCTCAGTTTGTTTTATTGTCACGGAGATCAACACGACTTCTATTAACTTTCTCACTCCGAGATAGTTGATATTGAATAGGTGGCATCTGCTCCAGCCTTCGACCACTAAAAGTGCACAAATCGAGTCTAGAGGCTAGAGATCAATCAAATCTCGTTAGGACACACGGATGACGTACAAGAGATTCCTACGCTATATCCTTGCGATATTGCTAGAACACTCAGAGTGATACTACTTAGTATTCACAATGATGAGTGGAAATCTTTCCAGTGTTAACATCAAACAGCACTGCGGTAGGTCATATGTAAGATTCTTTATGAGTTAAACATATGTAGAACTAAAAAGCAACAGTGGTTTGATTCTGAATTGATTCAAACTTGTTTCAGGTTTCTACGCAATATCTTTATGGTCTTGCAAGAACATTCAGAGTGATATTCATTAATATTCACAGTGACGAATGAAAATCCTTCTAGCGTCAACCTCAAACAGCGCTACGGTAGGTGACTTGTGAGATTCTTATGAATCAAGCTTGTGCCAACTGGAAAGCAACAATGGTAAGATTCTTTATGAATCACACTTGTTCCAGGAATTTGAATTGACGACTTTAATCAAGCGGAATTTATCAACTTGATTCACTCTTTATGTTCGCAGTCTTGCTTTGAGACGGTCGAGTAAAGAGAACGGCTAGTACTACCGCGAAACCCTATCAAGGAGATTCTTAACTGAATCTACCTAATCACAGGTACGATATTTAATATCGTATAACGGTCTTCACCGACCGGAGGTAAAACGCTACCGATTTAGGACGAATGTCAAATCCATTCAGTCCGTGTCTATGTTTTGTCTCAAGAAGGTGGCGTCACGGTGTACTCAGCAAAGTCAAAGATTCAAAACCACTTACTCATGCCAAAAGACATAATCAACAATTAATAGCGTGAGCATTTGGATGAAGATACAAGATCGCAAGATGGCAAAGACAAGTCAAGGATGATTTGAAGATCTCAAGATCAAAAGACAAAGTCTAAAGACAACGACAAAGGCTCAAAGATCACAGCATGAAGGAAAAAGACTACTATTACACGTTCGAGACTCATTTATGGCGAGATTAATAATCTCTACAAATATCCAAATGATAAAGGGTAATGACCTCTCTTAAAGGGTAATGACCTCTCATTGGGGGAGATTGTTAGCCTCAAAATATTGAGTCAAACAAGAATGCTCGGTCATATGTTTATTATGTATCGTATATTAGAACGTTGTAATAGGTAGTAGGTTAGTCGTGTATTACGGGCTTAACTTTAAGCTAAGGTTCATTCATAAGTAACCAAAGCCCAAAAGGAAAGCCCAGCCCATAATCATATAGCCCATTATGCTATATGTAAGCAAAGGCTATAAATACCCTTCCTAGCATGTTAGGAAGGGTGTTGGTCATTTCATTTTTTCTCTCTGTAATCTAATCCTCCAAAAGTTCCAACCATTCTCTCTACTTTATCTCACTACTTTCTCTCTCTAGAAATCTTCCATATTTTATCTACCTTTCTTGTTTAATCATCACGTAATGTATGGGACAACATTTTATATTTTTCATCATAATTAACCTACCTTGGCCTTTATTAAATACTAAACACTACGAAACTAAAAAGATAGAAATATATACAAAATGCTTGAAGGGAGAACAAGTAAAGAGATAGAAGACTTACATTAGGGATTTGGTTGTCATGAATGTTTATCACCCTCAAGTTTTACGTTCCCCACACCAAGCTTATAAACGATATCATTGTTATTATAAGTTAGTAAACTAACACAAACTCATATGGCCTAATTATTCACTTAGACTCTATTATTCCTAGGTGTATCTCTTATATTTTATGTTTGTCTTGAATGATCACGAGGATGCATTGTTTGACTTATTTTGATAGTTTATTTAGGCTGAAAATAAAGTAGGACGATTTAATCAATAGTTAGCTAAAGGACAAAATCTTTTAAAACTGCTTCTCGGGACCTCATAAAGTTCATATCTTGGCATAAATCGCTTCACGATTTGAGACCTTTCTTGGACCGATATTTGGCAGTGACTTCATACTTCAAATCTTGAGAGACGTTCTAGAAATAATGGTCTTCTCTTCATAATAGGAATTTCTTCACTTGAAGTTTTTTAGAGATTCTTCATACTTGGACCACGACTTCTTCATTTTTCTCTAATCTTTATTTTGTATTTTGATATACAACGATCCGCCTCCTTTTAGGACTTGGGTCTATTTATCCTCATACCTTGTTAGGGCCTTTTCGGATAGACTTCTCCATGATCTTTAGGGGAGTATTTGCTTTTCGTCGTGTGTCTTGATCCTTCATATTGATTTTTGATAAATGATCCTTCACATCACTTGGGATCTTTAGCAACAAAATGTAGCCCTCGTGCCTTGTTAGGGCCTTTTCGGACTCGCCAATCTTCGCATCCCGCTTCAATAAGTTATGCCTTGGCTATGAACTCTAACTAATATCGAGCAACTTTTAAACGATCTTGTACTAGAAGCTAAGTAACTTTTCAAATCGTACGACCTTATTTATTGCAAATATATTATTAACAAACGATGGGAGAAGAAGCACATAATTAACTCACATAAATTCATGAAAGAATACCAAACTTATAATTGACTCTATCATCTCTCGTTATCCACAACTTAAAATCTCAAGGAATGAGACTCGTGGATGCTTAGCCTATTAAATCAAAGTTTTGGGTTTTCAAGTCATCTATAGGATCTTGCATCTTCTTAGACTTTTTCAAGTTTAGAATTTGCATTTTAAAGTTCCCTTGATAAACGACTTTCTAGGATCATTTATAAGAACTTGCGAAAAGTTCTTGTTCTTAGCCCGCAAGAGTTACGACTTTCGCGTTTTAAAGTTCCCTATATAAGAGCCTAGCAAAACTTGGCTTAAACACGTTAAGGATACTAGCTAGAGTAAACTTAGATAAGTAAACTCGGGATGAGTCAAAATATTCATGACCGGCCTAATATATCAAAGACATCTAGACTCATTTTATTAAACTTTATTTTTCTCTTTTGACTTTATTTTTGAAATGAAATATATACATATGATGCGATAACAAAAGGAAAGAACAATAAAGAGAATAAATAAAAAATACTACTTGGCCAAATAGATCAAAATATTTTGAAAAATGTCGAAAAATTAGATTTTCCGGTTAAAATAAGGACAAATTAATGGAAAAGCCCACTTAACTTCGATAGAAGTCCCCCTACACTTGATATAAATACTTTCCTCAATGTTTAAGCATGTGGGAGTAAAGTCCCCTACACTTAGGACATTGTGCACGTTGTTTTAATCTTGCTAAGGAAGAGACGACTATAGTGATTTCAATGTCAACATATAAGATATGAAATATTGAATCACGACAGTTTAGGATAGAACCGGGAAGACGGGTACACGGGATCACGGGTCATCAAATATCATCAAAAGTGCTCTTTTAAGCTTTAATCCCTGCACATCATAAGAAATAAGACAACAAACCCTATGTAGCTCCCCCTACACTTATTATGAAAACGGGTAAAAGGATAGATCATCGGGTTGCCTCCCGAGAAGCGCTTGTTTTTGTTAACCGAGTCGACTCGACCCAGAACTAATACAAGGGAAACGTGGTGAGGGATAGAATCATCTCATGAGAGATGTCCTCACCAAAGTACAACTTAACACGTTGGCCATTCACTTTAAAATTTGGCCCATTTCGTTGATGTCACACCCCATCATGGCGGAATATGGGGCGCGACGTGTGTATATCATCACAACATGGTGTGTCTATAGAGATAACTATATGAAATAAGAAATGTCATAAAATGGTGACACAAAAGTCATGACAATATCTCATCAAATGCAGGTGTCTAGGTAAGTAGGTAACAGTCCTACATCTTACCCAAGACAAACAAATAACACAAACATATCAAACATATAGGTGCCAACATGCATCACTTATCAAAAAAAACATAAAGGTAAACTAAGAAGGAAACGGGGATTCTCCTTCTATATGCATTCCTAAGCTTCTCCAATCCTAGCCACTTATGTTCTCAAGCTTAACCATAACATCACCTGAAAGAGACACTAAAACACGTCAACATAATGTTGGTGAGAGTCATAGGTTTAGACTCCAACGCTAAATCAGTTACAAGCTGTGAATAACAATCATCAACAAAAGAACATATGGACAATGTGCTACAATTATGTATTAACAACTAGCATTCAAGATCAATCATTCCAAACCAAAATCCAAGGCTCCTACCTTGCCAAACAACATGGTACCATAGATGATCACACTATGTACCTATCCCAAGGCCACTACCTTGGCAAACCACAAGGCCACTACCTTGTCAAACTACAAGGCCACTACCTTGTCAAACCACAAGGCCACTACCTTGTCAAACCACAATAACATATCAAAAATCGCATAGCAGTTAATCACATAAGTGTACACACAAGTCCATCACAACCATAAAACATTCACAGCAACAATTTAGAAACAACTCAACACAGTGTCTCTTCCATCCCATCTGGAAGTCAAAAACAAAAATGAATATGGGACTATGAACACTCACCTGATAGCTCCTTCACGAGTCCTTGCACTAGCAACAAGCTAACAAACCAAAACACGCAATCAATACACAAACCAATCACTAAGATGGCTCATTAACCTATGATGGACATCTAGCCTATTCCCACATATTTACCTCATTGATAAGCTCTAATCACCCCATTACCCTTCCTTAACAAGTCCTTAACTTGGTTAAGTTTAATAACTAACCCGTTCATATTTTACCCAAAACAGTCCCAGTTTTTAGGTCTCAAAACTTTAAGTCAAACATCCACTTAAACATACCCATGGTTTCTGTAAAAGGAATATTCATACCCTTACATATGTTGGCTAACACCTCCCACTTGCCCTAACCTTAAAGCTACTGTTAAGGCCCCGATATACATATATCTACTTTTGTCATTCCAGATTTCCTGATTTTAAACGTACTAAAAGTTTGTTACCATTAAGGGGTCTTACCCTAAACCACAATCTTATCCCAAGTGCAGATACTTACTACAATATATAAACCATCTCTCACGTTCGTGAGAAGATCCCAATGCAACCCTAAGTACCCCAAACAACCCAAAACTTAAAAAGAAAATAGGCTGAATTCAAAACTGTTTTGACCTCCGACTGTTGTAACCTGTTTTTGACCCACTTCCCACCTCCAATTTAGTTCTCGTTTCTTGCATTGGAAAGCCACTTAAAATATCTTTCCAGGGGTACTTGGATCGTAAAATAAGAGTTTATAGAACTCCCGATATGATTAAAACAATTGACACAAAATCTGCCCAGTTTTTAAAAACGGGTTTAACAAAATCAACCTCATTAATTAACCCTAATCCCTCTAATTACAAGCCTTAATTTATATGATCATCATATTATGATTATCACATCATTAATTTACTGATTTTATATGAACCCTAACCCTAATTCCATCATAAGAATGATTATAAAAACATAAAAACAATTAAATTAAAAAGGGTTATGAAGGTTTTACCTTTGAATTAATAGAAGATGAAGAAAACCTAATTTTTGAAGAACCCTAATTGGCCACCATTGATGAATTTCGGCTAGAAGATGTTATGGAGGTTAAAAACCTGATTATTATAGTTATGAGTCGGGTTTGGTTAAGTCCTAAAGGCCCCCTAATCCCATTACAAGTCCATTGGGCCTGTTTTGGGCTTTTCCCTTCTTTCTTTCTTCTTTGGTGCGTCTAAACCGACCCAAACACCCCTAAATTCGTTTTTTTTTTTTTATTTATTTAATATTATGTTATTAATATTACTTAATTTTCTTTAATTTATTTCAGCTCCTAAAGCTTCCAAAACCACAAAACCGTAAAACTAGTCAAATTTACGCGTTTTACCGTAAAAGACGTAAAATATACACTTTTAAAAAAAATCTCAAATTTTGAAATAAACTTTATAACTAAGTCCTAAATGACTTAAAACCAGCCCGAAAAATATTCATATGACTAATTACCTCATCCGCGACCTCTAAATGCTAAACCGTAAATCGTAAAAATACGATTTTCTATAATACATATACGTATACTTAGAACCACCAAATAACACTATCTCACTTCATAGTCACTACCATGTGAACTCATGAACATGAAATCATCACACATCGTTTCATTCATAAGGTACCCCGTACCGGAAACGATATCCAAACCACAATCTATACACACTAATAAGCACATAAACACGTAAAGACACGCAACTAGCACAAAATAAAACTATGTGACGAACCTCAAAACCAGGGTTGTCACATCACTCCCTCCTAATAGAAATCTCGTCCCGAGATTTACTCCTTAGGATCAAACACACAGACAACAAATCACACGAGGATACTTGTTCTAAAAGAACTCCTCTCATTTCCACGTGAACTTTAGTTCAAGTTTCAAAATACCACATATACAAACCAAAAACAATTGAACTTATTGCCAAACTCTTGACCTCACAGTCAATAAATCTCCTAGGTGACTCTTTGATAAAACAAAAACTCTCATTAATACAAGTCCCGAATAACCGTACATGCAAAATGCATTCTCAAATAACCTTTACCAATCTCAATACATGAAATGTATCATGTATACAACTCATTTCCCCCAGGAAATTGTATGCTTATAAGCTAATGGTTCGATCTTTCTAAAGATCATAAATGGACCTACAAAACTCTACATCAACTCTTCCATTTTACCAAAACATACCACCCGTTACTATGGGTGAAACTCCTTACATAACTTTGTCACTAACTCTAGTGGTTTCCTCTTTTTCTACATATGATTATCCAAGCCACGCAACTTACAGGTTGGCGCGTTCTCCGCTTTAGACAACTCAACTCGTGCAACCTACACCCTTCATCCAAATCACCCTAATACGCCATCCATATTGTTCTAGTTCGTCTCTGCTTCACTTTATTCTTCTTATTCCATGTCTCATCAACCATACTTGCCTTTCCCAGATGGTACTTGGCCTTGCAATTTTCTTTCATCACTTAACTCCACCCATCACCTTTGCCAAAAGTTCAATCAAGATTATTGAATATGTGTTGGAGACGTTCATGATCCGTATAGATCATTCTCCACGTCTCGTACACCAAATGCCTCTAGCATTCTAGGCAGATATAACAATCCAGCCCCACTAACTAAGTCCATCTAGTTCTTCCAAATCTTCAGTTCCTGCAACGTATAAGCGATCGCCTTTCTTTGTTGTCCTCGTACGCGTCCAAATCCTTGCTCCACGTATCGTCATGCTTCGCGAATTCATCCGGTCCTTCCGATAATGCCAAGATCAGCTCATTATCCAATCTACCTCTTCAGCTTCCAAAACGCTTCCTCATCCTTCTTCACTTCGCCCCTTGCTGGTTCCATGATACGCCATCATCTCTAACTACTCATCATGGTAAACTTAATACTAAAAACTCACACTCGAAAATCTCACGTATAACTCCACTCCAAAACCAACACATAATTCGCCTCACTCTCCTTCTCAGATTTGAGTAGTTCAAGATGTCGTCGACGCTCCTGATGACAACTCGTTTATACACGTTCATGCACACTTGGTTCATTGACACCATGAAAACCGCTAGTGCTTTGGTGAAGCCAAATACATAAACGTAAACCCAAAGCGTTCATACAACATCCTTAGCAGTTTCAACTATGTCCTCCTTGCACCCTCTCTTAGCGGCAATACGAATAAATTCCTACCTCGTTCTACTTGCAAAATTCTACACACATCTTAAAAGACCGGTACTTCCTCTCATCAGACCACTCAACCTCTTTCCACATCCAATCTACTACTAAGCAACTCAACTTTTATCCGGCATTCCTTGCAATCTCTAACAGCTCTTGTTTTTAAATCACTCCATCAATGATTTTCCTTAGAAGGGCACTAACTACAACTCCTCTCACTTCTCCTACTTGCTCTATGTATGGTTCTACCTCACAGTAATAGGCAAACCTACTAAATTTCAGGAAATTTTTGGAAAACTTACATGCCCTACGAACAATCATAAATACCTTTGAGGTATTATATCCCCTTCCAACACTCTCTATGGCGCGTTACTTGTGCTAGTATCCCACAAATCTTTATTCATCTCCTTAGTACTCCTAAGAGACCTCATGACCACACTAGTTCGTCTACGAACTTCTTTCCTCCCCACTAAGGGCATTCCGACCGTTCTCTCATGGTCACTTACTTAAGCGTATAGGCGCGACCAAGTCTTTCATATGACTACCTCAACGCTCTCGAACAATACGAAACCAAAATTACATCCTGAATCCAGCAGATACAATCAACGAATCAAACCAACGGATAACTAACGACATTTCACGTGCACCAGTTAAAACAAGTCAAAAACCATGAGACTCAAAAGAAAACTCAAACCCAAAACGTGTATCAATTCAAAATGACCCATCACAACGAAAAATAATCCAAGAAACACCCAATGGCAACCAAACGTATTACGCCCCGCAACATATTATTTAAACCGTGCAAAAGACCGACCTTTCCAAAAGAATATACTCTTATTTAGTATTATTATTATTTTTTTTACCTCCCCACATCTATGTGACTCAAACCATCTACAAACAACCTTCTAGGAGATCTCAAAACTCAACCCAAGGACTAGGTATCCCGTGCACCCGAAATAAAAATAAACTACTATTTAAAACTCAACCTTGAACCCGACACTTGTACAACAATTCCGACCGGTCCACTGACCTCCCATGACTATACTTTCTGAATATTTGAAAAGTACGTTCCGAGTACATAATTTTTGGCTTTTGAATCACTCAAAAAGCTCTAAAAACGAGCAAGTTATGACCGAAACAGTTTTATATTAATGAAAGATAAAATTGTATGTGAAATCTTCATAAACTCAATTTAACCTTGAATTAATAATAATAAATGACGTGAATCGGTTAAACCCAATTATATAAACTATGTAAGTAGAAAGAAATTTTACTTCGCTTTGTTTTAAAGAAAGTCTTTTAGAATTTGAAATAAATAAGTGTTGACTAAAAAGAAATCTTATGTTACATCTTGTTTCAAACACGACCCCAACACCTTACCCTTATTTTACCGAATACGACCAACTATCTAACCCTATACTAGATTTCCAAGTCCCCTTTTTCCATATACCAACCAAAAGAAATGTAAGACTCAACACAAAAGATTTCATTATCTCAAAAGAAATCCCAGGTTATTTCAATAGACTTAAAACCAAGAACACCGTTTTAAAACGTACACGTGAAATACGAAACTCAAAGAATACGCTACAAGACACAGTTCAAAAGATTCAAAACGTCGTTGAAACTCCACCAAACTCCAGCACCATAAAACATGAACAAACACAAGGTACGTTCAAGTTATAATAACTAGTGAACGACCATATACCATAACTTAACACATAGTAGTATATATACATCCGCATATGTATACCTATTGAATCCCCTAAACATACTCGTTATCATACACGTAAGTCAATCAATCGCTTTATACGCTCGTTTTTCCATACGAGTAATCACCATCTCACCGTGCCACAACAAGGCATAAAGCCCACCTCCAAAACCAAACCATATCGTATGACCCCAAAATCACACAACACAACTACAACCCAAAACATATAACACAAAAAGAACAATAGCCATATCGTAGGTAGCCATTACATAAACTCATATATAATACGTATACCCAAATTCTACATCTCATCATATACAAGCATGTACTAACCCTCTTTCATGCAATCATACTTGAGAACCCATTGAAGTTGTACTTGTATAACTATGTTGGCCACCATACTTATACAATTACCCTTCCTCTAATGCACTCCCTCCTATGATGACACTTATAAGAATCAATACAACATATAACACATAAATCCATCTACTCACATAAGCTCATAACCACATAACCAATAAGATCCAAAACTCCATCTATAAAAATAACATAATAAAACTCTTGGAATACAGAAATCCATAGTCTAGCTAAAACAGCCTAGACTAAATCCAAAACGAAAACATAATCAGTCATAAGTCATGTCGCCCATAAGAGTGGAAACGGCTTAAATATCCTTCCTACCCATGTACTCCTAGTAACTCGAACCACCACACGATTCTTAGGGAACATGACTTAAACATCAAAAGAAAAAATACTATACCTTAGGTACATAAAATAACCCAACAAAAGATAGAACTACCATGTACCAAATTATGTACTATAATGTACAATTTAAGCAAAATACGACAATGACTAGTGTGGACGATTATGGTTCAACCCGCACTAGTCACAACCCCAAAAAGAAAATAACATGTAGCTAAGTATGAACTTACTATGGTTCAATTCATACTAGTCAAAACATCACAATAAATAACATTCAAACACATCAATTATAATAAAATGCACACATACTCCTATGACGCCTATATGCAGGGACCCTTAAGCTATAGACTAGGCTACGCGACTAGGCAACCTAATTCTCTATAACCATTGTCTCTGATACCATTCTGTCACACCTCACCATGGCGGAATATGGGGCGCGACGTGTGGATATCATCACAACATGGTGTGTCTATAGAGATAACTATATGAAATAAGAAATGTCATAAAATGGTGACACAAAAGTCATGACAATATCTCATCAAATGCAGGTGTCTAGGTAAGTAGGTAACAGTCCTACATCTTACCCAAGACAAACAAATAACACAAACATATCAAACATATAGGTGCCAACATGCATCACTTATCAAAAAAAACATAAAGGTAAACTAAGAAGGAAACGGGGATTCTCCTTCTATATGCATTCCTAAGCTTCTCCAATCCTAGCCACTTATGTTCTCAAGCTTAACCATAACATCACCTGAAAGAGACACTAAAACACGTCAACATAATGTTGGTGAGAGTCATAGGTTTAGACTCCAACGCTAAATCAGTTACAAGCTGTGAATAACAATCATCAACAAAAGAACATATGGACAATGTGCTACAATTATGTATTAACAACTAGCATTCAAGATCAATCATTCCAAACCAAAATCCAAGGCTCCTACCTTGCCAAACAACATGGTACCATAGATGATCACACTATGTACCTATCCCAAGGCCACTACCTTGTCAAACCACAAGGCCACTACCTTGTCAAACCACAAGGCCACTACCTTGTCAAACCACAAGGCCACTACCTTGTCAAACCACAATAACATATCAAAAATCGCATAGCAGTTAATCACATAAGTGTACACACAAGTCCATCACAACCATAAAACATTCACAGCAACAATTTAGAAACAACTCAACACAGTGTCTCTTCCATCCCATCTGGAAGTCAAAAACAAAAATAAATATGGGACTATGAACACTCACCTGATAGCTCCTTCACGAGTCCTTGCACTAGCAACAAGCTAACAAACCAAAACACGCAATCAATACACGAACCAATCACTAAGATGGCTCATTAACCTATGATGGACATCTAGCCTATTCCCACATATTTACCTCATTGATAAGCTCTAATCACCCCATTACCCTTCCTTAACAAGTCCTTAACTTGGTTAAGTTTAATAACTAACCCGTTCATATTTTACCCAAAACAGTCCCAGTTTTTAGGTCTCAAAACTTTAAGTCAAACATCCACTTAAACATACCCATGGTTTCTGTAAAAGGAATATTCATACCCTTACATATGTTGGCTAACACCTCCCACTTGACCTAACCTTAAAGCTACTGTTAAGGCCCCGATATACATATATCTACTTTTGTCATTCCAGATTTCCTGATTTTAAACGTACTAAAAGTTTGTTACCATTAAGCGGTCTTACCCTAAACCACAACCTTAGCCCAAGTGCAGATACTTACTACAATATATAAACCATCTCTCACGTTCGTGAGAAGATCCCAATGCAACCCTAAGTACCCCAAACAACCCAAAACTTAAAAAGAAAATAGGCTGAATTCAAAACTGTTTTGACCTCCGACTGTTGTAACCTGTTTTTGACCCACTTCCCACCTCCAATTTAGTTCTCGTTTCTTGCATTGGAAAGCCACTTAAAATATCTTTCCAGGGGTACTTGGATCGTAAAATAAGAGTTTATAGAACTCCCGATATGATTAAAACAATTGACACAAAATCTGCCCAGTTTTTAAAAACGGGTTTAACAAAATCAACCTCATTAATTAACCCTAATCCCTCTAATTACAAGCCCTAATTTATATGATCATCATATTATGATTATCACATCATTAATTTACTGATTTTATATGAACCCTAACCCTAATTCCATCATAAGAATGATTATAAAAACATAAAAACAATTAAATTAAAAAGGGTTATGAAGGTTTTACCTTTGAATTAATAGAAGATGAAGAAAACCTAATTTTTGAAGAACCCTAATTGGCCACCATTGATGAATTTCGGCTAGAAGATGTTATGGAGGTTAAAAACCTGATTATTATAGTTATGAGTTGGGTTTGGTTAAGTCCTAAAGGCCCCCTAATCCCATTACAAGTCCATTGGGCCTGTTTTGGGCTTTTCCCTTCTTTCTTTCTTTTTTGGTGCGTCTAAACCGACCCAAACACCCCTAAATTCGTTTTTTTTTATTTTTATTATTTAATATTATGTTATTAATATTACTTAATTTTCTTTAATTTATTTCAGCTCCTAAAGCTTCCAAAACCACAAAACCGTAAAACTAGTCAAATTTACGCGTTTTACCGTAAAAGACGTAAAATATACACTTTTAAAAAAAATCTCAAATTTTGAAATAAACTTTATAACTAAGTCCTAAATGACTTAAAACCATCCCGAAAAATATTCATATGACTAATTACCTCATCCGCGACCTCTAAATGCTAAACCGTAAATCGTAAAAATACGATTTTCTATAATACATATACGTATACTTAGAACCACCAAATAACACTATCTCACTTCATAGTCACTACCATGTGAACTCATGAACATGAAATCATCACACATCGTTTCATTCATAAGGTACCCCGTACCGGAAACGATATCCAAACCACAATCTATACACACCAATAAGCACATAAACACGTAAAGACACGCAACTAGCACAAAATAAAACTATGTGACGAACCTCAAAACCAGGGTTGTCACATGATAGGTGTGTAAACACCCATCCTTTTACCACTTAATTCGGGCTAAAACGAGACCAAAACACGTATTTAATATCATTTGTTTGGAATTATGCGTGGTTTTTGTGTTTATTGTGTTTTCAGAGCTAACCGGATGAATATTAAAGAAAACATGGGATTGCACGGGATTTACCAAGGAAAAAGACTCAAGACGAAGTTTATTGTCCAAGAGGTGCAAAAGATTTGAAGTCACTAGGCCTATTCGAAGATTTATCGAAGAAAAGGACTAAAGATGGAAGATTTTCATAAGTCGAAGAAACTCAAGTCTATTTAACGAAGAAATTAAAAGACGAGTTGGATTTAATCGACGACAAATCCCGAATCAGGATCGAAAACGTCAACTTTTCTGAAAAGACGAGAAGACAAGAAGAAAGGGAGAAAGCCCACTCACCAACCAACCACTAGGAGTATAAGTAGTCTTTCCCTTCACACAATTAGGGAGTTAGCTTCATTTTTTCCTTTTTCCAGTAACTTAGGTTCGTTCCATCACCAACTCCATTAGGGAGTTTGGTGATTTTCATCTTTTTCTTTCAATCTTGTAATCTTTAATCATTAACCTTGTTACTTTTACATTGATTAATCCATTCCATCTTTCTATTCATCTTGTTCTTCATCATTTTTATTGCAAGTCTTTAAGTTTTTCTTTGATTCAAGTTTGATTACAAAAAGTTGTTGATTTAGTGTTTTTATTGGTGGGATTTATTTCTTATGGTATGTTAATGATTATTGGTTAGTTTGGTAAAACCTTTTTAAGTATTGGAGTTGATTTTGAGTAAAATCCGTGTCCCCTGTTATATCGTTGCTGTTACTGTTCTTCATCTCCCAGACTTTCCGAATAGGCCATTTTGTGTTTCCCTTATTCGGAACATTTTCAAATATTCCGAATAGGGGTGTTTTTTGTTTCATTACTCGGAATATTCTGGATATTCCGCATAGCCGTTTCTCAGTTTCCTTATTCGGAACATTTTTCCGAATAGCCCTTATATTCCGAATAGGCTTTACTTTCCGAACAAGCTAATTTTTCCGCATGGTCATATATTCCGAATGACCTTAATTTTCCGCATAGACTTGATTTTTCCGCATAGAGCATTTTATTCCGAATGAAAGAGTTTTTCCGCATAGATGTGTTTTTCCGAATAGAAGTATTTTCCGCATAAGCCTACTTTCCGAATGATTTTCCGCATAGGGAAGACTTTCCGAATGGCCATACTTTCCGAGTAACCTTACTTTCCGAATAGAGCTGTCTTTCCGAATGGTTTTTTATTCCGCATAGGGTATTCTTCAGTAAGAGTTATTTTTCAGCTTTGTCATTTAATTATTTTTATCTTCTGTTTCCAGCTTTAAACTTTATTCACTTCAATTATATAGAATAGAAAACCAAATCCACTTTTTGTCACCAAGAACAAATCATTCCACTTTTAACTGAGATCAATTCGAGAGGATATCGAGAGAAAATTGAACCTAGCAAAAACCTTGTATCAAATGGCGCCGCTGCCGGCTCCTCTCGTTAAGATCAAAAGTTTTTTGTGAGAATTTGGATTTTGGGATCCGTTCCCCGTGAACGTTACTCTTTCATAAAAATTTTCAAAAACAAAAAAAAAATAGAAAATTTTCAAAAATCCTAAAAAGTAAAAAAAAAACATAAAAACCAAAAATATTTTTGCCTTGTTTCTCTTTGTTCGTTCTTTCGCAGGTGTATGCGCACTCGATCCACGTCTTATCAAGAGCCCGAGCCTCTCGATAACTTAGACATGGCTGGTGTACAAAACAACAATAACATACCACCTCCGAACAACAATAATAACAACAACAACCCGCCTTTCAACAACATGAATAACAACAACAATGAGCCACTTCCGGATAATCGGCCAATGATTGAATTGCTGCAGGCTCATGTCGATGGCAACACGGATCCAATTGTTATACCACCAATTGCCGCCAACAATTTCGAGCTCAAGTCAGGCTTTATCCAGATGGTCTCAGCTCAACCGTTCTTGGGACGCACCATTGATGACCCACACGACCATATCAAGAGATTTCTACAACTCACCAACACGGTCAAGTTCAATGGGGTTCCACAAGAAGTGATAAGGTTACAACTTTTTCCCTTTTCTTTAGAGGGACAAGCCCGGCATTGGCTTGCTAAGGAACCGCCACAGAGTATTCTCTCGTGGACGGATTTGGAAACAAAGTTCATCAATTACTTTTTTCCACCCTCTCGTACTACCGCTTTGCGGAATGAGATTATAAATTTTGAACAAAAGTACGATGAGTCATTCAGTGAATCTTGGGATCGTTTCAAAGATCTTTTAAAAAAATGCCCACAACATGGTTTTACCAAAGTACATCAAATTAATACTTTTTACAATGGTTTAAGCATGAATGATCAAGATTCACTGAATAGTGCCTCAGGGGGTAATTTATTGGCTAAGACTTCCAATGCTGCTTGGGACATCATTGAGAACAAATCTCGTGTGCAAACCAAGAGTGTTAGGACCAATGTTGCTAGTGCTAGCACTAATGATAGCGACAAGCGACTTGACAAAATCACCACGCTTCTGGAATCGCTTGTCACCCACACCGTCAGCAACAACAACAGCAACAACGCCAAAAATGCACAAGTGAACGCTGTCAGCCAACCTTGTGAGATATGCGGTGGTCCCCACTCTTACACAACGTGTACCGCTACCCAAGATTACCCTGCTGAGAATGTGAATGCGGCATATGGCACCTACCAACAACCTGCTTATCAAGCTAAACCTCAAGATGACCGTAACTTGCTTAGCTACCGCAGCAACAACTATCTTTCACCACCTGGCTTTCCTCCTACCAACCCAAACCAACAACAAAACCTTAACTGCCCTACTCAACAACAACAACAACCTCGACAACCATACATCCCACCTCACAAGCAGCAACAACCACCACAACGTAACAATCAAGTATACCAACAACCTGCTTACCAACCACCTGCATACAATGCTCCTCCCAACCAAGCCACCACTGCATTACACCAAGAGGTCGCCACCTACATGAGAACCAATGATGTGATAGTGGGAAATCTCCAAGAGGAAGTGCGCAATTTGAAGGCAGATTTGGTAAAGCAAGGAAATGATTTGAGAGCCGATATGCGAAACACGTTGGATAGTCAGACGAATGACTTGAGGAACATGATGGCTAGTTTCTTCCAAAGTAGTCAACCCTCTTCTTCGGGTACTCTTCCGAGTAACACCGTTGCGAACCCAAGAGGGGAGATGAAAGCAATCACCACTCGAAGTGGCAAAGGTACCAAGGAACCCGAGCTTCCTATACCCCCACCGGTGGTTGTGACTAAGGAGAACGAGTCGCCTGCTCCTATTCCTCCTCCTTCTCCTTCCCCAATTTCTCCACCTCTTCTTTCTACCCCTCCTCCACCCGTGGTTGTGAGTGATCCTATATTCCCAAAGCCTTCCTCTTCTTCCAATATACCTTATCCTTCTAGGTTGAGGAAAGAGAAGCAAAAGAGCAAGGATGATATTCAGGTTTCTAACTTTCTTAAAATGTTTAAACAACTGAATTTCAATATCTCCTTCGCTGAGGCTCTCGCTCACATGCCCAAATACGCCAAAATGTTTAAAGACCTTCTGAGCGACAAGGAAAAGCTCCTCGACATTGCCAACACCCAACTTAATGAGAACTGCTCTGCAGTGCTCTTAAGGAAATTGCCAACCAAGCTTGGTGATCCGGGTCGTTTTCTTATCCCTTGCAATTTCCCGGGAGTAGAGAATTGCATGGCCCTAGCCGATCTAGGTGCCAGTATTAATCTCATGCCTCTAAGTGTTTGGAAGCAATTATCTCTCCCAGATCTAGTCCCCACTAAAATGACTTTGGAATTGGCCAACCGTACGGTTGCTTATCCAGTGGGGATAGCCGAAGACGTCATTGTAGGAGTCGACAAATTCACCTTTCCTGCTGATTTTGTTGTCGTCGACTACGAGATGGACCCCCGTGTGCCACTTATTGTTGGTCGTCCATTCTTAAGGACCGGTCGCACTCTCATTGATGTTGAAGCCGGTGAGCTTATCATGAGAGTGGGTGACGATAAAGTAGTCTTCAACATGGGAAAGTTGTCCAAACAACCTTATTCATATGAGAGTGTTAATTGTATTGACGTTCTCGATGAGGCTTGTGAAGAACACTTTAATTATGCTTGCAAAAGTATTCCTACCTCTCTTCCCACTGTTGAGACCGTGTCCTCTATTGATTCATCGTTGTCTCTATTTGGAGATAGTGATTTATTCTGGAACAATCTTGAAGCTACCATGGGAGATGCGAATTTAGCTACTAATGATTCTCCCACCGAGGGGGATGAAGACATGAGTTTCTTTGACAATCTTCTCACTGAAGACAATCCTTCGCCTCCATCTCCCACGGTTATTGCTATCGATGCCACGACTTTGAAAACGCCTCCCGTCGAAAATCCTCCGGATTTGGAACTTAAGGAGTTGCCGCCTCATCTCGAGTACGTGTTCCTTGACGACAACAAGAAGTCGCCCGTCATTATTGCGAAGGATTTGAAAGATGAAGAGAAGACTCGCCTCGTTGCTGTGTTGAAGGATCATAAGAAGGCTATCGCTTGGAAGATTTCCGATATTCGTGGAATTGATCCTCACTTCTGCACACACAAAATTCTCATGGAGGACGACTTCAAGCCCACTATTCAAAGCCAACGAAGGGTGAATCCAAAAATTCATGAAGTCATCAAAACAGAGGTTATCAAACTTCTTGATGCGGGTATGATTTACCCTATTTCGGATTCCCCGTGGGTTAGTCCAATCCATTGTGTGCCCAAGAAGGGCGGAATAACCGTTGTTCCCAATGAACACAACGAGTTGATTCCCACTCGTCTCGTTACTGGGTGGAGAGTTTGTATAGACTATCGCAAACTCAATGATGCCACGAGAAAGGATCATTTCCCTCTACCTTTTATGGACCAAATGCTTGAACGATTAGCCGGTAATGAATATTACTGCTTTTTGGATGGTTTCTCGGGTTATTTTCAAATACCCATCGATCCCCAAGATCAAGAGAAGACTACATTCACTTGTCCCTATGGCACTTTCGCTTACAAAAGAATGCCTTTTGGCTTATGTAATGCGCCAGGGACTTTCCAAAGGTGTATGTTAGCTATCTTCCATGACATGGTTGAACAAACCATGGAAGTCTTCATGGATGATTTCTCGGTCTTCGGGGATTCCTTCTCTGCTTGCCTTGCCAATTTAGAACGTATGCTAAAGCGGTGCGAAGACACTCGCCTCGTTCTAAATTGGGAAAAATGCCATTTTATGGTAAAAGAAGGCGTTGTGCTTGGACATAAGATTTCGAAAGCCGGTCTTGAAGTAGACCGTGCTAAAGTCGATGTTATAGCTAAGTTGCCTCCACCTTCAACCGTGAAGGGTGTGAGAAGTTTCCTGGGTCATGCGGGCTTCTATCGTCGATTCATCAAAGATTTTTCTCAAATCGCTCACCCGATGACCCACCTCTTGGAAAAAGATACTCCTTTTATCTTTTCCAAAGAGTGCCTTGACGCCTTTAACTCACTTAAGGATAAGCTAACCAAGGCACCCGTCTTGGTGACCCCTAATTGGGAGCTGCCCTTTGAGTTGATGTGCGATGCTAGTGATTTTGCTATTGGAGCGGTTCTTGGACAAAGAGTGAACAAACACTTCCAACCAATCCATTACGCTAGCAAGACAATGACGGGGGCACAATTGCATTATACGACAACCGAAAAAGAGCTTTTAGCTGTTGTCTATGCTTTTGAAAAGTTTCGCCCCTATCTTGTCCTTTCCACCACCATCGTGTATACCGATCATTCCGCGCTGAAGTACTTGTTGACAAAGCAAGATTCCAAACCAAGACTTCTTCGCTGGGTTTTACTGCTCCAAGAATTTAAAATCGACATCCGCGATAAAAAAGGAGCAGAAAACCTAGCCGCGGACCATCTTAGTAGACTTGAGGATCCATACCAAGGGGATCATCCGACTAAAGAAATCAATGATTCTTTTCCCTTGGAGACCTTAATGTCTATAAACTCGAAGCCGAATGAAACCCCGTGGTTTGCGGACTTTGCAAACTACTTGGCGGGTGGAATTCTCAAGGAAGGGTTGACGTCCCAGCAAAAGAAAAAGTTTTTCACCGACATCAAGACTTACTTTTGGGACGACCCTTACCTATTCAAACAATGTGCCGACTTGATTATCCGCCGATGTGTTGATGGACCGGCAGCGTCTGAAATCCTTGATGCTTGCCACAAAGGACCCACCGGTGGTCACTTTGGTCCCAACTACACCGCTAAGAAAGTGTTTGATTCGGGATTTTATTGGCCCTCCATATACCGTGACGCTCACGATATGGTCAAAAGATGTGATGTTTGCCAAAAGCAAGGCAAAATCACACATAAAGACGAGATGCCTCAGAATTTCATTCAAGAGTGTGAAATTTTTGATGTTTGGGGTATCGACTTTATGGGGCCATTCCCTTCTTCTAAAGGAAACAAATACATCCTTGTAGCCGTTGACTACGTTTCAAAGTGGGTTGAAGCCAAAGCTTTGCCTACTAATGACGCAAGGGTGGTTTGTAACTTTTTGAAAGCTCTATTCGCTCGCTTCGGTGTGCCTCGTGCCATTATTAGTGATCGTGGGACTCATTTCTGCAATGACCAATTTGCTCGAGTCATGGCTAAGTACGGTGTAAACCATCGTCTTTCCACAGCCTACCACCCACAAACTAATGGCCAGGCTGAAATATCCAACCGAGGTCTTAAGCGAATTCTTGAAAGAACCGTGGGAGAGCATCGTGCCGCATGGGCTGATAAACTCGATGATGCTTTGTGGGCTTTCCGTACTGCTTACAAGACCCCGATCGGCTGTACGCCTTATCGTCTTGTGTACGGGAAAGCGTGCCACCTCCCCATTGAGTTGGAGCACAAGGCTTACTGGGCCTTGAAGTGGGCCAATTTTGATATAAACAAAGCCGGTGACCTACGCAAGATCCAACTCAATGAGCTGAATGAACTTCGGAATGAGGCTTATGAAAATTCTTTGATCTATAAGGAACGAACTAAGCTCATTCACGACTCCAAGATCAAAAACCGAGAGTTCCATGTTGGAGACAAAGTCTTACTTTTTAACTCTCGGTTGAAAATCTTTTCAGGCAAGCTCAAATCTCGTTGGTCCGGCCCATTCACCATCGCCCAAATTTTTCCATATGGTACTCTCGAGCTCGCTCAACCTAATGGACCAAATTTTAAGGTGAATGGCCAACGAGTGAAGTTGTACTTTGGTGAGGACACCTCTAAAGAGGTGATTCCATCCCTCACCACGTTCCCCATGAACTGATTTTGGGTCGAGTCAGGCTCGTGACTCGGTTATCAAAAACAAGCGCTCCTCGGGAGGCAGCTCGAGTATCTATCCCTTTAACCCCCTAAGTGTAGGGGAGGACCTATTTTGGTCGTTTGTGTTTGTGTGGTGATGTGATTACAGGGATTCCTGCAATCTTGGACATTTTTGAAGAACCGTGTTCCCGTGTTATCTGAAATCCGGTTCTATCTCTCAACTATCGTGATTCAATTTTCTTCATACTCACATTTGAAATTGATCACTTTAGTCGTCTCTTCCTTAACTTGAGTTAACCAACGTGCACAATGTCATAAGTGTAGGGGAGACTTTTCCCACATGCTTAAACATTGAGGACAATGTTTATCTTAAGTGTAGGGGAGACTTCTATCGAAGTTTTAAGTGGACTTTTCCATGAAAATGCCTTCAATTAACCAGAAAATCCTATTTTTCAACATTTTTCAAATTTTTTATCAACTTTGGCCATTTAGTCGTAATTTTTAAATTTTTATCGTTGCTTTCATATGTATATATTCCGCAATAAAGTCAAAAATATTAATAAAGTGGTGTAGCTAGTTTAGGAATCTTTGACATATTAGGCCCGTTGCGTTTATTTTGACTCAACCCGAATAGACTTATCCAAGTTTATTCTAGCTAGTATCCTTAACCATGTAGACCTTAATTGGTTTATTAGGCTAAGTATCCACGAGTCTCATTATTTGAGATTTTAAATTGTGGAGAACGAGAAATGATAGAGTCAATTATAAGTCGGTATTCTTGCGCAAGCTCACTTGGTGTAATTATTTGCCTATTCTCCCATCACTTGCTAATAATTTATCTGCAATAAGTAAGGTCTTACGATTTGAAAAGTTACTTAGCTGCTAGCCCAAGATCGTTTAAAAGTTGCTCGGTAATGATAAGAGTTCATAGCCAAGGCATAACTTATGAAGCGGGGCGCGAAGATTGGCGAGTCCGAAAAGGCCCTAACAAGGCATGAGGATTCAATTTTATTGCTGAAGATCCAAAGTGATGTGAAAAGCATTATTCCTAAAGTCAATATGAAGGATCAAGACTCACGACGAAAAGCAATCAACTCCCATAAAGATCATGGAGAAGTCTATCCGAAAAGACCCTAACAAGGTATGAGGATAAATAGATCCAAGTCCGAAAAGGAGGCGGATCGTTGTATCTCAAAATCCCAAATAGAGATTGTAGAAATAATCATGAAGTCGTGGTCAACAAAGTTGGAGAACCTCTCAAAAGTCTCCAAGTGAAGAAACTCTATTATGATGAGAAGACCATTATCTCAAGAACGTCTCTTGAAGATATGAAGTATGAAGTACATGTCAAGTATCGGCCCGAGAAAGGTCTCAAATCGTGAACCAAGTTATGCCAAGATATGAACTTTTTGATATCCCGAGAAGCAGTTTTAAGAGATTTTGTCCTTTAGCTAACTATTGATCAAATCGTCCTACTTTGCTTTTAGCCTAAATAAACTATCGAAATAAGTCCAAAAATGCATCTTCATGATCATTCTAAGACAAAAATAAAATATAAGAGATACACCTAGGAATAAGGGAGTTTAAGCATTTAATTAAGCCATGTGTGTAAGTGTTTGATTTACTAACTTATAATAACAATGATCTCGTTTTTAAGCTTAGTTTGGGGAACGTGAAACTTGAGGGTGATAAATCTTCGCAACACCGAAGCCCTAATGTAAGTCCTTGATTTCTTTACAAGTTATTTCCATCCTTTTGTTTATTTTAAAGTTTTAAGTTCTCTTAGTATTTTAATTGTTGTTTAGAAAAATTTAAATAAGGCCAAGGTTGATTGATTATGAGAAAAATGTAAAAATGCTTTATCACTAAGCATTGCATGAGGGCATGGCAATGGTTAAGTGTAGGGGATTTGATAGGTGTGTAAACACCCATCCTTTTACCACTTAATTCGGGCTAAAACGAGACCAAAACACGTATTTAATATCATTTGTTTGGAATTATGCGTGGTTTTTGTGTTTATTGTGTTTTCAGAGCTAACCGGATGAATATTAAAGAAAACATGGGATTGCACGGGATTTACCAAGGAAAAAGACTCAAGACGAAGTTTATTGTCCAAGAGGTGCAAAAGATTTGAAGTCACTAGGCCTATTCGAAGATTTATCGAAGAAAAGGACTAAAGATGGAAGATTTTCATAAGTCGAAGAAACTCAAGTCTATTTAACGAAGAAATTAAAAGACGAGTTGGATTTAATCAACGACAAATCCCGAATCAGGATCGAAAACGTCAACTTTTCTGAAAAGACGAGAAGACAAGAAGAAAGGGAGAAAGCCCACTCACCAACCAACCACTAGGAGTATAAATAGTCTTTCCCTTCACACAATTAGGGAGTTAGCTTCATTTTTTCCTTTTTCCAGTAACTTAGGTTCGTTCCAACACCAACTCCATTAGGGAGTTTGGTGATTTTCATCTTTTTCTTTCAATCTTGTAATCTTTAATCATTAACCTTGTTACTTTTACATTGATTAATCCATTCCATCTTTCTATTCATCTTGTTCTTCATCATTTTTATTGCAAGTCTTTAAGTTTTTCTTTGATTCAAGTTTGATTACAAAAAGTTGTTGATTTAGTGTTTTTATTGGTGGGATTTATTTCTTATGGTATGTTAATGATTATTGGTTAGTTTGGTAAAACCTTTTTAAGTATTGGAGTTGATTTTGAGTAAAATCAGTGTCCCCTGTTATATCGCTGCTGTTACTGTTCTTCATCTCCCAGACTTTCCGAATAGGCCATTTTGTGTTTCCCTTATTCGGAACATTTTCAAATATTCCGAATAGGGGTGTTTTTCGTTTCATTACTCGGAATATTCTGGATATTCCGCATAGCCGTTTCTCAGTGTCCTTATTCGGAACATTTTTCCGAATAGCCCTTATATTCCGAATAGGCTTTACTTTCCGAACAAGCTAATTTTTCCGCATGGTCATATATTTCGAATGACCTTAATTTTCCGCATAGACTTGATTTTTCCGCATAGAGCATTTTATTCCGAATGAAAGAGTTTTTCCGCATAGATGTGTTTTTCCGAATAGAAGTATTTTCCGCATAAGCCTACTTTCCGAATGATTTTCCGCATAGGGAAGACTTTCCGAATGGCCATACTTTCCGAGTAACCTTACTTTCCGAATAGAGCTGTCTTTCCGAATGGTGTTTTATTCCGCATAGGGTATTCTTCAGTAAGAGTTATTTTTCAGCTTTGTCATTTAATTATTTTTATCTTCTGTTTCCAGCTTTAAACTTTATTCACTTCAATTATATAGAATAGAAAACCAAATCCACTTTTTGTCACCAAGAACAAATCATTCCACTTTTAACTGAGATCAATTCGAGAGGATATCGAGAGAAAATTGAACCTAGCAAAAACCTTGTATCATCACAGTTGAGATAGCTCAATGGTGCCATAAGGGAAGACTTTGGCGACGGTGAATGGACCAGACCAACGGCTCTTAAGCTTGCCCGAAAAGATTTTCAACCGAGAGTTAAAGAGTAAAACTTGATCACCTATGTGAAACTCTCGGTTCTTAATCCTAGAATCATGAATGAGCTTGGTTTTCTCCTTGTAGATCAATGAATTCTCATAAGCCTCATTCCTCAGTTCATTAAGTTTATTGAGTTGGATCTTTCTAAGATCACCGGCTTTGTTGATATCAAAATTAGCCCATTTCAAGGCCCAATGAGCCTTATGCTCCAACTCAATAGGGAGGTGGCATGCCTTCCCGTACACAAGACGATATGGAGTGAAACTAATAGGTGTCTTATATGCGGTACGGAAAGCCCACAAAGCATCATCTAACTTATCGGCCCATGAGGCACGATGCTCTCCCACAGTTCGCTCTAAAATTCTCTTAAGTCCACGGTTAGAAATCTCAGCTTGACCATTAGTTTGTGGGTGATACGCGGTGGAAAGACGGTGATTGACACCATACTTAGCCATGACTTGAGCAAAATGATCATTGCAAAAATGAGTCCCGCGATCACTAATGATAGCACGAGGAACATCGAATCGAGCAAAAAGTTGTTTCAGAAAGTTCACAACCACCCTCGCATCGTTCGTAGGTAAAGCCTTTGCTTCAACCCATTTAGATACGTAGTCAACGGCTACGAGGATGTACTTGTTCCCTTTAGATGATGGAAATGGCCCCATAAAGTCGATACCCCATACGTCAAAGATTTCACATTCTTGGATGAAATTTTGAGGCATCTCATCTTTATGTGTGATCTTGCCTTGTCTTTGGCAAGCATCACAATGCTTAACCATTTCGTGTGCATCACGATAAATGGTGGGCCAATAAAATCCAGAACCGAAAACTTTCTTCGCGGTGTAATTTGGACCAAAGTGACCACCGGTTGGTTCTTTATGGCAAGCTTCCAAGATTTGTAAAGTTGCGGTTCCATCAACACACCGACGAATGATCAAATCAGCACATTGTTTGAAGAGATAAGGGTCGTCTCAATATTAAGTTTTCACATCCTTGAAAAATTTCTTTTTTTGTTGGGGCGATAACCCTTGAATGAGAAATCCACTCGTCAAATAGTTTGCGATGTCCGCAAACCATGGGGTATCATCGAGATTGGAAGTAATAGACATCAAGTCCTCAAGGGGAAAAGATTCATTAATCTCTTGATTTGGGAGCTCCCCTTGATAAGGATCCTTGAGTCTACTAAGATGATCCGCGGCTAGGTTTTCCGCTCCCTTCTTGTCACGAATTTCAATTTTGAATTCTTGAAGGGTAAAACCCAACGAAGAAGTCTTGGTTTGGAATCTTATTTGTTAACAAGTACTTCAACGCGGAATGATCGGTATACACAATGGTGGTGGAAAGGACAAGATAGGGGCGGAATTTTTCAAAAGCATACACTACCGCTAAAAGCTCTTTTTTGGTAGTGGTATAATGCAATTGAGCCCCCGTCATTGTCTTGCTAGCATAATGGATTGGTTGGAAGTGTTTGTTCACACGTTGACCTAAAACCGCTCCAATAGCAAAATCGCTAGCATCACACATCAATTCAAAAGGTAACTCCCAATTAGGGGTAACTAAGACCGGTGCCTTAGTTAATTTATCCCTAAGAAGATTGAAAGATTCGATACACTCTTTAGAAAAGATAAAAGGAGTATCTTTTTCCAAGAGGTGGGTCATCGGGCGAGCGATCTTAGAAAAATCTTGAATGAATTGACGATAGAAGCCCGCATGACCAAGAAAACTTCTCACACCCTTCACGGTTGAGGGAGGAGGTAATTTAGCAATCACATCGACTTTAGCATGGTTGACTTCAAGACCGGCTTTGGAAATTTTATGTCCAAGGACAATACCTTCTTTTACCATAAAATGGCATTTTTCCCAACTAAGAACGAGACGAGTGTCTTCACACCGTTTAAGCATACGTTCTAAATTGGCAAGGCAAGTAGAGAAAGAATCACCATAGACCGAGAAATCATCCATAAAGACTTCCATAGTGTCTTCAATCATGTCATGGAATATAGCCATCATACACTTTTGGAAAGTCCTAGGAGCATTTCATAAGCCGAAAGGCATTCTTTTGAAAGCAAATGTTCCATAAGGACAAGTAAATGTGGTTTTCTCTTGGTCTTTTGGATCGATAGGAATTTGAAAATACCCGGAGAAACCGTCTAAGAAGCAATAGTAGTCATTACCCGCTAAACGCTCGAGCATTTGATCCATGAAAGGAAGAGGAAAATGATCCTTGCGAGTAACATCATTGAGCTTGCGATAGTCTACGCTAACTCGCCAACCCGTGACAAGTCGAGTAGGAATCAACTCGTTGTTATCATTGGGAACAACAGCTATTCCGCCTTTCTTAGGCACACAATGGACGGGACTAACCCATGGCGAATCCGAAATAGGGTAAATCATTCCGGCATCTAGAAGTTTGATAACTTCTTTCTTGATGACGTCATGAATTTTTTGATTAACCCTTCTTTGGCTTTGGATTGCGGGTTTCAAGTCATCTTCCATGAGAATTTTATGAGTACAAAAGTTAGGATCAATTCCGCGGATATCGAAAATTTTCCAAGCAATTGTTTTCTTATGATTTTTGAGCACATCGATAAGTCGAGATTTTTCATCCTCTTTCAAGTCCTTTGCAATGATGGCGAGTAACTTCTTATTGTATTCTAGGAAAACGTATTCAAGATGAGACGGTAAATCCTTAAGCTCTAAATCCGGAGGATTGTCAATGGAAGGCTTAGTCAAATTCGGATCATCGTATGTAACTTCTTTAGAAGTAAGTGGAGAAATATGGTCCTCATTAAGAAGTTTCTCAATGGTACGAACGTCTTCTTCCCAATCGGAGGGAGAATCGTCATATTTTAAGTCCACATCCCTTAAATTTGCTTCAAATTCTTTCAAAAGAAAGTCACTTTCTCCAAATGGAGTCAATGATGGAGCAATAGAAGCTACGTTCTCAACATGAGGTAAAGGAGATAGACCACTTTTACAAGCATCTTTGAAATGTTCTTCAAAAGCCTCATCAAGTACGTCAATGAAATTAATGTTCTCGTGTTCATAAGGTTGCTTAGAAAGTTTACCCATATTAAAGACGATTTTATCATCCCCGACCCTCATGATGAGTTCACCCGCGGCTACATCAATCAATGTACGCCCGGTTCTCAAGAAGGGTCGTCCCACAATTAAGGGAACACGGGGATCCATTTCATAGTCTACAACAACGAAATCGGCAGGGAAAGTGAATTTTTTGACTCCAATGAACACATCCTCGGCTATCCCCACCGGATAAGCAACCATACGGTTAGCTAATTCCAATGTCATTCGTGTGGGGACTAGCTCAGGTAGAGATAATTGTTTCCAAACACTTAATGGCATTAAGTTGATACTAGCACCTAGATCGACTAGGGCCATACAATTCTCTACCCCGGGAAAGTTGCAAGGAATGAGAAAGCGACCCGGATCACCAAGTTTGGTTGGTAATTTCCTTAAGAGAACCGTAGAGCAATTCTCATTAAGTTGGGATTGAGCAATATCAAGGAGTTTTTCTTTATCACTGAGAAGATCTTTGAACATTTTGGCATATTTAGGCATGTGAGCGAGCGCCTCGGCAAAGGAGATGTTGAAATTCAATTGTTTAAACACTTTAAGAAAGTTCAAAACTTGAATATCATCCTTGTTCTTCAACTTCTCTTTCCTCAACCTTGAAGGGTAAGGTATGTCGGGTTGAGATGAAGGCTTCAGAATGGAATTCTCACTCACATCTTGGGTGGTGGAGGGGTAGAAGGTGTAGGAATCGGTGAACGGGGCTCATTATCCTTTGTCACAATCACCGGTGTAGGTGTAGGAATCTCGGTTCCTTATAACCTTTTCCACTTTGGGTGGTGATTGCTTTCATCTCCCCTCTTGGATTAGCAACGGTGTTACTCAGAAGAGAACCCGCAGCAGAGGGTTGACTACTTGGGAAGAAACTAGCCATCATATCCCTTAAGTCATTTGTTTGACCGCTTAAAGATTTCGCATGTCATTCCTAAGCTCGGCTCGAAGATCATTCCCTTGTTTCGCCATGCCACCTTTCAAGTTGATAATTTGACTTTGAAGATTCTTCACCAGCGCGTCATTAGTCCTCATGTAAGTTTCAACCTCGTGATTAAATGTCGTGGGTTGGTTAGAAGGAGGAGTTTGGTAAGCGGGTGGTTGATAAGTGGATTGTTGGTAAACTTGATTATTTCCTTGAGGTGGATATGGATTTATTTGGGTTTGATATTGATTAGGAGCTCGAGGTTGGTTTTGATTGTTGCGATTGAAGTTGTTTTGGTTTTGAGGAGGAAAACGGGTGGTGAAAGGAAGTTGTTTGAACGATAACTTAGCAAATTTCGGTCACCTTGAGGACGTGCTTGATTGCCTCCCGTGGAAAAATTACCATTAGCCGCATACACATTTTTCGGATTGTCATGAGTATAAGGACAATCGGTGTATGAATGAGAACCCCCGCAAATCTCACAAGAAGGTGTGACAGCTTTAACTTGTTGAAATTGGTTCGTAGCCATGGTTAAGAAATTTTTGTTCATCTCGGCTATTTGGCGGGTAAGTTCGGTTATCTCGGGGTTTGATGAAGTAGAAGAAACATTGGCCCTCAGGTTATTTCTTGAAGATGCAGATGAATCCCAATTTTTGTGGTGAGGGGTCATGTTCTATATAAGCTCTCTACACTCCTCAGGTCTTCTCTTCATGAATGTACCACCGGCGATAGCATTAATCGTATCACGATCGCGAAAAGTTAAACCATTGTAGAAAGTATCAATCAAAGTGACGGGGAGCATATTATGGTTCGGATAACGCTCGATCAAGACATTATAACGTTCTCAAGCATCGAAAAGCGACTCATCAGGTTCTTGAGTGAATCCACTTATTTGATTACGAAGACTAGTGACCATGGATGGTGGAAAGTAGCGCGACAAAATTTTTTGAGTCATTTCGTCCCATGTATGAATTGAGTTTTTGGGAAGACGATCAAATCATTTTTCGGCATGGTGGGATAAAGTGTGTGGAAAAAGGTGAAGGCGAAGAAAATCCATGGAAACATCGGGCAATTTCATGCTTTGAGTGACGGTGATGAATTTATCGAGGTGTTTGTTGGCATCATCGTCCGGTAATCCACGAAATGGACAAGCATTTTGAACTTGTTAGATCATGTGATGCTTCAACGAAAATTCAGGAGCCGTGACTTGCATCGGCGCAATCGGTCCTCCACGTCCGTTCATTGTCGGTTGACATAACTCCTCCATCGTGCGAAGGTCGGGTTGAGGGCCATGGTTGTTATTATTCAAATTGGGGTGAGGTGGGTTGTTATTATTATTATGCACACCGGCCATATCTAAGTCTCTAAGAGTCTTGGGCTCAGAATAAGACGAATATCGAGTACGCATACACTAAAAATGAAATACAATATTTTGGTTTTTTTTTATCTTTTTTATTTTTTGGATTTTTGAAAATTTTATATTTTGTTTAGGATTTTTTGAAATTTTTATGCTTGAAAATAACGTTCCCAAAAGAACGGATCCCAAAATCCAATTTTTCTCACTAAAAACCGTTAATCTTTACGAAAAGAGTCGGCAGCGGCGCCATTTTAATATGGAGATTTTGCATATGTGTACTCAATCGTTCTCTGTATCTAATCGAATTGATCACGGTTTATGGTGGAATTAATGGTGTTGGTCACTAAAAGGGGGAGCTTGATTATCTAAGTCTACAAATAATATAAATGTAAAAGCTATTAAAAATAAAGAAAAAGGTCTAACCTTGATTGCTTTTCTAGAATGAATGCTGCACAGTAGAACTGGGTGAAAATAGCTAAAGGTAATTATCTATTTTTTAAAATAAAGTGAAAATGTAAATGTCGTTGAGTAAAAATGAAAGCTTTAAAAGTTAAACTAAAAATGAAAACTTAAAAATAAATGACGGAAAATTAAAACTTTAAAAGTAAATTTGAAACTTAAAGCTTTTTTTTTAAAAGGTAAACTTTATAAAAACGTAAACTTGAAAATAACTAGGACAAACACTTTTGAAAATAAACTAAGTAAAATTGGCGGGAAAAATTAAGGTTTGAAAATAATTCGGGAAATCAAAATTTGAACATAAGTCGGAATCCAAATTTGCACTTAATCTGGAATGCTGATCTCTCACTTAATTCGGAATACTTAGACTTGGACTCAATCCGGAATGCTGATCTCTCACTTAATTCGGAATACTTAGACTTGGACTCAATCCTGAATATTGATCTTGAACGTAGTTCGGAATGTGTGTCCTTGACGTAATCCGGAATCTGAATCCCCAACTAGTTCGGAATGTTGAATGTTGTACCTAATCCGGAATCCGGATCCAATTCTTAATTCGGAATATGGAGTCTGCACTTAGTTCGGAATGTCTGTCCACGCGTAATCCGGAATACCAAAATTTTTACTTAATTCGGAATAGCCAATTCGTGACCTAATCCGGAATACTTATTCCAGATAGTAATCCGGAATCCGTGTTCAGTTGTTAATTCGCAATGATTATCTCACTCAGTTGTTATTCGGAATAAAGGCAATTAGATGTAATTCGGGATGTTTAATTCTGACCTAATTCGGGAAATGAAAAAAATGGAAATTTGCAAGTAAGTCGGACTAAAGGGTTTGCACATAAGTCGGGAAAAAGGGGTTTTACATATAGTTCGGAATATTAGGGTTTCCAAAATCCGAATTAAACTAAAATAAGCAAAAATCAAATAAGCACTTACCAAAACTTAAACCAAATCAATTTTTAGAAAAAGCTAATAAGACACAATTTTAAAACTTTTAAAAACACTAAATTAGCAAATATTAAAAAGCAACTTTTTATAAAAGTATTAATCTACCAAAATCAACTTATTTAAAAACTAACAAACATAAAAATTAAGCAATAAGCACCTTAATCTAAAAACCTCAAACACACCAAACCAATAAACACAATCCAATAAGCAAATCAGTCACATATTCAACAAGATAAAATCAGCTACATGATTAAAGAGACAAAATAATAGATTATGATTAAGAAATGTAGGATGAGAATTAATTCAAAAGCTTGATTAGATTAAAGATTAAGAATCATAGTTACAAGATTAAGATGAAGTTTTAATAAGCTTGAAAGAAAAGCTAGAGAGAAGAAAAATAAAAACACACTAAAAATAAAACTAACTTAAAAATTAAAGACTCCTCTTCTAATGACACATTAGAAAACTATATATAGGGGAAGGAAAGGGTGTTGTTTTCTTCTCTCTTTCTTCTTGTCTTCTCATCTTTAAAATAACTCGTCTTTCTCGACTTTGTCTCGGGATTAGTCGAATGATAACTTGAACTTGTCTTCTAATTTTCTTCTGTTAGTAGACTTGGTTCTTTGACTTCGTTAAACTTCCATCTTTAGACTTTTTCTTCGATAAATCTTCAGAATAGGCCTTTGACTTCCGTTCTTCATGCACTTTTGATCTTTTGACTTCGTCTTTTGTCTTTTTCTTCGATAAAAGCTCGTGTTTTCTCCCTTTTCATATTTTTGTCCTAAAACACAATAAAAACACAAACCACGCATAATTCCGCCTTTTACGACATTAAATACACGTTTTGGTCTTGTTATTATTAGAAATAAGTGGTAAAAGGATAAGTGTTTTCACACTTATTAGTTTTAGATATATTTTTACCATTGTTGGTTACTTTTCCAGAGCTGTATGGGTATATCTTCTAAAAACTAAAGATGAAGTTTTTGAAATGTTTTTGTCATATATTAATATGATTCATAATCAACATAAAGTTAAACCTAAGACTATTAGGTATGACAATGGTACTGAATTTGTGAATAAAAGAACGAGTACTTTGTTAATGATTTAGGAATTGTCCAGCAAACTTCTTGTGCCCATGCACCTCGGTAAATTGGGATTGCTGAGAGGAAACATAGGCGCTTGCTTAATGTAGCAAAGAGTCTTATGTTTTAGGGGGGTTCCTCTTAGATTCTGGTCTGATTGTATTCTTATTGATGTTTATCTTATTAACATGCTGCCATCATTTGTCTTAAAGGGCAAGTCTCCTTTTGAGTTGGTCAATAATATAAAACCTAATTTTTCCCACCGAATGTCTTTTGGTTGTTTGTGTTTTTCAACTATGTTAAATAATCATGATAAACTTTCTTTTAGATCTGAAAAATGTATTCTTATTGGTTACTCTTCTACTAAAAAATCTTACAAGTTATTAAGTATGGATACTAGAAATGTCTTCTTTTCTAGAGATGTAAAATTTTATGAAAATGTGTTTCCCTTTAAACAAACCCGTGAGTCAGTTGATGTTGAGATAACAAGTGAAGCTGATCACTTGAAGTTTTTTACATTGATTAGATCTTAAGTCCCTATGATGATGGGAAAGATACATCTAATGAGGAGGGTAGTTTGCCACATTCTAAGACTAATCAGCCAATAATTTTACAAGGATCTAGTCAGAATGGAGGGCATTCTACAACCCATATAGATGAGAGCATCCAAAACTGGTCTGAGGTTAATGTTCCAAATAATCATTCTAGTCCAACTCTTAGACACAGTGATGTATAGACACCTGGAGTAAGAAGATTTGGCAGAGAAACTAAAATTCCTCTTAAATTTAATGACTATGTGCTTAACTTTAATTAGATATGTATTCATAATTATGTTGATTATTCTAAGTTGAATGGTAATAATTTGTGTTTTACTGTTGCTCTTAATAAGTCTATGGAACCTACTTGTCTGTCTGAGGTTTTGGCTGATCTTAATTGGGTTGATGCCATGAATAATGAAATTGAGGCTTTAAATAAGAATAATACTTAGACCGAATGTGATCTTCGTGTTGGAAGAAAACCTGTTAGTCATAAGTGGCTCTGGAAGATTAAGTACAAATATTCTGGTGATGTTGAGAGGTACACAGATAGACTTGTGTCTAGAGGGTTTAGTCAAAAGGAGGGGTTTGATTATGATGAAACATTTAGTCCCGTAGTTAAAATGGTTACTTTGAGGTGTTTAATTAGTATTGATATTGTTAAAAATTGGCCTTTATATCAGTTAGATATTAATAATGCTTTTTGTATGGTGATCTTAATGAAGATGTGTATATGACTCTTCTTAATGGTTATAATAGTAAGTCTAAGGTGTGCAAGTTAAATAAATCTTTATATGGTCTTAAGCAAGCACCAAGGCAGTGGAATGCTAAGTTAACTGTTGCCTTAGGTGAGCATGGTTTTGAGCAAAGTAAGTTTGATTACTCTTTATACATTAAGAATAAAGATGATATGTTCATTGCTCTGCTTGTTTATGTTGATGACATTGTGGTAACTCGTAATGATGAAAAAGAGATTAACAATTTCAAACAGCTTTTGAAAACTAAATTTCTTATCAAAGATTTAGGTGAGCTCAAGTATTTTTTGGGTATTGAAGTTTTGAGGAATGAAAAAAGTTTGTGCATGATTCAGAGGAAATAATGTATGGAACCTGTTCATGAATATGATCTTTTAGCTACTAAGCCTGTTGATATTCCTTTGCTTGAAAATTCTGTATTGAGTTAGACTGATTCTGATGATGATAAGTATTTGGTTAAAGTTACTAGTTATCATAAACTTGTTGGCAAATTGATATATTTGACTAATGCTAGACCTAACATTAGTTATGTTGTGCATTGATTAAGTCAACACATGCATAGTCCTTTACAGTCTCATATGAAAGTTGCTCTTAGGGTTTTATGATATCATAAGGGTTCTCATGGCCTTGGTATTCAATTTGATAATACTTCCGATCTTAGACTTGATGTTTATTATGATGTTGATTGGGCTAAATGTCCTAAAACTAGAAAGTATATGACTGGCTTTTGTGTTTTCTTGGTTAATACTTTCGTGTCTTGGAAGAGTAAGAAACAAGCCACTGTTTCTAATCTACTGAGACTGAGTATAGAAGCATGGCTTCTGCTACTTGTGAAGTCATTCGGTTACCTAATTTGTTGCATAGTATTGAGTTACCTTGTATGTACTCTGTTGAGATATCATGTGATAACTCATCAGCCATACAATTGACAGCTAATCATGTGTTTCATGAGAGATCTAAACATTTTGAGATTGATGTTCATTTTGTTAGAGAGAAAGTTTCTACTGGGATTATTAAACTTGTTAAGGTTCATTCTAATATCCAAATTGCATATTTGTTCACAAAATGTTTTGGGTGTTGTTCAACACAAGTTTTTGTGTGGAAAGTTAGGTTTGGTTAATATGTTTGAAGGTACACAGTCTGGCTGCATTGGTGTCAAGAAAGGGCTTACATTAGGGTTGAGGGAGGGTGTTGAGAATACAAGGGCTTATATAAGTCAAACCAAATGTAAGAGACTAATAGTGGAAAATGTTGGAACTAAGAAAAGAGGGACTACTTCTGTAACTATTCAAAGATGAAGGGTGTAACCGTAAACATGTGCTTAGTATTTAACATGAGCTCATGTTTAGGGTTTCATAACTTTCCCTAGCCGCTTTCTGTTATTCACACACATTTACACACAGTTCTTGATTCTCATCTGTTTTGTTATCAAGTTATTCATCTTGATAACTTGTCTTGTATCTGATCAATCTATATTGATCATACTGAGTGGGAGTGTTCTTATAGTGAGGTGACTGGATCAACCTAGTTAGGACAGTCTTTGTTTTTTTTTGCTATCACTCGTTTGAAGACTAGTTGTATTGTACTGAATTTTCATTATATTACACTTAAGGAGGTTGGTTATGTGCATTCTTGGTGTTTTGATCTTGCTTACAATTCAAGAGATATCACTATAACACATTCGTATTATTTGTGTTTAGAATATCTGGTTTTCTATCTTTCAGTTCGTGTCAAATATTTATTAAAGAAATACATATTTCATTAAATGTTTTTATTATTTGAATAATATAAATATTAGTGTTAACCATTCGAGAGTTAGTTATCGCTTTAAAAACTTGAGGTCTCAAATCCAGTTTACGTAAATAGCCTTAAAGTGACCATTCTAACTTTTTGAAATGGGAAGATTTACTTGCTTTGAGTGTGTGTAACGATGAATTTAAATTTTGTAACTAATCGATCAATATGTTAAAAACCATGATCATCCAAAATTATATAAACATTAGTGTTGACAAGTGTTCTTGCTTTTATACCGACTTCTCATACTTGATTGACTTCTTTGTAGGTGTTTTTTCACTTGTATACCGATTTTTCATACTTGATTGACTTCTTTGTAGTTGTTTTTAGGAAGTTTTCGTTCTTATTTCATGTTTGTTTTATGAGTCAGTGGGACTTTGTTGTAGGGACGAATCCAGAACTATATATGATCGGCTGCACATAAATTTTTGAACCGTAATTTATAAGAGCTAAGAATTGTTTCTATTTGTACGTATACTAACTAAATAAGACTAGAAACACATTTTCAATTAACCGGGTGCATTTAAGATTTATTTGGAAGAAATCGATGTTTTTTCCTAAAATTAACACTATATCGAAAAATCCATAGGCTTCACGGGAACTCACGACACACACGTTAGCTCCGTCTCTGCTTTGTTGGGCCGGCCAAACTCGCTCATATGTTTATAGTTGAGGCACTTTACGCACTGACAGTAAACGTTTTCTTTCTTTTTTTAAACCCATCATAATGGAGGAGTAAACGTTTTGAAAAAAAAATTGAAGTCATAGACGCACAAATACAATTGCTTTTCAAAATTTTCACTATGCATGTTTTGAGTATGCATACTCGTATATTATAAAAGTTATGTAAAGGTTGATAATAATTTACGTAACCAACGATTATATGAGTTCTCTGATTTAAGAGTGTGTACACAGTTTTCCAATCATGAAGCATTATAATACGATACCATATAATATATGGACGGTGGAGTATATCTTTTGTGGCGTAATTCAAAATGAAAATCCATGCATGTTTGCTCAAATAATTGAGCTCGATCAGGGAAATAATTGAGCAGGTCACACACACGTGTTGGCACACGTCCATAGATTTAGATTCGTAACTATGGTGGCCTAACTCCATTTATTGATCGATATTAATATTGGTTCTAATATTTATTAAGTTAAGATTCTGATCTGTAATTTCGAGTGATAAACTTTTGGCATTAACACAGGGGCATCCATGCTAACTTGCTAAGTGGATGTGAAAATTAGGAATTTAGGAGGCAATGACTCTTGGTGGTGGTCAGCGAATGGTCATGGCATGAAAAAAATCTCGCTTTATAAGTTAAATATAAATGTAAGAGGGAAGTGCAAAAATTATTCTTGTGTAATGTCAAAAAAAATCGAATTATATATTTTGTTAGGTTTTTGGATACCAATCATCCTCCGTTAATGAATGATACACCATCATTTTTATGGATGAATGATACAAATGATTTTCTCGTTAAGAATTAACAAGATTTAAAAGAGATGATATTCTTGTTTTTTTCTTTTACAGAGATGTATAATGAACTTTATTATTTTTAAAAATATGTATTTTCGAAAAATGTTTTTATCTAAAAAAAATAAGTTTTTTAAAAAAAACCATATTTCATTTTTGAAATTTCTTTTTGAGTTTTTATCGAAAAGAAATATTTTCTTTTTTGAAATCAAGAAATTTAAATCTTTTAAAATTTTTTCTTCCAAAAAAATAAAAAAATTATAAAAATTTGAGCGTTTAAAGTGTTCTAAATAGTATACATTTTTTTTTTCTAGAAGAGAAACGTTAGTCTTTTTCTAAAATATTAGAATTTTTAAGCCTCTTATTAAAAATTAAAAACATTAATTAATTTTTGTGTCTAATTTTTTAATATTTTAAAATATTTTTAAAAAACGTTCACTTTTAAAAAAAAATTTGGAAGAAAAACATTTAGTTATGTTCAAACTTTTTAAATTTTTTCAGTAAAAATCCTTAAAAAGAAATATCTTAATTCTAAAATGTTTTTTATTGTTTTCGAAAGATATTAAAAAAAATTTCGAAAATATTTTTTTTTCGAAACAAGTTATTTTTCAAAAGAAAATGTTCACTATACCTCTGTAAAAGAAAAAGGGGGAAAATAACCTTATTTTTATACCTTATTAATACTTAACTAGAAAAACATTTGCACAATCTGCTCAGAGGGGTGTTTGATGCACCGTTCATTAACAAAGAAATGATTGATGTTAAAAAAACTAACGAATGATTTAATTTAATTTTTCAACATAACATAGATATGATTTTTACACTTCTCCCTAAATCTTAAGATGAAGAGTTCGAAGTTGCCCATAACATGTTTGTTGGTTTATCCTTGGTTTATCGCCAACAACGTGATGCTATGAATGCCGAATAACTCGATATGGATGAATAAAAACATAGCAACATAAAAGCAAAGCACACGTATTTTTGTTTTATGGGACGGACATAGAGTTTTGTAGGTTTGCAATACCATTTTATGAGTTTTTTTATATATAATGTTAATTCAAAGAAAAAAAAACACCGATTTATCTAAATACATTTTCAATGCATCCAGGCTATCGAAAAATGTGTTTAGTTTTATGATTCAAAATTTTGTAAATCTAATCATATTTGATTTTAGTTTCGTCCCGCTTGATCTCAAATGTAGAAACAAATATATTACAACTAAACAAATATATTAGCTATGAAGTTCATATAAAATTATGTTGAGAGCAATTTGTAAACCACATTTACCACTCTCTTTCTAGTTTTGAAGATCATTTTAATTGTTACACAACATAGTTGAGCCTAATGACTAATGAGATTTGGGATTTCATATTAAGGAAAGGGAATTGTATATGTAAATAAATTGCTTCAAATTATTTTGACTTCGTTTTCGTTTCCCATACTTCTCCAATGTGTTAAGTGCATGCAAATAGATTGGTTAATGGACCACGTATATACGACACCGTGAAGAGCACATGAAGAGGAATGGATGTGTATGAGTTTTATGTGCACATTCATTTTTCATAAAGTGGTCCAAGTTAATGGACAAAATGTGACACATTTAAATCACCCATACTCTCTCCCTCACTCTTTCATCCCTCCCATTGGTTCAAATGGATATCTGATTAATTTGGTGCATATCCATGCACATGTCACATCATCAATCTTAACTTAGCTTCAAGATTGACTTGGAAGTCATAGACGAGAATATATAAGAAAACGTTTTGGGGGACAAATTATATTCTTTTGTCCATGAGTATGTATTAAGGACGAATCAAATACTACATGCGTATCTAATTTAATTTACATTGTGTTTAAAGATTTTTACTAGATAGTCCTGGTTAAGGAACTTGTAATGTACTAGATATGCGTTCGCACATAATGAGTGAGCTTTATAACGGTAGATAGTTATAATTGAAATATTGAGATTAAATGTTATAAGTCTAGCAATTGGCATCCAAGATGACAAAAAACATCATACTTTAGCGTATGTTTTTCATGAAATATAAATATAGTGAATCTCAAAGATAAAGAGACGTCGGGCCTTCACGTCAAAAGTAAGAGAGTATCAAATGATGTTGAGTATAGGGTTAGGGTTTAAACGTTGATAACAAGCGAGTCAAAAGACAAGTTATCAAACACTTTTAGAAGACAACAGACTAACTTTTAGAACACTTTAAAGAAGATGACGTGTCTAGAATTTCAACTTCAATTTTCGTTACAAATTTTCCAGTACTTCAATTTTCGTTACAAATTTTCCAGAGCACCTTAATGCCAAGGACTTGTTCCATCCGTGTAAGGTGTACGGTCACGTGATTGACTCTTTTATTCCTAGTAAGAGAACAAAGCAAGGCAAAAGGTTTGGATTCGTGAGATTCATAAATGTTTTCAATGTTGATCGATTGGTCAATAATCTAAATAATGTGTGGGTGGGAAGCTTCAAACTCCATACTAATGTTGCCCTTCCAAAGATCCCCTATGAGTAGTACTTCCCCACTGGACAAGAGAGAGGTCATTAAAACCATCCTTGAGAAAAACCCTCGTACAACGGAGGGGTTTAATTCGAATAGGAAGTCGTTTGTTTCAATGTTGAGGAACAATCGCGATAACATAAAGGATTCTACTTCAGATGTTGTCCTAGATAATGAATGCATTAACAAATTGGACCTGACATTTTCTCTCATCGGTAGAGTGAAAGAAGTGGATGCATTATCTAATATTCAAAACGTCATAGGAGACGAAGGGTTTTTGGATGTTTCCATTCGTTATTTGGGTGAATTATGGCTGATGATAAGCTTTCCTAACATTGATTCCAGAGATAAATTCACTAAAACTACAGGGATTGCATCTTGGTTTACAGCACTTAAACATGCATCTATTGAATTTACTCTTAGTAGGAGACTTGCTTGGATAGAATTGGAAGGGTTTCCTCTTAAGTTTTGGACGGGTAACACTTTTAAGAAGATTGCGTTTAGATGGGGACATCTATCGGACCACGAAGACCATGAAGACACAAGGTACTATTCTAAAAGGATATGTGTATCTACAACGATGCATGATAATATTTTTGAGTCGTTTAAATTGGTGTTCAAGGGTAAGACATTTGGTGATAATATTTTTGTGACAAGACTCCGGCGGTAATAGTTCCTTTGAAGACGAAATATCGAATAAAGAAGGGGACTTATCAGATAATGATAAGTATGGTGATATGCATGAACCAGATTATGACAACTCGGGTTTTGGCGAGTCAGTTGTCACCCGTTAACCGCTAATTATGTGTTGGGTTGTGTGCACAATATATTTTATATGTTTTTATGAGTGATTTTGGGAATAAGGAAGAATTAAATGAGTTACATGATGTGTAAATCATGGTACAAGTTGGAAATGAAATGAAATGAAATGAGTTCAAAAATGAACTGCAGAAAAGTTTGGGTATCGTTTTTATAAGGTTTCGTTTATGTATCGTATGTTGTATGTATGTATTAAGTATATATAATATGGTTAGGATATGTTTTAGAGTTATTTTATATATTTAGAAACTTTTAGAAATGAAGGCTAGTTCGAAAATCGCGTAAAAAGTCGGAAAATTAGCAAAAGGGTGCCCGGTTTGGACTCGAAAGTGTATAGGAGTATAAGTAAACATAAAATAGGAGGGGGAGAGTGTAAATATGATAAAACACAAAGAGGAGTCGAATTTGTGGGTTCCATAGCCGAAATTTTAATAATTAAATTAATAAAAATAGGATGATTACCATTTAAAAGTCCTAATTGGGCCTAATCTTGTCCAGAAGGTTACCAAGACCTATATAAACACCCCTAGACCCCTAAAAACGACTAATAACCCTAAATAAACCTACAATCAGTCTAAATCTTACATGGGTATCAAGATGAGTCGAAATTATGATTAGGGTTAAGTGATCAATTTAACTTTAATATAATAAATGTTTTTATTAATTAATCATGATTGTAATGTTAATTAACCATCATTGAGATGATTGGGGTTTTATTAATTTTCTATAAAATATAGTAATTAAGATCCATTAATGATTTTAGGGTTCTTGTTTAACAATTTAAGGGTAATTAATGATGTTTAGAGGGTTAGTGCATAAAGGCGTAAAACAGTCTGATTTTTAGGGCTGTCTTGTGTCGACTGTTCCCGGGCATTAGGTAGCACCTTTGGTCGAGTTTTTTTTAAAAAAAAATTAAGTTCAGAGAGTCTACTTTTCAAAAATGTAAGGTTGGTCGAAAATGGAGTTCGGGAAGGTCGTCAAACATTTTTTACAAAAACAGTGCGTTGTTCAGGAATAAATTTAGATTTCGGGAATTTGATTCAAAATCTAACCAAACGAATGAGATAGCCAAATATTTTTGATTTGAGAACTTTTTATAATATATATTAAAATACTAGAGGTTTTCAATAAAAGTTATGGTGTTTAGGTCGGGCTTTTGATGACAAACATTTAGCATGTACAAAAAACAATTTTGGTGAAAACGACTTTTGGCATAGAGACTAAACGAAAGGGTTAACGTGTAAGTAGAAAGTAAAATTGGTTTTTGGAGTTCTTAGATCATATAAAAACATAACTCCAGTAGGGTAGGAGCCAAGTGTGGTGTTAAGTTCACTTCATGTGATCGTTTAGTGACTAGTAAACTGTACCGGGGAAAAACTAGATTTTTACGTATAGAATAGCTTATAGTGGAAGAACTAGATAGTGGGGATTGGGGGATTATATTCATCTCCTTGATTGTTACTTAACTTGGGTGTTAAGAACTGAGCTAAGGGTGTCGTGTATGATTTTCTAGGTTTGCAGGAGTGCTAGCTTGCTGTGCTATCATGTGAGTTCATAGTCCCATTTTCACTGAGTTTTTAAATGTTTTCTTCTAGTATGGGATGGAGATGACACTTGTGGTGTTCTTAAAATGTTTTGGTACTATATTTTTATAAGTGTTTGACATAGATGTGTTATTGTGTGACATGCGTGCTTATATGTTCTCATATGTGCTTTGATATGTGTTCTGATATGTGAATCTTGTTTGGGTTGTGATTGGCTTTGGTACATAGATGTATGGGCGTCTATGGGACCATTTGTGATGTGCATGAAGTGTGGGACACGATTCGTCCTGAGTACTTTTGCATCGTCTCCTTAGAGACAAGATATCTCGACGGGGATATGGTTCATCTTCCACTAGTGGTGTGGGAAAGATCCGGATAGTGTGGTGCATTGTTCTTGTGTGTGTGACAGGATACTTCTTGATTTTTATAGTGTGGTGCATTGTTCTTATTGTGTGTTCTTGACTGATATAATTGTGCTTTGTTTGTAGTTGTATGTAACATGATTATCACATTATGGTCCATTACGATAAATTGTTTTCTTCAACTTATTTACAACAGTTGACAAGGTTTCTTAATATATTTTGATAACTTAAACCTATGTTCTCACCAACTTTATGTTGACAGGTTTTAGTGTCATTTTCAGGTGAGGTAGTTATGAAGGATGATGTTAGAAGTGGCAAGAGTCTAGAGGCTGCTAGGATTGCATTAGGAGGAATCCTTTTCCTCTTAGTCTTTACTTATGTTTGAATAATTGGTACTTTGTAGACACCTATATATTTGTTATTTGTTAATTGTATGTCTTTGGTAAGAGGTAGACCTATTACCTACTTACCTAGACGGCCGCATTGTTTGTGATATCTTCATGACATTGTGTCACCATTTATGATATTTCCATTTCATTTAGTTATCTCTATATACACGATATTGTTGTGATGATATCCATACGTCGCGACCCATATTCCGCCATGGTGGGGTATGACACAGATGTTGTGGAAGAAACAGTATTTGAAAAATCAAGCGATAACGGACCAGTGAAATCTGTTGATCCATTTGATAGTTATGGGTTATTTGAGAAAGAGAAGGTTCAAGAGTTACATAAGGGGTCACCAAGCGATACTAGTCGTCCTCACCCTCTAGGGTTCACTCCGGTTGTAGGGGTGTTAAGGCAATGATCCCTAAAAACGTTACTTGCATTTTTTGGTCTCGCTTTGTTTTGATTACGACAATATATAAAAACAAGCATTTACGAAAACAACGAAAAACGAATTCTTGAGTTCAAGTATTTTTTCATTTCAACCATTATCACTTAAGGTATGAACAAACAAGTTATCATCTTAATTAAGTGATCAAGGATTTAATCTTTCTTAAAACTCACCTTTTATTAAATGTGACAAAGTTTTTTATTAAACTTTATTTTTAAGTGAATGTTTTGTTAAATTAAATATTTGAAAATTTGAAAATGGCATATTCCATATGGTTTAGGAATATTCCTTGTAGATAAATATTCCACCAGATGTGACTACCCCACTAAAAGACAAAAGGGCGCGGAGTCTACCTCCACGGTTCCTTAAATGCCTATGCGGATCCTTATCGATAAGGAACCGCATGCATCAATAAGGAACCGCGCCCAGAAAGAGTTGTTGGGCTTTTGTCTTATAAATTGTGAACCATTCTCAGATTTTCTCCTCACCTCTTTTGCACAAAAATTTCCAGATTAAAACATACTTCTTAAATCATTCAAATCCTTGGTTATTTGGTTGATTACTACTTGTTTAGAAGTTAATCTTTCTCCTCCCATCTCTTCCTCTCCAAGTGCAAAGAGAAGAACACTTTCATCCTTGAAGTGTTCAGTCTACCTATAGATCTATTGAAGATCAAGTTTTATTTATTTATTTTAGTTGTGTTGTGAAGATCCAAGGAGTTGTGTTATTTGGAAGTTGTGTTGTGAAGATCCAAATAGTTGTGTCTATTTGGAAGTTGTGTATGTAGTGTGCTTAATACTTAGTCCTTAAATTATATTGGTGTAGATTGGTCCTAGCTAAGATTAGGGCTCGACTTTTAGCTTAGAGTCGGAAATTGGTTAAGCGACGTGTACGGTTTCTACACCTTAAGGAGTTTGTTGATTAGTGAACTCCCGAGTAAGGAGTACTCGAGGAGTGGAGTAGGGACGGGGAGTGAGCTTCGTTGCCAAACCACTATAAATCCTTGGTGTTTGGTTTGATCTTTCTTTTCCTTATCTCTTTATATTCATTATTCTTTACTTGCACATACTTGTAATTATTAGCTTAGTTGCACTATCCCTTGTCCATATTTTGTATAAGAAAATTTCACATATTTGCTCAAGCCTAAGTTTTTGAAAAGGATTTTTTTAAAACCCATATTTAACAAGTAAATGTAAGAAACTATTCAACCCCTCCTTCTAGTTTCTACAATTTGTATTAGAGTGTGGTTGCTTAATCGTTTTTAAAATATATTGTATTTTAGAACTTGAGTCGATCTATGGATTCCAATAAGTACATACAAGGGCAATCTATGCAAAGACCACCTCTTTTTGAAACCGATAGTTTTATTTATTGGAAAAATAGATGTGAGACTTATGTGAAATCAAAGATTTAGATCTTTGGCATGTTATTACCAATGGTGACTTTTTGCCTTATCAATATAATGAAGTTTCTAAAAAGAAAGAGTTAGTAACTTTTGAAAATTCTAACGATGACACTAAGAAGAAACTTGCTAAAGATAATGAGGCTAAAATGGTGATTTATAATGTTTGACCTAAGAAAGAGTATGAAAGGATTTTCATGTGTAAAACCGCTAAAGATATTTGGAATACTCTTTTAGTAACCCACCAAGGTAATATACAAGTCAAAGAAAGTAAAATCAATCTTCTTGTTCAACTATATGAACAATTTGTCATATTAGAAGATGAAATTATTGATAGTGCATTTGCTAGGTTTAATACTATTATTACTAGTTTAAAAGTACTTGATGAAGGTTTTTCTAGCAAGAACAATATTAGGAATTTTCTTAGGGCGTTGCATCCAAAGTGGAGAGCTAAAGTCACGACAATTGAAGAGTCAAAGGATCTTACTATATTATCACTTAATGAACTCATTGGTAACTTAAAAGTTCATGAAATGATAATTTTAAAGGACACGGAAATGATGAAAACCAAGAGTGAAAGAAAGTCTCTAGCATTCAAAGCCAAGAAGGTGTAAAGTGATCATGATAGCTCTTCCTTGGAAAGTGATGATGAGGAATATGCCATGGCAGTTATAGACTTCAAGAATTTCTTCAAAAGGCGAGGTCAACATGTAAGACAACCAAGGAACGACAAGAAGGTCTTTTCCAAAAACCGATTAGTCAAGAATGACAATGGTGATATGAAATGCTTTAGATGTGGTGACCCAAACCACTTCATCGGTGATTGTCCCACGCCATCTCGCGAAAAGAATCACACGGCCTTTGTTGGTGGTTCATGGAGTGATAATGGTGAAGAATGTGACGACAACGGTAAATACGAAAAGTATCTCATGGCCCATTCTTCCAAAGAGGTACATTCCGAAACCGAATATTATAGCAATGATATTTCCTCACTAGATAATTTAGAAATAGAAAGTCAATATAACAACCTATGCAAACTAAGTCTAAAATTCATTGAAAAGAACAAAGTGCTAAAATAAACTAGGACCAAGCTTGAAAATGAGATTCGTGAGCTAAGAGATAAATTAGCTAAGCTTGAGAAAAATAAGGAAGTTGATTTAGGTTGTTTAAATTGTGAACACCTTAGATAAGAGAATGAAGATCTCAAGAGTACCTCCATTAAATTGGAAAAGTTCATGAAAGGTACTATTGCTCTTGATGACATGTTAAATAGGCAAATTCACTCTAAAGAAAGACTAAGTTAGGTTTTAACACCAATGAAGCATCCACTAGTGAACCAAAACAAGTTAGATTTTCAGAAAAACGAACCTATGTCCATGGTTCGCCAATTTATGACCCGGTTCCTTATAATTATGGAACCGCAGGGTGTGATAAGGAACCACGGACAAAAGACCGGATTCTTGAAAATTCTCAACTTTTTGAAAATTCCATTTTAGGTAAAGGGGTGAAACATCTTGTTGTTAATAATATTGAATTACCTATAATTGATAAAAAGGAACTTGATAAATTTTACAAGCCTCTAAGTAAACCCCTAATGGGAATAAAAAATCTACAAGAGAATCGTCTACTCCTACAAGAGTACGTAATGATTCAAGGCCTATAAGTAGAACACCAACACCTAAAAGGGATGATCACTCTAAGTCAAGATCTAGAAGTAAAACTCCAACACCTAGAAACAACAATAACTCTAGGTCAAGATCAAAGACTCCTAAGAAAAACAATGGACATTAAAATGATCATATGATGAAATAACTTTTAACAATGTTTTTATCCATGGGGCATATATCCTCCATTCATGCATCCCAACCAAATGCAAGGGATGTTTGGAAGTAACAACTTTGGACCCATGAGATATTGGGGACCAAATGTTTGATCTCGTGTGTTGTTACCTAGGTATGATTGGGAATCGATTTGGAGGCCGACGGGTGGATTAAGGATAGTGGTTGTTCTAAACATATGACGGGTAATCGAAGTTTGTTCTCTACTTACAAAGCATATAATGGAGGTAACGTTACTTTCGCTAGTAAGCTACGTGGTAACATCATTGGCAAAGGTACGGTTTCTCTTAACTCCATGACCATCGAAAATGTTGAACACGTAGATAAACTAGGGTTTAACTTACTAGTATTGGTAAAATTTGTGAAAATAAGTGTAAGGTCGTCCTTTCAGAACATGATAGTGAAATCGTAAAAGATGGAAAGATCATTAGAAAAGGTGTTAGAAAGCATGGGCTTTATGTCATGAAGGTCAATAGGAAGTCAAAGGACAACTTATGTCTAGCGACTTTAGATGATAGCTCTACTCTTTAGCATAGGAGATTAGGCCACGATAATATGCGTTTAAGTCAATCTTTAGTCTCTAAGGAGTTGGTAAGAGATCCCCCCCCCCCCCCCACGATTAAGTTTGATAGTCACTTTTGTGATGCTTGCAAAGTTGGGAAGCAAGTTCACTCAAGTCACAAGGCCAAGAATTTGGTATCGACCTCTCGGTGCCTAGAGCTCCTACATGGATCTCTTTGGACCTTCCGCCATACGGAGTTATGGAGGTAACCTTTATACCCTAGTTATAGTTGATGACTATTCTGGATTCACTTGGACTAGATTTTTGGCTTCTAAGAATGAAGCTTTCGATCATTTCGAAACCTTTAGTCGAAGGATCCAAGATCAACTAGGATGTTCAATTGTCTCTATTAGGACGGATCATGGTAGGAAATTTGATAACGAAGTGCAATTTGGTGCCTTTTGTGAAGCCAATGGTATTACCCATAACTTCTCGGCTCCTCGCACTCCATAATCAAATGGGTTAGTTGAAAGGAAGAATAGGACTATCCAAGATATGAGTATGAAAATGTTAAACGAGCAATCTTTGCCTCAAAATATTTGGTGCAATGCCGTGGACACATCAACCTGTATTCTCAATCGAATTTTTATTCGACCTTTTCAAGGATTGACCCCTTATGAGATTCTTAAAGGTAAGAAGCCCTCATTATAATACTTTAAGGTGTTTGGAAACAAGTGCTTCATTATCAACACCAAAGACTACCTTACTAAGTTCAACCCAAAGTCGTACGAATGTATCTTTTTAGGTTATTCTCAAACTAGTAAAGCCTACATAGTCCTCAATAGAACCTCGGGTGTAATTAAAGAATCACTCAACGTGACATTCGATGAAACCCCTCCTTCATCTAAGACACCACCTTTAGTAGATGATGACTTGGATGAAGTAGACAAAGTTAAAGCCAAAGAGGTTAGAAAATTAGGAGTTGAAGACCTTAATGTTGAAAAGGGAGTAAACATTAGGGAGTCTAAGGATCATGTTCTCGAAAACGTCATAGGCGACTTAAATCAAAGGACCCTTTGATCTCAAGTCCAAGATCAAAGTAACTTCTTTTGTTTTGTCTCATTGATTGAACCAAAGAATGTTAAAGAAGCTTTGATGGATGAGAGTCGGGTCATCGCCATGCAAGAAGAATTGAATCAATTTATTTCTAATGACGTTTGGGAACTTGTTCCTCCACCTAGAAGTACTACGATCATATGAACCAAGTGGGTATATAGGAATAAGTTAGATGAGAACGGTGTTGTGTCTCGTAACAAGGCTAGACTTGTAGCTCAAGGCTATAATCAACAAGAAGGGATTGATTGTGATGAGACATATGCACCGGTAGCAAGGTTAGAGTCCATTAGGATCCTTTTAGCTTATGCTTGTGCATTAGATTTTAAGCTTCAACAAATGGATGTAAAAAGTGCGTTTCTTAACGGTTTGATCAATAAGGAGGTATATGTGGCTCAACCTCCCGGCTTCATTGATTTTGAGAAACCGGATCATGTTTACAAACTTAAGAAAGATCTTTATGGTCTTAAACAAGCACCCAAAGCTTGGTATGATAGACTTAAAGCATTTCTTGTAAAACATGAGTATACCATGGGTATGGTAGACAATACACTCTTTACAAAGAAGAAAGGTTCTCACCTCATAATCGTACAAATATATGTTGATGACATTATATTTGGTTCAACTTGTCAAAGCTTGTGTGATGACTTTGCCAAAATCATGCATGACGAGTTTGAAATAAGCATGATGGGAGAACTTAACTTCTTTTTAGGACTCCAAGTTAGACAAATGGACGATGGTATTTTCTTTAATCAATTGATGCGTCCGTCGTGGTTGGATTTGGAGAACAAGTTTTAATTTGATAAACACGAATGACCGGATTGACTAAAAACGCACGGGCAAGTATAACCCTTTTGTTTGTGTATAGCTTTTATGTGGTAATACCGAAATCGTTCACGGGGATTTGGAAAACCTATGATCATTGAAAAATAAAACTATAATCGTTGATTGTAGTAATTGTAGACAAACAAATAACAAGTAAAATGACGAGATTGATAATAAGATTAAAAGCAACACTTGGTAAGGACTAGTTTAGGCATCCGTAGTGGTATGATTTTGATGACACATTTAACATATATGATTATGATAATTGGATGGATAATCCAATCTATTGTTTTCAAAAGCTTCAATCCTCGTCAAGACTTTGGTTAAAGAAAACAAGCATTAGACTCAATCACTCAATTCAAGACTTAATCCAATTTCAACACATTCGATTCACGGTCGTTTCACGAATTTGCTAACACTTATAATTATGTTTCTTGATAATCAAAACTTCTTAAGAAATGATCAATACAAAAGATAGCCAATCATAGACAAACCGGCTATGACTTGTTGATAGAAAATAACCCTTTCTACCTATGAAATCTTTACCAAAAAATTAAGTTTTGATAACAACTGTCACATGAAACATAAGTACTAATGGTTCAAAGGAAAGCTTGACATTGAAATAAACATAAATCACAATCACAACCACTACTTAATACCAGAAACATCATCCTACCAAGTGTAGAATGAGATTTAGCTACTCATAACAAACAATGAAATAAACTCTGAAATAATAGTCTTATAAGTTATAATTAAGAGTCTTAAAAAGTGGAAATATGTTGCTAATGATTAGGGTAATGGTCCCTAAGAGTTTCGTGATGTTAACTTTGCTTTTCGGACTCCAAAAGTGACTTTTCTTGCACCACCTTGCTCAAATCCGGGAATGGAGGTTTGGACAAGGTTGAGAGAGTTATTTTGTGGTTATGAAAGATATTATGAGATGATGTGAAGAGATATATGTTACATAACCCTAAGGGTCTTATTTATAAGCAAAATTGAAGGCATGGAGTGAATGCATTGCTTGGAGCCAAAGACAAATGCTTGGAGCCAAAGGAAGTCTAGAACTTTCTTGTATGATCATGTGTGTTCTCCCATGAGTTTGGCATGAATGTAGACACAAATTCTTCCTACACAAATGTGGGTGGCAACTTGAGTCCTGCTGGTGGCAACTTGGATGAGTTTTGCTGGTGGCGACTTTATTTCTACTGGTGGCAACTTCATGCTGAGTGACTTGTATGCTCCTTAGAAATACTTGTTCTTACACCTGACATTGAAATTTAAAGGCTTGTAACTTGTACACGGGTCTTGAACTTGACTAGGATTCTTCGTACTCGTACTAATCTCCATGTTTGCGTTGTTTTACACTCTATTCCTGCAATTGGCTACATAAAGACTTGCAAACACAATTGGGCACAAATATGCACAAAAGTATCATAGATATGACCAATATACATGTACAAAAGTACGGATAACGTTCCCAAAAACATATTGGATTTAGGCGTTATCAAATCCCCTCACACTTAAGTTTTGCTTGCCCTCAAGCAAGAAGAAAAGAAAATTAAATCCAAAGGTACATGTATTTTATAAAAATTCGATGCAAGTCTACCAAGTACAAGTACAAGATAAAACTCATCGACTTAAGTTTTTAAGGCTAAAAAATTGAGATATAAAGTCAATACCCATAAAATTCTAGAAAGTCTTTTATTTCTAACTACACTAATAACATATGAATTGAAGCAACATGTATCATGACTTAGCACATTGGCTAATCGATACCTTTTATTTCTTCTTCTTCTTCTTTCAACTTCATAACATTATAGCTCATTGGCTATTTATTTGTCTTTTTGACTTTTTTCTTTATTTTTCTCTTTTTTTTCTTTATTTTTTTCTTGGCTAAAACTCCTAGCCATGGATCAACATACTTACAAAGTTCATGTTGTATTGACAAACATGGAACTTGCAACTTTCTTCTATTTTTGGATTTTTCTTCTACTATTATATGAGACTTTGACTTGAGTAAGTTTGACACAAAAATATATCTCAAATTTTCAAAAATTACCGATTGGATAATTTCTTAATTATTTATATACATTTGCCTGAAACTCTTTATTTACGAGGGCAAAACATAACAAAATTTTAAAATAGCCCCAAAAATATGGCAATTAAGCATCTTTTTTCTCGATTTCCCTACAAGCCCCTCACACTTAAGTTTAGCATTGACCTCAATGTGATGAAACTGAACAAAAGCATAGGGAATAAGAGAAAAACCATAAGCACGGGTGTATCATGTATCATACAAGAGTCTTGTCTTCGACTTCAACTTGCGGTACCTACAAAAAAAGATAAAACACATAAAAATACAAAGACACTCTATTTTTTGTTTTTATATGTTTTTATAAAAGCGACACATGCTACAACCCCTCACACTTAAGCAAAATATTGGTAAAAATTGTGGGGTGTGAGCATGAATTTATTTTAAAAACACACGGGTTGCCTCCCGAGAAGCGCTTATTTTATTATCGAGTCATCAGCTTGACTCGTACTTCTTTTTATTTTTCTTTATTTTTATCGAGCGGAAAATGTTTACTCCACTCATCATGGTATAGTTTAACACGGTGTCCATTAACAATGAAGCTTCCTCCATTCTTTTCATACAATTCAACATAACCGGACGGGTATCCATGTTTTACTATAAAAGGACCGTACCACTTTTGTTTAAGCTTTGGAGCTTTGAATTTTTATCGCATATTAAACAAGAGAACTTTGTCTCCCTTCTTGAATTCTTTTCGGATTCGAAGTTTCTTGTTATGATAAGCTTTGGTACGTGCTTTGTATAATTTCGAATTCTCATAAGCTTGGAGTCTTAATTCATCGAGTTCATGCAATTGCAAGAATCGGTTTTCTCCAACGATTTTGAGATCAGGATTACAGCTTCTCAATGCCCAATAAGCACGGTGCTCAATCTCGAAGGGCAAGTGACACGTTTTAAACGATAAGGTGTGGTGCCAATTGGTGTCTTATAAGCTGTTCGGAATGCCCACGCCGTCAAGTTTCCTTGACTAAATGGAAGGATTGTCCTTAACCGTTTTTTCGAGTATTCGTTTTAAGGCTCTGTTGGTATTCTTAACTTTTCCACTCGTTTGTGGATGATATGTGATGGAAAATCGATGGGTGACTCCATAACGCTTTAAGATTTTGGTCCATTTGTTTGTTACAAAAATGGGAACCTCGATCGCTAATTAAAGCCTTGACCATTTCATAACGAGAGAAAAGCTTTTTCAAAAAATTGATTACGCCTCGTGAATCGTTCGTGGGTAAAGCTTCGGCTTCGGCCCATTTGGACACGTAATCAATAGCGACTAGAATATATTCGAACTTATGGAATTTGGGAAAGGGTCCCATGAAATCAATTCCCCATACGTCAAATATTTCGCTAACTTGGATGTTGTTTTGAGGCATCTCATCTCTTCGTGAGAGGCTACCAGTACGTTGGCAAGAATCACAATTTTAGACTAGAGTATAGGACTCTTTAAAAATTGTTGGCCAATAGAAACCAGCATCAAATACTTTTTTCGCGGTGGTGGAAGGACCATAATGTCCCCCAGTAGGGCCATGATGACATTTATCAAGGATCTTTCTTGTTTTCGCACCATAAATACATCTCCTAATCATGCCATCGGGGCATACCTTGAAAAGGTAGGGATCATCCCAGAAATAGTGTTTTAGGTCAGAAAAGAATTTACATCGTTGGTGATAGGTTAAACCTTTTCTTAGAATTCTTCCAACAAGGTAATTTGTAAAATCTGCAAACCACGGAGATTCGTCCGTAGAGATTTGCATAAGAGTTTCATCGGGAAAATAGTCATCGATGTCTTCGTCCCTTAACTCTTCCATGTTTGGATTTTCAAGTCGCGATAAATGATCGGCTGCGACGTTTTCAGCTCCTTTCTTATTTTGAATTTCGATGTCAAATTCTTGGAGTAGTAAAATCCATCTAAAAAGTCGCGGCTTAGCATCTTGTTTAGAGAATAGGTATTTCAACGCGGAATGATCGGTGAATACAATCGTTTTCGGCAACACGAGATAGGATCGAAATTTGTCAAAAGCAAAAACTACGGCAAGTAGTTCTTTCTCGGTGATCGTGTAGTTGAGTTGCGCGCTATTTAGAGTTTTGCTCGCAAAATGTAAAGGCGGAAATGTTTTCCTTCGCGTTGTCCTAACACGGCTCCTACAGCGAAATCGCTTGCATCACACATAAGTCCAAGCGGTCGCGACCAATCTGGTGAAACCATGATCGGTGCATTCGTTAACTTGTCTTTAAGCTTTTCAAATGCCTTTATGCATTCTTCGTTGAAATCAAAGACTATATCTTTTTCAAGGAGTTTGGTCATCGGTCTAGCGATTTTGGAAAAGTCTTCTATGAATCGGCGGTAGAATCCCGCATGACCTAGAAAACTTCTAACGACTTTAACGTTAGTGGGTGGTGGTAATTTGGATATCACTTTGATCTTGGCCTTGTCTACTTCCAATCCGGCTCCGGAGACTTGGTGTCCAAGCACAATTCCTTCAGTTACCATAAAGTGACATTTCTCCCAATTGAGCACAAGATAAGCTTTTTGCATTGGATGAGCATGTGGTCTATATTAAAAAGGCAAGACTCGAATGAGTTTCCGAAGACTGAGAAATCATCCATGAAAACTTCCATGGATACTTCGATCATGTCTTGAAAGATCGCGATCATACACCTTTGAAAAGTTGCAGGTGCATTGCAAAGACCAAAAGGCATACACCTATAAGCAAACATTTCAAAAGGACACGTAAAAGTGGTCTTGTCTTGATCGGATGGTTCGATAGGTATTTGGAAATATCTAGAAAAGCTATCGAGAAAACAAAATAATTTGTTCCCCGCTAGTCTTTCCAACATTTGGTCCATGAATGGTAGAGGAAAATGATCTTTTCATATGGCATCATTTAATTTGCGGTAATCAGTACACACATGCCCAACTGGTAACGGTTCTTGTAGGAACAAGTTCGTTATGTTCGTTGGTCACAACAGTCATTCCTCCTTTCTTAGGAACGCAGTGAATAGGACTAACCCAAGGACTATCTTCTATGGCAAAGATGATTCCTGCTTCAAGGAGTTTGATTACTTTGGTTTTTACAATCTTCTTCATGTTTGGTTTAAGTCGACGTTGCCTCTCAATAACGGGCTTGGCATTGTCTTCAAGATTGATCTTGTGTTTGCAAAATTGCGAATCAAATCCCGGTATATCGGATGTTTTCCATGCAAACGCTTCTTTGTGGTTTTTTAGCATAGAAACAAGGCGTTTCTTCTCATCTTCCTCGAGTGAGGCTGAGATAATCACCGGAAGGAGTGAATCCTTCTCTAGATAAGCGTACTCGAGATGGTCGGGAAGAGGTTTCAATTCAAGATCTGTCAGTGGATCATGAATAGATTTGGGAACTATAAAGTTCGACTTCGAAGGCAAAACTTCGAAGGGTTTGTTTTCCTCTTCTTCGAGAGTTACTTCCGAATCAACGGCCATGTATTCTTCGAATTCACGATCGCGATCGGTATCGCTAATATTTTCCGAAGTTGTTTGGAATGGTGCGTTGTCATCAAGCAATTCATCCAACTCTTCTTCCGTTACTTCATCGATAACATCCACGCGGAAGCATGTGTCATCATTAGAATGAGAATGTTGCATAGCTTTATCGACTAAGAATGTGACTCGATCGTCACCAACTCCAAGGTTGAGTTCTTTATTCTTCACACGAATGATAGCATTGGCGGTGTGCAAGAATGGTCGTCCTAAAATGAGAGGGACGTGATGGTCTTCCTCCATTTCAAGGATTACGAAGTCGGCGGGAAATATGAATTTGCCAACTTGAACAAGCATGTTCTCGGTTATCCCAATGGGATATTGGTAAGTTTGGTTAGCCAAACGTATACTCATACTTGTAGGTTTCAAAGTATCGTTTGAAAGATTCTTGTATAATGAGTATGGCATAAGATTGATACTCGCGCCTAGATCGGCCAAGGTGTGACATTCAACATTGTTGGATAGAGTACATGGTATGAGAAAGCTTCCCAGATCTCCGAGCTTTGGTGGAAGTTTGCTTTGCAAGGTTGCAGAACATTCTTCATTCAGAAACGCAACAGAGATTTGCTCTGTCTTACTATGGTTGCTCACAAGATCTTTGAGGAATTTCCCATAGTTGGGAATGCCGGTTAAGATATCAACAAGGGGAACGTTGATCTTAACTTTTTTGATCATCTTAAGGAATTTGGCATTACGAGCCTCCATATTTTCCTTTTGTAGGCGTTGAGGATATGGAATTTTGGGTGTATACGCCTTTGGTGTTGGTGTTGGTGTTGGAATGGGTGTGGTTTGTTTGTGTTTTGGTTTGGAAGGAGGAACGGTTTCTTCCTTCTCAAGCTCATCGGCTTCATCTTCACTTTCATCGGCGAAAGTGGGAGCATTGGTGTTCGGGTTTTGTGGTGGATAATAACTCAGCCCACTCCTTATGAATACGGCATTCACATGTTCATTACGGGAGGAGGGTGGGCGGTATGGTTTATCCATAGATGGTTTTGGTTTGTTTGAGTGTTGCTTGGCAACGAACCACTAGGTCGATTGGCTAATTGGTCAGTGATTCGACCGATCTTGGTTTCGAGATCACTAATAGTGGCGGTGTGGTGCCTTTGTCCTCTTTCAATGTTGGCTTTAAGATCGAAGAATTGGTTCTTAATGAACGTGTTTGTTAATTTTTGAGATTATATGAAAGCTAACAACGTTTTTTCTAAGTTCGATCCTTCGGGTTTCTTCTCATTTGATGGAACTGAATTATCGTTCTCACGAGGTTGTGAGTTACGATTTTTGTTTTTGGGGTACTCATGCCAAATGCCGGGGTTTCTACCGTAGTAGTTACCTCGATAACCACCTACTCGGTATCCTTGGGCGTAGTTTGCTTCTTGTGGTGGTTCTCTTATTGGTGTGTCATCACACTCCGTAGATGGGTGTGGTCCTCCACAAAGAGTACATTCGCCTCGCATCTCTTTCATTTCGTCTTTGATAGTTTTGAATTGCGAGTCGAATTTAGATGTGAGAGCGTCCATTTTTCCATGAGTTTAGAATTTTCGCTACTTTCAACGAAAGCAACGGTTTTCTTGAAAGGTTTGGAATGGTTATCTTTGGACCAATCGAGTTTTAAGAGAACTAGGTCCTCGAGAAATTGATATGCTTCGTTGGGAGTCTTATAGAGAAAGAGTCTACCGGCATCAAGGATTGCTTGCGTCGGTTCATTGAGACCATGATTAAAGATTTGGATGATGGTTCCTTTTAATAAACCATGTCCATGACAACTACGAAGTAGGTCTTTCATTCGGTTCCACGCATCAATGAGTGTTTCTAGTGGAAGTTGGGCGAAACCTCGGATTTCTCCCATGAGTCTTTCGTACATGGCGGGTGGAAAGAAACGGCCAACAAAAGTGGTTTTTGTTCCCATGTTGCAATGGTACCGGGCGTCAACTCATTATACCCAACTCTTGCATCTCTGGATAGAGATGATGGGAAGAGTTTGAGTTTTATAGCGTCTACATCGACGTCGGCTCCATATCGGAACATGCCACATATCTCTATGAATTCGGCTATGTGCTTATGCGAATCGGCCCGCGTACGGCCGTTAAATTGGCGGTCTTTGATCATTGAAAGGTGATGACCTTTCACGGTAAAGTTTTGTCCAAGCTCAACTTGAACAATAGCGGCCTCGGGAGTAGGTGCTACTACTCGGTTGGCTGCCCACATGGATTGATCGTCGACCAATGGGAATGGTAGATCGTTAAATGGGTTATAAACGACAAATGCGTCTGAGAGATTATCAAACGGTGGGTTTTTGGTTTTTGGAATTCGGTTTTCAAAAGAAACAAAGGGTTGCTTCTTGCGGTTTTTCTTTCGAGATTGATGAATATAACGTTCGGGATCGGTGTATGGACTAAGTAATTCTTGATCGGAAGAACGTGTGTTCATTCAAGTCTTGAAGAACTTTTGAAAAAGACTACAAGTAACAAAAATAAAAACAAACAAAATACGACTAATAGAAAAATAAGTAGATAAGAAATTAAATAAACCAAACAAAATAAAAACGTATATTTTTTTTAATTTTTTTTATAAAATTAGGTTTTGTCGGCGGCAAAATAGGGGTGCCGGTCGGAAAAATCGGTTCTGTAAAAAAATGGGAGAGTTGACGGCGGCAAAATGCTTTGCCGGGCGGCAAACTGGGGTCTATGGAAGGTTTGCTGGCAGCAGAAGGGTTTTGCCGGGCGGTAAAATCCTTTCTGTGATGATATTGCCGGCGACAAAACTGACTTTGCTGCAAAAAAAAATTGATTTTGATTTTTTTTTTTACTTTTTGATTTTTGGGCTTTTTGGCAACAGAACGCTATAATGAGTTTGATTATAGGATGATTTTGGAACTAAGAACACAATCAAATCCCCGGCAGCGGCGCCAAAAACTTGATGCGTCCGTCGTGGTTAGATTTGGAGAACAAGTTTTTAATTTATAAACACGAATTACCGAATTGACTAAAAACGCACGGGAAAGTATAACCCTTTGGTTTATATATAGCTTTTATGTGGTAATACCGAGATCGTTTCGGGGATATGGAAAACCTATGATCATTCAAAAATAAAACTATAATCGTTGATTGTAGCAATTGTAGACAAACAAATAACAAGTAAAATGATGAGATTGATAATAAGATTAAAAGCAACACTTGGTAAGGACTAGTTTAGGCATCCGTAGTGGTATGATTGTGACACATTTAACATATTTGATTATGATAATTAGATGGATAATCCAATCTATTGTTTTCAAAAGCTTCAATCCTCGTCAAGACTTTGGTTAAAGAAAACAAGCATTAGACTCAATCACTCAATTCAAGACTTAATCTAATTTCAACACATTCGATTCAGGTCATATTACAAATTTGCTAACAATTATAATTATGTTTCTTGATAATCAAAACTTCTTAAGAAATGATCAATACAAAAGATAGCCAATCATAGACAAACCGGCTATGACTTGTTGATAGAAAATAACCCTTTCGACCTATGAAATCTTTACCAATAAATTAAGTTTTGATAACAATTGTGTTAGCCTCAAAATATTGAGCCAAACAAGAATGCTCGGTCATATGCTTATTATGTATCGTATTTTAGAACGTTGTAATAGGTAGTATATTAGTCGTGTTATTACGGGCTTAACTTTAAGCTAAGGTTCATTAATAAGTAACCAAAGCCCGAAAGTAAAGCCCGACCCATGATCATATAGCCCATTATGCCACATGTAGGCAAGTCTATATAAACCTCTCCTTGGACGTAAGGAGAGGTTGGTTGGTCATTTCATTATCTTCTAATCTAATATTCCACAAGTTTCTCCAACCATTTTTCTCTCTACTTTCCCTCACTACTTTCTCTCTCTAAAATTCATCTCATATCTACCTTTCTTTCTTAAATTCGTATATATATAACATCATATATTAGGGACAACAATTGGTATCAATCGCCATGGGGTAGTTTTGTGATTGGTTTTTGAGTTTTCGTTTGATTTGATCCTTATTTCTTCCATGAATTCAAGATTTTTTTGTTTTTTAGTATTCTACACGTCGTATTACTTCTTTATTCGTGCCATAGTGATTTGGGTATCTTGGTTTTGGTTAGAACACGAGTCTTTTGGATCAAAAGTTGAAAACTTTATTGTTTTTCTTCTTTCCGAAATTCTAGCTTGTTGAACCATCGGAAAGTACAAAAGTGAGGCCAGATCGCAATAACCGCTAGGTTCTACTTTGCGATCTAAGGATTTCGATACCTTATTCCGATCTGGACATTCTGATCGTACTTTGCGATCTGGGATTCCGACGGTTTTAAGGAATTTTGAGCCGTTACTCTGCCAAATTTGTTTCAGCCACATTCCGATCTGAATATTCCGATCTGGGATTCCGACAGGTAAACATTGCGATCTGGGATTTCGATAGGTACACATAGCGATCTAAAGGACATTCCGATCTGAACATTTCGACAGTACATTGTGATCTAAAGGACATTCCGATCTGAACATTTCGACAGTACATTGCGATCTAAAGGACATTCCGATCTAAGCATTCCGACAACCAACATTCCGATGGCCATTCCGATGGCACATTCCGATGGACATTCCGATGACATGTTTAGCTAAATTTTGTTTAAGTATTTTTTAGACTTAGCCACCATCGAGTTAAAATTTTTAGGTCAAGTAAAATCAAATTTTTTCTATACTAGTTTTAGGACATTTCTAGCTCAATTTCAAAATTTGGTGAGTACAAATTTTTTAGGTCTACCGTTTTGTCGGATTGAGGAATTTATTGTCGGCCTGAGAAAAAATCGCAATTTTCGGAATTTCAACAACCAAACAATCACAACACAACTACTTAAGATCCACATTCGATTCATCATTTCAGAGAACATTGAGATGGACTCTACCGCTGAATATCGTGTGACGAACAACAACATAATGGTTGCAGGTAACAAAGAAAGACCACCAATGCTTGTGTCGGGTCGATATGATCAATGGCAATCCCGTTTTATACGTTACCTTGACACAAAAACTAACGGTGATGCTTTAAGGCAATGTATTTTGGAAGGACCCTATAAACTCTCAAGGATTCAAGTTCCTGCAGTACCAGCCACATACACAAGTGACGCACAACCCGCATATGAACGTGATGAAAAGAGGACCGACCTCACCCCAGAGAACCGTGCGTGGTTTGATGCAGAGAAGGAAGCAATCTACTTAATTCTTAGTGGCATTGGAGATGAAATTTACTCTACGGTTGACGCATGTCCTACTGCTCAAGAAATGTGGACGGCCATTGAAAGATTGCAACAAGGTGAATCACTTAACAAACAAGATGTGAAAACTAAGATGTTTTGGAACTTTGGCAAGTTTACATCAAAGGATGGGGAATCAATTGATTCTTATTACTCCCGATTCTATAAGATGATGAATGATATGACCCGAAACAACTTGCAAGTTTCCACCATGCAAGTCAATGTCCAATTTCTACAGCAACTTCAACCAGAGTGGACACGGTTTGTCACCTTGGTGAAACAACAACAAAAGTTAGACGAAGTTTCATATCACAAGCTCTTTGACATCTTGAAAGAATTTCAAATTGAGGCAAATGAACTTCGAGCTGAATGAGTTGCAAAGATTTCCAATCCACTTGCTTTGGTGTCTACCACTCAACATTACCTAGAATATCACTCCCGTACTTCAAAGACCTAGTCTACTCAATCATCATCACCACGATCATCCATTGTCTCCAAGTCACATGTTCCAACACGATCCCGAGGCAAAGAAGTTGCAAGAGCACCATCACCCACACCTGAGCAATCATCCGAAGAAGACAGTGATGAAGAAATAGCTCAAAAGGATAGGGAATTCAAGCAACAAATGGCTTTCGTTATGAAGCAATATAAGAAAATCTACAAACCCACCAACAACAACCTTCGAACATCTTCAAACTCGAGGAACACCCATGCACAGAGTCCTCCATGGTATGACACATGAAGACGTGTTGAGAGTCCTCCAAAGTATGATCGACAACCTAAGTATGATAATCAGAGGGTGGCTACAGTTGTTGGAAATAGGGAAACTGTTGGTACTCAAGTTGTGCAACAAAGTGGGATTCAGTGTTTTAACTGCAGAGGTTTTGGGCATTTGGCTAAGGAATGCAGGCAGCCAAAGAGGGTTAAAGATTATGGTTATCATAAGGAAAAGATGCTGCTGTGCAAGAAAATGGAAGCTGGAATCAAGTTATCAGCTGAGGAAGGAGAAATGCTTGACGACACAGATGATGAACTCTCCGACCAAGAACTCGAGGCACATTATTCATACATGGCAAAGATTCATGAGGTCCTTAACGTCACTGAAGATGACAATGGTCCTATCTTTGATACCGAGCCAATTGATAAGGTACAAGATGATGCTGCATATAATGTGTTTAGTGATACACATGAGCATAGTGATCTTCCAACAACAATTACTGACACGTGTATGATGGAAACGATTGATAGCAATACCACACCCGATTCATCAGACATGTGCAATAATGAGTTTGAGGATGATCAACATGCAAATGAGTATGATGACGGGGAGCGTGTCGCGCTTGCTAATTTAATTGCTAGTTTACAAAAAGATGTCAATGAAAATAGAAAGAATCAAAAGCAATTAAAGAAGGCAAACGCAGCGCTCACTCAAAACTTTGAAGAATGCAAAGCCGCTCTTATAAAATCTAGTGAGACTATTGATAGTTATAGGGCTGAGCTTCTTCAAAAGACCAACGAGCTTGAGGGGTACAAAAGTCGTGTCATCAACGTTAAAAAGGAAGATTTTGAAAATAAATACAATGAAGCTCTTGCTTTGTTAACTAAAGAAAAACGTCAATTTAATGTTTTATTAAGTGATGAACGTCAAAAAACGTACCTTGCCACAACAAAAGTTAATGAACTTGAACAGAGGCTTTCTATGAACACCACCGATTCTGCTAAAATTCTTGACGAGAAGAAACAAGAGGTTGAAACATTAAAACAAGATTTCAAAAATAGACAAAGCAAAGATACTGAAAAAGTAAAGGATCTCGAAGAACAAGTCGATTTTTTGAAACAAGTTGTTTATAATACACATGACTCTATTCAAACCGTAAGAATGATAGCACCTCGGTCGTTTTTCAAGGGTCAACCTAGCTTTGCCACCCCCAAGTACCTCGAACAAGCTCAAGCTGCGAACCCTCACTTATATCTTGATGAGTCCGAATGGACTGATAATGACTGCCCAGTAGCTAACATTGATAGTGAAGAGACGTCCCTTTGGGATGACGAGAGTAGATCACCGGTCAATAAAGATTTTGTGAAACCATATAACTATGCTTATCTAAACAGTCTTTATGGTCTTTTCACTCCACAAAAACAGAAGTCTCGTGAGGAATTCTTTTTAGAATGCAAACAAAGAAGAATTCACTGGAAAAAGGCTTTTGCCGCTAAGAGGAAAACTAATGTTTTTAAATATATTAACTATTTGCCTCTAGATGCTTCTAAAAGCAAAAGTAGAAAAACACTTGGTTTTCTTAAACACCACGTTAATAATGTTCAATCAATTGTTGAAAGCGATTGGGAGAAACGTCAAAAGGATAAGTGGAAAACCGAGATTCCTCACGACATAACTGTGCTTGTGAAAGAACTTTTAATACCAAATACGAAGATAATAAAAGAACATGTTCTTGAGTTTGAAAATTTAATTCAGTCTGAAATGTTTGATGATTTAAAATATGTTGAGTCTCTTGAAAAAGAAATTGATGACCTTCAAAATGACAAATTAGAATTTTCAAACGAATATGATCTACTCTTAGAAGAATGTCTCTCCAAAGATATTTTGTGTGTTACTCTTCAATCTTGTGCTGATATTGATGAATATTCTGATGTTGCATGCAAATATCTTGATAAAATCAAAGAGTGTGAGCGTCTTGAACTTGAGCTTTCGAAACATAAAGAAAATGTTGATAAAAAGGATTTTGAGTTACTTCAACACAAAACTGATTTCCTTCAAAAACATTGTCATTCTCTTGAACTTGCTTTGCAAAAAGACGTTGGTAGTTTTCCACATGATAATAAATTGCAAGAAAAACTTTCCCAAACGTTTCGAGAAATGAACGAACAGAATTTGGAAATTAAAGGGTTGAAAGCTCAGTTACAAGACAGGGACAGAGCGATAGCAGAGTTGCAGAAACTCGTTGCTAAGATGGGTGGGAAGATTGTGGAACCTAGTGTTAAGAAACCTGTTGTAAGACAACCCAATGCTCAAAAAGTGACTAGACCCTCTGTCTTGGGAAAACCATCTGTTTTCTCTAATTCTGCATTTGCAAAACCTGCGTTTGCCCCCAAGACGGATGGGAAGGATAGGTTACCACAAAACACTCCCAAAACACATATTCGATCACAAAGCATTAAGAACACAAATGTGGTTAAACCAGGGATGTATAGATTGGCCACTAAACCCACACAAAACAAAGAAAGTCAATCACCTCAGACTTCTAGAAACACTAATAGACGTGTGTCTTTTACTACAGGAGTAGTCCCCACTGCTAAGCCGGCCCCAGCTTAAGAGCACTCGCATGAATGAAAAGGTATGGCAAAAAAAAGTCAAGGGAAGATGAAGGAAGTAGAAGACCACCCTAGGATTTTCAATGTTTCTAAGAATAAAACGTCTGTAATCGCGTGAAATGACGATTTGAATGATTCGACTTTGAATGCTATGAAAGTTAAGTTTGTTTGTGTGAAATGTGGAAAGTGTGCTAATGCTAATCATGCTATGTGTGTTTCGAATAATGTCAAAGGCGTAGAAACTAGAACTAAGACGCAAACTGTGATGCCTATTAGTGCTAGAAAATCCAAACGCAAAGTGAACCATTCTGGTGCAACCCCCCCTAAGAAAAGTATTGCATCGGACTCCACCACTAAGAACCCTAGAAGCGGAATTTGGGAATTATATGAGTCTGCTAGCAAGCCTTGGAAATGGTGGTTTGCTAATCAATGTCCTCCAGGATATAAATGGATGCCTAAGGTTAGGACAGAAAATGTGACTACGAGCGTTAGTGTGCCTTTAAGTGATGAAACTAGGGAAACTAATGAATCGGAAATCACAACTAACATGGAATCCAATTCAGCAAATGCTCCATCGTGTTCTAATTCTTCTGCAGGTGATCGAAATAATTCTCTTCATACTGGACTCCGGATGCACGATGCACATGACGGGGAATCTCAAGCTTCTAATTAACTTCGTAGAGAAGTTCCTGGGTACGGTCCGATTCAGAAATGATCAATTTGCACCGATCCTAGGATATGGAGACTTGGTTCAGGGGAATATCACTATCAAAAGGGTTTACTACGTCGAAGGGCTCAATCACAATCTTTTCTTGGTTGGTCAATTCTGTGATGCGGATTTGGAGGTTGCTTTTAGAAAGAATACATGTTTTGTTCGTGATTATGATGGGAATGACTTACTTACCGGAACACGGGGTACTGATCTCTACACTATTTCACTACAAGACTCCACATCTTCAAATCCAATCTGTTTCATGGCTAAAGCTTCAACGACTCAAGCTTGGTTATGGCATCAACGTTTATCTCATCTTAACTTTGACACCATCAACTTGCTTTCCAAGAAAGATATTGTGCGAGGCCTTCCTAACTTGAAATTCATCAAAGATCATCTTTGTTCTTCTTGTGAGCTTTGTAAAGCTAAACGGAGTAGTTTCAAGACAAAGACTACACCAAGCTCTAAAGGACGGTTAGATCTTCTTCATATAGATTTGTGTGGTCCCTTGCGTGTTCAAAGTATCAATGGGAAGAAATACGTTATGGTAATTGTCGATGACTACTCAAGGTACACATGGACTCACTTCTTGAGGTCCAAGGATGAAACACCCGATGTTCTCATCAGCTTCCTTAAAGTGATACAACGTGGTCTTCAAGCTCAAGTTAAAGTAGTTCGTACTGACAGAGGTAATGAATTTTTGAATTCAAAACTGAGAAACTATTTTGAAGCTAAAGGAATTGAACATGAAACATCTATTGCTCGAACACCCGAACAAAACGGCGTTGTTGAAAGACGAAACCGTACTTTAGTTGAGGCTGCTCGAACATTATTATCCGCTTCAAAACTTCTACTATACTTTTGGGCCGAAGCCATGTCAACCGCATGCTACACACAAAACCGCTCCTTAGTTATCCCAAGACACGAAGAGACACCATATCACATAATTAATGATCGCAAACCTTCACTCAAACACCTTCACGTTTTTGGATGTACGTGTTACATTATTCGAGATGGTGAAAATCTGGACAAGATGAAAGAGAAAGGTGATACATGCGTTTTAGTGGGATATGCAACTTAGTCCAAGGGATACAGAGTGTACAACAAGAGAACAAAATTGATAGTCGAGACTATTCATATCAGATTTGATGAATTGCAAGAAATGGCACTTGAACAAAACATATTAAGTCCCGATTTACAACGACAAACGACTTCCGTTCACAACCGCACGGAACTCGGAACTCAAGACCACAGCAATGAACCGTCAAGTTCAAAGTTGGTTCCTGAACATGTTCTTAGAGCAGATATGACAGTGGACACGACACTTGAAGAGTTGGAAATGTTATATGGACCAATGTATGATGAATATTTCACGGGGGAGAAACAAGTTGCATCGAAGTCTTCCGCTGTCACTCATGATAAGAATGATGATATCGTTCATCGTCAACAAAAGGATACAACTTCATCTACTTCAACACGAGTTGTTGCAGATTTACCTCCTCAGAATATAACTTCAACAATCGATCCTACAACATCCACAACTACTGTCATTGCTCCAGAGAACACTAATCAAGCAGACGGTGCATTATCTGACGATGACAATTTTCACAACCCATTCGGTACACCGGTACACGAAACTGGAGAGTCTTCTACTCGCCATGTTGATCTGTCAAATATGCATACGTTTTATCAACGACATCCTTCAACACATCATTGGACCCGAGATCATCCTTTGGTTCACGTAATTGGAAACCCTTCACAGCCTGTTCGTACAAGACGACAACTAGCAACCGATGGCGTTGTTTGTATGTTCGCACTCGCCGTGAGTACAGCTGGACCGAAAAACATCAAAGAAGCCATGGCTGGTCATGCTTGGATTGAATCGATGACGGATGAACTTCAACAATTTGAAAGACTTAAAGTCTGGGAACTTGTTGACAGACCATACGATGTGACTCCTTTAAATCTTCGTTGGATCTGGAAAAACAAGATGGATGAAGAAAACACGATCTTCAAGAACAAAGCTAGGCTAGTGGCTAAGGGGTATGGCCAGAAAGAGGGAATTGATTTTGATGAATCATTTGCACCAGTTGCTCGTATGGAAGCAGTCAGGATTTTTCTTGCTTATGTTGCAAATAAAGGATTCACTGTCTATCAAATGGACGTAAAGACGACATTTCTTAACGGCCCTTTGAAGGAAGAAGTCTATGTCACGCAGTCGGAAGGATTCGTCAATCCTCATTATCCTGACAAGGTGTATCGTCTCCACAAGGCACTATATGGACTCAAGCAAGCTCCAAGGGCGTGGTACGACGAGCTCTCGAAATTTCTGGTATCCAAAGGTTTCTCAAAAGGTTCCATTGATCTAACTTTGTTCACTTATAAATATGGGGATGACATTTTGCTTGTGCAAATTTATGTTGATGACATTATTTTCGGGTCTACAAACCCAAAACTTTCAAAATGGTTTGAAAAAGTAATGTACAACAAATTTGAAATGTCAATGATGGGCGAACTAAAATTCTTTCTAGGAATTCAAGTTCACCAATCCACAAGTGGTATCTTTATAAACCAAGCTAAGTATTGTCAAGAGATAATCAAAAAGCATGGTATGACTTCATGTGACCCCGTTGGGACACCATTATCAACCACATCTCTAGATGCTGACTTGGAGGGAAATGTCATCGATCAAACGAGATATCGTTCCATGATTGGTTCCCTCATGTACTTAACAACAAGCAGACCTGATATTTCACATGCTACGTGTTATTGTGCACGATATCAAGCACGACCCACTGAAAAGCACCTCAAGGAGGTTAAACGGATCTTTCGGTACCTCAAGAATACCATTCATTTGGGACTCTGGTATCCGAGGGAAACCGGTTTCTTTCTAACGGCCTATTCAGATTTTGATCATGCAGGGTGTCTTGATACACGAAAAAGTACTTCTGGTGGTGCACAATTTCTAGGTCAAGATAAGCTTGTAGGATGGTCTTCCAAGAAGCAGGATTGCACGTCACTTTCATCAGCCGAAGCGGAGTATGTGTCTCTATCTGCGTGTTGTGCTCAAGTTCTCTGGATGAGAACACAACTCACAGATTATGGCTTCCACTTTGATAAAGTACCTATGTACTGTGACTCAAAGTCGCCCATAGCCATCTCCTGCAATCCGGTACAACATTCCCGCATGAAGCACATCGATGTCAGATACCACTTCATAAAGGAACAAGTTGAAAGAGGTATCGTTGAATTATACTTTGTTGGAACGGATTACCAATTAGCCGACTTGTTTACGAAAGCTCTGTCGAAAGATAGGTTTGAGTACCTCGTTAGGCAAATTGGTATGAGATGTTTGACTCCAGCAGACCTGGAGATTCTGGCAAAGGTGCCTGCTTGATTTATCTATCAAACATCAACTTGTAAATATCTTTGAAAAAGAAAAATACAAAAATATAAAACACATAAAAGCAAAACACAAAATTAAAAATCTTTCAAAATCCAATAATATTCTTCTCGACATGTCTTTCAGTATCGATAATATGGACGTGCCTAGAAATGTCGCTCAGGAACGACACGGGTGTGTACATAAAGCTCGAATGAAAGTTGTACATATTTTTCAAAACATGTCATTTCTTTTTTTAATAAAGGAAATTGTCTATTTTGGACAAATATTTCCAAACAACGGGTAGAGCAATCTATCACGGGTTGAGCTTGTCACAAAACATTCAACGTTTTGAGCTCAACACAATGGCTTGTAATCGCTTTCAGATTGCAACCCAGTTATATATTCACGGGGGAGTGTACGATTTCGTGCTCTTACCCTCAGCAAAAGAAGAGAAATCTTCTTACACTTGAGTGGATTCGTCAAGACATTCAAAGTCTATGAACTCAAGTTTATGCTTTAGAAAAACCTATTTGACAAAAAGAAATAGGATTTTTCAAAAAGCGTTGAACAGAATTTTTTCAAGAATTTCTCAATGATTATTCAAAATCTTTCAAAAATTGTGTGTTCAACAACTCCCATCCTCAAAAAGCGAAATGTGGATCATATCCTCACAATGACAATTCAATTGGATCAATTTTTGAGGGGGAGCATTTCAACTTCATGCATAGATTGACACATCTTTCTCCCAAAGATTTTCAAGACTATTTTTCAAAATATATTTTAATCAAATTTGGTATCTCTAATATCAAAAGATTTTATATATTAGAGATAGGGGGAGAAAATGTGATTAAAATGTGATCTAATATAAGACTCAAGCACTTTCACTCCTACCTACATGTGCGAAACACTTTCGATTATCGATGCACATGTGAAGGGGGAGCATTTCTGAAACGACAAAACTAGCAAGGTGTTAAATGTTTTTCAAACACTTTGTTAGAATTTAAAGTGGTTTTCATGGTTACGATCAAATACCCACAACATCTTTAATTCACGACGTTATTGGTGTCAAAAGGGTGATTAGGTTTAAGTCCTATGATCCAACCAGAACCGGAGGGATCTTCCCAGGGACAATCCAATAGATTATAAGAAGTCCTTAGGAAAGATGGAGTAGAATGTGAACGTAGCAGAATGCCGACTAAGTACTGATGCTAGCACTGGAACAGTCACAACAAGGTGCTAGTAATGATTTCTTGGTAAGCATTGAAGGGGTTGAAGAATGAAAAAGAAATGTAAGGATAAAGGGTCTAAAGAAAGAAGCCCTCCATACAACTTAGGCAGAAACTGGGTCAACTCACCATGAAGACAAACTCATCATGGACCCAATGATGTATGCACAACCCTTTCCTAGCTACTCAGGCTTCTCTCAAAAGAAGTTTGTTTTATTGTCACGGAAAACAACATGACTTTTATTGACTTTCTCACTTCGAGATAGTTGATATTAAATAGGTGGCATCTGCTCCAGCCTCCGACCACTAAAAGTGCACAAATCGAGTCTAGAGCCAAGAGATCAATCAAATCTCGTTAGGACACACATATGAAGATCAAGAGAGTCCTACGTTATATCCTTGTGATATTGCTAGAACACTCAGAGTGATACTACCTAGTATTCATAATGATGAGTGGAAATCCTTCTAGTGTTAACATCAAACAGCACTACGGTAGGTCATATGCAAGATTCTTTATGAATTGAACATGTGCAAAACTGAAAAGCAACAGTGGTTTGATTCTGAATTGATTCAAACTCGTTTCAGGTTTCTACGCAATATCTTTATGGTCTTGCTAGAACATTCAGAGTGATATTCATTAATATTCATAGTGACGAATGGAAATCCTTCTAGCGTCAACATCAAACAGCGCTACGGTAGGTGACTTGTGAGATTCTTATGAATCAAGCTTGTGTCAACTGGAAAGCAACAATGGTAAGATTCTTAATGAATCAAACTTGTTCCAGGAATTTGAATTGACGACTTTAATCAAGCGGATATTTATCCAATTGATTCACTTTTTATGTTCGCAGTCTTGCTTTGAGACGGTCGAGTAAAGAGAACGGCTAGTACAGCCGCGAAACCTTGTCAAGGAGATTCTTAATTGAATCTACCTGATCACAGGTAATAACTCGATTTTACTCAGGTTAAAAATTTTCGTTGTACCAATCTCTTCGAATTGAAAAACTTGTGTTTAATGTGTGACTCAGTCGTTCTTTGGTGAAACAAAAAGGTTGTCATTGTAGTATATGAAAATGTGCAAAAACAATTAAAAGTAAATGACGTAAAAGTAAATAGCGTTAAAGTAAAAGAGCGTTGAAATAAATTCTAAGTCTAATTAAGTGAAAGGTGTAATATTTAAAAACGTGACGGGAATTAAAATTGACAAAGTATTAAAATGAGAGTGCAAAAATTAAACAAGACAAAACAAGAAAAATAACTCTAATCGGAATATATTCCGATCTTACCTTGATCGGAATGTTAGCTCACCTTGATCGGAATATTGATCGGAAACCACAGATCGGAATATGTCACCTTACCTGATCGGAATACCACCAACACCTCGATCGGAATATGGCAAAGAGCACCAATCGGAATATCTATAACTTACCTGATCGGAATACCCACTTACCTTCTCTGATCGGAACACCAAAGTCTCCCAAATCGGAAAGTTGAAACCCTTTTCCGACCAAGCAATGTAGCTATGGTCGGAATGTAAAACCCCTTTCCGAACTACCCAATCGGAATACGTAGAAAGAAACTAAAAATAAGCTAAGTAAATAAGCTACTAATCAAATAAGCACAAGACGAAATTCCTAAAGCAAACCGACTAAGAAAAAGCTATTAAACAGAAATTTAAAGACTTTTTAAAACAAGAAATGAAAAAACTTTACGAAAAACAAACTTTTATATAAAAATAACTTTTATAAAAACTATATAAACTTGAAAATAAACAAAATAAGCTATGAAAATAAATGATTTAAAACAATCAAAAGCATAAAAATGAAATATTTAAACAAATAAACAAGACAAAAAGCATATAAATCAAAGATTAAAGAAAGGTAGAATGAGATCAACAAGATAAAGGAAAGGTGCAAGAATTAAAAGAGACACTTACTTGAAATTAAATGTATTAAAGGTGCAAGACAAGTATTTAAATTGACATGAAAAGTAAAGGTGCAAGTAAATAAAGGTGGAAGAACTAATTGTCACGATTAGTCAACAAAAACTAGTGAAATGAATAAGAGGGGTATATATAGGAGATTAGGGGGATGGTTAGAGGAAGCTTCCTCCCCTCCTTCCTTTCTTCTTAATTGCGCCCTTAAGTCCTTCCTTCTTAATCTTTTTGTTAATCTTGGACTTTAATGACTTTTGGCTCGGGATTTCTTTGGACTCGTTTTTTAATTCTTCGATAAATAAGACTTGAGTTCCTCGACTTTAAGTAAACTTCCGTCTTTTGACTTTTTCTTCGATAAATCTTCAGAATTGGTCTTGGACTTCCGTTCTTTTTGCACTCTTGACTTCTTGACTTCGTCTTTCATCTTTTTCTTCAATAAAAGTCCGTAAATGCCCGTGAATTCCCGTGTTTTCTCCACTTTTCACCTTTTCGTCCTAAATCACAACAAAAGCACAAACCGAGCATAATTCCGACATAAAAGACATAAAATACACGTTTTGGTCCGGTTTTTATTGTAATTAAGTGGTATAAAAGATGTGTGTTTACACACATATCAAATCCCCTACACTTGACCATTGCAATGTCCTCATGCAATGCATTAGTTACAAAGCACGTTTATATTTTTCATCATAATCAATCCACGTTGGCCTTTATTAAAGAGATAGAAAATTATAAACATTAAAAGTAAAGAAATCAAAAAGCATACCTTGGGTTTTGGAAATGTCATGAATAATCATCATCCTCAAGTTTTCACTTTCTCCAAACCAAGCTTAAAAACGAGATCATTATTATTATAAGTTAGCAAACTAACACGAACTCATGTGGGCCAATTATTCACTTAGACTCCCTTATTCCTAGGTGTATCTCTTATATTTTATTTTTGTCTTGAATGATCACGAGGATGCATTTTTGACTTATTTTGATAGTTATTAAGTCTGAAAATAAAGTGAACGATTTAATCAATAGTTAGCTAAAGGACAAAATCTTTTAAAACTGCTTCTCGGGACCTCATAAAGTTCATATCTTGGCATAACTCGCTTTGCGATTTGAGACCTTTCTCGGACCGATATTTGGCAGCGACTTCATACTTCAAACCTTGAGAGACGTTCATGAAATTATGGTCTTCTCTTCATATAGGAATTTCTTCACTTGAAGTTTTTAGAGATTCATACTTGGACCACGACTTCTTCATTTTTCTCCAATCTTTATTTTGGACTTTGATATACAACGATCCGCCTCCTTTTATGACTTGGATCTATTTATCCTCATACCTTGTTAGGGTCTTTTCGGATACACTTCTCCATGACTTTTGGGGAGTTTTTGCTTTTCGTCGTGTGTCTCGATCCTTCATATTGATTTTCGATAAATGATTCTTCACATCACTTTGGATCTTTAGCAACAAAATATAGCCCTCATGCCTTGTTAGGGCCTTTTCGGACTCGCCAATCTTCGCGTCCCGCTTCAATAAGTTATGCCTTGGCTATGAACTCTAATCCATACCGAGCAACTTTTAAACGATCTTGGGCTAGATGCTAAGTAACTTTTCAAATCGTACAACCTTATTTATTAGTAGATAAATTATTTAGCAAGCGATGGGAGAATAGGCTCATAATTAACTCACATAAGTTCACGAAAGAATACCGGACTTATAATTGGCTCTATCATCTCTCGTTCTCCACAGTTTAAAATCTCAAGTAATGAGACTCGTGGATGCTTAGCCTATTAAATCAAAGTTTTGGGTTTTCGAGTCGCCTATAGGATCTTGCAAATTCTTAGACTTTTTCAAGTTTAGAAATCGCGTTTTAAAGTTCCCTTGATAAACGACTCTCTAGGATCAATTATAGGAACTTGCGAAAAGTTCTTGTTCTTAACCCATGAGAGTTAAGACTTTCGCGTTTTATAGCTCCCTATATAAGTCTTAGTATCAATATGTGTAAGAGCAAAATTATGAGTGTTCATGTTCATCGTGATAAGATTAGTCAAGCTGCCAATAAACTTGGTTGCATGACCCTTCGTACTCCTTTCCTGTATTTGGGCACCAAAGTTGGAGATAATATGCAATGTGTAAACGCTTGGAAGGAAGGTATAAATAAGGTCGAATCGAGGTTATCAAAATGGAAGATGAAGGCCCTTTTAATTGGCGGAAGATTAACTTTGATCAAAGTTGTTTTAGGGTCGATTCCAATTTTACACATGTCCATATACAAAGTACCAATTCAAATTTTAAAGGAGTTGGAAGCTACTCGACGTCGGTTCTTTCATGGCCACGAGAAACGATTCAATAGTGCGAATTGGGTGAAGTGGGATACAGTTCTTTCAGGGAAAGAGAATGGGGTTCTCGGTATACCTAGTTTATTTGCATTAAATCGAGCTCTTATATGTAAATGGGTTTGGAAAATTTTCACTGACAGAAACTCATTATGGACGCGAGTGATTAAAGCCCTACATGGTGAAGATGGCAGCATTGGTGTAGTTAAAAGTAGTGGGTTCTGATCATCATGGTCGATAATTGTTAAAGAAATTAACACTCTGAAACTTAAAGGGTTGGATTTCTTTGAGTTCTTGAAGCTCAAAGTCGGGGACGGGCTCACTAGTAGATTCTGGAAGGATGATTGGAGCAGTGTTGGTATTCTTAAAGATAAATTCCCTAGGATATTTAATCTTGAAACACTTAAAGATGTGAGTATCAAAGCAAAACTTGATGACCACAATCTGGAGTTTACATTTCGTCATAGCGTTAGGGGAGGGATTGAACAAACGCAATTGGAGGACTTAGCAAGCATTTTGGAGGAAGTAGTTTTGGTTACTCAAGCTGATCGATACGTTTGGTCGCTCGGCAAATATGGTGTATTCTCTGTTGCATCTTGGAGGAGGAAGATTTATAGTGCTCGGTTGTCTACTATGGCGGGTAAAAAATCGATGGATTATTAAAAGTTAACATTTTGGCGTGGAAAGTTTACCATAATGCATTATCGAGATTCAATCTTACACATAAGGGTATTGACATACAAACCCTTAATTGTCCAGTGTGTGTTCATGGGTTGGAAATGACAGCGCACCTCTTTTTTTCTTGCAATGTCATTCATACGATATATCTAAGAATTGCCAGGTGGTGGAATATTCAATACGACAGTTGCACTTCGTATGAGGATTGGTTAGTTTGGTTTAACTCGATTCGCCTCAATACTTCTCTTAAAGATATTCTGGAAGGTGTGTTCTACACCACATGGCGGTATGTGTGGAGATTCCGGAACAAGACGTTATTCGATACTGATAAACCATAGAAGGCATTGATGTTTGATAATATTGTTTCTTGCTTTTTTTATTGGTGTAATTTGAGATATAAAACTTTGTTCTCTTGGAACGAGTGGTTTAAAAACCCGTACTTGATTTCTGTGTAACCCTAACACCTTGCTAGTTTTTAGTTTAATATAATTGCCGTTAAAAAAAACTATGATCAAAAGCAAATAACTTAAGCTCTTCTATGTTATCAAACAAAATTTCATACTTCAAATAATTTGTCACACAGATAAAAAGCAGAAGTTATCACGTCTTTATACATCCAAAGTGTGGTCATCAAATTAGATCTGCCATGTTTTAAAAACTTATTTGTAAAGCATGAACTTGTTTGAATCTTTTTAAGTTTCAATATATGTTTGTTTTGATATTTTAGACATTTTCAATCGAAATATTTGTTAACAGCTATATCTGAAAACTCGAAAAGAGTACCTACGTTTCTCACAAGTATCAAAAATTAAAATCGAAACGAATTTGTAATTGAACCGAATTTCGAATCAAATTAGCTAAAATTGAATACCAAATTAAATATTCGATTTTTTATTATATATAATTTGATAAAAATATGAATCGAAATGAACTGAAACCTAAGTTCACATACATATGTACATTTTTGTTGTCCCTAATATATGAATGATATAATACACAAATTCATGAAAGAAAGGTAGATATGAGATGAATTTTAGAGAGAGAAAGTAGTGAGAGAAAGTAGAGAGAAAATGGTTGGAGAAACTTGTGGAATATTAGATTAGGAGAAAAATAAAATGACCAACCAACCTCTCCTTACATGCAAGGAGAGGTTTATATAGCCTTGCCTACATGTGGCATAATAGGCTATATGATCATGGGTCGGGCTTTACTTTTGGGATTTGGTTACTTATTATTGAACCTTAGCTTAAAGTTAAGCCCGTAATAACACGACTAATATACTACCTATTACAACGTTCTAAAATACGATACATAATAAACATATGACCGAGCATTCTTGTTTGGCTCAATATTTTGAGGCTAACAATCTCCCCCAATGAGAGGTCATAAACCTTGGTCATTTAGGAAATTTGTAGAGATTACTAATCTCGCCATAAATGAGTCTTGAATGTGTAATAGTAGTCTTGTTTCTTCATGCTGTGATCTTTGAGCCTTATGTTGTTGTCTTTCGACTTTGTCTTTAAGCTTGAGATCTTCAAATCATCCTTGACTTGTCTTTGCCATCTTGCGATCTTGTGTCTTCATCCACACGCTCACACTATTAATTGTTGAATATGTCTTTAGGCATGAGTATGTGGTTTCTGAATCATTGACTTTGCTGTGTACACCGTGACGCCACCTTCTCGAGACAAAACATAGACACGGACTGAATGGCTTTGACATTCGCCCTAAATCGGTAGCGTTTTACCTCCGGTCGGTGAAGATCGTTATACGATATTAAATACCGTACCTGTGATTAGGTAGATTCAGTTAAGAATCTCCTTGACAGGGTTTCGCGGCTGTACTAGCCGTTCTCTTTACTCGACCGTCTCAAAGCAAGACTGCGAACATAAAGAGTGAATCAATTGGATAGATATCCGCTTGATTAAAGTCGTCAATTCAAATTCCTGGAACAAGTGTGATTCGTAAAGAATCTTACAATTGTTGCTTTCCAGTTGACACAAGTTTGATTCATAAGAATCTCACAAGTCACCTACCGTAGCGCTGTTTGATGTTGACGCTAGAAGGATTTCTATTCGTCAATGTGGATATTAATGAATATCACTCTGAATGTTCTGGCAAGACCATAAAGATATTGCGTAGAACCTGAAACGAGTTTGAATCAATTCAGAATCAAACCACTGTTGCTTTTCAGTTTTGCACATGTTCAATTCATAAAGAATCTTGCATATGACCTACCGTAGTGCTGTTTGATGTTAACACTAGAAGGATTTCCATTCATCATTGTGAATACTAAGTAGTATCGCTCTGAGTGTTCTAGCAATATCACAAGGATATAGCGTAGGACTCTCTTGATCTTCATCTATGTGTCCTAACGAGATTTGATTGATCTCTTGGCTCTAGACTCGATTTGTGCACTTTTAGTGGTCGGAGGCTGGAGCAGATGCCACCTATTCAATATCAACTATCTCGGAGTGAGAAAGTCAATAGAAATCGTGTTGATCTCCGTGAAAATAAAACAAACTTCTTTTGAGAGAAGTCTGAGTGGCTAGGAAAGGGTTGTGCTTCACATCACTGGGTCCATGATGAGTTTGTCTTCATGATGAGTTCACCCGGTTTCTGCCTAAGTTGTATGGAGGGCTTCTTTCTTTACACCCTTTATCCTTACATTTCTCTTTCATTCTTCAACCCCTTCAATGCTTACCAAGACATCATTAATAGCACCTTGTTGTGATTGTTCCAGTGCTATCATCAGTACTTAGTCGGCATTCAGCTACGTTCACATTCTACTCCATCTTTCCTAAGGACTTCTAATAATCTATTGGATTGTCCCTAGGAAGATCCCTCCGGATTTGGTTGGATCATAGGACTTAAACCTAACCACCCTTTTGACACCAATAACGTCGTGAATTAAAGATGTTGTGGGTATTTGATCGTAACCATGAAAACCACTTTAAATTCTAACAAAGTGTTTGAAAAACATTTAACACCTTGCTAGTTTTGTCGTTTCAGAAATGCTCCCCCTTCACATGTGCATCGATAATCGAAAGTGTTTCGCACATGTAGGTAGGAGTGAAAGTGCTTGAGTCTTATATTAGATCACATTTTAATCACATTTTCTCCCCCCTATCTCTAATATATAAAATCTTTTGATATTAGAGATACCAAATTTGATTAAAATATATTTTGAAAAATAGTCTTGAAAATCTTTGGGAGAAAGATGTGTCAATCTATGCATGAAGTTGAAATGCTCCCCCTCAAAAATTGATCCAATTGAATTGTCATTGTGAGGATATGATCCACATTTTTATTTTTGAGGATGGGAGTTGTTGAACACACAATTTTTGAAAGATTTTGAATAGTCATTGAGAGATTCTTGAAAAAATTGTGTTCAACGCTTTTTGAAAAATCCTATTTCTTTTTGTTGAAGAGGTTTTTCTAAAGCATAAACTTGAGTTCATAGACTTTGAATGTCTTGATGAATCCACTCAAGTGTAAGAAGATTTCTCTTCTTTTGCTGAGGGTAAGGGTACTAAATCGTACACTCCCCCATGAATATCGATCCGGGTTGCAATCTAAAAGTGATTACAAGCCATTGTGTTGAGCTCAAAACGTTGAATTTTTTGTGACAAGCTCAACCCGTAATAGATTGCTCTACGCGTTGTTTGGAAATATTTGTCCAAAATAGACAATTTCCTTTATTAAAAGAAGAAATTACATGTTTTGAAAAATATTTACAACTTTCATTCGAGCTTTATGTACACACCTGTGTCGTTATTGAGCGACATTTCTAGGCACGTCCATATTATCGATACTGAAAGACATGTCGAGAAGAATATTTTTGGATTTTGAAAGATTTTTAATTTTGTGTTTTGCTTTTATGTGTTTTATATTTTTGTATTTTGCTTTTTCAAAGATATTTACAAGTTGATGTTTGATAGATAAATCAAGCAGGCACCTTTGCCAGAATCTCCAGGTCTGCTGGAGTCAAACATCTCATACCAATTTGCCTAACGAGGTACTCAAACCTATCTTTCGACAGAGCTTTCGTAAACAAGTCGGATAATTGGTAATCCGTTCCAACAAAGTATAATTCAACGATACCTCTTTCAACTTGTTCCTTTATGAAGTGGTATCTGACATCGATGTGCTTCGTGCGGGAATGTTGTACTGGATTACAGGAGATGGCTATGACCGACTTTGAGTAAGTACATAGGTACTTTATCAAAGTGGAAGCCATAATCCGTGAGAAGTGTTCTCATCCATAGAACTTGAGCACAACTCGCAGATAGAGACACATACTCCGCTTCTGCTGATGAAAGTGACGTGCAATCCTGCTTCTTGGAAGACCATCCCACAAGCTTATCTAGACCTAGAAATTATGCACCACCAGAAGTACTTTTTCGTGTATCAAGACACCCTGCATGATCAGAATCTGAATAGGCCGTTAGAAAGAAACCGGTTTCCCTCGGATACCAGAGTCCCAAATGAATGGTATTCTTGAGGTATCGAAAGATCCGTTTAACCTCCTTGTGGTGCTTTTCAGTGGGTCGTGCTTGATATCGTGCACAATAGCATGTAGCATGATGAATATCAGGTCTGCTTGTTGTCAAGTACATGAGGGAGCCGATCATAGAACGATATCTCGTTTGATCTATAGTAACTCCCTCCAAATCAGCATCTAGGGATGTGGTTGATAATGGTGTCCCAATGGGGTCACATGAAGTCATACCATGATTTTTGATTATCTCTTGACAATAGTTAGCTTGGTTTATAAAGATACCACTTGGGGATTGGTGAACTTGAATTCCTAGAAAGAATTTTAGTTCGCCCATCATTGACATTTCAAATTTGCTGTGCATTACTTTTTCAAACCATTTTGAAAGTTTTGTGTTTGTATACCCGAAAATAATGTCATCAACATAAATTTGCACAAGCAAAATGTCATCCCCATATTTATAAGTGAACAAAGTTAGATCAATGGAACCTTTTGAGAAACCTTTGGATACCAGAAATTTTGAAAGCTCGTAGTACCACGCCCTTGGAGCTTGCTTGAGTCCATATAGTGCCTTGTGGAGACGATACACCTTGTCAGGATAATGAGGATTGACAAATCCTTTCGTCTGCGTGACATAGACTTCTTCCTTTAAAGGACCATTAAGAAACGCCGTCTTTACGTCCATTTGATAGACAGTGAATCCCTTATGTGCAACATAAGCAAGGAAAATCCTGACCGCTTCCATGCGAGCAACTGGTGCAAATGATTCATCAAAATCAATTCCCTCTTTCTGGCCATACCCCTTAGCCACTAGCCTAGCTTTGTTTTTGATGATCGTATTCTCTTCATCCATCTTGTTTTTCCAGATCCAACGAAGATTTAATGGAGTCACATCGTATGGTCTGTCAACAAGTTCCCAGACTTTAAGTCTTTCAAATTGTTGAAGTTCATCCGTCATCGATTCAATCCAAGCATGATCAGCCATGGCTTCTTTGATGTTTTTTGGTTCAGCCGTACTCACGGCGAGTGCGAACATACAAACATCGCCATCGGTGGCTAGTTGTCGTCTTGTACGAACGGGCTGTGAAGGGTTTCCAATTACGTGAACCAAAGGATGATCTCGGGTCCAATGATGTGTTGAAGGATTTCGTTGATAGAACGTATGCATATTTGACGGATCAACGTGGCGAGTAGAAGACTCTCCAGTTTCGTGTACCGGTGTACCGAATGGGTTGATAAATTCGTCTTCGTCAGATAATGCATCGTCTGCTTGATGTGTGTTCTCTGGAGCGATGACAGTAGTTGTGGATGTTGTAGGATCGATTGTTAATGTGATATTCTGAGGAAGTAAATCTGCAGCAACCCGTGTGGAAGTAGATGAAGTTGTATCCTTTTGTTGATGATGATAGGTATCATCATTCTTATCATGAGTGACAGCGGAAGACTTCGATGCAACTTGTTTCTCCCTCGTGAAATATTCATCATACATTGGTCCATATAACATTTCCAACTCTTCAAGTGTCGCGTCCACTGTCATATCTGCTCTAGGAACATGTTCAGGAACCAGCTTTGAACTTGACGGTTCATTGCTGTGGTCTTGAGTTCCGAGTTCTGTGCGGTTGTGAACGAAAGTCGTTTGTCGTTGTGGATCGGGACTTAAACTGTTTTGTTCAAGTGCCATTTCTTGTAATTCATCAAATCTGATATGAATAGTCTCGACTATCAATTTTGTTCTCTTGTTGTATACTCTGTATCCCTTAGACTGAGTTGCATATCCCACTAAAATGCATGCATCACCTTTCTCTTTCATCTTGTCCAGATTTTTACCATCTCGAATAATGTAACACGTACATCCAAAAACGTGAAGGCGTTTGAGTGAAGGTTTGCGATCATTAATTATGTGATATGGTGTCTTTTCGTGTCTTGGGACAATTAAGGAGCGGTTTTGTGTGTAGCATGCGGTTGACACGGCTTCGGCCCAAAAGTATAGTGGAAGTTTTGAAGCGGATAATAATGTTCGAGCAGCCTCAACTAAAGTACGGTTTCATCTTTCAACAACGCCGTTTTGTTCGGGTGTTCGAGCAATAGATGTTTCATGTTCAATTCCTTCAGCTTCAAAATAGTTTCTCAGTTTTGAATTCAAAAATTCATTACCTCTGTCAGTACGAACCACTTTAACTTGAGCTTGAAGACCACGTTGTATCACATTAAGGAAGCTGATGAGAACATCGGGTGTTTCATTCTTGGACCTCAAGAAGTGAGTCCATGTGTACCTTGAGTAGTCATCGACAATTACCATTATGTATTTCTTCCCATTGATACTTTGAACATGCATGGGACCACACAAATCTATATGAAGAAGATCTAACCGTCCTTTAGAGCTTGGTGTAGTCTTTGTCTTGAAACTACTCCGTTTAGCTTTACAAAGCTCACAAGAAGAACAAAGATGATCTTTGATGAATTTCAAGTTAGGAAGGCCTCGCACAATATCTTTCTTGGAAAGCAAGTTGATGGTATCGAAGTTAAGATGAGATAAACGATGATGCCATAACCAAGCTTGAGTCGTTGAAGCTTTAGCCATAAAACAGATTGGAGTTGAAGATGTGGAGTCTTGTAGTGAAATAGTGTAGAGATCAGTACCCCGTGTTTCGGTAAGTAAGTCATTCCCATCATAATCACGAACAAAACATGTCTTCTTTCTAAAAGCAACCTCCAAATCCGCATCACAGAACTGACCAACCGAGAAACGATTGTGATTGAGCCCTTCGACGTAGTAAACCCTTTTGATAGTGATATTCCCCTGAACCAAGTCTCCATATCCTAGGATCGGTGAAAATTGATCATTTCCGAATCGGACCGTACCCAGGAACTTCTCCACGAAGTTAATTAGAAGCTTGAGATTCCCCGTCATGTGCTTCGTGCATCCGGAGTCCAGTATGAAGAGAATTATTTCGATCACCTGCAGAAGAATTAGAACACGATGGAGCAGTTGCTAAATTGGATTCCATGTTAGTTGTGATTTCCGATTCATTAGTTTCCCTAGTTTCATCACTTAGAGGCACACTAACGCTCGTAGTCACATTTTCTGTCCTAACCTTAGGCATCCATTTATATCCTGGAGGACATTGATTAGCAAACCACCATTTCCGAGGCTTGCTAGCAGATTCATATAATTCCCTAATTCTGCTTCTAGGGTTCTTAGTGGTGGAGTCTGATGCAATACTTTTCTTAGGGGGGGGGGGGGGGTGCACCAGAATGGTTCACTTTGCGTTTGGGTTTTCTAGCACTAATAGGCATCACAGTTTGCTTCTTAGTTCTAGTTTCTACGCCTTTGGCATTATTCGAAACACACATAGCATGATTAGCATTAGCACACTTTCCACATTTCACACAAACAAACTTAACTTTCATAGCATTCAAGGTCGAATCATTCAAATCGTCATTACACGCGATTACAGACGTTTTATTCTTATAAATATTGAAAATCCTAGGGTGGTCTTCTACTTCCTTCATCTTCCCTTGACTTTTGTTTTGCCAGACCTTTTCATTCATGCGAGTGCTCTTAAGCTGGGGCCCGCTAACACTAGCAGTGGGGACTACTCCTGTAGTAAAAGACATACGTCTATTAGTGTTTCTAGAAGTCTGAGGTGATTGACTTTCTTTGTTTTGTGTGGGTTTAGTGGCCAATCTATACATCCCTGGTTTAACCACATTTGTGTTCTTAATGCTTTGTGATCGAATATGTGTTTTGGGAGTGTTTTGTGGTAACCTATCCTTCCCATCCGTCTTGGGGGCAAACGCAGGTTTTGCAAATGCAGAATTAGAGAAAACAGATGGTTTTCCCAAGACAGAGGGTCTAGTCACTTTTTGAGCATTGGGTTGTCTTACAACAGGTTTCTTAACACTAGGTTCCACAATCTTCCCACCTATCTTAGCAACGAGTTTCTACAACTCTGCTATCGCTCTGTCCCTGTCTTGTAACTGAGCTTTCAACCCTTTAATCTCCAAATTTTGTTCGTTCATTTCTCGAAACGTTTGGGAAAGTTTTTCTTGCAATTTATTATCATGTGGAAAACTACCAACGTCTTTTTGCAAAGCAAGTTCAAGAGAATGACAATGATTTTGAAGGAAATCAGTTTTGTGTTGAAGTAACTCAAAAGCCTTTTTATCAACATTTTCTTTATGTTTCGAAAGCTCAAGTTCAAGACGCTCACACTCTTTGATTTTATCAAGATATTTGCATGCAACATCAGAATATTCATCGATATCAACACAAGATTGAAGAGTAACACACAAAATATCTTTGGAGAGACATTCTTCTAAGAGTAGATCATATTCGTTTGAAAATTCTAATTTGTCATTTTGAAGGTCATCAATTTCTTTTTCAAGAGACTCAACATATTTCAAATCATCAAACATTTCAGACTGAATTAAATTTTCAAACTCAAGAACATGTTCTTTTATTATCATCGTATATGGTATTAAAAGTTCTTTCACAAGCACAGTTATGTCGTGAGGAATCTCGGTTTTCCACTTATCCTTTTGACGTTTCTCCCAATCGCTTTCAACAATTGATTGAACATTATTAACGTGGTGTTTAAGAAAACCAATTGTTTTTCTACTTTTGCTTTTAGAAGCATCTAGAGGCAAATAGTTAATATATTTAAAAACATTAGTTTTCCTCTTAGCGGCAAAAGCCTTTTTCCATTGAATTCTTCGTTGTTTGCATTCTAAAAAGAATTCCTCACGAGACTTCTGTTTTTGTGGAGTGAAAAGACCATAAAGATTGTTTAGATAAGCATAGTTATATGGTTTCACAAAATCTTTATTGACCGGTGATCTACTCTCGTCATCCCAAAGGGACGTCTCTTCACTATCGATGTTAGCTACTGGGTAGTCATTATTAGTCCATTCGGACTCATCAAGATATAAGTGAGGGTTCGCAGCTTGAGCTCGTTCGAGGTACTTGGGGGTGGCAAAGCTAGGTTGAACCTTGAAAAACGACCGAGGTGCTATCATTCTTACGGTTTGAATAGAGTCATGTGTATTATAAACAACTTTTTTCAAAAAATCGACTTGTTCTTCGAGATCCTTTACTTTTTCAGTATCTTTGCTTTGTCTATTTTTGAAATCTTGTTTTAATGTTTCAACCTCTTGTTTCTTCTCGTCAAGAATTTTAGCAGAATCGGTGGTGTTCATAGAAAGCCTCTGTTCAAGTTCATTAACTTTTGTTGTGGCAAGGTATGTTTTTTGACGTTCATCACTTAATAAAACATTAAATTGACGTTTTTCTTTAGTTAACAAACCAAGAGCTTCATTGTATTTATTTTCAAAATCGTCCTTTTTAACGTTGATAACACGACTTTTGTACCCCTCAAGCTCGTTGGTCTTTTGAATAAGCTCAGCCCTATAACTATCAATAGTCTCACTAGATTTTATAAGAGCGGCTTTGCATTCTTCAAAGTTTTGAGTGAGCGCTGCGTTTGCCTTCTTTAATTGCTTTTGATTCTTTCTATTTTCATTGACATCTTTTTGTAAACTAGCAATTAAATTGGCAAGCCCGACACGCTCCTCGTCGTCATACTCATTTGCATGTTGATCATCCTCAAACTCATTATTGCACATGTCTGATGAATCGGGTGTGGTATTGCTATCAACCGTTTCCATCATACACGTGTCAGTAATTGTTGTTGGTAGATCACTATGCTCATGTGTATCACCAAACACATTATATTCAGCATCATCTTGTACCTTATCAATTGGCTCGGTATCAAAGATAGGACCATTGTCATCTTCAGTGACGTTAAGGACCTCATGAATCTTTGCCATGTATGAATAATGTGCCTCGAGTTCTTGGTCGGAGAGTTCATTATCTGTGTCGTCAAGCATTTCTCCTTCCTCAGCTGATAACTTGATTCCAGCTTCCATTTTCTTGCACAACAGCATCTTTTCCTTATGATAACCATAATCTTTAACCCTCTTTGGCTGCCTGCATTCCTTAGCCAAATGCCTAAAACCTCTGCAGTTAAAACACTGAATCCCACTTTGTTGCACAACTTGAGTACCAACAGTTTCCCTATTTCCAACAACAGTAGCCACCCTCTGATTATCATACTTTGGTTGTTGATCATACTTTGGAGGACTCTCATCACGTCTTCGTGTGTCATACCTTGGATGACTCTGTGTATGGGTGTTCCTCGAGTTTGAAGATGTTCGAAGGTTGTTGTTGGTGGGTTTGTAGATTTTCTTATATTGCTTCATAACGAAATCCATTTGTTGCTTGAATTCCCTATCCTTTTGAGCTATTTCTTCATCACTGTCTTCTTCGGATGATTGCTTAGGTGTGGGTGATGGTGCTCTTGCAACTTTTTTGCCTCGGGATCGTGTTGGAACATGTGACTTGGAGATAATGGATGATCGTGGTGATGATGATTGAGTAGAGTAGGTCTTTGAAGTACGGGAGTGATATTCTGGGTAATGTTGAGTGGTAGACACCAACGCAAGTGGATTGGAAATCTTTGCAACTCGTTCAGCTCGAAGTTCATTTGCCTCATTTTGAAATTGTTTCAAGATGTCAAAGAGCTTGTGATATGAAACTTCGTCTAACTTTTGTTGTTGTTTCACCAATGTGACAAACCGTGTCCACTCTGGTTGAAGTTTCTGTAGAAATTGGACATTGACTTGCATGGTGAAAACTTGCAAGTTGTTTCGGGTCATATCATTCATCATCTTGTAGAATCAGGAGTAATAAGAATCAATTGATTCCCCATCCTTTGATGTAAACTTGCCAAAGTTCCAAAACATCTTAGTTTTCACATCTTGTTTGTTAAGTGATTCACCTTGTTGCAATCTTTCAATGGCCGTCCACATTTCTTGAGTAGTAGGACATGCGTCAACCGTAGAGTAAATTTCATCTCCAATGCCACTGAGAATTAAGTAGATTGCTTCCTTCTCTGCATCAAACCACGTACGATTCTCTGGGGTGAGGTCGGTCCTCTTTTCATCACGTTCATATGCGGGTTGTGCGTCACTTATGTCTGTGGCTGGTACTGCAGGAACTTGAATCCTTGAGAGTTTATAGGGTCCTTCCAAGATACATTGCCTTAAAGCATCATCGTTAGGTTTTGTGTCAAGGTAACGTATAAAACGGGATTGCCATTGATCATATCGACCCGACACAAGCATTGGTGGTCTTTCTTTGTTACCTGCCACCATTATGTTGTTGTTCGTCACACGATATTCAGCGATAGAATCCATCTCAATGTTCTCTGAAATGATGAATCGAATGTGGATCTTAAGTAGTTGTGTTGTGATTGTTTGGTTGTTGAAATTCCAGAAATTGCGATTTTTTCTCAGCCCGACAATAAATTCCTCAGTCCGACAAAACGGTAGACCTAAAAAATTTGTAATCACTAAATTTTGAAATTGAGCTAGAAATGTCCTAAAACTAGTATGGAAAAAATTTGATTTTACTTGACCTAAAAATTTTAACTCTTTTTTTTTTTAATCTTCGTGTAAACTACGTTCCGAAACTAGTCTAGATGGTGGCTAAGTCTAAAAAATACTCAAACAAAATTTAGCTAAACATGTCATCGGCATGTCCATCGGAATGTGCCATCGGAATGGCCATCGGAATGTTGGTTGTCGGAATGCTTAGATCGAATTGTCCTTTAGATCGCACTGTACTGTCGAAATGTTCAGATCGGAATGTCCTTTAGATCGCAATGTGTACCTATCAAAATGTTCAGATCGGAATGTCCTTTAGATCGCAATGTGTACCTTCGAAATCCCAGATCGCAATGTTTATCTGTCGGAATCCCAGATCGGAATATTCAGATCGGAATGTGGCTGAAACAAATTTGGCAGAGTAACGACCGAAAATTCCTTAAAACCGTCGGAATCCCAGATCGCAAAGTACAATCGGAATGTCCAGATCGGAATAAGGTATCGAAATCCTTAGATCGCAAAGTAGAACCTAGCGGTTATTGCGATCTGGCCTCACTTTTGTACTTTCCGATAATTCAACAAGCTAGAATTTCGGAAAGAAGAAAAACAAAAAAGTTTTCAACTTTTGATCCAAAAGACTCGTGTTCTAACTAAAACCAAGATACCCAAATCACTATGGCATGAATAAAGAAGTAATACGACGTGAAGAACACTAAAAAACACAAAAAATCTTGAATTCGTGGAAGAAATAAGGATCAAACCAAATGAAAACTCAAAAACCAATCACAAAACTACCCCATGGCGATTGATACCAATTTCTATTAAAAGTTTAATCTGTTTTTTTTATTATTGTCACTGTTATTATATTGTTTGTCACAATCTGCTTCATTTTTTTTAGGATACTGTTCATCGTTTATTATTAAATATATATATATATATATATATATATATATATATATATATATATATATATATATATATATATATATATATATATATATATATATATATATATATATATATATATATATATATATATATATATATATATATATATATATAAAGAATACTGTCCAAGTTAGTTCGTGGTTCAAGCTCATTGTTCGGGTCAATTATTTGGTTCGAAGGAGAGATTTGGTCCGAGAAGCTGTTGATGTATTTGTTGATGGTTCGGTTGGTGATTCGAAGGTGGTGACGGTGCGTTTCGATTCACAAGTACGCTCAGCGCGTTACTTCTCCTCAACGGGATCATCAAATAGGTTCATCTTCTTTTTATTTTAAGTTTTAGTTAAGTCTGATTTAGTTTATATTAATTTGCTTGTTTTTAGTTTATAATCTGTTTTTTTTTCTGCTTTGGTTTGGTCTACTGCTGTTGGAATCAGTTTTATTTAGAAGGCTAGTATCTTATTTGTTACTGACTGATTGTGATCTATTTGGATATTTTAGTTTGTTTAGATATATGTTACTGTTTTGCTTTATGTGATGTGAGTGGTTTTTTTTGTCTTAGTTTCAGTAGTGCTTATTACTTTTCATTTGATTATTTCTGCTTATCAGCTTATTGATTTTCTGCTTATTAGATTCAGCTTTTTGGTAGTTTGTCTGTTATAGCTTATTGGTTATTAGTCTGTTATAGTTTTATGCTTATTTGTTGCTTTGTTGTTTTCACACTCAGACCCATTTGGTATGAGTTTATAAATTCCAAAAATAAAAAAATATAGCAAAAATACGCCTCCAGTTAGGTTCGACCTCTGGACCTCTCGTATCACAGCCAAGCGCCACAACCACTTGATCTAGTCTTACTTTTGTGTTTTATATTGCAGAATTGAACTAATATATGGTAATTCACTTTGGCAGTTTTGTTTAGTTAAATTTTATATACAAAGTTTTAGATTTAAATTTAAATAGCTTTATATAAATTTACTTTAATTCAGTTTTAAAAATAAAAAGATAAAAAAAATATTTTATTTAAATTGTTTTTTATAAATTTTAGTTAATATAGTTTTATAAATTTTAGTTAATATAGATTTATTTGAAAATCGTTTTATTTTAAATTTAGTTTGAATTTCATTTTGTTTAAATTTTTAGTTAATCAAATTAGTTTTGTCTTGTTTAATTAGTTTTCATTAAAAGTATTAGATTTAAAATTTAGATTTAAGTTTTAAAATTAGTTTTTATTTACATTAGTTAAATTAGATTTTTAAAAAGTTTTTATTATTAAATAGATTTTAATTAAATAGCTTTTAGATTAAAATTTCAAATCTTCATTTTACCAAAAACAAGTTTAGTCGAAACGTTAATTGGAAATCAAATTCGAGTCGATCCGTGGAACGAAAATAGAGACATAAAAAGAGTATACAAAATTCTAGTTTCAAATGGCGTCGCTGCCGCTTCGCTCGTACGATTGACGATTTTTCGTGAAGACGTTTAGATTTTGGGATCCGTTCTTTTTGAACGTTACGTTTCTTGCAACAAAATCAAAAATACAAAAAAATCAAAAACTTAAAAATACAAAAAAATTAAAAAAATCACAAAAGCAATTTCTTTCCTAAGAATTGCACCAAAAAAAATTAAAAAAATCAAAAAGTAATACTTTTTCCTAAAAGTATTACACCAAAAATATTACGTATTAGTGTTAAATTTTTAGTTCGATTTCTTTCGTTTTTATAGTGAATATATATTTTTCTAAAAAAAATACAAAAAGATTTTTCATTTATTATATTATATTACGTAGCACAATAAAGTTACCTACTTTTCAAATAAGCCTTAGTTGGGATTTCATCACCTAACTATTGTAGTCGAATCCTTAACGAAAGAAAAAAGGCAAAATAGATAAATACTAGTAAGACGTTTGAACTCGATATATACAAACTATAAGATGGGTATAAGGCGACGCGCTATAAAAGGCCGTCTAAGGAAAAAGGTTTTTAAGTGCTTTGTGCCACCTCGTTTCCCCGCTTGCTTGTGCGTATATTGAGAGGGACGACCGATTATTGGTTTGCCAACTCAAGTAGTAATTAAGTATATATTTTTGTAGATTTTTCATATTGCTCCTCGAGAGGGAAAATCCTTTTCCTCTCAAAGTCGACCGAGGTCACCTACCTCATTCCAAAGTTTTAATTGTATGCGCACCCGCGCGCGTACATACATACCGAGTGGTGTACCAAACTCTTCCAGTTCTTCCAAAAATAAGAAGAAGAAGAAAAACAAAAAGACCGTCATTCAAGCCGATCCCGAGAATCGAGCTTTCGACATAACGATGGCAACGGATAATCGATTAATGATTGAGATTCTACAATCTCACGTTGAAGGAAACGATGACGCGATTGTGGTGCCGACTATTGGAGCTAATCATTTCGAACTTAAATCGGGTTTTATTCAAATGGTTTCCGCTACACCATTTTTAGGCCGTACTAATGATGATCCACACGCTCATATCAAACGTTTCATCCAATTAGCAAATACCGTCAAATACAATGGGGTGCCACAAGAGGCCGTTCGCCTACAACTCTTTCCTTTTTCCCTCGAGGGACAAGCCCGGATTTGGCTTGATAAGGAACCACCCCAAAGTATTACATCATGGATTGACTTAGAGACCAAGTTCATAAACTACTTTTCCCCACCATCACGGACCACTTCTTTAAGGAATGAAATAATCACCTTTGAGCAAAAATATGGCGAAACTTTTAGTGAGTCTTGGGATCGATTTAAAGAGCTTTTGAGAAAATGTCCACAACACGGTTTCACCAAAGTGCATCAAATAAATACGTTTTATAATGGTTTAACTCTAAATGACCAAGACTCACTTAATAGTGTCGCGGGGGGCAATATTCTTGTGAAAACCATGAACGAGGCTTGGGCCATTATTGAAAACAAGGCTAAAGTGCAAACCAAGAGTGTTAGGGCCACTATGGCAAGTGCTAGTTCTAGTGAGAGTGACAAGAGAATCGATAAACTTACTTCGCTTGTTGAAACACTCGCTCTAAAAACCGACGCCCTCACTACACATGTGCATGCCGTGAAAGAAACTTGTGAAAAGTGTGAAACTTGTGGTGGACCACATTCGTACTATAATTGTGACAAGGTTTACAATAATCAACAAGAAGTTTGTGCTTTTAATGCTAATGAAAGGGTTCCATTTAAACCTAATGTTGATGTTAAACATTTGTCTTACAAGAGTACTAATTATTTGGCTCCCTCGGGTTTTGTAGCACCACAAAGACCACCCCCACCCGCCCAAAATACCCAATACCAAAATAGGAACCAAGGTCCTCAAATGGGTAATTTTCAAGGGAATGCTAATCAAGGGAATTTTAATGGTCAAAACCAAGGGTTTCAAATAATAATCAAGGTTTTTATAATAACAACGGTTTTCAATCTCAATTTCAAAATCAAGGTTTTCCTAATCAAGGGTTTAATCAAATGAACATGCAAAATCCTCAAATGGACTTGGTTCTACAAAAATTGACCGAACATGAGAAAATCATGAAAGCAATGCAAGAATCTACTAGACAAATGCAAGAGTCCAACGATAAGAGATTTTTGACTATATTGCAAACCTTTAGACCCCAAGGTGCCTTACCTTCGAATATCGAGATTAACCCTCGTGCTATCAATACTCGAAGTGGAGCCACTTTAGTGGGACCTTCCATCTCTTCGCCCATAAAGGAGAGACAAGGCCCGGAGGTCATAATGAGTAATCCTACTCCCCCTCCGGTGATTCCCCCCACTACCACTCCTAGTTCTAGTCCTCCATTGCCGAAAGATCCTCTTCCTACGGTTGTTCAAGAAGCGAGTCCTTCTCCTTCCCAACCTTCTAAGTCTAAGCCTAATACTCCTTATCCATCTAGGTTAGGCAAAGTGCTCACCAAAGATGACGTTCATGTCTCCAACTTTTTGAAAATGATTTCCAACGTCAATGTTAACATAAGCCTTATTGAAGCACTTGCTCAAATGCCAAAATTTATGAAAATGTTTAAAGACTTGCTCAATAAGAAGGAAAAGATGGTTGAGCTCGTTAACACCCGTTTAAATAAGAATTGTTCCGCGATTCTTCTCAAAGAGCTTCCCGAAAAGCTAGGAGATCCCGGACGATTCGTGTTACCTTGCTCGTTTCCTCAAATCGATGATTGTATGGCTTTAGCGGATCTCGGCGCTAGCATCAATCTTATGCCACTTTCGGTTTGGAAACAATTGTCATTACCCGACCTTGTACCGACTCGTATGACTTTAGAGTTAGCTAATCGAACTCTCGCATACCCTGTTGGTATTGCCGAAGATGTTTTTGTTCGAGTTGGTACATTTACTTTTCCCGTGGACTTTGTCGTCGTCGACTATGAGATGGATCCTCGTATTTCGTTAATACTTGGTAGACCATTTTTAAGATCCGGAAGAGCCTTAGTTGATGTAGCCGAAGGGGATTTAATTCTTAGGGTTCGGGATGAACAACAAGTTTTTAAAATGGGAAAAATCACAACTAAATCAAATAGAAAAGAGTCGGTCAATATGATTGATGTTCTTAATTATAATGATGACGAGATTTTTATTAATCCTTTTGGAATTGAAAAATCTAATCAAAATGATTTTGTGATAAACTCATCCCATCCCTTAGAGCCTCAAATTTTTTATACTCCTATTTATGACACCGATAGTGATGACACTTCTTCAAGTGATCACACTATTTTCGGCTTAGACGACTCACCTTTTGACCGAGCATTCTTGTTTGGCTCAATATTTTGAGGCTAACAATTTTGTACTTGAAAATGTATATTTTGCAAAAACAATAGAACTATATAAATTAATTAAAAAATGTATAACTTATGTAATTAGAGTTGGTTTGAAAAAGCAACCGAATACAAACTCGATTTTTGATTCGGTCTAATTCATTTTAAATTTGATTCGAATCTCGATTTACCAAAAAGGTAAGTTAAGCAACTTTACCGAGCCGAATAAAACCAAATAAACCCGATAATCGACCCGATGAACACACGTAACCAAAAGCTTGATAAGTTTAACAAAACATATAAAACATATAAGGAAATGTCACCCTACGCAAGAAATTGGATTGTGGGAGAAAACAAATCTTTTGTCTATAGCAAGACGAAATAAATTAGGATCTGAATAAAAAATTGAGTATTTTAACTTAAAAATATATTTTTTTTAAGTTTTAAAGTTTTAAATGTTGGATATTAGTGGGTGAATGGCGGGAGATTTGAGTTTCTAGTGAAAGGCATTTAAAAAAAACTTAAAATTGAAAAAAATACGCTGCAATCTCGTCACTTATGCATTAATTTATTGTACATTAACTTTAAATATTATTTTATGAAATTAACTGGGGGCGCTTGGTTAATCTGAGGGGAATGGAAATGGGTAAGGGTAAGAGAATACAAAAGAATGCAATGAACATTCCTTAGTATTATCATTACCATTGTTGGTGCTTGTTTAATATAAGACATGGTGGTGATTGAAGATGGTGATAGAAACTATTAGGGTGATAGCTAGTGGTTGCGATGATGACGAGCACCGTGGTGGCGTTGGGAGGGTGGTGGTAGTGACAATGGTGATGGTCAGTGGTGGTGGTGGTGGCGTCGGAGATTGGTGGTGGCGTTAGGAGGTTGGTGGTAGCGACAATCATGGTGGTCAGTGGTGGTGGCGGCGTCGGCGAGTGGTGGTGGCGTTATGAGGATGGTGGTAGCGACAATGGTGGTGGAGAGTGGTGGTGGTGGCGTCGGAGAGTGGTGGTGTCGGAGAGTGGTGGTGTCGGAGAATGGTAGCGTTACGAGGATGGTGGTAGCGACAATGGTGGTGATCAGTGGTGGTGGTGGTATCGGATAGTCGTGGTATCGGAGAGTGGTGGTGGCGTTAGGAGTGGTGATAGCGACAATGGTGATGGTTAGTGGTGGTGGAGGCGCCGGATAGTGGTGGTGTCGGAGAGGGAGAGTAGTGGTGGTGTCGGAGAGTGGTGGTTACGTTAGGACGGTGGTGGTCAGTGGTAGTGGTGGTGGTGGCGTCAGAGAGTGGTGGCGTCGGAGAGAGGTGGTGGCGTTAGGAGTGTGGTGGTAGCGACAATGGTGGTGGTGAGTGGCGGTGGCGGCGGCAGATAGTGGTGGTGTCAAAGAGTCGTGGTGGTGGCGGAGAGTGGTGGTGGCGTAAGGAGGGTGGTGGTGGTGGCGTCGGAGAGTGGTGGCGTCGGATATTGGTGGTGGCATTAGGAGGTTGGTGGTAGCGACAATGGTGGTGGTCAGTGGTGGTGGTGGCGTCGGAGAGAAGTGGTGTCCAAGAGTGGTGGTGGCGTTACGAGGGTGGTGGTAGCGACAATGGTGGTGGTCAGTGGTGGTGGTGGCGTCAGAGAGTGGTGGTGTCGGAGAGTGATGGTGGCGTTACGAGGATGGTGGTAGCGACAATGGTGGTGGTCAGTGGTGGTGTTGGCATCGGAGAGTCGTGGTATCGGAGAGTGACGGTGGCGTTAGAAGTGTGGTAGTAGTGACAATGATGGTGGTCAGTGGTGGTGGCGACGCCAGATAGTGGTGGTGTCGGAGAGTGGTGGTGGCGTTAGGAGGGCGGTGGTCAGTGGTGGTGGTGGCGTTAGAGAGTGGTGACGTCGGAGAGTGGTGGTAGCGTTAGGAGGTCGTGGTAGCGACAATGGTGGTTGTCAGTGGTGGTGGTGGCGTTAGAGAGTGGTGGTGTCGGAGAGTGATGGTAGCGTTACGAGGATGGTGGTAGCGACAATGGTGGTGATCAGTGGTGGTGGTAGCATCGGAGAGTCGTGGTATCGGAGAGTGATGGTGGTGTTAGGAGTGTGGTGGTAGCGACAATGGTGGTGGCGGCGCCAGATAGTGGTGGTGTCGGAGAGTGGTGGTGGCGTTAGGAGGGTGGTGGTCAGTGGTGGTGGTGGCGTCAAAGAGTGGTGGCGTCGGAGAGTGGTGGTAGCGTTAGGAGGGTCGTGGTAGCGACAACGGTGGTGGTCAGTGGTGGTGGTGGTGTCGGAGAGTGGTGGTGGCATTAGGAGTGTGGTGGTAGCGACAATGGTGGTGGTCAGTGATGATGGTGGTGGTCGGTGGAGACACATATACATACGTCTGATATTACCTTGAATCCATTACCCCCAATTTACAAGGAAATGATTCATTACCCATTAGTGGGTAATGATTACCTATATTTTTGTTAACCAAGCACTATTAATCATTCCCTTTCCTATTCCTTACCCCCTAATACCATTAACTAAGCACCCTAATTCTAAAATATTTTATGTACTAGGAAATGGTGCCCGCGCTCCGCTGCAGGGGAGCGCGGGCATTTTATGGATGTTTTCATAGGTTCAGTCGTAAAGCGGCAAAAACAATATTATAAGTATTTTTGTCATCAGATGACCACGGCTCCCGTTTGTATCGTTGTATTACTAAACTCCAACTCCAGTACCCCTATAGTAGACGAAGAGTTCAAATTATAAGTTTATGGTACAACATCTAAAACTGCAAGATTGTTGTTTATTCTGGACCATAATTTCTAGCAACACTTATGGTGCAACATAATAGGGGCTTCCAGCCACATCTGTATGAACTTGTACAGCACCAAGAATTACAAATTAGACATTGAAATAGCAAAATCTGACTGTAAATTAAAGAAAAAACTAATGAATGTGATTATGATCGACTTTACATATACGTTTTACTTATCCTACTATACTTTTGATCATGTTGAAACAATCCAATTGAGACACCAAATATCCAACTCCACCTGCAACTCTGTGGTATAAGATTGTATGCCCAGGTCAACCCATTGTGATATGATGAAAGCACAACCTATTCAGGTGACTGACACATCCTAACTTATACTTCTTTCAACGATCAGTATTAAACAATTACATGCTTCTGCCCATTGAAAAACCCGTAAAGTTGCGACCCATAAACAGAGAAATGCATCTTTTGTTTTGATGTTTATACACATATGATAAAAGGAGTGCTAATTCATATAATCATATCATGCCAGTAACAAAGACAAACTAATGAGCTTTACTAATGGCTTTTTATATACGCATAAGTAACATAAATCAATAATATCCTACCCTATCTGAAACAGTTATGATGAAAAAGAGAAGCCAACCTCTGGAAACTTATAATTGATACCACGTGCAAGCTCAAGTCCCTCAGCCCGTGAGTTTTTTGTTAGACTGCGTATCACACTGTGAAATTTATATGTTTAATCTGCTTGAATAAAAACCGATGCGAAATCTATAAACTGAATAAAAAACCTTTACAGATAGATATGGACTCCCACTAAATTAACTTTTTACAGCCAGAAACAATTTGTCCTATCCTTTATTGCTTTCACCAGCTAGGCCTTCTTGGGTGTCTTGTCTTATGGGCCTTTTTAAAAACACCTGTTAACTCTCAAAACCTATACTACAACCATGAATTCCATTACATAAGAGTACCATAAAAACATAACCAGACATCGATTCCTTACTAAAGCCGACAATAATCTCCATGAAAGCGTTTGAAACTCAACATAGCCTACCACAATCAACACTGGTATTTTTCACATGTAGCGATGTCGCTATCAAGCTCAGACAAAGTAATATGAGTGTGTATTGAGGGAACCTAGACGGCTGCAGCCACATGTATAAGTTGGTTGCCCCGCCAGTCTAGGTACACCATTAAACAACCTCCCATTAGCAGTGGATGTCATCATTGCTTAAAGTAATACACAATGAGGCGTTTTATGCAGAATCATTATTTACATGTTATGTGGTAGAAGCTGATGACACGGGAGCAGAACAACGGCAATCATCACGCACCCGTCTCGTCGCCTGCCATCAACAGCGGCAACGAAAGTGACGACTGTCACAATCGTCGCCTGCCATCAATAGCGACAAGGAACCTTGGGTTGAATGAATATAATTTGGGTTGTGTATGTATTAAGACCGTCACGTGTCCCCCAACTTTTCTATTTTACAGTTCTTACCTCTAAAAGCTACCAGTTGCAGCAGAAGGGGTGTTTGGCAACTATTTTAACAGTAGCCAAACACCTCGTAATTTACTCGAGCAGAGCGCGCGAGTGTCTAACTGTCTGTTGCTTATATGACCTTCAGATGAGCTAGAAAGTACATACCTGGCTTAATTTTTGCGATCCTGATTATGCCCTCTACTTGTAACATAGGATACGACATATTTAACAGCATTCATGTTGTTAAGTGTTACTGATATCTGCTCAATCTGTGTATGCAGAGGGAGTTTGTTACGCTAAGAAGGATTTCAACTTGGCAAAACATCCAGAAATCGATATGCCTAATTTGCAAGTGATTAATCTTATGCAAAGCTTTAAGTCAAAGGAATACGTTAAGGAGACATTTGCTTGGATGCATCACTATTGTTTTTAACTAATGATGGAAATCTGCCGATCAAAACTATAACCATCATAGCACATTACATTGTAGAACCTTCACAAAGGAAATGCAGCCATGAAACACTCCTTTTTAAATACCATCATAGTAAGAATATACCTCACAAGTATACTTCCAAATTCTATTAATCTATTTACTTTTTCATACGTAAGTTTCAGTATCTCGAAGTTAAAACTAATATGAAGTAAGAATAGGCATACCTCTTGGGTAAAATTAGAGATTTCAAAGTGGTGGATGATGGCTGTTTACAGTAGGCAGTGACACAATCACTTTGGGCTTAACAAAGTGTTAGAAGATTATGATCAACATTCTACATATTTAAACATCAGTAAAAGAAAACATCAGTATCCAATCATATTTTATTTAAAAAAATGGGAAAAGTTTATATCATCATTTACCACATATTGAAGAACAACGACTCAGCTACTGCTGATCAAATCATACACGATCAAGAGAGCGAAAAAGGTAGGCGCATATAGGGCAACACATAGGAAGAGGAGGATACACACGGCATGGCTGCAACGTCAACAGGTTGCCCCGCCAAGATCGGTATAATCTCACCCTCAACCCGGCCCCTTCAAACTCATCACAGCCCTCGTAACTAATAAGCACGAGTACAAAGTTAATAATTTTCCCCGCAAAGAGGTGTAAAACCACAGCTCTAATCAAAACTGTCCGCTCTAATCAAATCACATACTTCCAAGACAATCAAGAGGTTAGGCTCAAATAGGGCAACACATAAGAATAGGAGGATACACACGGATGGCTGCAACCGCAACAGGTTTCCCCGCCAAGATCCGTGTAATCTCAACTTCAATAGCCCGTTTAAAGTCATCACGTACATAAAGAGGAAAAAAGGATACGGCTGTTATGGCTGCAAAGCTAATAAGCCTGCCCCGCCAAGATGTACATAATCCGAACATCCATCCAAATAGGTACAAACTTTATCATCACAGCCCTATAGAATCACATCATTACCGTAGTATAAAATCTTGTGTTTGCAAATCAGTTTTCATGGTTAACAACAACAGATGAGAACGCCTTATTAGAAATGTAGTGACGGCCTGATATGCAAGTCGTACCCACAAACCCGCCAGGGCTGTGACCAAACGATCGCCCTGCGAAGATACGGGTCCTAGCAACCGACGCTTGCCAAAAAACCCTCTTAAACCATGAAATATCACAAATCCAAAGGCAAGCGGGTATCACAACAAATAACCAACATAAAGGCGAAAAGACCTGCCATAAGCATCATTAAGCACATCTCACAAACCGAATCTAATATTGTTTACCAAAAAACACCCGCGTCGCCTGCCACTAACGGCGGTATCGAAGGGATCAGCGGTATCATAGAAACGTGATTGTCCTCTCATACATAATAAAAAATTGTTCTTCGTTCCCTCACAAACACTCCCTTATGTCACAACAAATACACGCACTAAACACAAAGAAGTCAATCAAGGCATTAAGTGGGCAGATAAGCACAAACAAACAGGAACTTACCTTACAGCCTGCTAATTTACCATAGTATGACCTCATTCAAGGTAGCCTATATATGATAAGGGTACCCCGCCAATATGTGGTCGCTTTCAAGCGTTATTGAAACCATTTAGATGCTATGTCTGCAACTGTAAGGTCGCCATGACAAATCATGGATGAGGCTCAGGTCTAGAAGTATCGAAGCGGCACCTAGAACCCGACATGGCTGCGACCACGTGGTCGCCCCGCCAAGATACGAATTCTGGCGAACTGCACTTGCCAAATTGATCTCATCATCGCCTAATTTGCATGCACCCAACAAATAAAACCAAACTGCTTGTTCAATTTTATTACACAACGGAACATAAGACCATCCATATAGACTTTTGTTGTACAATGTGGCAATCTATCTGTAAAGAGAAACGTTCCACGTGTATTTTATTTACACGACATCGTTAAAAGTAATAGACTCTGAGAACGACATAGGGTTTGACCCCATAGAGCTATGAAGCTCAGGTGTAGGAGCATGGAAGCGGTACTCAAAAGCTGTCATGGCTGCGACCACATGGGCGCCACGCCAAGATACGGGCTCTGGTAAAGTCTGCTTACCAAAGCGACCCACCAACATGGGTCTCGTCTTAGCCTTGTTTTTGTTATCATTTCAAGCGAAAAAGAAATCAGTAAAAGCACAATACAATTATAAGTTATGTATTATCCATCCAAGTCTTTCTGTCCATGAGTTATATTCCGTTTAGGAATGCAAATTATCAAATTTAACTAAACATCAAAACCAAAAACATTCAAATTGTCACAAACCGGTCAAGAGTGTTCTAACTGATATCCAGTTTTTATTTCCATTGTGGTCAAACATGAGCAGAAAACATATGCAATGCAAAAGCATGATTCATAAGCAAGCATAAAGCAAATGTTAATAGACTGTATATTTTTTCAAAATCGAAACCCGCCATGGCTGCAAGCCGAAAACAGGTTTGTTACAAATGTTCAATCCTCAACAATAAACAAACCTGTTTTCGGGTTACATCGCGGTAACTGAAATCATATACCGAACTCGCACATGCGATAGGATTTCCATTTAAAGATAGGCACAAAATCTTTGTATGGTTTGTCAATTCTTAAGCTTGACAACTAAATAATCGCGCCTTATGTAAAATAGGGTAATCAATCATTTAATCAGGCTCAGATATCTGAACAATTGAATAAAGAGGATCAGTCCACCATGGCTGCAAAATGAATAATTTGCCATGCCAGGATACAAACGATCTCAACTATGCGCGAATGCGCTCAAACACACTAAAATTCTATCATCATAGCCACTTCATTACCCTATTATACATAACGCGCTGAACAGATTTCCGCACCCATAAAAACTTCTTACAAAAACAATAAACCGACTTTAGACTTGGCTCATATTAAGTGATGTCCTGGCTGCGGTCGTGGAGGTTGCTGAGGCGATTGATTCTCACGCTCAACCATCCTTACACGTTATGTAGCAAGACAAAATAGGTGCATGCTCATTAAATTACCATCATATCATCATCGCCTAATCAAGCCTTTTCGCCTCACCCACAATCCCTCTTAGACTTATTTTATAGGTTATAAACCTATCAATCTTGTTACACACCTGTCACTATTGTCGCACCACGTAGATATGGTCAACAAAAGAACAGGTGGCATCGAAGAAGCATAAGTGTAAAGCATAAGCGAGGCCGAATTGCAACCCTTACTTTTAGCCAAAAAACAATAAAAATCTCAATGCCAATATTAGGTCTTACTCTTAAGCAACACCAAACAAACGTCAGCGCTGCAACAACAAAGCAAATAATAAACATAATCATTTACCCTAACCCTAATTAATTAATAACCTTAAAAGTGGATTCTTAATCGAACAACATAAAATCCTAAACTAAGACAAATACCATACACGATTTTAACACATCATCCACATTCCACACACTGCAAACACCTAATTCGCGAACCTAAAATTCCAATCAAATTAAAAAAAAAACCTAAAATCTTTTCAACACAATCCTATAGCATCATAATAAGAAACTTTTTTCAACTTTTTTAATAAAACTAAAATCCATACAAAAAACCCAAAAAGTAAAAATACAAAAATAAAAATTATTTGTATATACCTGATCATATTCGTCTGTCTCTCGTCATCATCGATTGGCGAAAGAAAACCCCCATTCGATTCTGTATGGGCAGAAAAAAATGAAAACCCTAAATTTGAAGATGTGTAGAGCAAACAAAAATCCCTGAAAACGAAACACAAAGAACCCTGAAAATTATACATACATTAGGTAAAAAAATAAATCGTGATAGTCAAGAACCAACCTCAAAACAATCGCGACAGCCACGCAACCCAGATCATACTCAAGATCCACCCACGAAGATGGAATCAAAGGCGCACATATATATGAAGGGCAACATAACTGACCGAAAACCCAGATCCGATCAAAAGATCAACTATGGCCGCCGAATCACTGTAGACGCAACCCAGATCTAAAACCTAGCTCAAAATTATTGGAGAGTGCAATATATATGCCAAGGGATTACTGTAGCCACTAACAATGAGACAACAAAAAATTAGCAGCTACAGCAAATGACAAATATAAAGAGCCAAAAGGGCAAACCCATCATTAATTGAGTAAGGAAGGGCCAAATCATTGTATGTGTGTGCCAGTGCGTGTTTTGTTTGTGAGGGGAAGGAAGGGCTGTGAGAGAGGACATATATCATATTTAACTTTGTTTGTGAGGAGAATCACTGCTCCTATGGATGCATGATTCTCCTCTTTTATATAAAGGTTAATAACCCATTAACGCGTGACTAAACAATATTCATTAAAAACTAACCATGTTTTAAAAAATGTTTCGTTCAAATGATTAATATAAAAATTACATAAACATAAGACACTTTTAAATTTTAATGATTTTTGTAAGTGGTATGAGTTTGAGATACCAAATTAAAACAAAATCTCAAATTGACTACTTTTAGGATAGTTAGTCGAGCTTGAGCCTGGTAGATTTCAAGTTCGACTCGTTTAAGTTTTATAAAGGTTGACCTCGAGCTCGGCTCATTTTGAACCTTATTACATAAGCTCGAGTTTGGCTCGTGGTTTGTTAAAAAGGATCGAGTTCAACACGTTTATATGATTTAACAATGTATAACAGAAGCTTAGCTCGAACTTGACTCGTAATATATCTATATTAGACTCGTTAATAAGCTTGTTACCGAGCTCGTTTGTAAGTTCGTATGTAAGATATTAGGCTCGTTTAATCTCGTGAGCTCAAACGATTTTTGTACGTAAGGTTCGAGCTTGACTCGTTTAATAAATGAGCTGTAACTTAAACTCGAACTCGTTTAAGCCCGACATATTTTAGATTTCTATCGATTCAATCTCGAGCTTTTCACTAGTTCGACTCGTTTTCACCTACTATTTTAAAGTTCCATTTTGAATGAAGAAGTAAATTTCAAAAAGGCCCATGGGCTATTTACAAAGATAATGGGCCAAACAGCCCAAAACACCAAACCACAAAAAAGGGTTTATAACTACACCTCCTTCCTCAATTAGGGTTTAGCAAAAGCGGTGACAACAATTCATTTGTTTTCATCCACCTGACATCATCAATGGCTTTTTGGGGTTTGTTCCAAATTCTTTTTAGGGTTTGTTTGTTTCGGCTTCTACAGTCTGCTTATGGCTTATTTGTTTTTCAGCTTTTGTTTCATAAGCTCATTTTTTGTGCCTTGTTTTTATAAGCTTTTTTTAAGCCGAAAAGTTTCAAAAATGGCCACAAAATATGAGCTTATGAAACAAAAGCTGAAAACCAAATAAGCCATAAGCTCGCTATATAAGCTGAAACAAACAACCCCTTATAAAACTAAATATTAACCTTAACCATTGTTGTGTTTTATTAATGTTTTTTTTTTTGGTTTAATGTTTCAGGAGTTGAATTGAAACCAGGAAAACCTCATGTTCATCAGTATGATGATGCACTTGGAAGGCTTCGTGTTTCGCAGGTTTTTTTTTTTTTTTAAAATATTTTTTTATATGAATTTTTATGTTTTTGTTAAGTTGTGGCAAGTTTAAGTGGTAGTTTCTGTTGGGTGTTTGTTCTCTTTTTTTACGCGCTTATGAGGTTAAGAGGTGGTGATAGTTTTTAGGTCACGAGTTGGGGGTTTTTGAATTAGTTTAGTTTCAGGGGTTATGAGCTTATTGTATTTGAAAAAAGCTCATTAGCCCACTTTTTTCGCTTGTGGAGTTCATAAGCTTAAGTTATAAGCTCATGAGCTGAAAACTGCGAGCTTATGAGCTTTTTAGGTCACGAGTTGGGTTTTTTTGAATTAGTTCATTTTCAGGGCTTATGCGCTTATTTTATTTGAAAAAGCTCATTACCCAACTTTTTTAGCTTATGGAGTTGAGCTTATGACTTTAATAAGTTATAAGCTTAAGTTATGAGCTCATGAGCTGAAAACTGTGAGCTTATGAGTTTTTTTTAAACCAATTTATCACATAGATAAATAAGCTAAGCGAGAAACGCGTAGGGGTATTTTTCTGGCTTATAGCTTATTTGGTTTTGGGCGTATGTTTCATAAGCTTCTTTTCTGGCTTATTTAGAAACTTCTTGGCTTATGTAAGCTCGTTATGTCATAATAAACTTATATAAGCCGTAAAGTTTTTAAATAAGCCACAAAAAGTGAGCTTATGAAACGTAAGCTCAAAATCAAATAAGCTATAAGCCGGTTATATAAGCTTAACCAACTTCTGAATGAGTTAAGGTTTTATTGAGCTTGTTTGAGCCCAAGCTTATGAAAACAAGCTTGGAAGTGGACGTTTAGTTGCTTATACATGCTGAAGGGTGTGTTTGTATTAGTTTATCTAATGGGCGTGTGAGCTTACTGAAAAACTGATAAGCTTACTTTGGGTGTTTGTTCAAGCTTAAATGTGGCTTATGGAGCTTATTTGTTTTTTGGGTTATGTTTCATAAGCCCCAGTTTTCGGCTTATTTTGAGACTTGTGTAAGTTTATTATGATATAATAAACTTATATAAGCCCGTAATTCTCAAAAAATGCCAGAAAATTGAAGCTTATGAAGTTTAAGCCGATGTCAAATAAGCTCATAAGCCTACATATAATATAGATTATCATACTGAGGTCATAGCTTATATAAGTTCATAAGCTCAAGTAGAAAAACTTATATATTGGTATAAATGCTGAATTCTTAATTGCTGAATTTTGGTTCTGTTTATGCTGATATAGGCAACGCTAGGTACCATTAAGGCTAAAGGGAAGGCTATTGTTGTGGTTAATGTTGGTGATAAGAAGCCCATATTCTTATGCTCACTGCATCCAAGGAAAGCGGAGACTTGTTCGTTGAATGTCGAGTTTGAAGAGTATGAAGAAGTAACTTTTTCAGTGGAGGGACCACACAGTGTTCATCTTTCCGGTTTCTATTTTGGAGAAAAGCCAGATTCTGAATATGAAGACGATGAGTCGTATCCTATATTTAAAAATCTGTTTATTTAATTCTTTCTAACACTTGTTACCACGAGCAGCAATTACTCCGTTTATGTCCAAACTGTTTTTCTTTAACAAGATTTGTACAGTGATTCTGAGGATGGTAGCTATGATGCAGCAGAAATTGGCTCTGAAGATGATAGTGACTTTAGTCTTGTTGACGAGGATGACCTTTCTGATAGCGAAATGGATTTGCTCCCTTTACGTGTACCCAATAGCGGAGGTATATATTATGGAAAATTGCCAAAATAACCCTTTTTCATATTTATCGAGTATTAGCCCTGTTTTAGCTACACTACAGTGTTTAAGGTTTCATCTATATATGCATGTACTTAGTAGAATATGTTTTCTTTTAGTGAGAATCGAGGAGATTGTTGATGATGAGAAACCTGATGAGATCCCTCTTACTGAACAATCAAAGAAGAAGAAGGAACAAGGTTCTGATAATGATGACGGTTCACAAAAGCAAGCTGTTCTAAAGAGTTCTGATAGCGTTCCGGTATTGGAGAGTGAAGATGAAGACGGATTTCCCATATCTACAGCTGCTAATGAGAACGGTAAGAGGAAGAAAGAGGTGGATGTTTCTGACAAATCGGCAAAACGAAAGAAAAATGATTCTGTAACAACTGATGGTCCCTCAAGGTATGGTATAACCTGAACTGGTGTTATCAATTACGCATTCAAAATAAGTTATATGGCCAGTCGAGCCCTTTTGGCACCTTAGCTCTTTTTTTAATCCCTTTCACTCACCAAGATAAAAACATCTGATCAAACGATTCATAAGGAAATGAGCCGAGACTGCCTCTTTTTTCAGTAGTGACAGCGTGTTGATAATAAAAAATATGCTTTATCTTTTTGCTCTCTAATATGATTATGTTGCTCTTTGATTATCATTTAACAGCCCGCCTGCAAAGGTTGAAGAACCAACATCTGAAAAGAAAAGTAAGAAGAAGAAAAACAAGAAAGCTAAAGATGCAGCAGAAGGTGGCAACAATAACAACGATGTAGTTAAGAAAGAGCAAGCCAATCAGGAACAAACCCCTAACACGTAAGTATTCTTTTTATATATTTTGGTTTCTTAAACATAAGAAAGTACATAATTGAATATCGCTTGTTATCAATTTTAATTTATAATAATTTGTTGTTTAAATCAAAAGGGTGAGTGCAAAGAAGAACAAACAGCAGGAGAAAACATCTGGTGAAAAATCAAGTGAAGGGAAACCAGCTAAACCATCTCAAGTCAGAACTTTTCCTAATGGATTAGTGATCGAGGAACTTCAAATGGGTAAACCAAATGGAAAGCGTGCAGATAAAGGGAAGAAGGTGCGTATGGATAATATAATCTTGTTGCATTGTAAAAATGATCACTAGCCATAATACATAATTTACATGGGGCAATTTGAACGATACGGACTATTATATTGATTAAATCAGCTAAAAGGGTAACAAGTTTACATAGTAAAAACATGTCAAATTTGATATGTCGCCACTCCCGCCTCAAGTGCCCATCTTGACACCAGATATAGTTATTGACGAAAAGGGAACATCAACATAAGTGGATATCGCATATACTATACTGTAGTTATATAAGCTTTTTGAACTAACAAGGAAATGATTTATCTCTTATCAGATTAGTATGCGTTACATTGGCAAGCTGAAGAAGAATGGGAAAATCTTTGACTCAAACATTGGGAAGGCACCTTTCAAGTTTCGCCTAGGTACCCTTAATTTAAAGCTGGCATTATTTATTATCTCACACAAGTTTATGTATTGAACTAAGTATATGTATCTTTTCATTTTATCTAGGTGTCGGGCAAGTGATCGCAGGATGGGATGTTGGTGTTAAAGGTAGCCTTTCTGCTCATTACTCGTTTTTCTGATTATTTTCATGCTCCTATCGCTTTGCAGCTAATTATGTGTGAATTTTGTTTATTTTAGGCATGCTCCTATCGCTTTGCAGCTAATTATGTGTGAATTTTGTTTATTTTAGGCATGCGTGTGGGAGACAAACGAAGATTAACTATTCCTCCAGCTATGGGGTATTCTCTCATTCACTTATGATGTGTAAAGTAAAAAATTTAGATAAAAAAGAAAATATGTCAAATTAGCTCAAATTGATACCTTTAATGCATTAAATATATATTATTGGGAATAACATAAGTTGTATAATTTCATCTGCCACTCAAATTAGTATTGTCAAAATAAAAGGCTCGTCAAACTGTATTTTGGATCAACCTGAAATGTTTTAATATCCTGCTGAAACTGCCTAAATCCATTTTACCTGTTTTGACCATATCTAATGTTAGTCTCTAAAACTTGTTTGTGCTCTTGTGGATTCAGATATGGTGCTCGAGGTGCTGGTTCAGACATTCCCCCCAACGCATGGCTGGAGTTCGATGTTGAACTGGTAGATGTGAATTAATTGCATACATGAATCGCTGGATACGCAGGATGTCCTGTACTCCTGTTTCTGTTTACCGATGCGAATTTTGGAAGTGAAGTTTAAATATCTTTTGTGCAACATTTGACCCAGTATGTCTAGCATTAAAATGATATATGGTGTAATGCTTTTGGTTATGACTTTGAATGATATGACTTGAACAAATGCAATTATGCCTGGGAAATTTGTGAATTTATTAGCTGTTTCAAGATGCTGTCTAGCAATTTCACTTTGTTATATTGTGTCGATTTTCATTAGTTTCTGTTTTGTTAACTTGAACCATTCGTTTGTCGGACTGTTCCTGTCCTGTCAGGACTGGTCCTAGGTTTGGTTTGGCTTGGCTTTTGAATAAAGCTTTTCATGTCTTGTCGGAATGTAGTTGGTAGTAGATGTTTACGGACCCCTGAAAGACCTTGATAAAAAACAAGGATTCTCTACTTGGAGGCATCAGTTGCCTGTGGATTCTGAAGTGGATACACAAACTTTTACCACAGGATATTAGATAGACATGACACACGAAAATTTATGTGCCTTTGTTGACTTTACGAAAATTTATGTGCCTTTGTTAAGGATCAATGGCTTACCGAAAGTGGTGTTTGTTTTGCGTGTAATCTGAACACCAAACTGTCTGGTTATCAAATATAAATTGAAAGTTGCATTCAGTTACACATAGTAAATGGTGGTTGCCAACATACATTAAATTCACCATTAACTTATTGCTATATGTTGTTCAACATGAATCAATGAAAGGAAAATAACACCTATTTGATGAGCTAGAAGCTTCGTGCCTAACATTACCACTCTTTACAAGTCAAATTCATCAGGCAAATCTGATGTATATGCCCGAAATTCGTTTAGATTGTAGCAACCAAGTACAACTTTTCGGTGACATGTGTCGTACCACACTTATCCGTTAAAATATTTTGACATCTTGGACCAAATACTGGCGAAAACAATTTTCGCATCACAGAGTTTTGTTAATCTTCTGAGAGAATGCAAATACATTATACAAACATTTTCTTGGATGCTCCTTACTTTTTTAGTAGTAAAGGTGAGCATTTGGACCGTCGATCCGGACCAGACCGGAAAACCGAACTGGACCAAACATGTCCGGACCAGATCGGACAATTTTGATCTAGTCCTCGATCTGAAGTTTTGGACCAATTCGATCCTCGGTCCGATCGGTAAGGTCCGGTCCCATTCGGTCTTACCAGAAACCCGTCTATTATGTCTAATAGGACCGGATCAGACCGAACACAACACAAAACCGGAATGATCCAGACCGGACTATTTCGGTCCTCGGTCCGGTCCGATTAAAAGAGAAATACATTTCAATAAAGACACCTTATTACTTTTAAGACATTTTAATTTGGAACCAACAATCACAATCTAAAGAATCAACTTGTACATGTTGTGACTTAACTGAAATTGAATGTTGCTCTTCTAACATTTTGACTAAACTGGCCATGCATTTACATAACATGACATAAATCCTTCAAAAAGTGACCATTTAACCTCTTTATATAGTGGTGTAAACCCTAAGCCAATTCATCTAGCAAACATCTTCCAAACTAGAAATGAGGTTTCTTCTATACACTCTCACCCTTTTAACCTACACACTGACGCTTCTCGTCATCATTGTTCCCTCTCATCATCTCTCGCAACTACAATTAGAAGTCATGAACGACATTGGTGATCACTCTACGTTGATTATAACGTCCATCTTGATCGTTCCCTTGGCAACTCTTTGCATGCTAATATGCACCAAGAAGGATAGTATGAAGGATGACTCGTGATAAGTAGTCTATATATGGCTCGAGTACTCAACTCATGTTTGTGGCGTTAAATCCAAAAGTTAGGTTCGAGACTCCCTGTTGGCAAATTTATAGATTTCTTTCATTGTATTTCTAGTTATAATTAGTTTGAGATTGTTTTACTACTTATAGAACTTGTGTACGTACGAGGTACAAACAAATAGTAAACCAGTAATAATATTTTAAGTTTTGAAGTCGAATATTGTGACAATTATGGTTTTGTAACATTTAAGTTTTTTTATAAAACTACATACGTTGTTCAGTATGATTTTTATAAAATTCTTGTTGCACGAAAGTTTTAAATTTATATATGTTTATCACAGAGTTTTTACATATGTTGTTCACTATGGTTTAATATCGATTAACATAATTATTGAGGGTGTGTTTAGTTTGCATCAAATTGGCATTAGTTTAGTGTAATGTGTAAACATATGTTGACTTGAGCAAGGATTTGGTTTTATTTGCGAATGAGACACATGGAGTAGCCCAGATATCAAGTTTTGATTCCACATTAATATACCAAACACCATTTTTCATTCCAATACTGATTCCCTCATTCTCATTTCTTCATACCAAACGCACCCGAATAAAAGTATCTGAAAATAATTATTTTTACTTGTCTTTATAAACGGTTTAAAAACCTAGCAACTTAATACATCAAATGGGATTAAAACATCAATTGTTTCTTTCACAAACACAGACTAGTAAGGCTTATGGAAGAACTCAGTTTTCTTTTGAATGTGAGAAAATATTGCCCGTCATGATATCAACTTGAAAAGATCTCACTCCCACGATAAAAAAAAAACATAATAAATCGTGAACTCAAACACGTTCAAATTACAAAAATAAAAAAGATACTAAAACAAAATGCCATTCATATAACATTTCAGGAAACTAAAATCCACACAGTACGAATCAATTTAACATCAATTCATCAATTAAACATCCCAATTCCTATCCTCTCATATCATACATCTCCAATTTTTTCAATGGTCACCTCCAATGAATGTAAGCCGATTCTTAACAGCTAGCCAAAAACTCATAAACAACGCCCAACTTTATCTCCTAAGGATTCCCTAAGTAAGACGACCTCGAAGTCAGTGACAAACGACTTGATACACGCAGAGTTTGATCAGTAAGAAACACCGAACTTAGGTCCTGACCCATTATTTGCTGTGTGGTTTGTGAGTGTAAAGCTCGTCTTTGGTCCATCGCCATATACTCTTTCGGGTGTTTCTTTAAAGATAGGCATAGCAGCAATAATAGGTGGGGAGGTAGCGGATACTGATCCGGGTTCAAATCTTGATTTCTTTTGTGTCTGTTGCTCCTGTTGACTAGGAACAAAACTTCCGAGTATGACCTAAGAAGCACATTGGTCAAACATGAAAATCATTACTGGTAACTAAAAGACTGGAATAATGAAATTTCTTTTGGAAAATATTGATAAAGTTTACAAGTACTATCACGAAATATGAAAGTTGGTATTGTGTTTGCATCAAAATCCCACGCCTTCATTGAATTTTGATCATAAGTTGGACTCGTGAAAGTCAAAATGTAGCTTGTCAAGCGAAAATCTTTCCCGTTTCTACTAAAACTCTAAAAGTTCAGCTTTTTTTATTTAGGGTCATAGATGACATGTTTTCTCACCGACAGCTAAGCCTTTTTTCTTTTGCATAACCAATCAGTGTCAAAATCGTTGTAGTCTTATTACGAACCATACTTGTTACAAATTTAGTGAAAAAAATTGGAAGCGATTTTAACCTAATCACATTACAAATAAAGAGTCGATTTACGTTATGCTTTACCTAAAACGGGGCAAATCATAAATTTTAGCAAACATGGGAACAAGCTCTTAAGCCGCTTTATATGAGAACATCAATTACGATTTGTAATAGTACATTAACTGCCATCATATTTAACGAATTTTAAAACAAATTTACATAAAGCATTTACGAGTCAAACCTGACACGAAGAGTTTTAAGTACTGCTAAAAATGACCTGTTTAAGTCCAAACCCACTACAAGGCATTTTGCCACCTTTATTAAAAATGTCAAATGTCTAACCTGAACAGAACTGGCAGCTAACAACATTCCAGCAAGTCCTCCACCCATAACACGTCCATCAGGGCCAGCCAAAGATACAGTCATCCCACCTGACATACCTTTAGGTCCACCATTCTCATTCAACGTGAATGATCCAGATAAAGAAAGAATGTCAAACCGACCCTGCAACACTCTCAAACTCAACAACAACATCTCAATAAATACTGACCATGCTTTGACCATCGAGATCAAGCATGGTTATAAAGAACATCACATCACTTTTGTGAGAGGGAGACGCAAAAAAACAGTTGGGAGAAAAGGTTTGTACCTCATATGTTAAAGTACCTCCAGAAGAGTTGAGTTGACGAAGTGTTACATTTGAAATTGAACCGTTTGCAGCAAGAACACATATAGATTTTTGCCCTCGTTGACCAAACGACATGATCTTCATATTAACATCCTAAAACATAATATATATGTAAGTAAAAATTATAATAGAATTATCACTTTCTTGATTAGTTATTACAAAACCTTCTAGACCTAACAAAATACTGTCCATTTATAACATCGAAGATACGTAAATTATAGTGATGATTCCAATCAATGACATGAAAACCGCCAACCATTCAATTTTTCAATGTATAATACTGAGTCAAATATACCTATTCGTAAATGATTATCATTACTAGCTAGATTCTAATGATCAAGGTCAAACAGTTCCGTAAAATAATGTGGGTTTGTCAAATGCGGATCTTAATTGCAGATAGATTAGGAAAAATGTAGGTGTAAATATACCTCTCCGCATTTAACTGTAAGCACATGCGGCGTAAAATTGGCGCCAAATAGGTATCCTGCTCGATCAACTGCAGCATCTAGATCACAAAACAATAAAGAAGAAAGTCAAATTCAAGGAAAAGAAGAAAGAAAAAAATAAGTAGTTCAGATCAAAAATCAAATTTTAAACTAAATATCAGTTTCCAGTCATGTAACAAGGAAGATCTCAATTCTGAAACTTATTCACTCAATATAATACCAAACAAGACCACTATCACAAGTTTCAATTCATTTCTGTTAAAAAGTACAAGACCTCACAGTCACAGCATATAAACCATAATGCGAGTTTTCAATTCTCCAATATGCATATCAAACGACAATATATAACATGTTTTTCAAGTTCCCTTAACAAAATAATACCGTAAATTTTACTAGAAGGCTCAAAAGCCTTTGCATCAGTAATCACGCGTTTGCATCGCTCATGTTACCTACTTCAAACTTCTTAGAATCTAAACTGTATTATAACCTTTAGAATTCTCTCCATAATTTCTGGTAATTGCGAAAATGGTTAATTTATGGTAATTGCCAAAGCAGCGACTTACTTCTTCAACAACGGTGCAAAAATCAGTCTTTCTCAGGAAATTTATATCCAAAGAACACTTCAATCTCTTAAAGTTTGCATCTTTCTTTCATATTTACAAGAATGTTTCATTTATTTGCAATGACCCAACTGAATGAGTAGCTATAAATAGTAAACGATTTGACTTGAAAAAATCAATCATAACCCAATGATTGTTAGCATAAGCATGACACGATGGTGATGCGTGACCGACTGTTATCCATATGTGTGCGCGTGTGTGTAAATCTAAAGTAGACTCCCACCATAAAGGGACCCGGTCTAACATAAGCATAAAACACAAAATCCAGCAAACACCGAAAGATCTAGTCTTTATCCAACATAAGCATAAAACACAAAATCTTGTATCATATCATAATCTATATATACAGCAAGGTATTACATCTATCATCAACAGCAACGCAATATACTTTCATTTTACAGCGACAACAATAAGAACCAGCAGCGGACCCTCAAGTAAAAATTACGATGTCCGTTGCAGTAAAACTTGAAAAAATGGTTACGCAGAAATTTGGGACAAAGTGCATTTTAGATAAACCGGAACTTTTGACCCAATCTTAGCCTAACGCATATAACACAAAATACATTCCTATAAACCGTAAAACAGTAAAAACCCAATTTAACAACCTGGTGTGCTAAACTCCAGCTTCTGCTTCTTAACCGAACTTTTTAACTTCCCTGAACCCTCCTTCCACCCCTTATAACCTCCCGATATCGGTATCGAAGCCGATATCGGCATAGGCGACAACGTCGCCTTTTCCAGATCACTTTTCCTAGGTCTCCCCCTCTTTTTCTTAAACCCTGGTGGCGGCGCCGTTGATACGCCGGAATATCCCTCGCCACCACTTCCCACCGCCGTTGTCACCGCCGTCGTCACCTCCACTGGCACCACCGCCGGCGCCACCACTGGCGCCGCCGGAGCATGTACGTACACCGTGCCAAATTCATCACTTTTAATATTTTCTTTAAGTTCCATTTTTTTCACTAAATAATTATATAAAATAATAAATTTTAACAAAAAAAAATATGAAAAAAACAGTAATTTGATGAAAAAAATAACAGAAAATTAAAATAAAATCAATTAATTTTTTTGTAAATTTTATAAAAATTAAAGTGATTTTAAGAGTGTAATCTAAAATTTATAAAATTAATTTAGAAAATAAAATTTGTTAGAAATTTTGAAAGAAATGAAATTAGGGTTTGAAAGGAAAAGAAAGAAAGTGAAGAAAATATAGAAATATAAATAAAAAATAAAAAGATTTTTTTAATATAATAATTAATGTTAAAAAATTAAAAAAATGAAAGTATTAATTTTGGTTAAGAAAATGGTTTGAAATCCGTCTTGGAAAATTAATAAATGTAATATTAAATATAATTAAAGGGGTTGTATTTAAGTAATATTAAATGTTGAATAAATATTATTAAATGGAAAAGAATTTTATTTAAAAATAAGAGAAAATTGTTATTTGTTGTTTAAAATAAAAAATATATAAAGTTAAGATTCTGACAATGGATTTATTTTTGACTTTTTCTACTACCTTTGACTACTTCACATCTTGTTGACCATAAAGCTAAATTATTTTTTAACTTTAATTATTTTTTAAAACTTATTTGTGTACAATTAAATTATTTTGTACATCTTTAATTAAAATGAGATAAAATGATGTAGTACCAAACCATACTAAAAAAAACCATCTGATAGTTGAAATTATAAAAAGATTATAAAGGATATCAATAGAACAAGCATACACGAATTCGTAACATAACCACGATTACCGCTTTCTGGCATAGCGGCAGTATGACTAAGTGGTTTTGTTTTTTAGTCGTGTGGCCGGGACTAAGTATTGTGATACTGTATTTTGCCTTTCAAAAGGACTGCAACTTTGATCACGGCGTAAACAAACTAGAAGATAAGAACTTCAAACACTACGCAGAACTATAACCTTAACGCGCAGAAATGATAACACAACGCAGAACTATAACCTAAATGCAGAAGATAAAACTTCAGCTAGAAGATAAGAACTTCAAACACTACGCAGAACTATAACCTTAACGCGCAGAAATGATATGATACTGGTTGTTGCCTTTCAAAAGGACTGCAACTTTGACCTCAGCGTAAACAAACTAAAAGATAAGAACTTCACTACGCAGAACTATAAGTCTATAACCTTAACGCGCAGAAATGATATGCATGATACTGTTTGTTGCCTTTCAAAAGGACTGCAACTTTGACCTCACCGTAAACAAACTACATAAGAACTTCACTACACAGAACTATAAGTCTATAACCTTAACGCGCAGAAATGATATGCATGATACTGATGGTCTTTCGACTGTCATATACTGCATATCAAGTTTCGATGCAGAAGAGACGATCACAGGCACACAGATCAAAGCAGAGAATAAAATGCAAATTATAAAAGTAAACTGCATAAAGGATATCCATGATTTTGATGGTCACTCAACCTGATATATCACCTTAACGCGCAGAAATGACATGCATGATACTGATGGCCTTTCGACTGTCATATACTCCGTATGAAGTTTCAATGCAGAAAAGAAGATCACAGGCACACAGGTCAAACCTGATATATCACCTTAATACGGTGCTATAACCTTAACGCGCAGAAATGATATGCATTATACTGATGGCATTGCGACTGTCATATACTCCGTATCAAGTTTCAATGCAGAAAAGACGATCACAGGCACACAGGTCAAAGCTGAGAACAATACACAAATAATAACAGTAAACTGCATAAAGGATATGCATGAATCATGATACTGAGACTGTCATATACTCCGTATGAAGTTTCAATGCAGAAAAGAAGATCAACGGCACACAGGTCAAAGCAGAGAACAAAACGCAAATTATAACAGTAAACTGCATAAAGGATATGCATGATTTTGATGGTCATTCAACCTGATATATCAAGTTTCGGTACAGAAAGACAACCACAATCAAGCAACTAAACAAACAATTTAACTAGGAATTCATATTAAGAGTAAACGTGAAGCTAACATGCTCACTTGAGAAGATTACAATCTTGCCAGCCAATTGCAATTGACCTTTAAAACATAGATATAAAGTCAAACATCAAAGTCCACTCTTATTAAGATCATGTCACATAAAAGGTCAAACTTCAGTCAAAGTCTTCATTCTAGGTAGCACAAAACCTGCTCTTCTTTCTTCAAAAGAATACTCGATAACCTCTTCAGGCACCATCTCTTTAATTGCAGGTGTCATCGCTGTTTGCATTGGTGCAGAAGGTGTGTATGGTGTGGAGGGCATCACTGTTGGAATAATGTGTTTTTGAGGAGTTTGGTTTTCAACCTCTGATGCAAATATTGTTGTAGGTTTAGAAGGAGTTGTAAATGTTGTTGTGGTGTTTTGAATGATGGTCTTTTGTAACATGTCGTATTTTTTGTCGACTTCTGTCACGTTTTTGGTCTTTTGTGGCTCTTTTGCAGCAATTGGAGAGAACGGTTTACGGAATGTTGGCTCTAATTCATTGTGAGATTGTTTCTTGTTGGTACCAGGAACACCCGCTAGATCCAAACCTCTCCTCCCTAATATCATTATCATCGAAACAGTGAGCAAGTTTACAAAAGTCATAAAGTTATCCAAAGCTTACAGTTTTGAGAACTTATTCACAACGCTAGTGACAGTAAAGATTAAACCAATTTGGACAGTAAAATTACAAATGAAACATTCATCTGAAATAGCCATTCCATGTATGTGTAGGTTATTAAAAATAGCCTTTGTTACGTTTTATCTTAACAAAGGGCAAAATATTCAAAAACATAGCTTAAAAGGAACGATTTAAACAATTACCCATCCTTCCCATTCACCTCTATGTCACAAATGGTTTTTGGAATAATTCTAAAAAAGTTAAAGATCAAATGAATCTGAAGCTACAAGAATTTACCTGTAGACATAGCGCCAAATCCGTCATCCTTGTTATTCAACTGACGATCAATCTTTTTGGCAGTACGGGTATTCGGAGTAGCAGCTCTAGTGGAATGAAAATCTGGTTTAGGAGTTGCATGGGCTGCTGCACCACCCAATGATAGTCTTCTGTTGCTTGTTGGACCCGCACCACCCATTGACAATCTACCCCCCTTTTTAGCACTTTTCATTGGGCTCGGTTTAGAACCAAAAAGAGCTTCTTGTTCAGCTATCAACTGCCCCTGTAATTTCTTTTGGTCCTGATATATACAAAAAAAATATATCCATCTTAAATCACACATTATGCTCCTTAGAAAGAAACCAAGTAACGCAATTATGAACTATCAGCATCATACCCTTTGTCTTTTTCGTTCTTCCTCTTTTTCTTGCCTTAATATTTTATAATCCTCGAGCATCGAAAGAAGCCTAACCTGAAGAGGAGAAAATGATACTATTAGACATACTAATTATAGTTCTTGTAATAATATAATACAATACGCATCAAGTAAATCTCAACTCAACCCACAGGACTCTGACCTGTTACCCAACCTGCCCATTTTGCCACATGTATAAAAACCAATGTAAATCAGCTAGAAACAAATTTATACCCCGTCATACGTAAATTCAACGCCTCTTTCGTTCTCCCATGCTACTGTTTTCATTGCTAAAGCCTCCACCATGCCTGTTTCAATATGATGCATCAGAATCAAAGTAAACATTACAACACTTGTAAGTAGTAACTATACGGCTTTATGAATGTGTATAACCAATCGACGCAATCTGCTAACCATTATTGGTCAAGGGTAAAAATGGAATTTACCTGGAAGTTTATTAACCAATGCACGGGCTTTCTCAGCACGCTTTAACGTAAGATGAGCACCTCTTCCAGCATTATATCGGTTATCATCCTACACAAATAAGGTTGATTTGTTAACAAGGTAAAGTGACTATTTTTTTCGTATAGATCAGGTTGACCCTTCTTTTATAAGCTAGTTTGTTTGCCTCCTATACTGAAAAGTAAAGAAAGTAGACCAACCCGATTATACTCCTCTAGCCAACATTCCTCGTCACAAGCTCCAATCCACTTCTCCACCCTTTCAAGTATTTCTTTCCGACTGAAAGCTTCCTCTTTGACTTTCCCAATTAGTATTTCAATTTGTTCAAGCACACTACCAGCATCAACTGCTCCTGTATTTAGATATACAAAACATAATTAAGAGATTCAATAGCTATTATAAATTTAGATATACAAAACAGTCAATATATGAAACTTTCAGTGGCATCAAAAAACACCTATTATAATTTTTTTATCACATATACATAAAATTTACCAGATTCAATAGCTTCTAGAGCTATTTCCAGTGAAGTATCAGATTCCGGAAGCAAATGTGTCTTCCTGCAAATATCTTCTAGTTCTAATCTTTTCTTGAAGACGAGTTCCTTCATTTTGCTTGACTTCAAGCTTTCAAGTCTAGACACCTCTTGTTCAACCTTTAGATTTAGATGTAACATAAAGTTAGACTATTTACAGCTTTAAGATTATAAAAATCTAAACGACAAAATAAACTCACATAATTGATGAAATCAGCAGAAAGCAGGTTCGGCTCGGTTATCTCTTCTTCAGAAGCAGCTATGTTACATGTCACACTTTGAAACATTTGTTGTTCTTCAACTGGAGTATCCATTAAATTCCAAAGCTCTATCAGAGATGTTGCAAGATCTTGAATCTATAACATAGTTTCATGATTAAAAAAAGTCAGAATCTGAATTAGATTTTTTTTTAAATATGATTCTTGTAACAAATAATAACTCCACGCCGCTACTTACTCTCTGCATTCTTTGAATCTTAACTTCTCGTAGTCTTTGTATTTCGGTTGCAAGCCTTGAAATTGTATCGTTACTTATACTCTTTATTTCTTCCTCTGATAAACTAGGATGAACTTCGTGTATTGTTTCCTTAAAATCCTTCCCTAATACCAGACAGAGTGAATTCAAGGAGCTTAAGTGGTCTAGAACTTGCTTCACACGTTCACTCTGAAGATTATAAAGCATTAAGAACATAATTAGCATCAAGTGTACACGTTAGACATTCAATGCATGTTATGAGTTATGGTTAAAATAAGAGGAGATTTACTTTTTCCTTCTGAAGCGTTTGCAATTTTGAATGAAGTTCATCTAGCTTTCTAACAGAAAGGTCGGTTTCATCCAGGACTGTGTTTAAAGAAGAATTTGCATAAATCTCCTTTTGTATTTTTTGAATTTGTTCCAAAACATCCACGAATTGTTTTCGTCTGTCTGATTTTCTCTTCTTCATTTCTTCGAGTTCTGGTAGAATGGCTCTAAGTTCCGCCTTTAGGCTTCTGGAACTCTCATCAGACTGAAACAACAACACAATCTCTTAAATACAATAACAAAAAGACATCATACTTCCTAAAATCCACGAGAACAGCAACTGTTTGTCTTTTTATCTTGACAGAAACTGTAAAATTCGTTTTCTTTGAAATCTTTTATATATGTACTTTTTTGGTTATTATAAAACGAGTTGTTTTCTTTCAGTTTTGACTATACTCAAAAACAATTCCCTCCAAGTACATTAACCTTATCTGATAAAACCATTCCAAACTAGTTTTTTTGCAGATTATTATCGTCAAAAGAAAGTTTAATCAAGGAGTGTTTGTTCGAGTAAACTTAGTGAGTCTTAGAGATATAACTACCTGTCGAATATGGACCGGACGCTCGCCCATAGCAGAACATATGGCAGCTAGCTCAGCTTCAGAATCAGCAATAGCTTGCCTTAATTGAGCTCTACTCTTATTAGCCAAATCCACTTTTCTCCTATACACTTCTAAACATTCACGTTCAAGCTCCAGCAACATTCTGTCTCTTTCAACATCATTCTCGCCAACTTCATCCCATATAATCTATTTTCCCCCAACACACAAATAAACACAATTATTTAGTTAGCAAGGAACTTGAGAAATAACATCTAATTTCAAATATTTAAGTAAAAAGGTAGCGTTTTTACTTGGAGTTCGTATAGAAGTGAGCCGCAAGTTGTTTCCACTTGCATAAGTGGATCTTTTGTAGGAGTAGACATTTTTTAACAGCTATACCTGGAAAACTAAACAGTTAGATGCAATTGGATAATGCAATCAGCAACTATTATTTGCGAAAATATTCACCACAAAAATCAACCATGAGCAGCACATTAAGGGGATGTTTGGATGTGAGTTTTCACTGCTATTACTAGTTATTCCAACTTATAATTCAGATACATCTAGCACTTAAACTTGCGTAATTTACATTTATCTCCATAATCATAACATTATTTTTCTAAGCTATTTCATGTAAATTACTACTAAACACTCAAAACCGATTTTCTGCCTCCAATCACAACAATTAAACTCATATCCAAACATCCCTGCCATATGTTTTCATCAAACTTATGTACAAGTAGGCATGAAAAATATACGGCTTATGGCTTATAGGTTTAGGATTCATAAGCTCACCTTTTGTGGCTTATTGTGAAACGTTTCGGCTTATATAAGTTCATTATGCCATAATAAACTTATATTAAGCCGAAAAGTTTCAAAATAAGCCACAAAAGGTGAGCTTATGATACATAAGCCCGAAACCAAATAAGCCATAAGCCGGTTATATAAAACATCCCGTAAAAACACAAAATACACAGACTGACGAGGTCAATCTAATGATTGATCAGAAAAAACAAATAATTCATATAGCATGATTTGACAACGAAATCATACTAATAAGTTATTTCCAAACACTTTACTAGTTATTCCAACTTACAATTCAGAAACATCTAGCACTTAAACTGGCGTAATTTACATTTATCTCCATAATAACATTAATTTTCTATTCTATTTCATATAAATTACTACTAAACACTTAGAACCAATTATTCTGCCTCCAATCACAACAATTAAACTCATATCCAAACATCCCTGCCATGTGTTTACAACAAACTTATGTATAAATATTAAATAGGCAAGTAAAACAAAACACGTGTGTGCGCACACAGGCACACGATTAATCTGACAAAAACCAAGATTCTTTGTTTCGGCTTATGGCCTATTTGGTTTTCAGCTTATGCTTCATAAGCCCCAATTTTCCGGCTTATTTTGAGATTTGTGGGCTTATATGAGTTTATGACGATATGATCAACTTTATAAACCCATAACTGCCAAAATAAGCTTATGAAACATAAGCCGAAATCAAATAAGCTAATAAGCCCACATATATTAGCTTAAACAAACACCTGAGATGCCAGTTAACAAAATCATACTACTAATAAACCACTTGCAAACACTTTACAACTAATTATTACAACTCCATGGCAATAATACAACATCAAAACTAATCATTTCACATAAAATCAGTTGACGCCGAAATCGAGTTAACATATATACCGTAACTATTTAGGTACTATAACAAGCTCACACTTAACATAATCACAAAACCTAAATCGAATTAATCGAAACCGAAACCCTAATTAAACCACTGATCTAATCGAAAACCAAAACATCTGAAGCGAGCACGTAGCATCAACATACGATTGAATCAATTAATAAGAAATGAAACTACATAGAATAATATCGAATCAGCAGATCTAATGAAACAGATTTAATTTAAACCTGAATAAGTGTAGGTTTTTGGAAAGGATATCGAGATTCGAGATCTAAGAAACGGAGCGAATCGAAGCGGGTGATGATTTGATCTGATTGTTTGTTTGTTGGTAGAGAAGGAAGTACAGTAAATAAGAAAAATTTGAATTGTGTGAGAGAGATGAGGAGGAATAGCCGTTTTCTTTTTTTTATTTAAGGATTCGACCGTTACTCGGGTTATTATAGCAAGGGATTGGGATTTTGGGATCCTATGCGTTTGTTTTTGAATTTTTGAATTGTGGGTTTGGGCTTTTGGGCTTTGGATTTAGGATCCTAACAACTAAGGGTGCGTTTGTTATGCAGTAGATAACTTTAACTTTAGGTCTTAAAGTGAAATAATACGTTTGGTAAAATTTAGTGTCATGAAAATTTGGGTTGATGTCTAATTTTTTAAGCTATGTGAATTCCTATGTAACACATGGGTGTAGAGCATTCATCCTTCATTTGTGGGCCCATCTGCATCTATAGCCACAACTTTTATCTATTTTATTTTTTATTATTAGTTTTTAATATATAAACATAGTTTATAATTTTTATATTAATTTTTAAAATCAGTATTAATATAACATATTATTTTATTCTCTCTCCATCTTTTCCTTCAACCCAAATATTTTCTTCTAACCTTACATTAAATCCTAAACCCATCTATAAACCAAATAGACCCTAATAATTTTTTTACATTTTTGATCTGTGTAGCTGACCTCGAAAGATTTCAGTCATCCGACATAATATGTTTATTCTCGGCAATGATTACATTCTCTTTTCCAGGGTTAGACTACTCCATAAAATCAACAGTCTAGCCTAGTTGTTACCCTGAGCGGCCAAAGTTAACATATATTCTTTCCACTTAAAGAAAGTGTCCTCAATTTTATTTTAAGTCGTCTCAAGATTTCAACTGATCAAATATTTTATTGGTTATAATTGATACATTGTTGGTGGAAAAATAGATATTGTTATCTTTGTGTATTTCTAAAGTGAACAATTCTTATAAAATAAAATAAAATTCTCATTTAAACATAAACATATTGCCTTAAATATACACATGTAACTTTTCATTTTTCAATTAATGGTATCAAATTCTTTTTTTATGTGTGAGTATGTTCATCAGTGTTGTAAAAATCATTAAAGGCTAGTCGGGTAGTTGCTCACCATCAAGACGACGAATTTAGTATATATAGATATTTTAATTAATATCAACATAACAAAATACTTCCAATTGCAAATAATTTAAAGTTCAAATACTTTAAAGTCTCAAAATACACAAATAAACGTATCAATATAAGTACTTGAATCTTAAAAGATTAAAATATTACATCAAATACTTCGTATAAACGGGTTTTCCTAAACAATGCTCATTGAACATTGATGAAGTAATACAAAGTACTACATCTAGATATATATTGGCAGGTTACCCACGCGATGCGGCGTACGGGTACCCTCTCATAAATCAAAGTAAAACAAAAAGTAAATGATCCTGAGCAGGCCTGGTTCGTTCATTTTTGTAGGTTTCAAGGGGATATCTTTGATTCGTTTTCGAATGTCTTTTATTTGCTAGCTGAACTGGCGGCATCAGTCACTCATGTTCTCTCGTTGAACCCATTGCAATCTCGTTTATTTTTTAAAATTATATCTATTAGCATACAAATTGTATAAAGTTTTATGTGTTTTATTTGGTTGTACAATGTGTATAATAACATGTACTTTTCTTTTTATTAGTGTTTTAAAATTTTACTCCATATTAATTAGTGTGTTTAATAGACTGAATGATGTTCTTAAAATAATATTAAATGTATTGATCATTTAATAGATGTGTGTTTGTGCATTATTTAATTGTGCCTATTGCATGAATATTTGTATTTTTAAGTAATTGGTTATTTTATAATATGTTTCTTTATTTTCAAGTGTGTATTGTGTTCATGTATTAAAAAATGTACATTGTGTATAAATGTTTATAATTTGAAAAATAAGTTTAAAATTTTAATGCTTAAAAGTGTATTTATGTTTTTTTATGGTTGTAAATTGTGTATATATAATTGTATATTTATGTAATGGGGTGTTTTAATTGATAGTATTAATTATGTTCGTATGATTTAATTGAAGTTTTAATTATGTGTGTAAGTATTGCTATTTTAATTTTCAAGTTTTAATTATGTTTATATGGGTTGTATATTATGCATTAAAATTTGTAAGTTGAATTTTCAACTTTTTCTTTTTAAAAGGCCAATATGCTTTATAAGGGAGTATAATAAAACTTTTGTATGTGTATTAATTATTAAATACATAATTTAAACTCAATTAGGGAAAACGAGACATTGATTAAGCAACAATTTAGATAATTAAGATGCTATTTGGTTCAAAATTTTGTAGCTTTAGAATTTTTAATTCTAGTAAATTAAAATTCTTGAGAATTAGAAATTCCGAAATTTGAAATGCCTACGCATATTTGGTTGATAAAATTTTATAATATTTTGAAATTGTGGTTTTAAGTCGACTCGATTAACACGAATAAATATTATATAAATTTTACATTTACGAGTAAAAATCGAATTTTCACTTTTGATATAAATTTTATAAAAAATTATAAATTTCTACATAAGTTTAACTTTTCTTGTTTAAAAGAGTAAAAACCGAATAAAATTTTTAAATTTTTTTTTCTCATACATTTTTTAAATTTCTATTTAAATGAGTAAAAATTGAATTTTTTATTTTTATAAAAAATTAATAAATGTTTATACGAAATGTATATAATATTTATAGAATTTTATTTATATAAATTTTATTTTTCTATTTAAACGAGTAAAACGTGATAACCATTTTTCTATAAACCTTTTTGAAATTTACAAAGTTTCTATTAAGCGATTAAAAATCAAAATTTTCACCTTTTATATAAATTTCATAAAAATTATATAAATTTTATGCATGTTTTATAGAAATTTTATTTTTGCTATTTAAAAGAATAAAAATAAAAAAATATTTTTGATATAAATTTTTAAAATTTTATAGTTTGTTATAAAAACGTAAAACATCGATAAAAACGACTAGAATAAGTTTATAAAAAAATAATTTTCAAGTAAATTAAAATTCTTCACCTTTTGGATTAATTGTAATATCCTTCATTTTGATAATTCGAGGGATTTTAAATTCATTCATTGATCATACCAAACCCAATATTTAAAGGAAATCAAAATGTAAATTCCCTGAATATCATCTAATATCGCCCAACAAACAACATAGTAATAATTTAAATGAATATAAAATTTTGTTAATGATTTTACGAACGGGTATCCTTTGATTCCCTTTACAGTGGAAAACGAAGAAGCGTAGCGGGACGGGATGAGTGAATACCCGGTTAGCCCCTCGCTTTATGGCTTAGAAGAGTAGCTGGCATTGGCTCTTTGCTTTAGGGACAGTCGATCAAAGGGATGACGGAAGATGGCATCAAATCCACGGCGTAAAGGCTTAGATGACTTTATTTAGGCTATGGCACTCTTTTCAATGGGAAGGACAACTTTTGTCGTTTTTTGACTAAAGACATTCAATTTTGATCATTACTCCAGTTCCGTAATCCGATAACAATGTCCAATGGGCAATTGATTAAATAATAATTTAGATAATAATTAAATTTAATTTGCATATATATTAATTATTATGCATAAATACATATAAAAGTTAATTATTTTTATAAATACACTAGCATAGTACCCGCGTAACGCGACGGTGGGTACCCAATGACGATTTATGAGGCGAACATATGTTACACTTTTTACCCATCAATATCAATTTTGTATTCAAATTAAGTTCGAAGTTGTAAAATTTGAGTCGAAACAAAATAAATCAACTAAAAAAACTAAAAGTAATCAGATATGTAAAGAATCAACTAAAAACTAAAAGTAATCAAATAAATCAAATATTTTCGAAGCCTCTCAATTGAACCTAGTGTGGCCCTCTTTCTTCTTTACTATAGGCTCAGTAGGCAAGGTCATTGGTTTTTGTTTGAGAAACGATCCAAAAAAACCGCTCGTAAACAAATATTTCCTGATGTGCTCACTTGTTTGAAAAAATGGAAGTGGGAGTTTTTCTTGATAGACAGTAGGGCCATACCGGATTATATGCCGTGGAGGCATATTGACTCTAAGATATATGATATTATTCCGCAAGATGGGTTTAGGGAAGAAGATGCTCTTTCTTTAGAAAAAGGGGTTGTGGATTTGACAAATATCCCGGTTGGCATTCTTTTCATGGTTGGGCTATCTCGAACTTGGGAATGTTCGACACATCTGCCTCGTTTCATGGATCCGAAAGGGAATGGTACTAACCCCTCTTATTGTATTTATTTCGTCCGAACATTATTTCTACATGCATCTCTCTTATTTTTTTGTTATCATAAAACTGTTTCTCTCTTCTTTTTTGTTTACAGTTATCACCATGTCCGAATACCTGCGTTTTTCGGTTACTACTCCGACAAAGATTGTAAAGGCGATAAGCTTACTAGTGCCAACCAAATCAACCCTCGTATTATGAATTCTCTCAAGGCCGGTGAACAACTAGGTGACCCTACTTCGAAACACATAGCTGCCGAAAAGGAAAGTGCTGTTGTTAAAGCGACTTGTGAGAAGAAGAGACTAGCAGCCCTTCGTGTCGCCGAGGAGAATCAAAAAAAGAAAGAGTCTGGGGAAGTGTCCGAGAGGCGTAAGAACAAGAGAAATCCAAAGAGATGGATGGCTCTTCTGACCAACCGAAGGAGAAAAAGAAGAAATGGGAAAAATCAACTAGTAATCCACTCCGAAACTTGAAGAAAATGATAGTTGATGGGCCAGATACTTCTTCCGGAACTCAGTCTAAAAGAGTCCGCATTGAAACAACGCATGAAACTGTCGAGGAGTCCGAATCATCTGATGAGGTATTGAGTCCGAAACCTATCAGGTCCCTTGGTCCGGATGTTGTCTCTATTGTGCTAGGTGATGATTTGTCTGCTCCTTCCGGAGGTGATGTGTCAAAGACAAATCCGGAGGATGTTGATAAGATCGTTCAGCTTTCTTCTGATTCTAAGAAGACCGAGGAAGTTTCCAATAAATACCTGAACAAGACGAAGGAGATGAGCCCCTCGCCCAAGGTCTCTCCCTTCCTTATAATGAGGGCGGAAGCTCCAAAGGTGCATTCTCTCTAGATGACGAGGGGACCCTAAAACACAAGGAAGGAAAAGGTGTCGCTGATCCGAATCACTTTACTTCCAATAGTAAGTTTTTTTTCATTGCTCCTTCTTTCCTCTTATGTGTATTATTTTGGCTACTTTCCTTATCTTGTGGATACCTTGCAGATGTCTTTGCTGCTGACGAAGGTGCTCCTGGTCCGGGAGGGGTCTATGCTCCGAATTGGTTGATAGGTGTTAATAGTCGATTGGAAACACCAACCGAGTGTAAAGACTTGATGATGATGCATGTGGTCCCTCCGGCTATGCAACAAGAACTGAGCTCTTATCCTTCTTCCCTTACGTTGGACATATGCTGGTTTTTACTTGCTCGGAACACTATGGGCATGTTGGATTCCCTTCGTCGGCTGGAGAGAGAGTACCATGATCATGACAAACTTCTGGATCAACATGTACAGTGTCAAGCTCATTTTGAAGCTACGGACAAGAATTTGGTGGATCAGATCAAGGTTAACTCCGAACTTGCTTCCCGTTTGTGTAACTCCGAAAAGCTTTGTGAAGCTAAAACGGCCGAATTGACTGCCCTTGCTCAAGATAAATGGGAGATATCTGAAAAGATAAAAGGGACTACTGCACATGTCTCGGATTTGGAAGATACACTTTCTCTTCGTGAAGTTGAGTTGGCCGACTATAAGGTTAAAGCTGAGGAGTGGAAGAAAGAACGTGAGGAGATGAAAAGTAAACTCAACACTTTCGAGATGGGTCGATACAATGCTTTCCGGACTTTGCTACCTTCGGTCATCTCCAAACTCTTGAGCAGTCATGAGCACAAGTCCCAGATTACCAAATGTTTTAATATGGCGATCCAAGCTAGGTGGGCCGAGGGTGTCAAGGTGTGGAGGAGTGAAAAGGAAATCGTTTCGGCCACCAAAGGTTTTGATCCTTACTGTGAAAAGAAAATGAAGGCTATGGTAGATAGGTTGCCGGATGTGAAGTATCCGTTCGTCCAATAACTTTCTTCCAACTTTTGCCTTCCCCTTGACCGTCTCATGGAGATTGAGCTTGTGGCTGCTCCGAAACCACTTGCCAAGCCTAGTGAAGATGATGCCAGAATAAGTATGGACTATGTTGAGCCTAATGCACATGATGCTGAAGAGCCAGAGCCCTCCGGATATACAAATGCTCCTAATGCTTGATTCCATTTTTGTACCTTATAAACAATTTCACTCTCGGACATGTAATAATTTTTTATCTTTGATGCAATATTTAGAACATGCGTTTTGATGATTATTATATCTTGCTATTTTTGAATGTTTACTTTTTAGGTGATATGTGTATTTCGGATGCCATTCGGATGATTGTAACTTGTGTTTCGTACTTAGTCTCTTCTGTTGTATACTTATTTGGCTACCTTGTCATTCCGAATGTATTTGTGCATACCTTTCGCATAGTCGAGTATTGTGTATTTATTTTTAGTGAGGCTTTAGAGTTAACAGTCATTCTTCCCTTTCCAGAAGAAGAAAGGACTTTGATAGTATGATCACTTTTTTCTTTCCGAAGGAAGAAAATGTATAATAATAGAAATATTCATATAAGTTTTTCCTTGCCGAAGGGAGAGAAAACTTAATAGTAAATTATTCACACAAGTTTTTCCCTTGCCGAAGGGAGAAAAAACTTAATAGTTATAATGATTGTTCCCTTGCCGAAGGGATAAAAAGCTTAATAATAAAAATTCATACATGTTTTTCCCTTGCCGAAGGGAGAAAAAACTTAATAGTTATAATGATTATTCATTTGCCGAAGGGAGAAAAAGCTTAATAATAAAAATATCCACACAAGTGTTTCCCTTGTCGAGGGGAGAGAAAACTTAATAATTATAATGGTTCTTCCCTTGCCGAAGGGAGAAAAATCTTAATAATAAAAATATTCACACAAGTTTTTCCCTTGCCGAGGGGAGAGAAAACTTAATAGTTATAATGATTCTTCCCTTGCCGAAGGGAGAAAGAACTTAAAAAGAATTCGTATATAAACTACTTAACTTAGTCACATTGCTACAAAGATGTTTTCCCCTTGTGCATGAGGAGGGGAAGATTTTTTCATTAATTCATAAAAGGAACATGACCTTTCCCTTCTAGAGGGAGTCAAAGCCGATACATCAAAGTGAAAAAGATAAAACTAGACTTTTCCTTTGTTGAAATGAGAGAAAGCCGATACATAACATTTGAAAATTGGAAATTACAAATAACACTTCCGGAGATTCAATGCACGCCAAACCCGACGTACTTCCTTGTCTTTTATAGTAAGAAGCTTGTACGAACCATTCTGGAATGCTTCCTTGATACGATATGGTCCTTCCCATGTATGGGTGAGCTTTCCTTCCTTATCCACTTTGCTAGCCTCGTTCTTTCGGAACACAAAATATCCAGGGGGAATGTGACGGGCTTTACTCTCTTGATGTAATATTGTTCCACTTTTGTCTTGTACTTTGCCTCTCGGATAACTGTTTCCTCTCTTTTCTCCTGAGGCAAATCCAAATTTATGCGTAAAGCATCATCGTTTTCCTTTTCATTATCATCATGGTCCTGTATGTTTTCCTATCTCGGCTGGTATGATTGCTTCCGAGCCGTAGGTAAGGCTGAATGGCGTTTCTCCATTGCTTTGCTTCAATGATGTCCGATGAGCCCATAACACATGCGGCAATTGCTCTGCCCATCCGGATCTTTCTCGGCCTAACCTTGTTTTAATTCCTTCCATGAGAGTCTTGTTAGCTCGTTCGACCAAACAATTGGCTTGCGGGTGGGCAACAGATGTGTTGATCTACTGAATGTACAAATCCGAACACCAACTTTTAAAAGGCTCATTGATAAATTGTTTTCCATTGTCCGTAACCACAATCCTTGGTATTCCGAAACGGCAAACTACATTGTCCCAAAAGAATTTTATGACCTTATTTCCTGATATTTTAACCAAAGGCTTAGCTTCCATCCATTTTGTGAAGTAGTCGATGGCCACGATTACATATTTGACGTTTTTGAATGATGCAGGTAGCGGACCCAAAATTTCCATTCCCCATTGAAAGAAAGGCCAAGGAGACATGATGGACTTCATTAGAGTCTTCGGAAGTCTTGCCATCGGAGCATGAATTTGACATGAGTCACACGTGTCGAGCTCTTCCCTTGCGTCCCTATGCATACTCGACCAATAATACCCTAATCTTAATGCTTGAGTAACTATGGACCTCGGCTTTAAATGCATGCTACATGAGCCCATGTGTATCTCTCGAAGTACGTAATTGGCTTTCAATGGTCCTACACATCAGAGCATTGGCACTTGGTATCCCTTTTTGAAAAGAACATCATCTACTAGTTCATATTGGTGAATCTTCAATCTTAAGCAACATTCTTCGTCTTTGTCTTCCGGCCAAACTTTGTCCCTCAAGCACTTAAGGATCGGTTTCATCCAATTGTCCCTTTATTCTTCTACTACGGAGTTAACTTCCTTTCGGTCTATTGATCTTTCGTTTAAAACTTCAACAAGCACTTCCTTTGTTAAATGATCAAATGCTACAGTTGCCAGCTTACTGAGCACATCGGCCTTTTGGTTTTTACTTCTCGGTATATTCCGAATAGAGAAACTTGAGAACTTGAAGATCGACACTTTTGCTTCGGCTAAGTATTTCATCATTCGGGCACAACTTGCAACATACGTTCCGTTAATCTGATTAGTGACCAACTTGGAATCCACTCAAACTTTAATTCTCTCGACTTTCATTTGTATTGTGATTCTTATCCCTACAAGTAATGCCTCATACTCCGCTTCGTTGTTGATGCTCTAGAAATTCATAGAAGTGCATAGGTGAACTCGTCTCCCGTTAGGCTGATGAGCACTAAAACCTGCCCCTGCTCCTTGAGCACTAGAGGATCCCTTAGTAAAAAACGTCCATATTTCCTTTTTGTCCCTTTTTGGCTTTGGGATGGGCATTTGAAAAAACTCCTCCGGTGTTTGGCCTTTGGGTGCCTCCGTTAGAAAACCAGCTAAGACCTGGCCCTTGATTGCATTTCTTGGCTTGTATTCTATCTTGTAAGCCCCAATCTCTATCGTGTATTTAGTCAGCGTCCCCGATGCATCTGCTTTGCTTAATATCTGTTTAATTGGTTGATCGGTGATCATGTTTATCTCGTTTCCCTCAAAGTACCTCCGGAGTCTCCTTGATGCTTTGAGCAATGGTAAAGCTAAATTTTCCATGGGGGAATAGTTCTTTTCGGCTTCACTCAATGGTTGACTTATGTAATAGATCGGACATTGCCTCCCCTTCTTTTCCGTCAGTAGTATTGCACTGACTGACTCCAGTGATGCTATAAAGGTTCCTTCAGACGAGGGGTTGTTAGAGTTGGAAGGTTGATGATCAGTTGTTTCATCTACTGAAATGCTTCCTCCGCCTCCTTGGTCCATTTATACTCATGCTTGTTCTCCTTAGTGATGTTCTTTAAAGTATTAAAGAATGGGAGTGCCCTCTCAACCGATCGAGCTAGAAATCGATTCAATGCTACCAACTTCCGCTTAAAGATTGCATTTCTTTCCAAGTCTTTGGGCTTTGTATGTCCATAATGGCTCGAGTGTAACTAAGAAACTTTCACTCCTCTACTCTGAACGAACACTTAACCGGATTCAATTTTATGTTTATTCTTTGGAGGTTGTCGAAAGTTTCCGCTATGTCTGCTAGCAAATCCTTCTCATCATTACTTTTGATCAACATACCGTCAATGTATGCCTCTAAATTTCTCCCTATTTGTGTTTGAAAAGCCGAATCCACCAATCTTTGATAAGTTTCCCCAACGTTCTTCAGCCCGAAAGGCATTTTGGTGTAGCAATAAGTTCCTTGATCCGTATAAAAAGTTGTTTTCTCTTCATCCTTCGGAGCCATTTAAATTTGATGATAACCTTTGTATGCATCCAAGAAACTTTTAAAACGAGATTCTACCACGGAGTCAATTTTTTTGTCTATGTCCGGAGGTGAATAGTAATCTTTCGGACTTGTAGAATTGAGGTTCTTAAAATCAACACACATTCTCTATGACCCGTCACTCTTTTTCACCATGACTGGATTAGAAATGTATGTCGGATATTTGACTGGCCTCACTATTCCTGCTTTCACTAAATCCTCTACTTCCTTGATTACTGCCTGACTCTTCTCTGACCCTAGCATTCGTCTTTTTTGGCATATCGGGTCTAGGCTCTCATTAACGTTCAAGTTATGCTGCATGATCCGTCTTGGCAATTCAGTCATGTCAGGCAATAACATCCAAGTTAACTTTTAGAAAGTTCTTCGATGTTGTTTGACATGCTTTCGATAAACCTCCCCGGATTGTGGTTAACTATCCTGGATAAGTCGGATTTATCATCACACTCTCTGGTTCTTTTAATGTCGGATCCTCCTCAATTTGGTCCTTCTCTAGAGGAGATTGATTCTGCTTTTTTACCAGGTGCCTGCATTTCGAAACAATGACTGAATGAGATACTAATGTGGATATCCCTTTTAGTGTATGGAATTTTATCATTTCATAAATAGTTAAAGGAACCGCTCTGAGGATCCGGATGCTTGGTCTTCCAATGACCACATTATACGTAGAGGGTGGTCTTATTACTATGAACCTCATGTGAGTTCGACGTACTAAACCGTCTGAACCGAAGCTTACTTCCAATTCAATTTTTCCTATTGGCTTAACCACCTCTCTGGCGAAACCCACGAGGTCTGTCTGCGTGTGCCTTATCTTTGATTTGATTTCCGCATGCAATTTCTCAAAGCAATGTTCGAACATGATTTTGATTGACGCCCCTTCATCCATACACTCTTCGTACCAAATATCCTCCTAGCTCTGCCTCTACGATTATTAGATCTTTAGACATCTCGTCTTCTTCTATAGGAGGGAATGTAATGGGCCTCCTCATCCAGCTTTCAACTGCCCCCTAAGTTTCCTTTTTTCCTTATTCAGGGTCGTCCGGATCATGTTGATCATCTTATCTTATCTAGGGGATTCCTCGCTTCGGTTATCTCAGTCTCTTTGTCTTACATCTCTTACTAAGTGATTAAACTTTCCGGACTCCAAGGCTAGCTCAGTTTTTTTTCTTCAGCTGAATACAATCATTGGTAAAATGGCCCTTAACCTGATGATAGTCGCAATATCTGTCCATGTTTCCACCTCTTGCTGGATTGTTCATCGGACGAGGTAGACGGAGCTGCGTCTCGGTTGCCAAAATTTCTTTGATGTTTTTTAGAAGAGAGTTTATGTCTAGAACCGGTGTCGCTCGGTTATAATTATCATTCTTGTCATGATATTTGTTTCAGCGGTAATTATCATTCCGAGGTGGAGGGTATGGTACCCGGTAGTCTCTGTTTTGGTTTCTATTTGCATTTTGTAAATCTCTCCACCTATATGCCTCTCTCACATCATTCCTTCGGTTGTTGTTCTAACTATTGTACCTTTGGTTGTGATAATCTATTCTTTGGGCGGGTGGGTTGGGCCTCCTGAACACTTCTGCACCGTCTCCCTTCGGAAGTTCTGTATTGGCTAATGCTTCCTCTGCCCGGAAAAAATCATCTAACCTCTCCATCATTTCATCAATCGTTGCGGGTGCTCTATCTAAATACCTTTTTGCGAATTCAGGACTTTTGACCGAGTCCATGAATGCTGATATTTTCATCACCTCTGGCACACCGTGAATGAGTCCTAGTTCTGTTTTCTATCTCTCCTTGAATGCTGGAAGTGTTTCATTAGCGTTCCGCGTTATCTTTGTAATCTCGTGTGGACCCTTATGACATGCTTTCCTGACCGAATACCTTGTAGTGATTAGTGAATGCCTTTCTTAGATCCGCCCACTCGTTAATGCTATTAGGCTCCAAACTGTCGAACCATCCTCTAGCTCCTCCGTCAAGTATTTGTTGAAACATTCTGCACCATACTGGCATTGGCCACTCCCCAGAGTTAGCTACACCAGTAAATCGATTCAAGTGGTCTTCCGGGTCGCCTGATCCATCATATTCCTTGACATTAACTGGAAGTTTGTATTCCGGACCAACAAAATCGATAATTCTCTGAGTAAGAGGAGTCTTGAGCATTTCTTTGAAAGGCTTTCTTAAATCTGAATCAGCGACTACTTTCCCTCGGAATATCTTTGTGTTGGAGCTCCCTTCTTCCTCTTCACTAAGGTTCAATCGGACTGGTACGATAGCATTCCCTTTATGTTCCTTGAACAATGATCTTAGAGCCGAAATGTGTTGTTCGAGTTGTTCTCTTGTGAGGTTTTGATTTTCAAGGGTTGGGGTGGCCAGGTTGATTGAGTTAACCGGGGAACCGGATTTACCGGTGTGAAAGGAGTAAAAGGACCTGCCATTCTTAGCGCGCGGCAGATAGAATGTCAAGTCCCACGGATGGCGCCAAATTTTCGAGTAAAATCTTGCTTAGGACCGGATGGTGCTGTCCTTCGGACCAGTCTGGACTTTTCCTTTAGATATCCTGAAACTAAAGTAGACGTGTTAGCCTCGTCTGGGTGTTAGAACCCAGACCAAGGTCCGACATGAGGGTAAGTAAACGGAAATAGTCTGAATGGATAAATGAATAGATAAATATTATGAATGTAATATAATAATAGGAAATTAGTCATCTCAAACCTGAGTCCCTTTGGGGGTATTTATACTGCTCAAATCCCTCAAAAGTCAGAAGGCCCGACGGGCTTTGGTCGGGGCCCTGTTGGCCCTGAATGAGACAGTCTCCCTGAATTTGGGGAAGTTTTTCTATTGACTTGTTGTTGACCCACATCTTCTCATCCGGATGGGTGACGCCTCTTATGATTCGGACACACGATTCGGACACACGATTCGGACTCGGGTTAGGTACAATCATTCAGACCTATACACGAACACAACATATTGATTATTATTGGGGTTTTCTATATGATCCATTTACGACATTATTTTCTATAGAATTAATTAAATACGAGTTGATTAATTTGTTTCATGAACTGATTTTGTTTTTGTTATTTTTTTTGTAGGGCGAGCATCCACAACATAAGTGTATATTCTTTTTTAAAAGCATTTTTGCATCTCCATCAGTTCCACAATCTATAAGGTAAGTGATCTTTTTTATCATTTTTTAATTTGAATTTAGATGCGCGTGTAAAATTGTCTTTTTTTGATACAAAGGAAAACGACTACGTTCTTCAACCAAGTTGTTTTTATTATATTATTTGAATTTTTTTAATTATGTGTTATTTTATTGTGATTTATCTATTTTGATATGAATTTGTATTAAAGGAAACAATGGAAACATAAAATGCTTGTGACATTCTTGTTACACAAATTTGCAAATACATAAAGGTTGAATAAAAAATATGAAAATAGTGTTTTCTTAAATGAAAACGAGTTATATTAGGAGATCAAATAAACTAATAGATTTAAACCAAAAGTTTCATAAGAAGCATTCATAGTTGTAACGCACTCCCAATGTGGGTATTAGAATGCCGTCAGGCTCACCACATTCTTAAAAACTAGCCAGATTCATTCAACGTTCCTGCTAACAAATGGTGCCACAAATTGGTGAAAACTATTTGGCAAACCAAACTTCATCGTATCTCGATTTGTGGCGCCATTTGAGGAAAATTATTTATGGCACCATCAGATTATCCAAAGATTTGGGTTTAGGTACCAATCTAACTTTATCAGATCTATGTTTTTGTTACATTTGATCTGGTAACAATGGGTCTTCTATGATATAGGTTAATAATTATAAATAGAAAATTAGGTTAACACACTTTAGAAATTTATGTTTTATGTTAGAGTTTCGAAAATTGTGGTGTTAATTGTGGTGGTTTTAGTTGTTTTACGGTAGGATTGGTGCATCATTCTTCGGATTAGTTTGTAGTAGACTGCGATTTTTAAAGACTAATTTTATGGTAGTATATTTTTGCAGCTTCCTATTTGGAAGGCAGGCTTTTGTGTTTGTTTTGAGAGTGGAAATCAGATGGAAAAACAAGAAATTGGTACTGAACCGTTCATTGGATTGCTATGAATAATATACGGTTGTCGTTATGTTAGGTGTCATATGAAGGTACATTAAGGTCTAAATTTCATGTAGATACATACATGCTTTAAAAATATGTTGTTGCCTATTTAACATGCTTTACGTTTTGAAGGTGATGAGAAAGAGAAGTGTCATCAGAAGCTGAAAGAGGTAGAAGCAACCTAATCATTGCCGTTGTATCATAGAACATGTGGTGTCCTGGTGAAAAGGGTGACTCGACAGAAGATGATAATTCGAAGGGATGTTTGAAGCGACAATGTGATCCACGAATGTGCATTCAGGTTCGCCTAAAACTACCTTTGTTTGAGTAGGACCATATCAATATTCTTCCATATTATAAGTCAATATGAAAAAGTAATTTGGATGATCTAAGCACTTCCAACTACTGAAATAAGCTACTATGTATAAAAATATTTTAGCCTCCTTTTACTGATGTCTTTCAATCGCAATGGATCACATGCTTAATCAATATGGCATTTATTTTTAATGGTTTAGTTGGCCTCATAAGCATTTCCACCTTATCTGTACACTATAACAAACCACTTATTTTACTTACTGCAAATGCAAATATTGCACTAAAACGATATTTACGTTTTAATCATGCTTAACGTTTTGTTGACGACAAAACATCAAACATATTTTTATGTTAGAAAATATAAGCATCATATAAGTTTCTTCAAACTTATACAATTTTTTTTACAAATGTACACACTACATGTATAAACACAAAATAGAAAAAAATATAAAATAACTCCATATAGTTAAAATTGACTTTGTTGTTAGACTTCTTAAAGTCAAACCAAGCAAGTTATTATAATTTCTTGTGATCTTGGACAAACATTTAATAGGCAATAAAAGTCAGACCTGTCAGACCCGGGCGGACCCAATGATAAAGGGTTTGACGGGTTCAGTGGGGTCTAGCAGACTGCCTATCAATTGAGCATTTGTCCCAGCCTCAAGCTCACCCCTTTCTATCATCTCTTCTCTTTAACTCAGTAAATAAACTAGCTCTCTAATCTATCTTTTTCATTCTCTTCTTGCTTGTGATTAGATCCTATGATCAACTAATGATCGGTCACGAGAAAACCTCTAGTCTAAGCTTTGATCCTTCAAGGCTTCACATTGCGTGAAAGTATTAAGTGTTACCTACACTATCACCATTGTTGTACTCATTCATCTATCTACTTGTACAAACCGTGGTTTGTGTTATGACCATAAAGTGTAAGAAGTATAAGGCGTTGTTGTTGTGCCTTTAGATCAAGACATCTTATACTCGGTTTGGTTAAGCTTGTAAGTTTGTAAAGTGAAGGTTTCCCTATCGGTGTAATGGAGACTCATTTACTAGTGAAGTAGAACTCTCGAGTAGATACTCGGGGAGTGAAAGTAGGGGCAAGATAAGTGAGATCTTGCTAGGCTGAACCACTATAAATAATCGTGCATTGTGGTTTGTTTACTAATTGTTTCAAGTCATTTACTTTACTAATCAACAAGTCGTCTATATCTTTTAGCATTCACGAAAAGGTTTATAAAGATAATTAAAACTAATCGGTAAAAACTATTCAACCCCCTTCTAATTTTCTACAACTGGCATCAAGAGCTACATACTCAAGATCTTTAAAGTATATTGTACTTTAAAACTTGAATTGATCCATGGGTTTTGAAAATTACAAAGAAGGACAATCTACGCAAAGACTACCACTCTTTGAAACCGATAGTTTTATTTATTGGAAAAATCGTTTTGAAACTTACGTGAAGTCTAAAGATATAGGTCTTTGGTATATAATCATTGAAGGTGATAATGCACCAACAGTGAGAAATGTTACCACCAATCAATTTGAGTCGTTCCTCATGATAAACAAACCGAGGATCAAAAGAAAATGTTGGCTAAAATAAAAATAACGAAGCCAGAATGATGCTTTATAATGCTCTATCTAAAAAGGAGTATGAAAAAATATTTATGTGCCAAACCGCCAAAGAAATTTGGCACTCACTCATAGTCACACATCAAGGAAACTCGCAAGTCAAGGATAATAAAATTGACTTACTTGTTCAACAATATGAACAATTTTCTATCCTTGAAGAAGAGTCAATTGATGTGGGATTTGCTCGGTTTAATACTATTATAACCTCACTCAAAGCACTTGACGAATCTTCTCCAACAAGAATTTTGTTAGGAAATTTCTAAGGGCTGTTCATCCAAAATGGCGAGCTAAAGTCACGGTAATCGAAGAATCTAAAGATCTTTCAAGCCTATCACTAGATGAGCTTATCGACAACCTCAGATTGTACGAAATGGTGATGGAAAAGGATTCCAAAATCATCAAAGTAAAGAAAGAAAAACAATAATCAGTAGCCTTAAAAGCCTGCGTGGAATCTAGTGATGATGAAGATTCGGACAGCGATGACGAAGAATATGCCATGGCCGTACATGATTTTAAAAAAATTAAAAGGCGAGGAAGACTCGTAAGGCGACCACTCGACAATAAGAAGGTGTGTCGAAAGCCATTCGATATTAAAAAACCTAACGATGAAAGAAAATGCTTTCAATGTGGTGATCCCAATCACTTCATTGGTAATTGTCCAAAGGCAAAACCAAAGACACAAAGAGATTTCATTAGTGGAGCATGAAGTGCAAGTGACGATGAAGGCGATGAATCCAAAAAGAATGAGATAACTCTCATGGCACATGAAACAGATGAGGTACATCTCGACTCCTCTTATTATTCTTATTCACTAGATGATGATGATACACTACAAATGGAATATAACAAAATGCGTGAACTAAGTCTTAAAATTATAAACAAAAATAAAACCTTAAAGGCCAAAAACGAAAGCCTAGAAACTGAAGTTTGTAATTTAAAAAGTAAATTACTTAGATTGGAAAAAGGTAAATCATCAAAATGTGAAGAGCTAAAAAGTGAAGTGGACAAATTAAAAATTAGTCACGAAGCGCTAACTAAACAAAGTCTAAAATTCACAAAATTTAGCAAAAATGCAAATTGCAGTGATGAAATGCTTAACTATCAAAGAGATAGCAAAGACAGAACGGGATTGGGATTTGATAAGCAAAATTTAGCTTCTAGCTCAAAGACGACACCGCTAAATGACTTTTCTAAAAATGCTGTCACAGAAGGCCACGGACCCCGTCGGACCCTTTCCCCTTTGGGTCCGGAACCTGTCAGAGGGTCCGTGGAACTTTCTGATGAACAAAAGAAAAATCGCGCCGAATTTGTCATTTTATATAGAAAACCCAAACCATTCAATCCAGAAAGATATAAAACAAGTGTTAGAAATGTGGAAACAAAAGCTAGAGCTAGAAACACTCAATATTATCCAAAATCGTCTTATCCCAAACGCCCTTTTCCAAAAAGTAATCAAAGGGTTCTAGGAAGATATAGTCAAGTGCCTTTTAACTATGATTGCCACAACCAATTTTCTTTGGGAAATTTAGAACCATGGGATGTATTTGGCAACACTCCAATCAGGATTTCCATAAGAAATATGTATAACCCAAATGGACCCATGAGACAATGGGGACCAAACTTTTGAGTGTTGAAATGTGTAGGTATGCTTTAAGGTTGGAATTGAACCCGATGAATGGATCAAGGACAACGGATGTTCTAGACACATGACGGGGAATAGGAATCTTTGTTGCACCTACACACCAACAAACGGAGGTAATGTTATTTTTGGTGGCAACGTCAAAAGCAAAATCATAGGCAAAGGTGTGATTTCCAATGACCATATCACCATTGATAACGTCACTCACGTCAAAAATTTAGGATTTAACTTACTTAGCATTAGTCAACTTTGTAGTAACAATTGCAAAGTTTTATTTGGAGAAAATGGTGGTAAAATACTAAAAGACGGAATAACAATAGCAAAAGGACTTTGGAAAAATAATATATATGTCATGAAATTTGATTCATCAAAAGACGCTATTTGCTTGGCCACTATAGATGATACTTCCACCCTTTGGCATAGACGACTTGGTCATATAAACATGGGTCTTTTACAAAATTTGGCTAACAAAGATCTTGTGAGAAATTTACCAAAAGTCAAATATGATCAACATTTTTGTGATGCATGTAAAATTGGTAAACAAACACACGCATGCCATAAGGCTAAAAATGTGGTCACCACAACCAAGTGTCTAGAACTCCTACATATGGACTTGTTCGGTCCTTCCGTCGTACAAAGTTTCGGATGAAATCTTTATACCTTGGTGATAGTGCACGACTATTCAGGATTTACTTGGACAAAGTTTTTGAAAACTAAAAATGAAGCATTTGATCATTTTGAGACTTTAAGCAAGAAAATTGAAAACCAATTAAATTGTCGAATTGTGTCAATCCGAACGGTTCATGGTCAGGAGTTTGACAATGAAGTTTAATTCGGAGCCTTTTATGACCCCAAAGGTATCACTCACAATTTCTCGGCTCCACGAACAACTCAATAAAATGGGGTAGTTGAACGCAAAAATAGAACACTCCAAGAAAGAACTATGTTAAATGAGTCAAATATGCTTCAAAAGTTTTGGTGTCATGCGGTTGATACCTCAACTTATATTTTAAATCGGGTTTTAATTAGACAACTTCTAAATAAAACTCCATATGAAATACTAAAAGAAAGAAAACCGACTTTTGGATACTTTAAGGTATTTGAAAGTAAATGTTTTATATCTCACTAAGTTCGACCCAAAGTCGTACGCGGGAGTATTTTTTGGATATTCTCAAAATAGCAAAGCTTATACTGGTGTTAAATAAACAAACCACGTGTGCCGAGGAGTCGTTGAACGTTACATTCGACAAAAGACTACCTCCCTCTAGGACATCACCTTTGGTAGATGATGATCTAGTTGAAGGCCAAACTAATGACCATCCAATTGACCTTGAAAAGGACAAGGGAAATGAATCATTAAAAATTGAACCTTTAAACATCAAAGAATCAAAAGGGCATTCTTTAGAAAATGTTATCGGTAAATTAAATGAACGAACCTTAAGGTCTCAAGACCAAAATGAAAATAAATTCTTTTGCTTCGTGTCTCAAATAGAACCTAAAATGGTGACGAGGCTATAATTGATGAAAGTTGGTTTCTTGCTATGCAAGTAGAATTAAATCAATTTGTAATTAATGATGTTTGGTACTTAGTACCTAGACCTATAAATCAAACGGTAATCAGGACAAAATAGGTTTTTCGTAACAAATTAGACGAAAATGGTATTGTGTCAAGAAACAAAGCTAGACTTCTTTCTCAAGGATATAACCAACAAGAAGGTATTGACTATGATGAAACCTATGCCCTGGTTGCTCGCCTTGAGTCCATAATAATTTTACTTGCGTATGTTTGTGCACACGATTTCAAACTTTATCAAATGGATGCCAAAAGTGCATTTCTAAATAGTTTTATAAATGAGGAAGTGTATGTTGCACAACCTCCCGGTTTTTAAGATTATGAAAAACCTAATCACGTTTACAAACTTAAAAAGGCTTGTTATGGTCTCAAGCAAGCACCAAAAGTATGGTATGACTGACTTAAGTTATTTCTAATTGAACACAAATATACAATGGGTCCAGTGGACAATACATTGTTTACTAAGAAAAAGGAATCACATATAATCATTCTTCAAATATATGTCGATGACATGTCTTCAGGGTTACATGTCAAGAACTTTGTGACGAATTCTCCAAAATCATGCATGACGAATTTGAAATGAGTATGATGGGAAAACTTAACTTCTTATTGGGTTTACAAATTAAGCAAATGGAAGACGAAATCTTCTTCAACCAATCCAATTATATTAAAGAAATGCTTAAGAAATTTGGCCTAGAAGAATCTAAGCCAACTAACACACCAATATCTATCGATACTAAACTAACCAGAGATGGGGTAAATGATTATGTCGATAGTACAAAGTATCGTGGTATGATTGGTAGCTTACTTTATCTAACGTCTAGTAGGCTAGATATTATGTTTAGTGTTTGTATGTGTGCACATTTCTAATACAATCCGAATATGTCTCATCTTGAAGCGGTCAAAAGAATCTTTAGATACATCAAGGGAACAACTCACCTCGGATTATGGTATCCAAAAGGCACGGGAATAGAAACTGTTGTATATGATGACTCAGACCATGTCGGTGATTATGTTGATAGAAAAAGTACAAGTGATGTTTGTACATTTATCGGATGTTGTCTCACCTCATGGTTCTCAAAGAAGCAAATCGCACTAGCCATTTCAACAATCGAGGCCGAATATGTGTCGGCGGTCAAAGCAAGCCAACAAGCATTATGGATGAAACAAGCTCTTGTTGATTACGGTATTAAGTTGGAAGACGTCAAAATCTTGTGCGACAACAAAGGAGCCATTAATCTTAGTAAGAATCTCGTGTTGCCTGCTAGAACAAAACATATCGAGATTCGACATTATTTTCTTCGTGGAAACGTCCAAAAAGGTAATATTTATATTAAAAAGGTTTCTTCAGAAGATAATATAGCCGACCTCTTGACTAAACAACTTAAACATGATCCCTTCAACCTTTTAAGATTAGGATTAATGGAAATTTCTTGTTAAAATAAGAAGAACTCTGTCATCAGACATGTTGGACTCCGTCGGACCCTTTCCCCCTTGGGTCCATGGAAGGGTCCGTGCGTCTGAGACTTTGGAAAATTGCATATCAGTTAAACAAACTTACAAAACACAAACACAAAACCCATCTTTCTGTGAAACACGACCATAAATACCAAAAACCCCAGTTCTTCATATCTCTATCAATTCTAAGGCAAAACCAACCAAGTCTTTCGTAATAATCAATCCTTGTAAGTATCTCTATCTATTTTCAATTCTTATATCACTACATTTCCTCAAATCTGAGTCTAGGGTTCTATTTCATTTGCACAAAATTGAATTTTGGGATTGACTTAGGTTAGTGAAATTAGCCCTTACATTGCTTAATTACAACATGAAAACACTTTGTATGCATAAACCCATGATCAAATTATTAGGAATTGTTAGGAATCCCCAATAAAAATTTTCTAAAATTTTCTCACTAATTAGGTCATGCTAAATCCGGTTTTCATACATTGCAAAGGACAAATAACCAAAAAAAGTTTTAATCATGGCATAAAAGTCTCATAAACGCTAAAAGAATTGCATAGTCAATATGCATTTTCGGGTATGTTCATTTGAAGATAAAGTAAAATTAAGGAGCGTTTGGGTTATCTCAAAAGTATGCATTCTTTGTACTTTCAAAAACTGATTTTTGGGTCGAGATAATCGCACCTCTACATATGTTGCATATAGACACACACTAAGATTGCTTAAAATTCAAAGAAGTTGACTAACTTGATAAAAAAATTTCTTATGACAAAAATGCCTCCCGCATGACCTACGACCACAAAGATACAACTAGTTACATCCCTAAGTTTCACAATTCAAAACATCTCACCTCTAGTCAAAGAGAATGGTGTAGAGAATTAGAAAATCGTACTTTCCATGAGTGCCGCCTTGTTCATCACTCCTTCACGGATGATACCGACATTCGTGAAGTGTTCTCAAAAATCAACTTTGATTGTCTCTTGGACATGGATGAAGAAATTTGTCCCGAATTCGTTCTAGAGTTCTATATGTCCGTAAGAGTTACTTTTGATGAAAACCACGTGTTATTTGTGAACTTTAGAGAAAATGGCACTAACTACTCATACTCACTAGACCAATTTGCTCGCACCCTTAGGATACCAAACGAAGGAGCATGTTTCTACTCTGACCTTCACTCACTCACTGCTCTTGAAAACACTAACATACCTAGGGATACCCAACATAGATATAATACTAGATTAGATGATAAGGATCTAGTAAAATCTACTCTCTTCAAACGCCATGTTGATGACACTCATCTTTCGAGCACAAGAAAAATCATCCAAAAGGACCCATACGGTATGGAAGCTAAAGAACTTAAGGATAAATACGAGAAAGTGGGAAAGGATCTTGCGATGCAATGTTATGTGTTTGGTAGGAAATAAAGACCACATAAATGCATGTAAATCTTACATGCTATATTGTCTCGAGACTGAAAAACCCTTTAATCTTGCCTATTACATTGCAAATCGAATGTCTCATATCCGCAGCCAACCTACTTCTGTTCTTTCATACGGAATGTTTCTCACCCGTCTCTATCACTCAATAACACCTATTCCTCCTAGCCCTAGTGGTCGTCAAGGAAGTTATCACCTTGTAGATCGAGTCATGACCTTAATAATTGATCAAAGGGTCACAAGACTTTTGGCAACTCAATCTAGGGGAAAAGGAAAAAGGCATCAACCTCCCAGAAGCTCTTCTTCCTCGGGTAATGACAAGGATGGACTTCCTAGCTCTAGATTACCACCTCTAGAGTATCTTAGAAAATTGCCCGAGATCCAAAATGCATCCGCTGAATTCAAACAAACCAAGGGAATGTTCAAGTGCTTTGGAATATTCCTCACCAACATGAAGGAGAAGAAAGGAAAGTAAAGATAGATAGCATGAATGGGTACTCATGAACTTTGTTCCAAAGTTCAAAACAATGGCGTCATGTAAACCACTTTGCACACTTATGCTTGTTTTATTCTTTGATTATGATAACTATATTTGGTGAATTATGATAGGACTTTCTATATGATGTATGGATTAATTGCTCGTGTTTGGTAAAACAAAAATTAGAAGGCTAAAAGGTACATTCTCTTACCATCGAAAGTCAAATTACAGTCAAATGTTTATGAAACATTGTTCCTCATAAATATGAGTCATAAAACACCGTGTCATGAGACTAAATTGTCTCATTCTTGAAAAATTTCAAAAATTGAGTCACAGACAGGTACGACACCCATCGGACCCTTTCCCAAGGGGTCTGGCCGGGTCCGTGTAATTCCCTCCAAAATCTAATTTTTAAATTTAAACCTATTCTATATCGGACCCCGTTGGACCCTTACCCAAAGGGTCCGTCCGGTTCCGTGGTGTCTGCAGTAACATGCAAAATCTCATCATTATCTTCCATTAATTTTCTCATTTCCCCAAAACACTCTTCCCTCTTTCATTTGTGACTGATAAATCCTTGGCTGCACATTAAAACTTACCTACTCATCTTTTTCATTTCTCCAATCCAACAACAAGCCATCAATCTCCACATTAACACACAAATCTCTGTTTAAACTCACTCTTACCTTTATCTCATTCACCATATTTTCTCTTCCTATTCAAATATTACTACAATCTCAGCCTTCCCACCATCATCATCACTATGACTAAGAACAACTCATTACCTACAAAAGCTAAGACAACAATCCGACTCTGTGTTAAACCATGTTGCATCACACACAAACATCCTCACCAGCATCACCAACCTCTCTACCCACTATCATGTCACCACAAAGGCTTGAAGTCCCTCAACAACTAGGAACACTACTTCAACAACCCCGATCTCCCCTGACGCCTCCACCTACTAAAACATCCATTGCCACAACTCCTCCACCCACACCAAATCATACACCTCCCGATATATCTACCATACCGAGGAGCACAACCCTTCAACCAATGGAGCTTTTTGCCACATCCCCAAATCCATTCTTGGATGAATAAGAAAATGTTCCACCTAGATCTCCCGCTCCCATACCTTCACCCACTTTTAACAACAGACCCTACTCCCTGGATATCCAACTAATGGACGGACTATCCCTACCATCGAGGGATTCTCCTTACATTCCCCCATTTATGGGAATGGAAAACTCACCATGGTTCCATTCACCCCCTCCCGAACCCTTCATTCCCACTACTCACTCACCTATATGACTTTAATGATAGGATCAATATGCATCTTCATGAGGAGGAACAACTACGAGATCAGTCAAACCCCTCCTCTTTTGGCACTCATCATAATATCCATTCCTCAAACACCCCTCATACATGCGACCATTGTCTCTTTACACAAACCGTTGTTACGGAAATTTGTGATGAAATGAGGTTTATTCTCACCAATATTCTTTAGAGCATCAATGCACTCCTTCACCCACCTTATCAATAAATTTTCAAGCCTACAACTCTCCCGGGCTCCTACCTCACTGTTTTTATTTTCTTTTGTCTACAGCTACAACGGACCCCGTCGTACCTATTACCCATTGGGTCCGACAACCCAAAAGGGTCTGCAGGTCTGTATGGAGTACTAGTTCTATCTTTTCTTTCCTAATTTGTAACTCATTCTCCTCCAAAATGTTTCACATGCTTTTGTTTGGCTGTATTTTACTTTTGGGGCAAGATAAATGAACCTTAGTTATTCAATTTGTGTATTGTCCAAACATGATATATGTGTATACTTGTGCTTATGATGTCTAACTTATATCTCGATCATTCTCGAGCAAACTAACCCATCATTTTCAGGATTTTCCATAGTTTAGCATGAAATGAAGGGGAGAATTGTTGGACAAATCTAAATTATTTCCCTAATGTATTCATGTATTCCATTGTTGGACTCATTTTTGGGCTCTTAAAATGGGCTTATTCATGTACATGTACCATATATATGTGTGTAACTAACTTTTTCTTGTAGGATTTTCATAATCCTTAGACCCCCGGTTCTCCAAATTAGGGGGAGTATGAATCAAGGGGGAGTCATGGTAAACTATTTGATATCCATATTGCTTGAATTAGATTAACGCAATATCTCTCTCAAATCTTTTTCAACTAACATAAACTTTCCCTTTTTCTTTTGACAAAAAGGGGGAGAAGAAAAATACAAGCCATATTTCTAAAGTAACTTATATGTTGATGTAATTTCCAACGAAAAATAAGTTAATGTTTTGTGTTCAACAAAAAGGAGAGATTATAAATGCAAATATCACACTAAAATGATATTTACATTTTAATCATGCTTAACGTTTTTATTAATGGAATCATGCCTAAAAACGTTACTTGAATTTTTCGGTCTCGCTTTGTTTTGATTATGACAATATATAAAAACAAGCATTTATGAAAACAACGAAAAACGAATTCTTGAGTTCACATTTCATCCATTATCACTTAAGGTATGGACAAACAAGTTTACAACCTAACTAAGTGATCAAGGATTTAAGTTTTCTTAAAAACTCACATTTACTTAAATGTGACAAAAGTTTTTATTAAACTTTATTTTTTTAAGAAAATGTTTTATTAAATAATAAAATTGAAATTTTGAAAATGGCATATTCCATATGGTTTAGGAACATTCTTTGGGGATAAATATTCTACCAGATGTGACTGTACCACTAAAAGACAAAAGTGAGTGGAGTCTACTCTGGCGGTTCCTCATATAGGGATGCGGTTCTTTATTGATAAGGAACCGCGGGCACCTTTAAGGAACCGCGCCCAGAGAGAGCCGTTGGAGCTTTGTCTTACATATAGTGGACCATTTTCAGATTTTCTCCTCACCTCTTTTGCACAAAAATTTCCAGATTCAATCCATCTTCTTAAATCATTGAAATCCTTGGTTATTTGGTTGATTACTACTTGTTTAGAAGTGAATCTTTTGTGGAAACCTATGTTTCCTCGATCTTTTTGCTACTAGGAACGATTCTTATTCACTTGATTAAATCAAGGCGGAATAGAATGAAAAACGTTAACAAGGTGTTTAGGCACAAGAATACAAAGATGAATTGCTCCCAACGACTGCTCATTATATTAATAATAAACAACCACTAGGCGTGTATGCATTTATTCCCACGCCTAGTCGACACACACTTTAGGTTTACATCTTGTATGAATGATATGAATAAAACCTAAGACCCTTGTTCCTTTTATAGAGCAAGGAACAGAATCTACAAGAGATAAAAACAAATAAACATGTATATCTTCTATTTAGATAACTATATACTTAATATATTATAAATTATATACTCAATATATTCCTTAATTAGAAGATTCTATCAGACCGTAGACATCCATCAGTGGCTAGACAAGCCGTGTCAACGTCTTGATGTTTTCTTCGTTTTGAGTTTCTGCCACATCAACTTATATCAACTTTTAGACCCAACAATCTTCCCCTAGTTGATGCTGGCAAAACTCTTTGTGTATATCTTGTAAGTGGTACATCATCTTCAAATTGCTTCCCCTCAAGTCTAGCATGTATATCTTCCCCTTTTTGTCACATCAAATAGGGAAGGAAACAAAGTATGCAATCAAAGATTCTCCAAATATAGGCTCTGTGTAATGATTTTGAAGAAAAATAACTATAATACTTTTGATGTAGAAGTAGAATAAACCAAACCCGTTTTCCATGTCTTGTACTATTCACGTGACGTCGAACTTATAGAGAAGAAAATATAAGTAGACCTCGATCTCATTGTCAAAATCCTCATCCTTTGTGAGACGCTGAGCACGATAATGTAACTCCTTCAAGTGATAGAAATAGTCTTTTTGCTAGATTTGACAAGTCTTCGTCACTAACCATTAAAGCATGAACAAGTTACCTTCAAACCAATGGGGTGCTATCCACACGATTTAAAGAAATGATAAAACACAAACTCATGAAAATCTACTTCAAGCATCAATTTTACCATAAGAAGTCTTCCCCTTAAGCCAACACTTCTTCATGACGAATCTTAATGAACTAATATCTTCATATCATATGTACAAGTCCTTGAACGGATAACTCTTTCACAAGGCTACCCTGATTACATAATCTAATCGACTATTACTCCAACAAAATACTTTACGAATTGTTGCTAACTTACATAAAAATCATACATTGCTTTTAAACATATCCGAGCCATCAATCTCATAATGATATTCTGTATAAAAACATATATCCCATGTACCTGTATGTGTAATTACCTCGTTTTGTGTGCTAAAACGTAACTAATTTCCAAACAGCAACAACTCCTTTGTCATCGAAGATCCTTAACTGTCTAATAACCTCACAATATATGTTGTCCAACATCAGACAATACTTGTCAGTGGACCAAAAACAATATCTCGGACAACACTTGTCAGCGCTTAACTTATTCCTTGTCAGCGGCTAAATAACAAACGTTAGTGGCTGAAAGATATTCTTTTGACAGTGGGCATCACTATAAAGGATATAAGTCCAGAATGTATCCTCACTTTTCTAATCATCACGTGATATCTTTGTCATACTATATCTCATCCAAAAATAAAACGTGATATATTCCCATAATATTAACATCAGCGTTTGTGAGATAGACACATATCCTTAAAAATCAGCAGACAAACTCTCATGCGTCCTTTGCTTTATCTAGGGACCACATCAAAACCTTTAATCAGAACAAAAATCTGTTACATCCAAAGATATTCCCAGACCTGCTTCCATTATCCCGAACATTCACATCAGTTAATAAACATGTGATATCATGGATCCCATTCCTTTTATATGTAATATAATTGTTGACCACATTAATAAACAGGTTACCAAAGCAATCTTAGTCAATGAACACAAACATCCCATGGATTATTATCAATATCCAAACTGATGCAAAAATCCTGCTGCGAATTCCATAACCTGCTGTTGCATTATAATAAAGATAGATCTAGGGTTTAAAAAACCCTAAAATGAAGCTCTTCATAAAGAACATCACAGATCACATCACCACGATCTCCATAGAAACAAATCAAATCTAGGGTTTAGAACTTACTGCTGCTAGCACAGATCTAGGGTTTTATAAAACCCTAGTATGAAGATTGAAACCGTAACCTTTTTTTGCTGTGATCTTCGACGCCCAATAACTTTTGATTGAGGACTGATCTGAACAATCCCTCAGGTGGACTTCTAGATATATGTGTATAGAACACACACACAAATTTCATGTCGATCCAATGGCTCAATAAAAGGTTATGCTCTTCTGAATACTGCTGCGCACACAAAACTACCTAGAAAATCCCCTATACGGATTTGTTAGAAGTATTTAAAGTGATGGTCATATAATATACCGTTGCGAAGCTCATGGAAAATGCTACGTAATGGTGTCGAGAGTTCTACGTTATTATTATGTACGTAACGGGAATTAGTCCCGAACATACAAATGAGGAAAGCCTTTGTCCAGTTTCCTTCTAAGTATAAAAGGAAACATCCTCCTCATTTGTGGGTGTGCCTTTTCTATTTTTCTAGTGTGTTAGTTTGTAGAGAGAGAAAGTTCTTGTCTTTCTCTCACTAGGATTACACATTCTTCTTCCTTGTTCTTTCTTTCTTCTTCTTCATTAATCTAATCTTCCATTCTTCTTGTTTTAATCTTGTTCTTCATCTTTATTTTTTGTTCTTATTTCGTACTCATCATCATATCATCCTAATTCATCTCGTCATCTAGATAATATAGATTTCGTGTTTGGTTGGTTCGTGTGTAAACATCCTACAAGTGGTATCATTCGCCAAGGGATTCGTGGTTAGCGTTTTGGTGGTTTTTATTGGCTTAAAATCCTTCAAAATTTCGAAAAAGAGTGAAAACATTTGTCCTTTCCCGAGTTCCTTTAGTTTCGGAAAAATCTGCTTTATTCCGCAATACTTTTTATATTACGGAATTATTGTTTCTGTGTATTGCGAATTTGGTAGTTCTGAAAGTTTGCGAATTCTTGCTTTCTGACAATTACGGAGTCTTTTGATAATTTCGCAATTGGGTATTGCGAAATCATTGGTTAATTGCAGATTTAAGTGATTGCGGAATCTTGTGCTTCGAGGGATTGCGAAATCTTGCATTTTTGACAATTGCGAAATCTTTGTTTCTGACTATTGCGAAATCTTAGATTTGTGCTGATTGCGGAATCTTGTACTTCGAGGGATTGCGAAATCTTGCACTTTTGACAATTGCGAATTCTTGTGTTTCTTCATATTGCGGAATCTGGTGTTTCTTCACATTGCGGAATTTTGGCATTGCGGAATCTTTACATTGCGGAATTTTGGCATTGCGGAATCATACATGTTTTGACATTGCGGAATCTTAGCCAGTTTTCGATCGATGTATTATTAGACTTAGCCAGTATCTAGACTAGTTTCGGACTATCGCTTACACGAAGATTAAAAAAAAGAGTTTTTTGGCGGGAAAACCCAAGAAAATTTTAATTTTTCCTATACCATTTTTAGGCCATTTAAGCTTCAATTTCAAATTTTGGTGAAACGAAAATTTTTTCGGCCCAAAATTCGAATTTTTTCGGTTTTAATTTTTGTCAAAAATTTTCAATTTTTCAAATTTTTCCCTACTAGTTTTTGGCTATTTCTAACTTGATTTTGAAATTTGGCAATTCGCAAAATTTTCCAGTTTATTTTATATCGGACTGAGGTATTTTTTTGTCAGACTGGAAAATTTCGGCAAAATTTGATTTTTTTGAGAATCCGAAACGCGCTTTCTACGAATTGAGATCCTGATTTACACATGACTTCTACAATGACATCTCAACAAGACATTCATGCTGCGGGTATTGAGAATCGTGATTGTACTACCAAAAAGAAGAGGAATGTTGCCTATCTCCAGACTCAGCTTCGTATAGCTCAAAAGAAAGAAGCAGGAATTCCACTTCTAGCTGAAGAGTTTGATCTCATGGCATCTTCAGCAACATATGATGAGGAAGAAGAGGTGACTACCAACTCCATCTTGATGGCTAATTCGCCGCAAGCATCAACATCTGTAATTCAGGCTGACAGAGCTCCTGTGTATGATTCAGACGGTTCATCTGAGGTACACCCACGTCTCAATGATAATGAGTTATATAATATGTCTAATCAGGAGGAAGAGTATACTGAGTCACTTGAGCCTTCCACTGAGGCACACCGGGATTAAACGAATAACAGCAATATTATTTCTAATGCGCCCAGTGTGGACCTTAGTGGAGATCAAGTAGCCCAACCTACAACCCTTCCTGACGAGACGCATGCATATTATAAATCATTATTTGATAAGCTTGCCAAGGATGTTGCTCATGCGAATGTGGTTAATAATAAGTTTAGAGAAATTAATGCCAAATTGACCACTGAGCTTGCCGGTTATAAGAAAAGGGAGAAAAGCTTTGAAATTCATCAGGCTAAAATCAAGGAACTTGAACAAGCTCATGCTACATCGGTTTATCAAGAAAAATGCACCACAAAGAAATTAAATGCCTCACATTTAAGTAGTGCTAAAAAGATAAGCGAATTGAATGATGAAATCACTTCTCTTAATAAACAGCTTTCAACTGAAAAATCTATCATTTTGGATTTAAAAGAAGAACGAAAAAAGCTGAAACATGATTTCAAAATTTGAGAAGATGGGCTTCTTGAGGATTTTTGCAAAGCTCAGGATAGGATTAGAGAATTAGACAACCTTTTGGTAAAACGTGGTGGATAAATATGCTCGCACCTTAAGTGAATGAGATAAATTACACCCGTTACAAAATGGCTTTAGGTTGTCCTCTTCCTCCCAATCCCGAATATCTTAAGCAAGTTCAGGCCACAAATCAAACTCTATATAATAGTAGTGTGCTCTTGTCTGAGGAGCATGATCCTCCTAGTGTGCAGGATTCTGAGGAAACTACTGAACTTGCAGTAGAGACTCGTTTAAGAATGAAAAAGCTTGATAAAGAAGTGACACGCGTTTATTATCCGAAAGTTAATCCTCCAACTGTTTTTGTTCGGTCTAAAACGAGTTCTGGAATGCTTTTGCTACCAAATGAGGAATTGTCTGATGACCCTCCGAAACCGAGTATCACACGTAGGTTTCTAAACGAGCTCAAAGATAATTTTGTCATTCTCAAACTGGTGTTTAACGCCAAAATGACTGGAGGAAACTATACATCACACGTTCATGTCGAGTTACAAAAAGTGCTTCATACTGAAATCAATCCGATTATTAATCAAGTTGATGCGAGGATAGGCAATCTTGAGAACGCTTTTCTAAAAGAACTAGCCAAATTTGTTGAAGACTTTAAATCTTTGGCGAAGGAGGCTGATGAATCTCTTGATAGAATTAAAGTTTTGGAAAGCGACCTTGCATGTTAATACAAGGGTTTGCCAAGTATAAAGAGTTATCATCCGATCTTTTCGAATTGATTACCAGTTGAAAGTGTGACTCAGTCGTTCTTGGTGGAATGTAAAGGGGAAAGGTTATCTATTTTAAACTAAGGTAAAATGAAAATGTAAATTTAAATGAGAATGTAAAAACAAATGTAAATGTCACTAAGTAAAAGTGGAAGCTTGAAATTTTAAACTAAAAATTAATACTTAAAAGTAAATGACGAAAAATTAAAAACTTCTCTCTGAATAATTCTATCTTAATAATTCTATCTGAATAATTCTATCTGAATAATTCTATCTGAATGATTCTATCTGAATATTTCTATCTGAATAATTCTATCTGAATGTTTCTATCTGAATGTTTATATCTGAATGTTTCTATCTGAATGTTTCTATCTGAATGTTTCTATCTGAATGTTCCTATCTGAATAATTCTATCTGAATGTTTCTATCTGAATGTTTCTATCGGAATAATTCTATCTGAATGTTTCTATCTGAGTGTTTCTATCTGAATGTTCCTATCTGAATAATTCTATCTGAATGTTTCTATCTGAATAATTATATCTGAATGTTTCTATCTGAATGTTCCTATCTGAATAATTCTATCTGAATAATTCTATCTCAATGTTTCTATCTGAATGTTTCTATCTGAATAATCCTATCTGAATAATTCTATCTGAATATGGCTAACAAAAATTGGGCAGCATTTCGTCGCAATATACCTTAAATCCCGATCGCAATCCACGATGCCAGGGGCAATCGTAATCCTCGATCGGAATAAGGGGATATTACACTACGATCGCAAAGTAGAACCCCTAGGGTTATTGCGATCACAATAAAGCTATCGAAAAAAGCTGTCACAATGTCAAAACCCTATTGTGATGGAAAAATCACAATATTCGGATGGAGTACAATAAGCTAAAAATCAAATAAGCGCTTCTAAAAAGAACAATTAATAAAAACTTAACCAACTCAATAAGCACAAATTTGAAAACTTTTAAAATACGAAATAAGCAAACTTTATGAATCAAACTTTAAAAAGACTAAACTTTTTAAGAAAACTAAAAAAATGATTAAGCTAAACACAAAATAAGCCAATAAGCATGTGTTGGGAATCTAAACTTGTTAGATTCCCTGATCATTGATTTAAACATAATTAGGCTGATAGATAGTCCCTTGCCTGTGCCTAGGAGGCAGGCAAGTTTCGCAAGACTCACAGAGATCCAAGTCTCTGTGAGCAACCTCAGAGGAGTCCATGTTAGAGACATTGTCAGGGAAGTCGAAAATTACCTGAAGACATACTCCTTGGCTGTGATGGATAACAGCCAAGATGTATTAGGGACTCTGAGGGGTTGAGAGTTAACAGGGGTGGCAATACCCTGATAACTCTCAGCACACTTTGGACATGCCATTTGTGTGTTCGAGAATATGAAGAATAAGGAAACTGTTTTTGACAACTGTTCCTTAAAGCATAATGGAAGACTACCAAGAATAGAAGGACATCATGTGATTGATGTGGGAACTTGTAAAAGCTTGTGTAGTCGACATCAAGTATTGTTTAAGTCAAACTCGTAACACTATAAATAGGATGTGTATCCATGCATTAATGTTTAACACTTTGAGATATTAAGAACATTAGTGCGTATAACTTAGTGAATCAAACAGCTACGACTGTATTCATAAGTTAAGGTTTATTGTTGTTCAAAGTGTGCACAACACATTGTCATCAAACGGTGTTATCCATAACACTTGTAATTCTTTATTATACAATAATAAGATTACGTTTGAAAAGTAATACCTTGTGTTGATTAAGTTAAGATTAGGGTTTCTTGCATTGATTAGGGACTTTCAATTGGTATCAGAGCGGTGTTTGATATTAAAACCTTCAAGAAACATCGTTCTCAGTTTTATAATCAAGATCCACCATGCCGGAAACTTCTAGCCCACACTCACCTTCCACAAACCCATCTTCACCAAGACTTAACCCTCCAGCAAATGACGATGATCTACCCCAACTTCTTGACTCAAGAGGTGGATCACACGTAACCAGTGTACCAGTCTTTGATGAAGAAGACTTTGCCAGTTGGAAGAGTCAATTTCTTGTATACCTTGATGGACTTGAACCTTTTCTCTTAGAAATTTTAGAAAAAGGTCCATATATTCCCATGGCGCTTACATCTACTGAAGAAAACCCTCTTCCCAAACCTGTCAAACAATGGACCTCAGCTGATAGGAAATTAGCAAACCAAGATAAACGTCTCAAAAGCATCATAATTTCCTGTCTTCCCAAGCATATCATGAAGTCTGTTATTCAGTGTCCCACAGCTAAACAAATGTGGACAGACCTCATTCTTGGCCATGAAAGACCCTCTGAAACAAGAGAGACAAAGATTCAGGCACTCAGACTTCAGTTTAATGCCTTTAAGTCACTTGAAGGTGAAAAGGTTCAGCAAACCTATACTAGGCTGAAGATTCTTCTAAATGACCTTGCTATGAATGATGTCACTATTGGTCAAGCTGAGATCAATGCTACTTTTGTCAACAGCCTTCCAAGAAAGTGGCTGAGCATGAATCAGACTCAGAGAGCTAACAACTCAATCAAAAATGATACCCTTGCTCAGCTCTATGGTAAGTACAATTATGAAGAAGGGCTGATCGATACTATCTACAAATCAGAGACTGAAAGATTTGTAGTCCAAGGAGCATCGTCCAAAGCTTTGATCTCTGCAACACATCCTCATGACAACGATTCTGATATTGAAGAAGATACCCGTAGCAGCCAAGAGTTCTTGTCAGACCTCAATGCAGAATTCCATGAAAGAGCACTGCTAGCCAACCAAAGAAGATACTACAAAAGATCTGGAAGAGTAGGATCAGCTAGTAAACCAACTGACAGGTCAAAAGAAACATGTTTTGCCTGTGGAAAGCTTGGACATTATCAAAAAGAGTGTCCTTCTACCAAGACATCCTCACCCTCTTATCCATCATCTTCATCCAAACCCTACAAGTTCAAACAACATAACAACTCATCTCAATCCAATTCTTCAGACACTGAGAAGAATGATTACAAAAATAAGTACAAGGCACTTAAAGCTGAGTTAGAACAAATGAACTTGAAGATTAAAGCTATGTCCAAAAAGAAAGGTGGTGAGAAAAAGACCGAGAAAGGGTTGGTTGCTGAAACTTATGATTGGAATGATGAACCATTGACTTCAGATGAAGAAGACACCACAAGAGTCAGGGCTTTTATGGCGATAGCTAAGGATGCACCAGCTGTTGGAAAAGGTGATGCAAGATCAGGACAATGGGTTGACATCACAATGAAAAAGGTACACAGGCTTTTATCTATGTCTGATTGTGATGAACGTAAGCATGTCCTTGATTACACCATTGTTGATTTGCACTTTGTTGAGGAACAAAGGAAGAACCTACTTGATAAGTTTCACTCTGTTAAATCTGAAATGATAAATGCTAAGGCTGAATGTGAAACTCTCAGGCGGGTTAACTTAGAGAAAATATCCCTGCAAAATGAAGTAGCTAGATTAACCTTGAAAAACATAGCTTTAAATGATCAAGTCACTGAATTGAACAAGATTATTGAAAAATGGCTGTGTGCTAGGTTTACTATTGATGAATTGCTTAGGGATGAAGTGCCTGCTGACTTAAACAGGGATATAACTGCTAAGAATAAAAAGCTGAGGATTCTCACCAAACCCAAAGACATTGTCTTTAAATCTACAGAGACTATTCATATGTCAGATACCTCTTTGACTAATGACCCTGTCTCTGAAGATGTGGCTGAGCTACCACCTTTGCCCAAACTCTCTGGAGTTGAACCTAGCAGTTCTTCTAGATCTGCTAAGGACGAACTTAGGACAGATATTGAGAATCCTCCAGCCAAAGTTTTTCGTGTGCCTGCTAAACAAACTGGTAAACAAGTAGCTTTTAAGCCTGTTACTACTAAAGTTGTGAATAAGGTTGACCCCACCACTGAAGATCGTCTGTTGTCTCTTATGAAAGAAGTAGAACTCTTGAAACAACACATTAAGCCTTCCGCTGAATGCTCTACTTCTCATGAACCTAAGTCAGTCCTAGGTGAACCCAAAGGGGAAAGGTTAATCAAACCTTATTGCAATGTTTGTAAAAATTCTCACCATTCGACCTTAGATCATGACAGACACATGGCAGCTAAAAGAGCTCAGACACCCTCTAGGGACAGACCACAGAGTTCCAAAAGACAACAGGGAAATTACAAATCTTATCCTCCCTGTAAATTCTGTGGGTTCACAGACCATCACTCAGACGAGTGTGGTGACTTCCCTGGGTGTGATATCTGTGGGAGTTATAACAATGAAACAATGAACTGTCCATCCCAACGCCAAAAGTTTTTCAGGAACACAAGAGTTGCTAACAAGCAATTCAGGGAACCCACTAGAAAGTGGGTTCACCATAGGAACTAATCTGTTTCTATGTATCTGTGCAGAAATATCTCAAGGAATCGGTATGGTATCTAGATAGTGGCTGTTCTAGACACATGACAGGGATTCAACAATACCTGCACAGATACTCAAAGGAGCCAGGTCCCAAAGTGGTGTTTGGAGATAACTCTTCAGGTGACACAGAAGGATATGGCTCAGTGAATTGCAATGGGATCACATTCACCAGGGTTGCATATGTGAATGGTCTTAAACACAATCTTATTAGCATCAGCCAATTATGTGATGCTGACTATAAGGTTTTGTTTACTAAGACTCGGGGAACCATATTCAACAAAAATAATGATGTTGTGCTGGTTGCACCTAGAAGGAGAGATGTTTATGTCATCAACATGGCTGTGTGCTCTGAAGACAGTTCAAATTGTTTTATTGCCAAAGCCTCTGAAAGTGTCAACTGGCTGTGGCACAAAAGACTGTCTCATCTCAACTTCAAGAACATCAATAAGATAGCCACTCAAAACTTGGTTGCTGGTCTACCTTCAGTAATGTTTTCCAAAGACAAAACTTGTTCTGCCTGTGTCAAAGGAAAATATCACAGGTCTTCATTCAAGACTAGGCAATCATTCTCTATTGACAAGTGCTTACATCTCCTTCACATGGACTTGTTTGGGCCTGTCAAACCTCAAACCATTAACCACAACAAATACACCTTGGTCATAGTTGATGAATTTTCAAGATATACATGGGTGTTCTTCCTCAGAAGGAAAAGTGATGCAGCTGATACCATCATGTCCTTCATCAGACAGGTGGAAAATATGAATGATGTTAGAGTCAAAGCTCTAAGAAGTGATAATGGTACAGAATTCAAGAATCATCAACTTGAATCATTTTGTGATGAAAAAGGGATTTCTCAGAACTTCTCTTCAGCTGGCACTCCTGAACAAAATGGTGTGGCTGAAAGAAGAAACAGGACTCTGATTGAAGCAGCAAGAACTATGTTAAATGGTGCAGCCTTACCAAAGCAATTTTGGGGAGAAGCTATACACACTGCCTGCTACACTCAAAACATATCAATCATTGTCAAAAGACATGGCAAAACCTCCTATGAAGTTTTCAGAAAAAGATCTCCAGACGTCAGCTATTTTCATGTGTTTGGATGCCCTGTGTTTATTTATAACTACAGGGATAAACTTGGAAAGTTTGATGAAAAAGCTGATGATGGATTCTTTTTGGGATACTCTCCAACAGCCAAAGCCTTCAGAGTATTCAACATCAGAAGACAAGAAGTAGAAGAAACTTTCCATGTCAGATTCAATGAAGATGATGAAGTCATACAAAGGACAGGAACAAAGGGTGATGAAGTAGATTTTAATGAAAATATCTCTTTCCCAAGTGATGAGTTCACAGAACCCAGACCTACCAGTCATCACCACTCCAACACTCTCACTCCTTATGTTACTGCTTTTGACCCTCTGTCTACTCACAACATAGATGTTCCTACCTCTCAGGAACTTGATGAAGAAGAACCTCAAATCTCTGATGGTCCTTCTCATGATATTGATGACTCACCAATTCTTCAAATCTCTGAAGATTCTCCTGCTGATAATGAAATAGGTTCCCTTGATATGGCTGAAGAAGACTCTGACATTGAAGTAGTCTTTGTTGAAAGCCCTCCTAGTCAGCAGGATGAGACTCAAATTGTACCAGCTGTGCCCTCAAGTACCCCTGTTCTTGAATCCCCAGCTCCTCAAAATAAGTGGTCAAGAGATCAACACATTCTTCTTGTCAACATTATTGGGGAACCAAATGCAGGGGTCACAACCAGACAGCGAATCCAAGACTCAGAGTCAGCCTCAGCCAATGAATGTCTATTTGCTGAATTTCTTTCTCAAATTGAACCTAAAAGAGTTGCTGAGGCTCTGGTAGAAGAAGGATGGGTAGCTGCTATGCAAGAAGAAATCAATCAGTTCAAAAGGAACAAAGTATGAACACTAGTGCCAGCTCCACCTGGAAAGAATATCACAGGTACTAGATGGATCTATAGAAATAAGATGGATGAAATTGGGAACATCATCAGGAACAAGGCAAGACTGGTAGCACAGGGGTTCTCTCAGACTGAAGGAATTGATTATGATGAAACTTTTGCACCTGTTGCTAGACTTGAGGCCATCAGAATCTTTCTTGCTTATGCTGCCTATATGAACATCACTGTGTATCAGATGGATGTAAAGAGTGCCTTCCTCAATGGTGATTTGGCTGAGGAAGTCTATATTGCACAACCTGAAGGATTTGAGAACAGCGAGTTTCCCAACCATGTGTACAGACTTCACAAGGCAATGTATGGTCTGAAACAAGCTCCAAGAGCATGGTATGAAACCCTTTCAAATTTCTTATCTGAAAATAAATTTATCAGGGGTTCTATTGATAAAACACTCTTTACCTTCAAGGACAAGAGTGATTTCATCATTGTGCAGATTTATGTGGATGATATCATCTTTGGGTCAACAAATGTCAATCTTAGTAAACGTTTTGCTAAATTAATGACCAAGAAATATGAGATGAGTATGATGGGTGAATTAACTTACTTTTTGGGCTTTCAAATTAAACAATGTCCTAAGGGAATTTCTATTTGTCAAGAAAAGTATGTTAAGGATGTACTTAAAAAATATGACTTAGCTGATTGTGCATCAGTGAAATGCCCCATGCTTCCACCCAACAACTTGGGCCCTGATGAGTCAGGGGTCTCTGTCAATGAGACTTTATATAGAGGTATGATTGGGTCACTGATGTATCTAACAGCTAGTCGTCCAGATATCCAATTCTCCGCATGTCTCTGTGCAAGGTACCAAGGTAACCCAAAAGAATCCCATCTAGTGGCTGTTAAGAGAATTTTCAGGTATCTCAAAGGAACACCATCCCTAGGTCTATGGTATCCAAAGGAATCAGGCTTTGATCTCAAGGCCTATTCAGATTCAGATTATGCTGGATGCTGTATTGACAGGAAAAGTACTTCAGGTAGCTGTCAAATCCTAGGAGGAAAATTAGTTGGATGGAGTGCTAAGAAGCAAAACTCTGTGGCTATGTCTTCAGCTGAAGCAGAATATGTCGCTGCAGCCAGCTGTTGTGCTCAGGTGCTCTGGATGAAAAGTCAATTGGCTGACTATGAAATCTTGTATGACAAAGTACCAATCTTTTGTGACAACACCAGCGCTATTGCCATATCCAACAACCCTGTTCTTCACTCCTGCACCAAACACATTGATATCAGGTATCATTTTATCAGGGATCATATAATGAAGGGAGATATTGAGCTGCATTTTGTTCCCACAGAGCTGCAACTAGCTGATATATTTACAAAGCCTTTGGCTGAACCTTCGTTCAACAGGCTAGTTGCTGAGCTAGGGATACTCAATATCTCAAAGCCTGTGGCTTGATATTAAATGTGTTCATTAAATGACTGATTCTATATTAAATGTTTATTAAATGTTTTTCACATGAAACTAGGTAGTTACTTTCCAAGTAAATGCAAAAAACATTCTCAAATATTTAATCATTTATTTTTCGGATAACGAGGAGACAAACTTTTTGAAAGGTCAAGGGGACCCACTTGAGCAGTCATTTTCGCTCTTGCATTTAATACGGTTGAATAACTGTTCATTTAAGTTTGAATATATATTGTCTTCTTTCTCTTCTCACCCACCACCATTCTAAAATCAACTTCTCTCTCTAAATTCTTATCTCTCTCAACCATCCGCCATTTTCATTCACCTTCAACCTCAAATCAATGGCTTTTCCCGTTCCAAAAGCCTCCAATGTGAACTTCGAGATCAACGAGAGCATCATCGCTTCCAACAACGCCATTGGATGGATTAAGGCACCAAACAGCACCTATTCAGATCTGGTAAATTTCATGCAGAATTGTGACCTAAATGAAGCCTTCACCAAATCTCCATCCATTTTTTACCAAGAATACCTTAGGGAATTCTGGTATTCTGCTGAAGTAGTAGAAGACACCATTACATTTAGCCTCTCATGCAATGAACATCCTTTTACTTTTTCCCTTAAAGACTTTTCCAGTGTGGCCGGACTAAAACATGGAGATGAATGCTTGAAGAGTGTTGACAAAAAGGCTGTCAAGGAAGCCCTGGCCACACTAAACCCTTGCCATGATGTTAATCCTGCCCTAACACCAGCTGAAGTCCTCGCCAAATCCCCTCTGAAAATTAAGTATTTCACCCCTATGTGGCGTGTCCTCTTCACCCACATTGTGAAGTCCCTGGGAGGAATGCAGGGATCACAGGATCAGATGTCGTCCAATCATCAGGCTATTGCGTATGGATTAATCTGGGGAGCTGATGTCGACTTTGGAAGCATCCTTTTCTCAAACCTGGTAGAACAACTGAAGGAAAGGAATCAGGTCAGGGAAAAGAACATCTGTTATGTGCGCTTCCTGTCCCTGATCTTTGAGAGTTTGCTGGGAGAAAATTACCACAACAAGGCTTTGACTGCCCTTAAGCCCTATCGCATCACTGGCGCTATCTACAAGGAAATAGGAGCCGAGGATATCCCTGTCACTGCACACATGCTGAACGTGGCCAACTAGGTACCTAACGCTGAGAAGCCCTTGCTCCCTTCCTCTGAGAAGGTGAATACTTCTAGTGTCGCTGGCAAGTCTATGTCTTTGACCTCTGGGCAGCACACTACTAAGTCCAAGGCTTCATTTGGCCAACAGCCAAAGAAGAAGAAAATCCCCTCTTCTTCCCACTCCAAAGCTGTTAGTAAGGCCAAGGAAAAGAAGATTGACACCGCCTCTGGTCCTGATACTCTTGTGGATTCAGAATCTTTGGCTGACAAACAACAGGCGTCTAGTGTCTCTAGGTCAGCAGAGACAACAGGAAACCAGCCAAACCAAGCTGATATCTCACAGGTAATCAGTGTACATTTTTAGAGGTTCACAAGCAACCACTCTCATTTGTCTGTAGGAGAGAGTGGTGAAGTTAGGGTAATCCTCGACCCATAGAAGTCTGTCATTACACTTAGAATACTTTAAGACTTCTGTACACCCTGTCTTTGCACCAGGGAATGATTCATTTGTGTTTATAAAGCACCCCGATGACCCTGAACCCTCTAGACAGTATTCAGGCTAACAACAACCTGAATACATTAATGTCTCAACCTTGATCAGCTGTACTTCACACAGCCTCTTGGTTCCCTCCTTAAAAGAGTCCCAAAGGATTTATCCTTTCAGGGGGAGCTGAATCATCACCCTCAGCTTTCCTAGGGGCAGCGTAACAGGCGACCTACAACAACATATGTTTCACTCTTAAAAGAGTCCCAAAGGTTTTACCTTTTGGGGGGGTTGAATAATCACACTCAGCTTTCCTAGGGGCAGCGACTGGCGATCATTAAACAACATATGTTTCACAATCAAAAGAGTCCCAAAGGTTTTTTACCTTTTTGGGGGGGCTGAATAATCACACTCAGCTTTCCTAGGGGCAGCGAATGGCGACCATTAACCACACTTCATTCACACTTAAAAGAATCCCAAGGATTTATCCTTTGGAGTGGCTGAGTAATCACCCTCAGCCTCTCTGGGACAGCGAAATGGCGACCATTCACCTTATATTTTTTCCCTGTTACTAATTACAACAAACTTGTAGGCTGAAATTGTACAGCCAGTCAAAGAATCTCAGGTACACGAAAAGGAGGATGAAACAATGACTCAGGATAAACTCAATACTGAAGAGCTTGTGTTAAATGTTGATGAAGAAATGCTCTCAGTAGAAGATTATGTCTCTGAATTTGAGCCCATGCCTGAAGATGAATTCCCTGAGGGAATGTTCGATGAAGAGGATGAAGAAGATGAGGATGACCAGCTGTCAGCCTCTCCTCCTAAAGAAGATGACAAGACTTCTCCTCTCAAGGAAGCTGTTGACACTCCAAACTCTGCTACATCTGCGACAACAGTCTTCCAAAGACCAACATATGATCCAACAGCCGAATTCCTCATGTTTGATCATCCTACCCAGACCAACTTCGACTTAATTCCAAGGGGGGATGATTTTGCTCAGCAAAGCCTCAATATCAAGAATCTTCAGCCCGTACATCATCAATCTGATATTGAGCGCTTATCAAGGAAGCTAGACGTGATCAAGTCAGAGATGCACAATTTTACTGTCACATTTCCAGGCATTATAAAGAAGGCTGTGACTGAGGCTGTCACTGAGCCTATTCAGGAGGGTGCAAGAAAAGGTGTGGCCCAGGGACTAAGTCATCTCTCGACACGAATCAAGGATGCCATTGACTCAGTTGTCCCTGCTATGTTCCATGAACAAGAAAACAACATGAACAGGCACTTCAATGCGGTTCGCAACAGGCAATACAACCATGCTGGCTTTATTGTCAGGCGTGTTCAGGAAAATACTAATGCCAATGCCAACCTCTTGCTGAAGATTGCCAGGGCTTCAAGAAAAAGACAACGTGCCATGGCTGCCTCTGTGGAGCAGATTGCAAGATGATTTCAGGCACGTTCATCCAAGCATCAGGGAAGTAAGGATGAACGTGAGGGGGAGAAGAATACTATACTCAGCCTTGCATCTGCTGAACAAGGCTCATCATCAGCCAATCCCTCAACTACACCTGTTCCTCTACAAGTCATCACACCAGTTATAGTACATGATGATGAGGATGATACTCAGGGGGAGCAACAAACACAAGATGGAGCTGACTCACCTAAATCCATGATCTTAGTTAACATCAGCAAGCCTGAGGATGATGATGAGCCAGCGGCCAAGAAACTAAAATTCACTGTGAGCTCTCTTCCAAAATCTATTCAAACTCAGGCTCAGACAGCGTTTCTCAAAAGAGCTGATGATTTAAAAAACATAAGTGTGGAGTCCTCTGTCTCGAAGAAAGGGAAGGAGATAGTTTTGGTTGATACTGACACCAAACTTAAGAAGATAGCTGCGATGCTAGAGACAGGAGGATCCACCACAGACCTTTCCCACTTTTCAACCTTTACACCTTCCGATGAGAGTCCTTTAACTCCTGAAGAAATAGAGCAACAGGCTGAAGAATTCAAAAGACTAAATGAGCTCAAGACAGCCAAAGAATTAAATGAAGCTACTCTGAGGAAGATGACACCACCTGAAAGGGAAAAACAAAAACAAAGGTTGAGGGAAATGGAACTAAAACACGCTGAGGCATTAAAGAAAGTCAAAGCTGACTATGATGCCTGCGTGAACAACAGGTATGCTGCTGGCAAGATAACCAAGTTTAAATACACCATTCACAAATCCACAAACACCCCACAGATGATCTTATGGAGAGAAAACCAACAGAGGAATATGGATGTGTTTGACAACTTCAGGTTAAAGATACTTGGGTTATCAGAATGGTTTGAACTCGAAGCCTTAGATGCCAAAAAGTCTGGACAGGCAAATTTCCTTCTGCTTAAAACTCTTAAGGCTAAGTTTAACTGGATCAAGGAAACAGCTGCCAAACTCAAGATTGATCCCCCACCACAGCTTTTCGAACAAGAACCCCCAAAGACAGGCAACAAAAGAAGAAGAATTTCACAAATTATTGATGAAACTTTTGTTACTGAAGATGTTCGTGTGGATGGTATGCACAGGGATTTGATCCTTCCAAATGGTATTGTTGGCCCTGTTGATGGTCAGACATACTCAGTGCCTGAAAGAGGAATGGCATTTATGAACAAGGCTTGCCAGTATGCGTTTCAGAGGGAAGATGAGCTGTGTCTGGCTTCAACTATTCAGCTACTCTGTCACAAGAAGTGTCTCAAGATCAACACAGAGTATTCCAAGAAGTTTACAAAGACTTTGCAGGATGAAATTGATAACAGATTAGATGTGGCCGAAGCTGAAGAAAGAATAAAAAATGATGACTATTGAAGATGGTGTCAGCCCTTTTACCTTCATCTTTTATTTTACTTATGTAATGAACTTGTAATTTTCTTTAAGTCTTAATAAAATCATGAGGTATGTTTGTTTAGATCTGTTATGTGTAAGAAGAAGCTGTTAAACTCACTTACCTTAACTTAGTTAGATCTAGCATTATTTATGTTTAAATAGGGGGAGATTGTTGGGAATCTAAACTTGTTAGATTCCCTGATCATTGATTTAAACATAATTAGGCTGATAGATAGTCCCTTGCCTGTGCCTAGGAGGCAGGCAAGTTTCGCAAGACTCACAGAGATCCAAGTCTCTGTGAGCAACCTCAGAGGAGTCTGTGACAACCCTGGTTTTGAGGTTCGTCACTTAGTTTTATTTTGAGCTAGTTACGTGTCTTTACGTGTTTATGTGCTAATTGGTGTGTATAGATTATGGTTTGGATATCGTTTCCGGTACGGGGTACCTTGTGAGCGAAACGATGTGTGATGATTTCATGTTCATGAGTTGACAATGTAGTGACTATGAAATGAGATGGTGTTATTTGGTGGTTTTAAGTATACGTATATGTATTATAGAAAATCGTATTTTTACGATTTACGGTTTAGCATTTAGAGGTCTCGGATGAGGTAATTAATCATATGGATATTTTTAGGGATGGTTTTAAGTCATTTAGGACTTAGTTATAAAGTTTATTTCAAAATTTGAGATTTTTTTAAAAGTGTATATTTTACGTCTTTTACGGTAAAACGCGTAAATTTGACTAGTTTTACGGTTTTGGGGGTTTGGAGGCTTTAGGAGCTGAAATAAATTAAGGTAAATTAAGGTAATATTATTAATACATATATTAATAATAAAAATAAAAAAACGAAATAAAGGAGGGTTTAAGTCAGTTTTAGACGCAAGAAAAGAAAAGAATAGGGGAAAAAAAGGAAAAAGGGAACCGGGCTTTTGGAATGGGCCAAGGACTTGTTAGGAAACTATATAAATACTTTTTATTAACCAAAACACTTCATAAAATCCCTGGAGATCAAGTTTTATTCGGCATCAATGGTGGTTTTAGGGTTCTTCATTAATTTTTTCTTCTTTCAAAAATTCTAAGGTAAAATCTTTAATACTCTTTTTAATTAAATTGTTTTAATTCTTTCTCAATCATCTTATGATGGATTTAGGTTAGGGTTTAAATAGGAATCTGTATTTTAATGATAACATAATGATTAGATGGTTTAGGGCTTGTAATTAATGGGGTTATGGGTAATTAATTAGGTTAATTTGATTAAACCCGTTTTTAAAAACTGGGCAGAATTTTGAGTCAATTGTTTTGATCATATTGGGAGTTCTACAAACTCTTATTTTGCGATCCAAGTATCCCTGAAAAGGTAATTGAAGTGGCTTTCCAATTCAAGAAACTAGAACTAAATTGGAGGTCGGGAAGTAGGTCAAAAACAGGTTACAACAGTCGGAGGTCAATACAGTTTTGAATTCAGCCTGTTTTCTTTTTAAGTTTTGGGTTGTTTGGGGTACTTAGGGTTGCATTGGGATCTTTTCACAAACATGAGAGATGGTTCATATATTTTAGTAAGTATCTGCACTTGGGATAAGGTTGTGGTTTAGGGTAAGACCCCTTAATTGTAACAAACGTTTTGTATGTTTAAAATCAGGAAATCTGGAATGACAAAAGTATATATATATATATATCGGGGCCTTAACAGTAGCTTTAAGGTTAGGGCAAGTGGTAGGTGTTATCTAACATATGTAAGGGTATGAATATTTCTTTTGTAGAGTTCATGGGTATGTTTAAGGGGGAGATCGACCCATAGTTTAAGGTATGAAAAACGGGACTGTTTTGGGTAAAAATGTTAACGGGATGTGTTATGAAGTAAAACGAGTTAAGGGCTTTATAGAGGGGTGTAATGAGATGCTTAGAGCATATATATGAGGTATATATATGGGAGAAGGTTAGATGTCCATCATAGGTTGATGAGCCATTTTAGTGTTTGGTTCATGTTTTGATTATGTGTTTTTGGTTGTTAGCTTTTTGCTAGTGCGCGGATGTTTGGGGAAGCTCAATCAGGTGAGTTTCATAGTCCCATGTTTAATATTGATTTTAACTTCCAGATGGGATGGAAGAGACAATGTGTTGAGTTATTTTCTAAATTGATGCTGTGAATGTGTTTGTGATTTGAGATGGACTTGTGTGTACATTATGTGATTAACTGCTATGTGATTCTTGATTGTGTATGATTTGGATCGGGGGACACGTGTCGTCTCAGTTATTGTGGTTTGACAAGGTAGTGGCCTTGTGGTTTGACAAGGTAGTGGCCTTGTGGTTTGACAAGGTAGTGGCCTTGTGATTTGTCAAGGTAGTGGCCTTGGGATAGGTACATAGTGTGATCATCTATGGTACCATGATGTTGTTTGGCAAGGTAGGAGCCTTGGATTGGTTTGGTATGATTAATCTTGATTGATAGTTGTTAATGCATATTTGTAACACATTGTCCATATTTTATTGTATTGATGGTTGTTGTTCACAGCTTATAACTATTTTGGCGTTGGAGTCTAAACCTATGACTCTCACCAACTTTATGTTGACGTGTTTTAGTGTCTCTTTCAGGTGTGTATGTGGTTAAGCGTGAGGATAGAAGTGGCTAGACTTGGATGCATTAGGATTGCATATAGAAGGAGATCCCCATTTCTTCTTAGTTTTCCTTTATGTTTTTTTGAATAAGTGATACTGTTGGCACCTATATGTTTATTTTGTTTGTATTATTTGTTTGTCTTGGGTAAGAGGTAGGACTGTTACCTACTTACCTAGACTCCTGCATGTTGAGATATTGTCATGACATTTGTGTCGCCATTTATGACATTTCTTATATCATTTAGTTATCTCTATAGACACGCTATTGTTGTGATGATATCCATACGTCGTGCCCTATATTCCGCCGTGGTGGGGTGTGACAGAATGGTATCAGAGACAATGGTTATAGAGAATTAGGTTGCCTAGTCGCGTAGCCTAGTCTATAGCTTAAGGGTCCCTGCATATAGGCGTCATAGGAGTATGTGTGCATTTTACATAAATTGATGTGTTGAGATGTTATTTATTGCGATGTTTTGACTAGTATGAATTGAACCATAGTAAGTTCATACTTAGCCACATGTTATTTTCTTTTCGGGTTGTGACTAGGGCGGGTTGAACCATAATCGTCCACGCTAGTCATTGTCGTATTTTACTTAAATTATACATTATAGTACATAATTTGGTACATGGTAGTTTCTATCTTTTGTCGAGTTATTTTACATACCTGAGGTATGTTACTTTTTCTTTTGATGTTTAAGTCATGTTCCCTAAGAATCGTGTGGTGGTTCGAGTTACTAGGAGTACATGGATAGGAAGGATTTTAAGTTGTTTCCACTCTTATGGGCGACATGACTTATATCTGATTATGTTTTCGTTTTGGATTTAGTCTAGGCTGTTTAAGCTAGACTATGGATTTCTGTATTCCAAGAGTTTTATTATGTTATTTTTATAGATTGAGTTTTGGATCTTATTGGTTATGTGGTTATGAGCTTATGTGAGTAGATGGATCTATGTGTTATATGTTGTATTGATTCTTATAAGTGTCATCATAGGAGGGAGTGCATTGGGGAAAGGGTAATTGTATAAGTATGGTGGCCAACATAGTTATACAAGTACCACAACTTCAATGGGTTCCCAAGTATGGTTGCATGAAAGAGGGTTAGTACATGCTTGTATATGATGAGATGTAGAATTTGGGTATACGTATTATATATGAGTTTATGTAATGGCTACCTACGATATGGCTATTGTTATTTTTGTGTTATATGTTTTGGGTTATAGATGTGTTGTGTGATTTTGGGGTCACACGATATGGTTTGGTTTTGGAGGTGGGCTTTATGCCTTGTTGTGGCACGGTGAGATGGTGATTACTCGTATAGAAAAAACGAGCGTATAAAGCGATTGATTGACTTACGTGTATGATAACGAGTATGTTTGGGGGATTCAATAGGTATACATATGCGGATGTATATATACTACTATGTGTTAAGTTATGGTATATGGTCGTTCACTAGTTATTATAGCTTGAACGTACCTTGTGTTTGTTCGTGTTTTATGGTGCTGGAGTTTGGTGGAGTTTCAACGACGTTTTGAATCTTTTGAACTATGTCTTGTAGCGTATTCTTTGAGTTTCGTATTTCACGTGTACGTTTTAAAACGGTGTTCTTGGTTTTAAGTCTATTGAAATAACCTGGGATTTCTTTTGAGATAATGAAATCTTTTGTGTTGAGTCTTACATTTCTTTTGGTTGGTATATGGAAAAAGGGACTTGGAAATCTAGTATAGGGTTAGATAGTTGGTCGTATTCGGTAAAATAAGGGTAAGGTGTTGGGGTCGTGTTTGAAACAAGATGTAACATAAGATTTCTTTTTAGTCAACACTTATTTATTTCAAATTCTAAAAGACTTTCTTTAATATAAAGCGAAGTAAAATTTCTTTCTACTTACATAGTTTATATAATTGGGTTTAACCGATTCACGTCATTTATAATTATTAATACAAGGTTAAATTGAGTTTATGAAGATTTCACATACAATTTTATCTTTCATTAATATAAAACTGTTTTGGTCATAACTTGTTCGTTTTTAAAGCTTTTTGGATGATTCAAAAGCCTAAAATTATGTACTCGGAACGTACTTTTCAAATATTCAGAATGTATATTCATGGGAGGTCAGTATCTTGGCCGAAATTATTGTACAAGTGTCGGGTTAAAGGTTGAGTTTTAAATAGTAGTTTATTTTTATGATTTGGGATGCACGGGATACCTAGTCTTTGAGTTGAGTTTTGAGTTCGTCAAGAGGGTTGTTTGTAGATTGTTTGAGTCACATAGATGTGGGAGATAATAATAAAAAAAAGAAGATATATATTCTTTTGGAAAAGTCGATCTTTTGCACGGTTTAAATAATATGTCGCGGGGCGTAATATGTTTGGTTGCCATTGGGTGTTTCTTGGATTATTTTTCGTTGTCATGGGTCATTTTGAATTGATACACGTTTTGGGTTTGAGTTTTCTTTCGAGTCTCATGGTTTTGACTTGTTTTAATTGGTGCACGTGAAATGTCGTTAGTTATCCGTTGATTTGATTCGTTGATCGTATCTGATGGATTCAAGATGTAGTTTTGGTTTCGTATTGTTCGGGAGCGTTGAGGTAGTCGTATGAAAGACTTGGTCGCGCCTACATGATTAAGTAGGTGACCATGAGAGAACGGTCGGAATACCCTTAATGGGGAGGAAAGAAGTTCGTAGACGAACTAGTGTGGTCATGAGGTCTCTTAGGAGTACCAAGGAGATGAATAGAGATTTGTGGGATATTAGCACAAGTAACGCGCCATAGAGAATGTTGTAAGGGGAAGTAATACCTCAAAGGTATTTATGATTGTTCGTAGGGCATGTAAGTTTTCCAAAAATTTCCTGAAATTTAGTAGGTTTTGCCTATTACTGTGAGGTAGAACCATAAATAGAGCAAGTAGGAGAAGTGAGAGGAGTTGTAGTTAGTGCCCTTCTAAGGCAAATCGTTGATGGAGTGATTTAAAAAAAAACAAGAGCTGTTAGAGATTGCAAGGAATGCCGGATAAAAGTTGAGTTGCTTAGTAGTAGATTGGATGTGGAAAGAGGTTGAGTGGTCTGATGAGAGGAAGTACCGGTCTTTTAAGATGCGTGTAGAATTTTGCAAGTAGAACGAGGTAGGAATTTATTCGTATTGCCGCTAAGAGAGGGTGCAAGGAGGACATAGTTGAAACTGCTAAGGATGTTGTATGAACGCTTTGGGTTTACGATTATGTATTTGGCTTCACCAAAGCACTAGCGGTTTTCATGGTGTCAATGAACCAAGTGTGCATGAACGTGTATAAACGAGTTGTCATCGGGAGCGTCGACGACATCTTGAACTACTCAAATCTGAGAAGGAGGGTGAGACGAATTATGTGTTGGTTTTGGAGTGGAGTTATACGTGAGATTTTCGAGTGTGAGTTTTTAGTATTAAGTTTACCATGATGAGTAGTTAGAGATGATGGCGTATCATGGAACCAGCAAAGGGCGAAGTGAAGAAGGATGAGGAACCGTTTTGGAGACTGAAGAAGTGGATTGGATAATGAGCCGATCTTGGCATTATCGGAAGGACTGGATGAATTCGCGAAGCATGACGATACGTGGAGCAAGGATTTGGACGCGTACGAGGACGAGAAAGAAAGGCGATCGCTTATACGTTGCAGGAACTGAAGATTTGCACGAACTAATGGATATGTGAAAGACCGCCATAGGTCACTTTGTAAGGAGATTGGAATTTTTAAGTAGCTTGGGGTACGGACTGAAGGGAGTTGATGAACATGATTGGATATGAGTATATCCAGCGAACTGGGAAAAGGATAGGCAAGTGAGATATTTATACAACCTTTGGAGTTACACTGAGGGCATGAGTGTGATAAGAGGGAGTTAGGAAACTCATTAGCGATGGCTGAGTTTTTCGTATAATGATAGTTATCATACTAGAAGTCGATAAATTCCATTTGAGGCACTATATGAAAGGATAGGGTGAGTTGTCCCCATGGTGGACTAGAATTGGTAAAAGAGGCTACCAATGCGGTAATGATGTAGAAAGGGGGAAACCACTAGAGTTAGTGACAAAGTTATGTAGGGAGTTTCACCCATAGTAGCAGGTGGTATGTTTTGGTAAAATGGAAGAGTTGATGTAGAGTTTTGTAGGTCCATTTATGATCTTTGGAAAGATCGGACCATTAGCTTATGAGCATAGAATTACCTGGGGGAAATGAGTTGTATACATGATACATTTCATGTATTGGGATTGGTAAAGGTTGTTTGAGAATGCATTTTGCATGTACGGTTATTCGGGACTGGTGTTAATGAGAGTCTTTGTTTTATCAAAGAGTCATCTGTGAGATTTGTTGACTGTGAGGTCGAGAGTTTGGCAATGAGTTTAATTATTTTTGGGTTGTATACATGGTATTTTGAAACTTGAACTGAAGTTCACATGGATATGAGAGGAGTTCGTTTAGAACAAGTATCCTCATGTGATTTGTTGTTGGTGTGTTTGATCCTAAGGAGTAAATCTCGGGACGAGATTTTTATTAGGAGGGAGTGATGTGACAACCCTGGTTTTGAGGTTCGTCACTTAGTTTTATTTTGAGCTAGTTACGTGTCTTTACGTGTTTATGTGCTAATTGGTGTGTATAGATTATGGTTTGGATATCGTTTCCGGTACGGGGTACCTTGTGAGCGAAACGATGTGTGATGATTTCATGTTCATGAGTTGACAATGTAGTGACTATGAAATGAGATGGTGTTATTTGGTGGTTTTAAGTATACGTATATGTATTATAGAAAATCGTATTTTTACGATTTACGGTTTAGCATTTAGAGGTCTCGGATGAGGTAATTAATCATATGGATATTTTTAGGGATGGTTTTAAGTCATTTAGGACTTAGTTATAAAGTTTATTTCAAAATTTGAGATTTTTTTTAAAAGTGTATATTTTACGTCTTTTACGGTAAAACGCGTAAATTTGACTAGTTTTACGGTTTTGGGGGTTTGGAGGCTTTAGGAGCTGAAATAAATTAAGGTAAATTAAGGTAATATTATTAATACATATATTAATAATAAAAATAAAAAAACGAAATTAAGGAGGGTTTAAGTCGGTTTTGGACGCAAGAAAAGAAAAGAATAGGGGAAAAAAAGGAAAAAGGGAACCGGGCTTTTGGAATGGGCCAAGGACTTGTTAGGAAACTATATAAATACTTTTTATTAACCAAAACACTTCATAAAATCCCTGGAGATCAAGTTTTAGTCGGCATCAATGGTGGTTTTAGGGTCCTTCATTAATTTTTTCTTCTTTCAAAAATTCTAAGGTAAAATCTTTAATACTCTTTTTAATTAAATTGTTTTAATTCTTTCTCAATCATCTTATGATGGATTTAAGTTAGGGTTTAAATAAGAATCTGTATTTTAATGATAACATAATGATTAGATGGTTTAGGGCTTGTAATTAATGGGGTTATGGGTAATTAATTAGGTTAATTTGATTAAACCCGTTTTTAAAAACTGGGCAGAATTTTGAGTCAATTGTTTTGATCATATTGGGAGTTCTACAAACTCTTATTTTGCGATCCAAGTATCCCTGAAAAGGTAATTGAAGTGGTTTTCCAATTCAAGAAACTAGAACTAAATTGGAGGTCGGGAAGTAGGTCAAAAACAGGTTACAACAGTCGGAGGTCAATACAGTTTTGAATTCAGCCTGTTTTCTTTTTAAGTTTTGGGTTGTTTGGGGTACTTAGGGTTGCATTGGGATCTTTTCACAAACATGAGAGATGGTTTATATATTTTAGTAAGTATCTGCACTTGGGCTAAGGTTGTGGTTTAGGGTAAGACCCCTTAATTGTAACAAAACTTTTTGTATGTTTAAAATCAGGAAATCTGGAATGACAAAAGTATATATATATATATATCGGGGCCTTAACAGTAGCTTTAAGGTTAGGGCAAGTGGGAGGTGTTAGCTAACATATGTAAGGGTATGAATATTTATTTTGTAGAGTTCATGGGTATGTTTAAGGGGTAGATCGACCCATAGTTTAAGGTATGAAAAACGGGACTGTTTTGGGTAAAAATGTTAACGGGATGTGTTATGAAGTAAAACGAGTTAAGGGCTTTATAGAGGGGTGTAATGAGATGCTTAGAGCATATATATGAGGTATATATATGGGAGAAGGTTAGATGTCCATCATAGGTTGATGAGCCATTTTAGTGTTTGGTTCATGTTTTGATTATGTGTTTTTGGTTGTTAGCTTTTTGCTAGTGCGCGGATGTTTGGGGAAGCTCAATCAGGTGAGTTTCATAGTCCCATGTTTAATATTGATTTTAACTTCCAGATGGGATGGAAGAGACACTGTGTTGAGTTATTTTCTAAATTGATGCTGTGAATGTGTTTGTGATTTGAGATGGACTTGTGTGTACATTATGTGATTAACTGCTATGTGATTCTTGATTTTGTATGATTTGGATCGGGGGACACGTGTCGTCTCAGTTATTATGGTTTGACAAGGTAGTGGCCTTGTGGTTTGACAAGGTAGTGGCCTTGTGGTTTGACAAGGTAGTGGCCTTGTGGTTTGTCAAGGTAGTGGCCTTGGGATAGGTACATAGTGTGATCATCTATGGTACCATGATGTTGTTTGGCAAGGTAGGAGCCTTGGATTGGTTTGGTATGATTAATCTTGATTGATAGTTGTTAATGCATATTTGTAACATATTGTCCATATTTTATTGTATTGATGGTTGTTGTTCACAGCTTATAACTATTTTGGCGTTGGAGTCTAAACCTATGACTCTCACCAACTTTATGTTGACGTGTTTTAGTGTCTCTTTCAGGTGTGTATGTGGTTAAGCGTGAGGATAGAAGTGGCTAGACTTGGATGCATTAGGATTGCATATAGAAGGAGATCCCCGTTCCTTCTTAGTTTTCCTTTATGTTTTTTTGAATAAGTGATACTGTTGGCACCTATATGTTTATTTTGTTTGTATTATTTGTTTGTCTTGGGTAAGAGGTAGGACTGTTACCTACTTACCTAGACTCCTTCATGTTGAGATATTGTCATGACATTTGTGTCGCCATTTATGACATTTCTTATATCATTTAGTTATCTCTATAGACACGCTATTGTTGTGATGATATCCATACGTCGTGCCCCATATTCCGCCGTGGTGGGGTGTGACAGAGTCCATGTCAGAGACATTGTCAGGGAAGTCGAAGATTACCTGAAGACATACTCCTTGGCTGTGATGGATAACAGCCAAGATGTATTAGGGACTCTGAGGGGTTGAGAGTTAACAAGGGTGGCAATACCCTGATAACTCTCAACACACTTTGGACATGCCATTTGTGTGTTCGAGAATATGAAGAATAAGGAAACTGTTTTTGACAACTGTTCCTTAAAGCATAATGGAAGACTACCAAGAATAGAAGGACATCATGTGACTGATGTGGGAACTTGTAAAAGCTTGTGTAGTCGACATCAAGTACTGTTTAAGTCAAACTCGTAACACTATAAATAGGATGTGTATCCATGCATTAATGTTTAACACTTTGAGATATTAAGAACATTAGTGCGTATAACTTAGTGAATCAAACAACTACGACTGTATTCATAAGTTAAGGTTTATTGTTGTTCAAAGTGTGCACAACACATTGTCATCAAACGGTGTTATCCATAACACTTGTAATTCTTTATTATACAATAATAAGATTACGTTTGAAAAGTAATACCTTGTGTTGATTAAGTTAAGATTAGGGTTTCTTGCATTGATTAGGGACTTTCAGCATGAAAAGCTCAAAGCTTAAGTTGTATAAAAACTTAAAAATTGATAAAAAGATAAACTTTTTAATCAATCAAACATCAAGATTAAACAAAATCAAAGATTATTTCGAATAAAACATAATTAAAAAGATAAAAAAATGTAGAATGAGAATGATCGTAAAAAGGTTGAAATAAGATGAAGATTAAATATTCAAAAGTACAAGATTAAAGATTAAAGATTAAGAAAACTTGAAAGAAAAGCTTAAGAACATGAAAACTAGAGAGAGAAAGTAAAGCTACACTACTCCTAATCTAAACTAACTAACTAACACCCTCCTAATGACACACTTAGGAGGGTATTTATAGGAGGAGTACATGTGATGATGCTTTCTTCTCTCTTTCTTCTTGTCTCGACTCGATTTAATTTCTTTGTCTTTTTCAACGTCGTCTCGGGATTTGTCGATATAAATTGAACTCGTCTTATAATTTTCTTCTTTAATAAGACTTGGTTCTTCGACTTCATTAAACTTCTGTCTTTAGACTTTTTCTTCGATAAATCTTCAGAATAGGCCTTGGACTTCCGTTCTTTTTGCACTCTTGATCTTTTGACTTCGTCTTTTCTCGTTTTCATTGATAAAAGCCCGTGAAAGCCCATGTTTTCTTCCTTTTTCATTTTTGGTCGTAAAACACAATACAAACACAAACCACGCATAATTTCGACATTTACGACATAAAATACACGTTTTGGCTTGGTTATTATTATAGTTAAGTGGTAAAAGGATGGGTGTTTTCACACCTATCAAATCCCCTACACTTGACCATTGCAATATCCTCATGCAATGCATTAGTTACAAAGCAAGTTTTACATTTTCCATCATAATCAATCCACCTTGGCCTTTATTAAACACAAGACATTGAAATTTATAAAATATTCAAAGGAAGAAAACAAGTAAAGAGATAAAAGACTTACATTGAGGTTTTGGATAGTCATGAATGTTTATCACCCTCAAGTTTCACGTTCCCCATACCAAGCTTAAAAACAAGATCATTGTTATTATAAGTTAGCAAACTATCACAAATTCATGTGGCCCAGTTATTCACCTAGACTCCCTTATTCCTAGGTGTATCTCTTATATTTTATGATTGTCTTGAATGATCACGAGGATGCATTGTTGACTTATTTCGATAGTTATTAAGGGCTGAAAATAAAGTAGGACGATTTAATCAATAGTTAGCTAAAGGACAAAATCTTATAAAACTGCTTCTCGGGACCTTATAAAGTTCATATCTTGGCATAACTTGCTTCACGATTTGAGGCCTTTCTCGGACCGATATTTGGCAGTGACTTCATACTTCAAATCTTGAGAGACGTTCATGAAATAATGGTCTTCTCTTCATAATAGGAATTTCTTCACTTGAAGTTTTAAGAGATTCTTCATACTTGGACCACGACTTCTTCATTTTTCTCCAATCTTTATTTTGGAATTTGATATACAACGATTCGCCTCCTTTTAGGACTTGGATCTATTTATCCTCATACCTTGCTAGTGTCTTTTCGGATAGACTTCTCCATGATCTTTAGGGGAGTATTTGCTTTTCATCGTGTGTCTCGATCCTTCATATTGATTTTTGATAAATGATTCTTCACATCACTTTTGGATCTTTAGCAACAAAATGTAGCCCTCATGCCTTGTTAGGGCCTTTTCAGACTCGCCAATCTTCGCATCCCGCTTCAATAAGTTATGCCTTGGCTATGAACTCTAATTAATACCGAAGAAGCTAGGTAACTTTTCAAATCGTACAACCTTATTTATTGCAATTAAATTTATTAACAAGCGATGGGAGAAAAACTCATAATTAACTCACATAAATTCATGAAAGAATACCAAACTTATAATTGACTCTATCATCTCTCGTTCTCCATAATTTAAAATCTCAAGGAATGAGACTCGTGGATGCTTAGCCAATTAAGTCTAAGTTTTGGGTTTTCAAGTCGTCTATAGGATCTTGCATCTTCTTAGACTTTTTTAAGTTTAGAATTCGCATTTTAAAGTTCCCTTGATAAACGACTTTCTAGGATCGATTATAGGAACTTGAGAAAAGTTCTTGTTCTTAACCCGTAAGAGTTAAGACTTTCGCGTTTTAAAGTTCCCTATATAAAAGCCTAGCAAAACTTGACTTAAATACGCTAAGGATACTAGCTAGAGTAAACTTGGATAAGTAAACTCGGATTGAGTCAAAAGATTTACAACGTTTGAAAATTAAAACCACTTATTAAAATTTATTCTAGCAAAGAAAGAAAATAACTATAACAAAGATAAAACTACTAGGCCAAAATTGATTAAAAAAATTTGAAAAATGTCGAAAAATCAAATTTTCCGGTTTAAATGAGGACAAATACAAGGAAAAGCCCACTTAACTTCGATAGAAGTCCCCCTACACTTAATATAAACATTGTCCTTAATGTTTAAGCATGTGGGAGTAAACTCCCCTACACTTAGGACATTGTGCACTTTGTTTAAATCTTGCTAAGGAAAGGACAACTAAAGTGATTCCTATTTTAATATTGAGGAATATAAAATAGAGAATCAAAAGAGTTTAGGATAGAACCAGGAAGACGGGTACACGGGATCACGGGTCGTCAAAAGTCATCAAGAATGGATCTTTGAAAGCTCGAATCCCTGCACATGATAAGAAAGAAAACAACAAACACATATTAGGGTCTCCACTACACTTATTATAAAAAACAGATAAAGATAGATAGATAATCAGGTTGCCTCCCAAAAAGCGCTTGTTTTTGTTAACCGAGTCACGAGCCTGACTCGTCCCCGAATTAAATGGTCCATGGGGAAGCCTCAAATGTAATACCGGGATCAAAGACCTTGTCCTCGTTCCCGGAGGAAAATAATAAAGGAGAGGCCAGAGGATAAGTTTTGAATGTTAGAAAAGTCCTCTCAATATAAGAAAAGTAAGTGAAATCATGATCCACGGGAGGTGGGGTGGGTAAAGGAAGCAAATTGTTATCCCCCCAAGACAGTTGATGGTCACTAAGCGGCAAAGCCGTAAAGGTGTCAATCATAGAATGGTCAATTCCACCTCCCCGGTCAAAGTACTCATCCTCACTTCCCGGTGTGAAATGGGGAAAGTAAAACCGATACATCACCCGATTGGGTGTGCACGCTGTAGGATGAGGTGGCAATATAATATGAGAAGTATGAGAACAATTACCTTCCACCCGCGTCCCCTTTCCAGTAGAGTCAAGTCTCTCTACCTCTATGATAGAAGGAGGCATGGCTAACAAAGTATGCTCATTAATAGCAAGAGAATCAGGGCTATCAATGTCCTCAATCCCTTCGTCAAAGAGAGGATTCACCTCACTAGATATGTAGGCGCCATCAAAATCAAATAAAGGGTTCGAATAAATCTTGAAAGTTTCTTTCGAAACGTCTTCATCAGATAGTGACTCGTCATCACTAGAAGTAAAATCATCATCTTGATCAAAAAGAGGATTAGAGAAAGCCAAAGAATCATCTCCCAAAGTGTTGGTGGAAGGAACATCATCAGAAGAAAGCACATCATACTCATCGTCACTGTCGGATGTCACCTCAGATTCACTTGGGATTGGGACAAGGTTATCGACACTAGACTTTATGACTTCGTCTGATTCCTTTGCAGGAGTTGTGATGATATCCTCAGTTCCTATGATGGGTGAATTCTTGGGCTCCATAGCCGGCAAGACAAAAGAAGGAAGCACGATTGCACTAGACGAAGGATGTTGAGCAATAAGATCTCGGAAAGAAATAGTACTCTCCTCGTCATCATCATAATAAAAGGGACGCACAAGAGGAGGAGTATAATCACTAAGATTAGATACTTGTTCTTGTTGCTGTCGCTTTTCCTCCTCCCTTGCTTCACATATGCTAGCTAATTCTTGTTGAACGTATTGAAGTGTATTCAAAAAAATGGCTCGTTCTTCTTCACTCATTCCATCAGAAGGTTGATGATCGAGGGTGTATTGTGGGGGCTCAAAATTATGAAAACTGGAATTATAGCACGGATGTGGCTCATAATTCATCGGTTAAGAAGAATTAGAACACATATGTGGGTCATAATAATTCATTGGTTGACAATACGAAGTATCGTGAGGGCCCCCACAATTGTTGCAACACGGGTATTGAGAGAAACCCGATGCATTTTGTTGATATGGATCGTCATATATGGGAGAGGGTGAGATAGTGTCATTAGAGGTGAATTATGAATTGATCGAATTGCAAAATGAACAATGTCCAAATTCGTTATTAGGGATAGCCATACCGCACCGCTCGCATGAACACCAATAACATGATTGACTACCAGACGACCCACACCCTATACAATATGAATCCATGAAGAATTAAAAATAAGAGGGGATGAGAAAAAGAATTAAACACGATAGAAGATAAAGAAGAATATTTTATAAAACTGTTTTTTATGATATATATAGTAATAAAGAAAAGAAAATAAAATAAGAAAATATTTTTGGTTTTTATAAATTTTATATATTTTTATGGATTTTTAAATATTTTATATATATATATACATAAATACGTAAAATAAACTTTCAAAGCGAAAGGATCTTCAAGTCACCAACTAAAAACACAACGACAATATCGCTACACACAGGGCCGGCAGCGGCGCCATTTAATACAAGGGTTTACCAAGTATAAAGAGTTATCGTCCGATCTTTTCGAATTGATTACCAGTTGAAAGTGTGACTCAGTCGTTCTTGGTGGAATATAAAGGGGAAAGTTTATCTATTTTAAACTAAGGTAAAATGAAAATGTAAATTTAAATGAGAATGTAAAAACAAATGTAAATGTCGTTAAGTAAAAGTGGAAGCTTGAAATTTTAAACTAAAAATTAATACTTAAAAGTAAATGACGAAAAATTAAAAACTTCTATCTGAATAATTCTATCTGAATAATTCTATCTGAATAATTTTATCTGAATAATTCTATCTGAATGATTCTATCTGAATGTTTCTATCTGAATAATTCTATCTGAATGTTTCTATCTGGATGTTTCTATCTGAATGTTTCTATCTGAATGTTTCTATCTGAATGTTCCTATCTGAATAATTCTATCTGAATGTTTCTATCTGAATGTTTCTATCGGAATAATTCTATCTGAATGTTTCTATCTGAATGTTCCTATCTGAATAATTCTATCTGAATGTTTCTATCTGAATAATTCTATCTAAATGTTTCTATCTGAATGTTCCTATCTGAATGTTTATATATGAATGTTTCTATCTAATTAATCCTATCTGAATAATTCTATCTGAATATGGCTAACAAAAATTAGGCAGCATTTTGTCGCAATATACCTTAAATCCTGATCGCAATCCACGATGCCAGGGGCAATCGCAATCCTCGATCGGAATAAGGGGATATTACACTACGATCGCAAAGTAGAACCCCTAGGGTTATTGCGATCACAATAAAGCTATCGGAAAAAGCTGTCACAATGTCAAAACCCTATTGTGATGGAAAAATCACAATATTCGGATGGAGTACAATAAGCTAAAAATCAAATAAGCACTTCTAAAAAGAACAATTAATAAAAAGTTAACCAACTCAATAAGCACAAATTTGAAAACTTTTAAAATATGAAATAAGCAAACGTTATGAATCAAACTTTAAAAAGACTAAACTTTTTAAGAAAACTAAAAAAAATGAATAAGCTAAACACAAAATAAGCCAATAAGCATGAAAAGCTCAAAGCTTAAGTTGTATAAAAACTTAAAAATTGATAAAAAGATAAACTTTTTAATCAATCAAACATCAAGATTAAACAAAATCAAAGATTATTTCGAATCAAACATAATTAAAAAGATCAAGAAATGTAGAATGAGAATGATTGTAAAAAGGTTGAAATAAGATGAAGATTAAATATTCAAAAGTACAAGATTAAAGATTAAAGATTAAGAAAACTTGAAAGAAAAGCTTAAGAACATGAAAACTAGAGAGAGAAAGTAAAGCTACACTACTCCTAATCTAAAATAACTAACTAACACCCTCCTAATGACACATTAGGAGGGTATTATAGGAGGAGTACATGTGATGATGCTTTCTTCTCTCTTTCTTCTTGTCTCGACTCGATTTAATTTCTTTGTCTTTTTCGACGTCGTCTCGGGATTTGTCGATATAAATTGAACTCGTCTTATAATTTTCTTCTTTAATTAGACTTGGTTCTTCGACTTCATTTAACTTCCGTCTTTAGTCTTTTTCTTCGATAAATCTTCAGAATAGGCCTTGGACTTCCGTTCTTTTTGCACTCTTGATCTTTTGAATTCGTCTTTTCTCGTTTTCATCGATAAAAGCCCGTGAAAGCCCGTGTTTTCTTCCTTTTTCATCTTTTGGTCCTAAAACACAATAGAAGCACAAACCACACATAATTCCGAAATTTACGACATAAAATACACGTTTTGGTTTGGTTATTATTATAGTTAAGTGGTAAAAGGATGGGTGTTTTCACACCTATCACATGTCTCTCGAAATCAAGTGACAGTGGTGATTGTGTTGATAGTAACCCTGTTGCGGTAAACATCTCTGGGTCAAACAATGCAACCCTCCCAAATGAGCTTGATCGCACGAAAGAGAAAATGGAGTCTTATGTCATCAAAAAGGATAACGAATTCACCGATCTTTGGAATAAATATGTCAAAAAATGTGATGAATGTAAGGATTACAAACTCTCTTATGATACAGCTTACAATAAACTGCAACAAACAATCGAACAGCTGCAAGCTCAGTTAGGAGGTGAATGTCGCGATAGTGAGCCTTCAACAAATGTTAATCAAAAAGAGTTCACGATTCTTCAACACCGATATGATTTTCTTCAGAAACATTGTCATTCTCTTGAACTTGCTTTGCAAAACAAAGTTGGAAAAGTTCCCGATGACAGTAATTTACAAGTAAAACTCTCTGAATCATTTCGCGAATTGAATGAAAAGAGTAAGGATATTTCTGATCTAAAAGCGCAGTTGCAAGAAAAGGCCATCGCGATTGCTGAGTTGAAGAAACTTGTTGGAAAGATGGGTGGAAAAACTGTGGAACCTAAGGTTGTAAAACCAGTTGTTAGACAACCCAATGCGTACAAAGTACCAAAGTCATCTATCTTAGGAAAACCGCCTTCTAATATTTCTAGGTTACCTCCTAATACCGATGCGTAATCAACTGTTCCAAAACCAGCCATATCACCCTATGTTCCTCCATTTAGAAAACCCACTTTTGCTAAACCCAACCATGTGAATGCACCTTCCACTACTCCTAAGAGTACTCCTAAGCATGTGATTCTTACGCCCACAAAGGAATCTAAAGGTTCAAATGACGTTGTTCAAATCAACAACCCAAGGGATGGTAAGCAAACAGGGAACATTAAGAAAGTAAACCATGTGTATTCACCACCTAGTAACCAAACAACCGCTAGAGTCCAACACACTCCTAATAGTAATCAACCAAAACCTAGGACCCCTTCCCAACAACCTAGGAATTGGCAACCACCAATGAGTAGTTGTGTTTCCAACATGGTGCCTGAATGGTCAGCAAACCCTAGGTACACAAGGCCTTTCGAGAATCCCAAACTCCCTGTATGTCCCACGTGCAAAAAGGGCATTCACTATGGAAATCATGCTCATTGCATTCTGCAATACCTCTATGAGGTAAACTCTCGTGCCTTCACACAGAGAAAGAATGCAGAATCCCATAAGACAACAAAGAGATTCACACCTGTCACAAAGAAAAGAAATGACAAGAAATCTTCAAAGAGGATCAATGCAGGAACTAGTTTCTCTCCTAAGAAGTCTTCCGCTATGCAAGAGAACACTACTCCTAGATCTAGTCTTCAGTGGAAACCAACGGGTAGGATCTTCAAGGAAGTTGGTCTTAAGTGGATTCCCATCGAGAAGAGTGATGACACCTGCTCCAGTACTAATGCGAGTGTTCTGAATGTAGAAAATGCATTTGTTACTCCTAACACTAGTATTTGTGCAAATTCTTCTTCTGTCATTGCAGGTACTTCAGCGGATTCTGAATCCATTTCTTCAAAGGGTTCCAATTCTGTACATTCGATATCACCTTCTTCTATGGTACAAAGGTCTATTTTTGATTATTTTTGAAAAACTTGAAAAATACAAAAATATAATAAAATGTAAATATCATAGAAAAACAAAATAAAAAATGAAAAAGATTTTCAGAATACCAAAAATATTCTTCTCGACATATCTTTCAGTGTCGATAATATGGACGCCCCTAGAAATGTCGCTCAATAACGACACGGGTGTGTACATGAAGCTCGAATGAAAGTTCAAATGTTTTCAAAACATGTCATTTCTTTTTTCTTCGAATAATTTGCAATTACCTCAGACTGTGACTTGTGCCTCAAAGAAAGGAAAGTTGATCCTGGATGATAACTTATCCTTAACAACGAGAAAATCAAATTTTCTCGGTCCTGAGCTTTCCATAAAAACATTCCATGTTTTTAAGCTCATGAATACGACTTACAGTTAAATGCCAGATTGTAAGTCGAACTTCAAATAAAGGAGAGTGTATCTTTAAAGTTAAATGCCAGACTGTAAGTCGAACTTCAAATAAAGGAGAGTGTATCTTTAAAGATAATTTATCCTAATAACGGGTAGAGCAATCTATCACGGGTTGAGCTTGTCACAAAACATTCAACGTTTTAAGCTCAACATAATAGTCACATGTCAGACTATAACCCGGTCCCCAAAGAAAGGAAAGTCTTTGACTTATCCTCAACAACGAGAAATTAATTTTTCTCGGTCATGGGCTTATATCAAAACATTCAAAGTTTTAAGCTCATGAACACAAGGAAAATGTTCATTTAGGTACATTATTCCTTGACAACGGGAAAGTAAGTTTTCTCGGGTTTTTGAGCATAATTTTTCAAAGTATTTCAAAACTGTGTGCTCATATACTCCCCTAATTTTAATTAGAATTTCTTTTCGGGGGGAGTACAAACCTTCATGCAACATTATTCTCTCCATGTTTCATCACTAGTTTCACAAAAATTTCAATCATGCAATTTTTGAGGGGGAGAATAGTGATAAAATGTTTCATCTTGGATAAGATCTTTGATTTAAGTGCTTTCTCTTCCAAATATGTGCAAAAAAATATTTCCTTTATGATGCACATATGTAGGGGGAGCGTTTTTGGTGATATAGAAAGTTTCACTGGTTACGATATCTATACCTTCAACACAATTATTCACGACGATATTGGTGTCAAATGGTGGTTAGGTATTCGTCCTATGATCCAACCAGAACCGGAGGGATCTTCCCAGGGACAATCCATTAGAATTTAGAAGTCCTTAGGAAAGATGGAGTAGTTGAGTATACGGGAAAAATGCCGACTAATGACTTAAGCTATTACTGGAACAATCACAACAAAGTGCTAGTTATGACGTCTTGGTAAGCATTGAAGGGGTTGAAGAATGAAAAAGAAATGTAAGGATAAAGGGTGAAAAGAAATAGCCCTCCATACAACTTAGGCAGAAACCGGGTCAATACATCTACTATCAGAATCACGTTGATGATTTCTGGTATTGAGGACAAAGCATCATGGACCCAGTGATGCAAAGCACAACCCTTCCCAGCCTACTCAAGCTTCTCTCAAATTGTTTTAATGTCACGGAGTTCAACTCATTTCTATCAAATTTCTCACTCCGAGATAGTAGATATTGAATTGGTGGCAGTCTACTCAAGCCTCCGATCACCAAATAAACGTGCACTTATAACGTCTAGAGCCAACGAGATCCATCAAAAAAATCTCATTAGGACACTTACTTCATATATCAATTGTTGTTCATCACTAGAACACAAGCGATAATTTACAGAGTCCTACGCTCTATCCTTGTGGTATTGCTAAAACATTCAGAGTGATACTCTCTAGTAGTCACAGTGATGAATAGAAATCCTTCCAGTGTCGACATCAAACAGCATTGCGGTAGGTCATATGTAAGATTCACTTGAATTAAACATATGCTAACTGGAAATCAACAGTGGTTTGATTCTATTTTGATTCAAACTCGTTCCAGGTATCTACGCAATATCTTTATGATTTTGCCAGAACATTCAGAGTAATACTTTTCAGTATTTACAGTGACGAATGGAAATCCTTCCAGTATCATCATCAATCAGCACTGCGGTAGGTAACTTGTGCGATTCTATATGAATCAAACTTGTGTCAACTGGAAAGCAACAATGGTTTGATTCTTAATTGATTCAAACTTGTTCCAGGAATTTGAATTGACGACTTAATCAACAGAATGGAACTACATGATTCACTCCTTACTTTGAATTATCTTTCGATATATTCAAGTATTGAGAACGGCTACTACAGCCGGAAACCCTGTCAAGGAAGTTCTTTGAACTTACCTAATCACAGGTGCAGTATTCGTACTGTATAACGGGAAACCAGAGGAATGCAAACGGTATGAGTAACCTCAAGAGTCGTAATTCAAGACCACATGCTCATGTAAATGAAGAAAGCTCAACAACAACTAAAGACAAAGACTTCCGCTACTCTGATAATCAAGGGAGATTGTTACCAAGCTTTCAAAACAACACAAAGTTCGAGTATGTGGGGAAAGACACAAGAACACAAGTTGGCAAAGTTTCAAGATCAAGTCAAGGCAAGGGTCAAAGATCCAAGATCACAAGTCTTGAAAGGAACGATGAAAGAACTCTCAACACAACGAGCTTCAAAGTCTGCAACAACAAAGAAGTGAAGTCACATAATACATGACCACCACTTAGGGGGAGATTGTTAGAAGTATTTAAAGTGATAGTCAAAGAAGTGAAGTCACATATTATATGACCACCCCTTAGGGGGAGATTGTTAGAAGTATTTAAATTGATGGTCATATGATATACCGTTGCGAAGCTCATGGAAAATGCTACGTAATGGTGTCGAGAGTTCTATGTTATTATTATGTACGTAACAGGAATTAGTCCTGAACACACAAATGAGGAAAACCTTTGTCCAGTTTCCTCCTAAGTATAAAAGGAAACATCCTCCTCATTTGTGGGTGTGCCTTTTCTATTTTTCTAGTGTGTTAGTTTGTAGAGAGAGAAAGTTCTTGTCTTTCTCTCACTAGGATTACACATTCTTCTTCCTTGTTCTTTCTTTCTTCTTCTTCATTAATCTAATCTTCCATTCTTCTTGTTTTAATCTTGTTCTTCATCTTTATTTCGTGTTCTTATTTCGTACTCATCATCATCTCGTCCTAGTTCATCTCGTCATCTAGATAATATAGATTTCATGTTTGGTTGGTTCGTGTGTAAACATCCTAGCATCGAGATTGAATCAACTATGGAAACCTAAGTTTCCTCGATCTTTTATCTACTAGGAACGATTCTCATTCACTTGATTGAATCAAGAATAGAATGAAAAATGTTAACAAGGTATTTAGGCACAAGAACACAAAGATGAATTACTCCCAACGATTGCTCATTATATTAATAATAAACAACCACTAGGCGTGTATGCATTTAATCCCACGCCTAGTCGACACACACTTTAGGTTTACATTTTGTATGAATGATATGAATAAAACCTAAGACCCTTGTTCCTTTTATAGAGCAAGGAACAGAATCTACAAGAGATAAAACAAATAAACATGTATATCTTCTATTTAGATAACTATATACTGAATATATCATAAATAATATACTCAATTTATTCCCTAATTAGAAGATTCTATCAGCCCGTAGACATCTATCAGCGGCTAGACAAGCCGTGTCAACGTCTTGATGTTTTCTTCGTTTTGAGTTTCTGCCAAATCAACTTATATCAATCTTTAGACCCAACATATTTCTCCTCCCATCTCTTCCTCTTAAGTGTAAAGAGAAGAACACTTTCATCCTTAAAGTGTTGTGTGTACCTCAAAGATCCATTGAAGATCAAACATTTATTTTTCATTCTTGTGTTGTTGTTGTGAAGATCTAAGTAGTTGTGTCTATTTGGAAGTTGTGTATGTTGTGTGGTTAATACTTAGTCCTTAAAGTATATTGGTGTAGATTGATCCTAACTAATATTAGGGCTCGACTTATAGCTTAGAGTCAGAAATTGGTTAAGCGACCTGTACGGTTTTCTCCACCATAAGGAGCTTGTTGATTAGTGAACTCTCGAGTAAGGAGTACTCGAGGAGTGGAGTAGGAAAGAGGAGTGAGCTTTGTTGCCGAAACACTATAAATCTTTAGTGTTTGGTTTGATCTTTCTTTTCCTTATCTCTTTACTTTCATGATTCTTTACTTGCATATACTTGTGATTATTAGCTAGTTGCACTATCCCTTGTCCATATTGTGTATAAGAAGATTTCACATATTTGCTTAAGTCTAAGTTTTTGAAAAGGATTTTTGAAAACCCATATTTAACAAGTAAATTTAAGAAACTATTCAACCCCCCTCCCTTTTTAGTTGCTACAATTGGTATTAGAGCGTGGTTGCTCAAGCGTTTTTAAAATATATTGTATTTTAAAACTTGAATCGGTCTATAGATTCCAACAAGTACCTAGAAGGGCAATCTATGTAAAGACCACCTCTTTTTGAAACCGATAGTTTTATTTATTAGAAAAATAGATTTGAGACTTATGTGAAATAAAAAGATTCAGATCTTTGGCATGCTATTACAAATGGTGATTTTTTTGCCTTACCAATATAAGGAAGTTTCTAAAAAGAAAGAATTAGTTACTTTTGAAAATTCTAATGATGACACTAAGAAGAAACTTGCTAAAAATAATGAGGCTAAAATGATAATTTATAATGCTTTACCTAAGAAAGAATATGAAAGGATTTTTATGTGTAAAACCGCTAAAGATATTTGAAACAATCTTTTAGTAACCCACCAAGGTAATAGCCTAGTCAAAGAAAGTAAAATTGATCTTCTTGTTCAACAATATGAACAATTTGTCATCTTAGAAGATGAAACTATTGATAGTGCATTTTCTAGATTTAATGCTATTATTACTAGTCTAAAAGCACTTGATGAAGGTTTTTCACTAAGAACAATGTTAGGAAGTTTCTTAGGGCGTTGCATCCAAAGTGGAGAGCTAAAGTCACGGCGATTGAAGAATGAATGGACCTCACCACATTATCGCTTATTGAACTTATTGGTAATTTAAAAGTTCATGAAATGATAATTTTGAAGGACTCGAAAATTGTTGGGTCAAAAAGTTGATGTGGCAGAAACTCAAAATCGAAGAACATTTACTCAAGCGTTGACAAGAGTAATACAAGAGTTGACAAGAGCAATGTAGGCGTTGACAGAAGTCAACAAAAGTCAAACGCAGTCAACAAAAGTCAACGCTGATGGATCTGATGGAGAATTCTATTTGGGGAATATATTGAGTATATTATTTATGATATACACAATATATAGTTTATCTAAATAGAATATTTAGATGTTTATTTGATTTGATCTCTTGTAGATTTTGTTCCTTCCACTATAAAAGGAACAAGGGTCTTAGGTTTTATTCATATACTTTCATTCACAATGTAAACCTAAAAGCGTGTGTCGACTAGGTGTGGGACTCAATGTACACACACCTAGTGGTTGTTCGTTATTAATAAAATGGGTAATCCAATTGTGTTTTAATTCATGTTATCGTGCCTAAACACCTTGTCAATGTGTCATGTTCTAATTCCGCTTTGATTGTATAATCATATGAGCATGATGCATTCCTAGTAGCTTCAAAGATCCGGAAACCAAGGTTTCCACAATTGGTATCAGAGCCTCGTGGCTCGTGATGCTAGGACCAACAAGGTGTTCGTGTTTCCAGAAGAAAAGAAAAATCCGTCTAGGGTTTTTCTGGACGTTTTTGTGTGCGCAACAGTATTCAGAAGGTCATAACTTTTGATTGAACCGTTGGATCGTCACGAAATTTTATATGTGTGTTCTATATACATAGATCTAAACATCCACTGGAGGGATTGTCAAGTTTTATCCCCAGGCAAAAGTTATTAAGCGTCAAAGTCAGCAGCAGGGTATATGCAGTTTTCTGTGGACAGCCATGTTCAAAACACGATCTCTCCTTCGTTAACCGTTGGATCTTCGTGATTTTTGAACTGTAGATTCTTGGCACTTGTGTCTAGAATCTCACCGAAGGGATTTTCGATCTGAGCTCTAATGAAGACGTTATTCAAGGTCGAAGTTCACTGTTTAAAGGTATTAATGTTTTTGCTTTTCACATGAAATCATGAACTAGGGTTTCTTCAAACCCTAGATCACCATAAAAAGCAGAAAGATTATGAAGTTGTGGCTGTTATGATGAAAAAAAAATCAAGCTAGGTTTATTTACAAACCCTAATTAGGGTTTCGATGCATAAATTATAAACCCTAGATTTAATAAATTGAAGATGTGATTTGAGGTTGATGGCTGATATAATACATTGTGTTCACATGTAAACACAATGAAGAAAAGCAAACTATGTTTTGATTTTACATGAGGGATGTATTGCAGCGAATGGAAAGAAAGTTAAAGCTGTAATATTGTTTCTTGTACAAATCGAAAGGCTGCTGTGGTCTTTTGATATGGCATAACATGATCGGTTTGACAAAAAGGTACGTAGCTTTTAAAAGCAGAATGTTTATTTGTGTTACAAGAAAGTCACGTGATGCATAATATGGTGTTTCTCAAGATTTTGGTCCAAGATTTAACAAAAGCTGCAGGAGACAAAAGTAATAAAGGAGCTTATATTACTTTATTGGCAAAAGTTGGATCGATTTTATTTTCTTGCAGTGAATGAAAATAAAGGTTTGCGTGATTATATCTATTATTGGACGTGATACCTTTTACAAGCAAAAGATAGGAAGAATGTGTTCACATGACATTTTACAACTTTGTGTTGTGTTCACACGGTCATGGAGTTTTGATTGGATAAATGTATGTGCAAAGTGACGTTGATATTCCTATTATGGATGTTATTTATTATGGAATATTAGTGTAAAGAAAGTGACGCTGATATTCATGTTTTATGACGCTGATAAAAAGCGACGTTGACAAATGTAATTTCACCGCTGATGTTTGTTTTATGGACGCTGACAAGGAATAAGTCAACGCTGACAGCGTTGACAGTGTTGTCCGAGAAATGGGTAAACGTTGACAAGTATTGTCTGATATTGGACAATATACATTCCTGATTTATTGGATAAAGGAGGATCTCGGATAACACAAGGATAGCTGCTGTTTGAAAAAATAGGTACGTTTTGAGCACACAAAAAGGAGGATTATACACACGAAGGTACATGGAATCTCCGTTTTAATATAGAATATCAAGTTGATATTTATGGCTCGGATATTTTCGAAAGGAATTAATGATCTTAAAGCGAGTTAGCAACTCTTTATGGGAATTTGATGGATATTTTAAACTATGTAATCGGGATAGCCTTGTGAAAGAGTTATCCATTAGGATACTTTTACACATGGTATGAAGATGTGATTCCATTAAATTCGTCATGAAGAGGTGTTGGCTTAAGGGGAAGAATTCTTATGGTAAGTTTGGTGATTGAAGAAGATTTTCACGAGTTTGTGTTCTATCATATCTTAAAGTCAAGCAATTGTGACTTTAAAGGTAACTTGTTCGTGCTTTACATGGTTGGTGATGAAGGTTTGTCATAACACTTGAAGGAGTTACATTATCGTGCTCAGTGTCTCACATAGGATGAGAATATTGACAAGAGATTGAGGTCTGCTTATAATGCTAAAGGTATAAGTTCTTTATCACATGGATAGTACAAGACATGGAACACAAGGTTGGGTTATTCTACTTCTACATCAAAAATATTATATTAATTGTTCTTCAAGATCATTACATAGAGCTACATTTAGAGAATCTTCAAAGATTGCATACATTGTTTACTTCCTTATTGATGTGACAAAAAGGGGAAGAAATACATGCTACACTTGAGGGGAAGCAATTTGAAGATCATGTACAACTTACAAGAGATACACATAGAGTTTTGCCACCATCAACTAGGGGAAGATTGTTGGGTCAAAAAGTTGATGTGGCAGAAACTCAAAATCGAAGAACATTTACTCAAGCGTTGACAAGAGTAATACAAGAGTTGACAAGAGCAATGTAGGCGTTGACAGAAGTCAACAAAAGTCAAACGCAGTCAACAAAAGTCAACGCTGATGGATTTGATGGAGAATTCTATTTGGGGAATATATTGAGTATATTATTTATGATATACACAATATATAGTTTATCTAAATAGAATATTTAGATGTTTATTTGATTTGATCTCTTGTAGATTCTGTTCTTTCCACTATAAAAGGAACAAGGGTCTTAGGTTTTATTCATATACTTTCATTCACAATGTAAACCTAAAAGCGTGTGTCGACTAGGTGTGGGATTCAATGTACACACACCTAGTGGTTGTTCGTTATTAATATAAAGGGCAATCCAATTGTGTTTTAATTCATGTTATCGTGCCTAAACACCTTGTCAATGTGTCGTGTTCTAATTCCGCTTTGATTGTATAATCATATGAGCATGATGCATTCCTAGTAGCTTCAAAGATCCGGAAACCAAGGTTTCCACAAAAATGGTGAAAACCAAGAGTGAAAGAAAGTCTCTAACACTAAAGGCCAAGAAAGCGCAAAGTGACCATGATAGCTCTTATTCAGATAGTGATGATGAGGAATATGCTAAGGCGGTTCGAGACTTCAAGAAGTTTTTCAAAAGGCGAGGTCAACACGTGAGACAACCAAGCAACGGTAAGAAAGCCTTCTCCAAAAATTGATTTGTCAAGAATGAAAAAGGTTATAGGAAATGCTTTAGATGTGGTGACCCAAATCATTTCATCGGTGAATGTCTTATGCCATCTCGCAAAAAGAATCACACGGTGTTTGTTGGAGGTTCATGGAGCGATAGTGGTGAAGAATGTCATGACGATGCTAAAGACGAAAAGTGTCTCATGGCTCATCCTTCGAAAGAGGTACATTCTGAAACCGAATACTATAGCAATGATTGTTCCTCTCTAGATGAGTTAGAATTAGATCGTCAATATAATAACCTATGCAAACTAAGTCTAAAAATTATTGAAAAGAACAAATCATTAAAATCAACTAGGACCAAGCTTGAAAATGAGATTAGTGAGCTAAGAGATAAATTACTAAGCTTGAGAAAAATAAAGAAGTTGATTTAGGTTGTATAAGTTGTGAAAGTCTTAGACAAGAGAATGAAGTTCTCAAGAGCACCTCCAATAACTTAGAAAAGTTCATGAAAGTACTAGTGCTCTTGACGATATGTTAAGTAGACAAATTCATTCTAGGGAAAGACTTGGGTTGGGATTTAACACTAATGAAGCATCTACTAGTGAACCAAAACAAGTCAGGTTTTCATAAAAACGCCCCACTGCCCGCGGTTCGCCAAAGTATTGGGGCGGTTCCATATCAGTATGGAACCACAAGTTGCAATATGGAACCGCGGACAAAAGATATATTTGGTGAAAATCCTCAACTTTCTGAAAAGTCTATTTTAGGTAAATGGTCAAAATATCTTGTGGTTAACAATGTTAAATTACCTATAATTAATAAAAAGGAACTTGATAAATTCTACAAGCCTTTGAGCAAACCTTGAATGGGAATGAGAAATTTATCAAGACAACCATCTGTTCCTCCAAGTGTACAAAATGATTCAAGGCCTAGAAGTAGACACCTACACCTAAAAGGGATGATCACTCTAAGTCACGACCTAGGAGTAAAACACTAACACCTAGAAACAACAATAACTCTATGTCTAGATCAAAGACTCCTAAGAAAAATAATGGACATCAAAATTCTCATATGAATTGGAATAATTTTTAATAATGTTTTTCTCCGTGGGGCATTTGTCCTACATTCATGCATCCCAACCAAATGCAAGGGATGTTTGGAACTAACAACTTTGGACCCATGAGATATTGGGGACCAAATGTTTGATTTTATATGTTGTTACCTGGATATGCTTGGGAATTGATTTGGAGCCCAATGAGTGAATTAAGGATAGTGGTTGTTATAAACACATGACGGGTAATCGAAGTTTGTTCTCTACTTACAAAGCATATAATGGAGGTAACGTCACTTTCGCTAGTAAACTATGTGGTAACATCATTGGAAAATGTACGGTTTCTCTTGACTCCATGACCATTGAAAATGTTGAGCACGTAGATAACTTAGGGTTTAATTTACTAAGTATAGGTCAAATTTGTGACAATAAGTGTAAGGTCATCTTTTGGGAACATGATAGCGAAATCGTAAAAGATGGAAAGATCATTAGAAAAGGTTTTAGAAAGCATGGGCTTTATGTCATGAAGGTCAATAGGAAGTCAAAGGACAACTTATGTCTAGCGACTTTAGATGAAAGTTCTACTCTTTGGCATAGGATACTAGGTCACGCTAATATGCGTTTAATTCAATCTTTAGTCTCTAAGAAGTTGGTAAGACATCTCCCCAAGATTAAGTTTGATAGTCACTTTTGTGATGCATGCAAACTTGGGAAGCAAGTTTACTAAAGTCACAAGGCTAAGAATTTGGTATCGACCTCTCGGTGCCTAGAGCTCCTACATATGGATCTATTTGGACATTCCGTCATACGGAGTTATGGAGGTAACATTTATACCCTAGTTATAGTTGATGACTATTATAGATTCACTTGGACTAGATTTTTGGCTTCTAAGAATGAAGCTTTCGATCATTTCAAAACCTTCAGTCGAAGGATCCAAAATCAACTAGGATGTTCAATTGTCTCTATTAGGACAGATCATGGTAGGCAATTTGATAATGAAGTGCAATTTGGTGCCTCTTGTGAAGCTCATGGTATTACCCATAACTTCTCGGCTCCTTGCACTCCACAATCAAATGGGGTAGTCAAAAGGAAGAATAGGACTATCCAAGAGATGAGTAGGACCATGTTAAACGAGCAATCTTTGCCTCAAAAATTTTGGTGCAATGTCGTTGACACATCTACCTATATTCTCAACCGAATTCTTATTCGACCTTTCCTAGGTAAGACCCCTTATGAGAATCTTAAAGGTAAGGAACCCTCATTAGAATACTTTAAGGTGTTTGGAAGCAAGTGATTCATTCTCAACACCAAAGACTACCTTACTAAGTTCGACCTAAAGTCGAACGAAGGTATCTTTTTAGGTTATTCTCAAACTAGTAAAGCCTATATAGTCCTTAGAAGAACCTCGAGTCTAATTGAAGAATAACTCAACGTGACATTTGATGAAACTCCTCCTTTATCTAAGACACCACCTTTGGTAGATGATGACTTAGATGAACTAGACATAGTTAAAGCCAAAGAGGTTAGAAAAATAGGAGTTGAAGACCTTAGTATTGAAAAGGGAGTAAACATTAAGGAGTCTAAGGATCATGCTAATCAAAGGACCCTTAGATCTCAAGTCCAAGATCAAAGTAACTTCTTTTGTTTTGTCTCATTGATTGAACCAAAGAATGTTAAATAAGCTTTGATAGATGAGAGATGGATCATCGCCATGCAAGAAGAATTGAATCAATTCATTACTAATGACGTCTGGGAACTTGCTCCTCCACCTAGAAGTATACCATCATAGGAACCAAATGGGTGTATAGGAATAAGTTAGATGAGAACGGTGTTATGTCTCTTAACAAGGCTAGACTTGTAGCTCAAGGCTATAATCAACAAGAAAGGATTGATTATGATGAGACATATGCACCAGTAGCAAGGTTAGAGTCTATTAGGATCCTTTTAGCTTATGCTTGTGCATTAGATTTTAAGCTTCAACAAATGGATGTAAAAAGTGCATTTCTTTAAGGTTTGATCAATGAGGAGGTATATGTGGCTCAACCTCCTGGTTTCATTGATTTTGAGAAACTAGATCATGTTTACAAGATCAAGAAAGCCCTTTATGGTCTTAAACAAGAACCCAAAGCTTGGTATAATAGACTTAAAGTGTTTCTTGTAAAACATGATTATACCATGGGAATGGTAGACAATACACTTTTTACAAAGAAGGAATGTTCTTACCTCATAATCATACAAATATATGTTGATGACATTATATTCGGTTCAACTTGTCAAATATGTGTGATGACTTTGCCAAAATCATATATGATGAGTTTGAAATGAGCATGATGGGAGAACTTAACTTCTTTTTAGGACTCCAAATTAAACAAATGGATGATGGTATTTTCTTTAATCAATCTAAGTATGTTAAATAAATGCTAAAGAAATTTAGATTAGAAGACTCAAGACCTATGAAGACACCTATGGCCACGAATACTAAACTCACCGTAGATGATAATAGTGAGTCGGTAGACAACACTAAATATAGAGGTATGATTGGCAGTTTGTTGTACCTTACGACAAGTCGACCGGATATCATGTTTAGTTTTTGCCTTTGTGCTCGCTTCCAAGAGGCTCCCAAAACCTCTCACCTTGAAGCGGTTAAGCGTATCTTCCGATACATTAAAGGCACTATACATTTAGGATTATGGTATCCTAAAGGGACCGACGTAGAAACCATAGTATACATGGACTCGCATCATGCAGGAGACTATATGGACCAGAAAAGCACTAGTGGAGTTTGTACCTTCATGGGTTGTTGCTTAACTTCATGGTTCTCCAAGAAACAAACCGCTCTTGCTATATCCACCACGGAAGCCGAGTATGTGAGTGTCGGTAAAGCTTGTCAACAAGCTCTATGGATGAAGCAAGCGCTTGTTGATTACGGGATTACACTAAATGATGTTCCCATCATGTGTGATAATGTGCAATAGACCTTAGTAAGAATCATGTGCAACATTCGCGAACTAAGCACAGAAAGATTCGCCACCATTTCCTTAGGGATAATGTTCAAAAGGGAACATTTTGATTGAGAAGGTACCCTCGGTAGAAAACTTAGCTGAAATCTTCACTAAGTCACTTAAGTGGGAACCTTTTAATTATTTGCGTCTAGGTCTAGGTTTAATGGAACATATACCTTAATTGCGTATTTTCTTAATCGAGTCTTTTTCTCTTTTGAGTCTTTTCTTTCTTTGAGTTATTGAGTCTCTTAAACTCTTTTTGAAAAATTCCTCTTCTCTTTTTCACATATCTCAAAGTTCTTTCAAAAATGGTCGAGAAATATTTTGGCATTCTTAATTCAATCTAAAAACATTTTTCATGGCTTCTTGCTATTGACATCGAGCATACATAGTTCATATGTTTGAGTCTCTCAAATATAGCAATAACAAAATTGAACTATGGAGGATCATTGTGTCATGACTATGTGTCTAGATTAACATACCTCCAACATCGATTTTATGTTAAATCCATGAATTTTGATCAAAGTCTTGTTTGTTGAGTTCTTGTAATTTCTTAGTCTACAATTGCTTTTAAGCATGTCTCTGTGATTAGTTAGACTAGAAAAATAGGATTTACTGAATTGGAAAATTCTCCTTATCCCCCCAAAACCACCTTCTGTTGGTGGTTCTTTATTTATCCCGCGGTTCTCTATCAATAAGGAACCGCATGTGGAGTTAAGGAACCGCAGGCAGAAGCCTACGAATTTGAGTTTTTTGTAACTCCAAATTTGATCCAACACTTTTTGGAATCTTTATTTCAAACCTTTGACCACCCCAAAATTATCTTGTGCTTTCTCTACTTAGCCCTAAGCATTTTATATCCTTTCTCAAATCAAAATGTCTTATTCACCAAATGAAAGCCTTGATTCTCCTCTATTTTCCCCAATTGATTTCAACCCAAATTCACCCAAGAACACATTCAATCAAATTTCTTCTCCTTTTAAGAAAATTGATTTTGGAAACTCTTCTATTCCACCACTACCATTTTGTGTTCTTCCTTCCTCACATGATAATGTCATGCATCATGGGACATATTACCATTGTTGTCAATATCAACATCTTGCTATGGCTCATATCTATGTGGAGTTGATCTATAGCAAAAGTCTCCTAGTCAAGCCTTCTCTTCACTATGACTATGAGACAATTACCAAGCCACCACCACCTCCTTCCGCCACCACCTTGTCTTTTATTTAAGCATTTGGATTGCTTACTATCAAAACATCTAATTCAAGCAAATCTTAGAGTTCTAGTTTAACTAAGATTAGATTTATGCTTTTCTTTAGTCTTGTATTTCATACATTTTTGTATGGCTTGTTTCCTTGTATATTTTTCATGTTTCTTTTTAAACATGATTTATTATGGATCTTGGTTAACCTTTTTCTTCTCTTATTTCTCTTATTTCTCTTATTGTATGACCATTGCTATATCTCTTTGGGTGTTTCTTTTCTTCTTCTAAACCTTCTATGTAGCTTGTCATCACAGCTCGATTCCTTGGTGCCCTAAGCAAGGGGGAGTAAGCACCAAGGGGGAGCATTTGCAAAGTCCGATTCTTCTCTTATACAAATAATTTTGCAACCTTTTTTTCTTCGATAAAAGGGAGAGAAATGAAATAAACTCGGCTTCGAAAATCTTGTTTTTCATGTGATTGAGTTTATGTATTGTCGGAATAAAAAAGGAGGAGATTGTAAATGTAATGATGCTTAGAAACGGTACTTGGTTTTCGATCTCGCTTTGTTTTGATTACGACAATATACAAAAACAAGCATTTATGAAAACAACGAAAAATGAATTCTCGAGTTCAAGTATTTTTCATTTCATCCATTATCACTTAAGGTATGAACAAACAAGTTTGCAACCTAACTAAGTGATCAAGGATTTAACTTTTCTTACAACTCAGCTTTTATTAAATGTGACAGAAGTTTTTATTAAACTTTATTATTAATAAAATGTTTTATTAAATTATAAATTAGAAAATTTGAAAATGACATATTCCATATGGTTTAGGAATATTGATGAGATGACATTTATACATAATCTCATCGTTCTTTTCGGGCTTTAAATGCATAAAAATGTCATAAAATACCATATATATGCTTGTGTTTGTTTACTTGTGGGATATCGTGAAAAAGACAAAAGATCACAAGAAATAAGGAAAACGGACACGAGAAACGAAGCCGTATAAAGAACCGGGCCCTAGTTCATGATTTATCCAACATTTACCCTTGAAGACTTGAAGACATGCAAGATTGATCTTCAAACAATGAAGAAATGACACTTAAAACCCTTGTGAATTCATAATTACAAGTTTGGTCCCTTAAGTTTGTCAAAATTGCAAAAATGTCCCTTAACTTTGAAGAAATGGCAAGATTAGTCCCTCATCAAATCTAATTTGTCAATTATGGTCCCTCATGAAGTCAAAGTTACATTGAAGACCTTTGAAGATCAAGAATGTCCAAGATCAGTCCCTCAAATATCCAAAAATTGCAAAAACAACCCTTTAAAACCTTTTGCCAAAGTTTTGGGGCAAAAGTGTAACAAAGGGAACACGTTTATATGGGCTGAAAAACTTCATTTACAATCTTTCCCAAAGAACAAGGACTATAGTTGCCACAAATGAAACATTCAAATGTTTTTGCGCCAAACACAAACACAATCCATCAAAACCGGATCAAAATGTGTCACTGTAGCAAGTAAGAACCCAGTTTTTACATCACTTAAAACAAAGGGTAATTTTCAATTACCCACACTCACGTGTGATTCACACAAGCAGAAACTCATCCCAACCTTAAAACCCTCACTCCCACTCACCAAAGGGTCCCACACCCAAAACCGTTTCACCCATCATGTGACAACTTTCTCTCCAAGGCCTGCCACGTGTCAAAATCAACGGCAAAGACTCTTAGCTTCACCCCAAAGCTAAGATAAACGTCCCTGATCATTTTGGACAGCTCACAACCAAGAATCGTCTAGAAGACCTCAAGGATAATATTGGAATTTCACTTCTAGGGTTTGTGAACAGTGTTAGCATAACATTTGCCTATAAAAGGAGACCTCAACCTGTGAGAGTCCCTTTGTTCCAGTTTTAGGCTATCAATCTTTGTAATCCCTTTTTAAGTTAATAAAATTTGGTTTTCTAAAATTTGTGAAATCTCTTTTATGTTTGTTAAAAGTTGGTGTTAGAATAGCCTAAATCTGAGTTCCACTTTTATGTTTGAAGGTTTTTGAGGCAAGGTTTTAATCCATAAGACTTGTGTTTCAAAAATCAGAAAAGTGTTTGTTATTTGTTCATCACTTTGGTTTGTTCTTCTTAGCAGGTACATTGGAAGCTGGTACTTGTTCTGCTAGTACCTCAGCTCAAACAATCCAGGGCCTGGATGTAGGTCTTGGAGGTTTGCACCATTCTCCTTTTTCATTTTCTCTTTATTTTTCTGAATTTTGGTGATATTGCATGATTGTTCTTGAATCTGTGTTATTTTGGTTGAATCTTGTTTGTCTGTGTTGGTTTGATGTTCTTGGATTGTTATTGACTTGATTTGTGGGTTAAATCTGGATTATCCTTTGAAAATTTGTCAAAACAGATTATTAAGGGGTGTTTGGGTTAACTGCATAAGCAGGATTTGTGGTTTGTTGAGTGGTTGTTTTGTGTTGTTATCTGTTGGTACTTGTTTATCTGGTATACTTGGTCATTTGTATGCAGGTTTTGTGGTTTGAAACACCCAAATCCATAAAAGGGCTATAAAATCTTTGTTACTTGATAAAATTGGCTATAGTTTAAGGGACACCTAGATCTAATCATAGACTAGGGTTAACAAGTGATTAAACTAGGTTAATAACATCAGGGAAGTAAGATTTGAGGCTTGAAATTGGGTTTGTGGTCAATTAGATCAGCAAATTGTGCTTGTGTTCTTGACATTCATATCAGTAACTATAATCTGCTTAGATCTTATTCAATATCTTGTTTATGTGCTTGATTTAAGTTTGTTTGTGATTATTCATAGTTTATATAGCTTGTGTATGCATCCTGTTGAATTTGGCTGGCTTATTCATGCTATACCTGCTTATTTGTGCATAACAGCTTATTTTCCATGTCTGTGCAATATCTGTGGACTGTTTGATTAATCTGGGCTTATTGTGTGAACCAAATTTGCAATTTCTTTGTTGATATTGACTCCTTGTGATTCACGGATCACAAGGGTGCCCTTGTTTCCAATTGAATCCAACTAAATCTCTCTAAAAAGCTTGGTCAAATAGTCAAAGCAGTGGGAACTCCTTTCCCCTGCTACTAGCCACTGCTAGTGTATTTTGGGTTTTAGCTTATCAATAAGCTATAATAGCTTATTTTAACCAGCAACAACTTGGATTTTGTAATAGGTGCTCATTATTTGACCCATTTGTTCATACTGGAGCATTTGGTGGGTTGACTTTAGGGTTTGACTAGAAAACCAACTTAATTGACGTTTTCATAAGTGCTTATTGGTTCATTATGGCTTATTGGTGTTGCTTATTGGATTTTTGTTGATTGATTTGGCTTATTGAGTTCATTTGTGACATTTTGCAAGTTGAATCAAGTCCTGAGGTGCCCTAAATCTCAAACCCGACTATTTTGTCGTTTTGTGGATTTGTACTTTGCTTATTTCTGGCTTATTGAGTGTGCTTTTTCAAAATTTCTTTTTACAGATCTCATAAGCATCCCAAGAGAAGGTTGTGTGTCAAATTAGAGCTTATGGCATTAGCTTATTGCTTAATGGGCTTAATGGCCCAATAAGGATAAGCTGTTTGCTTAATAAGCTGTGATAAGCTCACTTTCAGCTTTTGGGCCATTAGAGTTTTGTGTTTAGAATTAAATTTTGAGTCAGATTGGGCTTTTCCAAGTCAATTGGGCCAAGTTTGACTTTTTGGGCTAAAAAGCCCATTAGTGTTGACTGTTTTTGGTTTTGGCCCATTTGAGGGCCCAATAGGGGTATTCTGATCATTTCACTTTCATTTTCTGTTTATTTAGGTTAAAATAAACTAGTTTACAAGTTTTTAGAATTTTTTAGAATTTTTGGATTTTTAATATTATTTTATTATTATTTTTCAAAACTCACATTTTTGCACTTTTTACATTTTTCTTAGCTTAAATACATTAAAATAGGATTTTTGCAACTCTTAGATTAATTTTATCACTTTTAGATTAATTTTTATAATTATTTTAAGTTTTAATAGTTTTTAAATCATTTTAAATAGTTTTTCTTAGTTTAAAAATTATTTAAAATATTTTTTAATCTTTTTAGGTCATTTTAGAGGTTTACTAATTGAAAAATATTTATTTGGGCTTTTTGATAATGAATTTGATTTTTAGGGCTTTAATTAGCATTTAAAAATTGAATATTTAATTAATTAAAAGGTTTGAAAAAGTTTTATTCATTGGTAAACTCTTAGTTTACTTATTTTGATTTTTGATGAATTTTTGGTAATTTTTAGAATTAATTTTTATTTTTAGCTTATTTTACGATTTTACGTTAAGTCGTTGTAGTAATTAATTTCACGTCTTCGTCATCCTCTTTTCTCATCCCCTTCTAACCAATATTAATCTCAAATCATTTACATCTTAGTCACACACATATACCTCATTGGGAAACGAACTTAAACTTCACTTAGGGTCATTTGTACACGGTTTTCCTAAACCGTTGTATTTAATACTTTCCCTATTTTGGTACTCTTTTCCTAAAGGGTATACAAAAACTCTACAATCATTTTGGCACCGCTGCCGGGTAGGTGTGCCGTGATTAATTTGTCTTGTTGTTTTTAATATTAACGATATATAGTATTTGTATTAGTAGAAATCTACTAATACGTATTATCGGTTTTTTTTTGTTTTTCTTGTGAAATTATTATTACTATATTGTATTAAGTATCACAATAAATACAAAATATCTCCAAAAGTGTGAAAACACAACCTTAATTGGGATTTGATCTCCTAATTATTGTATTCGAATCTCAAACAAAAAGAAAAAGGCAAAAATAGATAAATACTTTCGTTAAGCTCGATTTTGAAAAATACGAACTATAAGGTGGGTATAAGGCGGGTAATTATCAAATATACCCTAAGGAAAAAGGCTCTTAAGTGCTTCGCGCCGCCTCGTTTCCCCGCTTGCTTGTGAGTATTTTGAGATTGAAGGCTAATCGAGGGTTTTGCCGCCCAAAGTATTATTACGTATATATATTTGCTTGGTTTTCTTTGTGATTAAACCCTCTTGAACAATTTGGTTTTCACCAAAGTTCTAAAGTCATTCGAAGGCGTTCACTCCACGTGATCGTTTTCATTCCTTTGAGGCTTCTTTAATCAAGAGTTTGATTCGAGGAGAGATTTGGTAGATTGTTGTCTACGAAGATACACTAAAATCCCAAAAAAATAAAAAAACAATCAAAAACACAAAAAAATTGAAAATTCACAAAACACCTAAAAAAAATCTTCTTTGCTCACCTCCCATTCTTCGTGAAGTTTATGATCACTCGTAATCAAGCAAAACGAGCTCGTAAACGTCTTCAAAAGCAAGCCAATCAAGAGACGTCGATTGAAGAACAACCTCCAATTGTTGAACCTATTGTAGAACAAGAAGTCGGCATGGCTAATCGTACTATGATGGAGTTGCTACTAGCACCCACCGAGGATTTTGGAGAGGCCATTGTGATTCCCGCTATCCTTGCGGAGAATTTCGAGATTAAGACGGGTTTAATGTCGATGTTGCAAGCTAATAAGTTTAGAGGTCATGAGAAAGACAACCCGCATTATCACATAAGGAATTTTAATCGTCTCACCGCTACTATCAAGTTTAAGGATGTTCCACATGACGCCATTAAGATGATGTTGTTTCCGTACTCGTTTGATGGACCCGCTAAAATTTGGCTTGAGAAAGAACCGCCAAATTCGATTTTGACATGGGGTGATCTCGTTTCTAAGTTTGCGAACAAGTTTTTTCCACCATCTAAAACAACACATTTGAAAAATGAGATTTCAAGATTTGTTCAAAGAAATAATGAAAGTTTTTCAATGGCATGGGACAGCTTTAAAGAAATGTTACATGAATGTCCACACCATGATTTTTCGGAATTGCATCAAATTGATACTTTTTATAATGGGCTTAATGATCATGAACGAGATTACTTGAATGCCGCCGCGGGTGGTAATTTTTTGTGCAAAACGACCGATGAAGCTTTAAAGATTATCGAGAATAGATCTAAGGTTTATAGCCCTCGTAACACACCGAGTGTTGCCAATTTGGGTTCGTCATCGTCATCATCGTCTCGTAGCATTAATGCCTTACATGATGAAGCTAATGAGGAAAATCGGTTTTTTGATAGATTTGCTAATCTTATGACTCATTGGAAAGCTCAAGAAGCTTCGAATTCCGCTTCGGTTAAAGCGGTTACTAAACGTTGTTTGTCTTGTGGTGGAGCTCATGATCTTTCCGAGTGCATTACCGCTGATGGTAACACTTCGAGTGCTTATGTAGCAACGGGAACTTATAACCAAAACGGTCAAGGTTCCCGCCCAAATCAAGCTCCACCAAATCAAAATGCTAATAACTATCGAAACAACAACCAAGATGGTAATTATCAAGGCAATTCACGTAATTACAACAAGGGGAATTATCAAAGTGGGAATGGAAAAGTCACTAATCAAAACCAAAACCGTGATTTTCAAAACACTACAAAAGGTTTTCAAAATGCTCACACTAAAAATCTTCAAGGAGAATTTTTGGATTATGCTAAAGCAAATGATGCTAAATTTGATAACATGCAACGTGAGATGATTAGCTTAAGATCCAAGTTGAAAAACGAGCTTAAAAACGAACTTGATAATGAACTTAAAACTCATGCAAATAAAATGGAAGGAAATGTTCAACGTCTTCAACAAAATCAACAAAAGATGGAACAAGGACAACATGAGATTAAGCAAGAATTGTTAAAAGCGGATGCTAGGCAATCAAAATTTGAGGACCGAATGGCCAAAATGTTTGAAGCAATCATGTGTAAACCCTCTTCCTCGGGTGGTCTTCCTAGTGATACCATTGCAAACCCGAAGGGAGAAATGAAGGTTATTACTACACGAAGTGGTAAAACTTTCAAGGAACCAATCTCTCGTCCAAGTACTTCTACGGAGAAGGAAATCGAGAAAGAACCCGAGGTGATGGTCGAAAAGGAGCATATTACAATCCCACGAAGTACCGCTCATACCACACCTACGGTTGAACCAATACCAATTGTGGAACCCGAGATTCCAAGGCCGTTGCCTAATGTCCAACCCACACCACCCTTACCTTACCCTTCGAGACGAAACAAAGAGAAATTGCAAGAACGTAACAAACAACAAATCGAGCTTTTTATAAAAATGTTTCAACAAGTGCATTTTGATGTGAGTTGAGCCGACGCGTTGTTGTATATGCCTCGTTTTGCTTCCACTTTTAAAAGTATGATGAGCGATAAGGAAAAGCTTTCAAAGCTTGCTAATTGTTATTCGGTTTATCTTAACCGCATACCGGAAAAAGTTGGTGACCCCGGAAAGTTTCTCATTCCTTGTGACATACAAGATATGAAATAATGCCTCGCCTTGGCCGATCTTGGTGCGAGCATTAATTTGATGCCATTTTCCATTTGGAAATCGCTTTCGCTTCCGGCTCTCATTCCTTCGAACATGTCTATCGAGATGGCCGATCATTCTACGATTTTAGCATGTGGAGTAGCCGAAGATGTTTTCGTTAAAGTGGGGAAGTTCTACTATCCCGTTGATTTTATAGTAGTTGACATCCCCGCGGATCCTCAAGTTCCTCTAATTTTAGGTCGTTCATTTTTAGACACCTCGAGATCGCTTATCGACGTTCATGCAAGAACTATCACTTTGAGATTCAACGAAGAGGAACTTGTTATAAACGATACTCAAAACTCAAAACCTTCTCATGTTTATGCAATCGCTACCATCAATCACATTGACTTAGTTGATGTGGTTTGCGATGAGTTTTCACAAGAAGTGTTAGGTTTTTCCGATAGTTCGTCAAGTGCCAATCCCACTATTTTGGATCCGATTCTTGCTAATTCTACACCAAATCTCACTCCATTCCAAGGAGGCGATTTCACTTCAAATGAAATCGACAATGAAGATGAGGTGTTGATTAGTGATGATACTTCTATTCCACCATTTCTTCCGCCGATGGAAGTTATGAGTGTTGAACCAAAATCTTCAATCGAGGAACCACCTATCCTTGAATTAAAAGATCTTACATCTCACCTTGAATACGCATTCTTGGAAGGTGATGACAAGTTGTCGGTTATTATTGCAAGAGGTCTTGCTAATGATGAAAAAAACGAGCTCTTGAAAGTTCTTAAAGCTCATAAAGGGGCAATTGCGTGGAAAATTTCCGACATTAAGGGTATTGACCCAAAATTTTGTACTCACAAGATTTTAATGGAGGAGGACTACAAACCCGCAATTCAAAGTCAAAGAAGGGTAAATCCCATAATTCACGATGTCATTAAAAAGGAAGTGTTGAAACTCCTTGACGCGGGAATGATTTATCCTATCTCCGATAGACCATGGGTAAGCCGAATCCATTGTGTCCCTAAAAAGAGAGGAATGACCGTTGTGCCTAATGAAAACAACGAGTTAATTCCCACTCGTGTTGTGACCGGTTGGAGGGTGTGTATTGAGTACCGAAAGTTAAATGACGCCACTCGTAAAGACCACTTTCCTTTGCCCTTCATGGATCAAATGTTGGAGCGACTCGCGGGAAATGAATTCTATTGCTTTTTAGATGGTTTTCCGGGTTACTTTCAAATCCCTATCGACCCTCGTGATCAAGAGAAAACTACGTTTGCGTGTCCTTATGGAATGTTTGCTTATCGTAGGATGCCTTTCAGACTTTGTAATGCACCGGGTACGTTTCAACGGTGTATGATGGCGATTTTTCACGATATGATCGAGAAGTCGATGGAAGTGTTTATGGATGACTTTTTGGTGTTTGGCAATTCGTTCACGTCGTGTTTATCCAATCTCGAGCAAATGTTAAAACGTTTTGAAGAAACCAATCTTGTGCTTAATTGGGAAAAATGTCATTTTATGTGTAAACAAGGAATCGTCCTAGGACATAAGGTGTCGAAAGCGGGGATTGAGGTCGATAAAGCTAAGGTAGACGTCATCGCCAAGTTACCTCATCCCAAAACCGTTAAGGGAGTTAGGAGTTTCCTAGGCCACGCGGGCTTTTATCGTCGATTCATCAAAGACTTTTCGAAAATCTCTCGACCTATGACACACCTTCTCGAGAAGGATGCTCCTTTTAACTTCAATGAGGATTGTGTTAGAGCTTTCGAAACTCTCAAAAGGAAACTTACCGAAGCTCCCATTCTTGTTGCTCCTAATTGGGAATTACCCTTTGAAATCATGTGCGATGCAAGTGATTATGCTATAGGGGCCGTCTTAGGGCAACGCTATGAAAAGCATTTCCGTCCTATCCATTATGCTAGTAAGACGATGACCGAGGCTCAATTAAAGTACACCACAACAGAAAAGGAATTCCTTGCCGTGGTCTATGCTTTTGAGAAATTCCGACCTTATCTCGTCTTAACTAAAAGCATCGTGTATACCGGCCATTCGGCTATCAAGTATCTCTTAACTAAGCAAGATGCTAAGCCGAGATTGCTTTGTTGGATGCTCCTCCTCCAAGAATTTGATGTCACCGTGCTTGACAAAAAAGGAGCCGAGAATCTAGTGGCCGATCATCTCTCTCGTCTAGAAGATCCTCACGAAGATGTTTTCGAAAACAAGGAAATCACCGAAACATTTCCTCTCGAGACTCTCGGTGTAGTGAATTCTAAAGACACCACCCCATGGTTTGCCGACATTGCAAATTACCATGCGGGGAATTTCATAATCAAGGGTATGACGACACAACAAAAGCGAAAATTCTTTCGTGACGTCAAGTTCTATTTTTGGGACGACCCTTACTCTTTCGGGTTTGTGCGGATCAACTCGTTCGACGTTGTGTTTTTGGTGCCGAAGCTTCTTATATCCTTATAGCTTGTCACGAGGGACCCACGGGTGGTCACCACGGTGCTAATCTCACGGCTAAGAAAGTGTTCGATGCTGGCTTCTTTTGGCCTTCTATCTATCGTGATGCACACGCACTTGTGAAGTCGTGTGATTCGTGCCAACGTCAAGGAAAATTGTCTCAACGTGATGAAATGCCGCAAAATATAATTCAAGTGTGTGAGATTTTCGACATTTGGGGCATAGACTTTATGGGGCCGTTCCCATCGTCTCATGGTAACAAGTATATCCTCGTCGCGGTGGACTACCTTTCTAAGTGGGTGGAAGCTAAGGCTTTACCTACTAATGATGCTCGTGTGGTAGTAAAGTTTTTGAAGCAACTATTCTCTCGGTTCGGAACCCCTCGTGCTATTATAAGTGATCGTGGAACCCATTTTTGTAATGACCAATTCGAGAAGGTCTTAAAGAAATATGGAGTTACTCATCGTCTTTCTACGGATTATCACCCGCAAACGAGTGGGAAAGTCGAGGTTTCGAACCGAGCTTTGAAGAGGATTTTAGAGAGGTCAATTGGAGAAAACCGTGCTTCATGGTCCGACAAACTCGATGACGCTTTATGGGCCTTTAGGACCGCTTATAAGACACCTATCGGTTACACTCCTTATAAGTTAGTCTATGGGAAGAATTGTCATTTGCCCATTGAATTGGAGCACAAGGCATATTGGGCCCTTTAGCATGTAAACTTTGACTTGAAGACCGCGGGAGATCACTGGAAAATACAATTGAATGAATTAGATGAGTTAAGAGACAATGCTTATGAAAATTCATTGATTTTCAAAGAAAAGACTAAAAAGTTTCATGATGCAAAGATTAAAAACCAGGTTTTTAACGTTGGTGATCAAGTGTTACTTTTTAACTCTCGACTTAAGATATTTTCCGGGAAATTGAAATCTCGTTGGTCGGGTCCTTTCACCGTTACACAAGTGTTTCCTTATGGGACCATCGAGCTAGCTCAAGATGATGGTCCTAACTTCAAGGTGAATGGACATAGGCTTAAGCACTACTTTGGTGGGGAAATTCCTTCAATGGTTGACCTCGACCAAGTCACCTTCCCCAATGATAATTAGCATTGAGGGGATCGAGTCGAGCTCATGACTCGGTAATCAAAAACGAGGTGCCTCGTGGGGGAGGTCCCATGCTTATCCTTTTATGCTTACTAATAACTAATTAGAGGGGACTTGTACCCTTCCAACTCGTTCTCTCGTGGTTGTTTGTGATTGTGTTATCTAGATCATCATCTACGATTGAAGACTCTCGTGTTCGTTTACGTGAGCCTCCATCGTTTGAAGAAGTTCTTCACGAATCCATTGACATATCCTTTATTGTTCTAACAATTATCTTTTAGCATAATTCATAAACGGCTTTAGATATATTGTTGATCACCCTTTCCATGCTAGATCCTAAGCATTCGATTCTTCGTCTCTAGTATGGGGGTGCTCCACCTTTAGACTCGAAACATTGAGGACAATGTTTACTTTTAGTATGGGGGGTGAATAGGTACTTGCTTTGCTACGCCCTCACGTTTTCCAACTTTCAATGTTTTGTTTTGTTGCTAATAAGGCTAAAAATGGCCAAATTTTAAAGTTTTTCTTAGTTTTCATAAGTGTTTTTAAGACACGAATGTATATTTTCCGATGGGTAGAATAAGAGCTAATTTTTGACTTGATGGGCATTTGGAGCCATTTACATTCCTTAACCCGCTCAATTCAAGTTTTGCTAGACTTTTATATAGGGAACTTTAAAACGCGAAAGTCTTAGCTCATTCGGGTTAAGAACAAGAACTTTTCGCAAGTTCCTATAATTGATCCTAGAAAGTCACTTATCAAGGGAACTATAAAATGCATTCTCTAAGCTTGAAAAAGTCCAAGAAAGTGCAAGATCCTATAGGTGGCTTGAAAACCCAAAACTTTGATTTGATATAGTCTTAATGAAAGCTAATCCAAATTTGGCTTAATTTTGACTTGCATGGCTAAGTATTCACGAGTCTCTTTAATTAGAGGTCTTTATATAGTGAAGAACGAGAGATGATAGAGTTAGACAAGTGATCATGCTAAACGTAGAACATGAAAATGTTCTTTCAAAAACTCATATGTTTTTAATTGTGGCTTTTTCTTCCCATAAGATCAATGCATTAGGAATAAAAATAATTGCAATAAGTAAGGTCGTACGATTTGAAAGGTTACTTATCCTCTAGCGCAAGATCGTTTAAAAGTTGCTCGGGGTTGAATAGAGTTCATAGCCAAGGCATAACTTATTGAAGCGGGACGCGAAGATTGGTGAAGATCAAAAAAGGCCCTAACAAGGCATGAGGAGCTATATTTTGTTGCTAAAGATCCAAGATGATGTGAAGTATCATTATTCCTAAATCAATATGAAGGATCGAGACACACGACGAAAAGCAATTACTCCCCTAAAGATCATGGAGAAAGTCTATCCAAAAAGACCCTAACAAGGTATGAGGATAAATATATCCAAGTCCGAAAAGGAGGCAGATCGTTGTATATCAAAGTCCAAAGTAAAGATTAAAAAAAAATGATGAAGTCGTGGTCCAAATATGAAGAATCTCTCAAAAACGTCAAGTGAAGAAATTCCAAATATATGAAGAGAAGACCATAATTTCAAGAACGTCTTCCCAAGAATTGAAGAATGAAGTACATGCCAAATATCGGTCTAAGAAAGGTCTCAAATCGTGAAACGAGTTATGCCAAGATATGAACTTAAGGAAATACACGAGAAGCCGTTTTAAAAGATTTTGTCCTTCGGCTAACTATCGATTAAATCGTGCTACTTTGCTTTCGGACTAATAACTACTCAAATAAGTCAATATGAATCACTTGTGATCCATGACAAATAGTTAAAAAATGCTAGTAACCCATTTCTTTTTATAATAACTAGGATTGCGGGGAGAAAAAGTATTACACAATTTGGACGTATGAGTAGTGTTAGCATTGTGACTTGTACCAACAATGATCTCGTTTTTGCACTTAGCATGGAATGTATGACAATCAAGGATGACGAAATTTACTCTAAGGGACATTTACTTGTTTCTATTCTTTGACCCTAAAAGTCACATTCGTGATGAAAACCATACATTATGTCTTTACACATCTTTGTAGTATTTTTGCAAGTCTTTAAAGGTTAATAAAATTGAATTTTGGTGATGCTTAGATACTTTATTCTAGCATTGCATGAGGGCACGGCAATGGCTTAGTATGGGGGAGTGATGAGATGGCATTTATACATGATCTCATCGTTCTTTTCGGGCTTTAAATGCATAAAAATGTCATAAAATACCATATATATGCTTGTGTTTGTTTACTTGTGTATTTTAGGTATGGATATCGTGAAAAAGACAAAAGATCACAAGAAACAAGGAAAAACAGACACGAGAAACGAAGCCGTACAAAGAACCGGGCCCTAGTTCATGATTTATCCAACATTTACCCTTGAAGACTTGAAGACATGCAAGATTGATCTTTAAACAATGAAGAAATGACACTTAAAACCCTTGTGAATTCATAATTACAAGTTTGGTCCCTTAAGTTTGTCAAAATTGCAAAAAGGTCCCTCAACTTTGAAGAAATGGCAATATTAGTCCCTCATCAAATCTAATTTGTCAATTATGGTCCCTCATGAAGTCAAATTTACATTGAAGACCTTTGAAGATCAAGAATGTCCAAGATCAGTCCCTCAAATATCCAAAAATGGCAAAAACAACCATTTAAAACCTTTTGCCAAAGTTTTAGGGTAAAAGTGTGTAAAATGGAAGTTTTATAACAAAGGGAACACGTTTGTATGGGCTGAAAAACTTCATTTACAATCTTTCCCAAAGAACAAGGACTATAGTTACCACAAATGAAACATTCAAATGTTTTTGCGCCAAACACAAACACAATCCATCAAAACCGGATTAAAATGTGTCACTGTAGCAAGTAAGAACCCAGTTTTTACATCACTTAAAACAAAGGGTAATTTTCAATTACCCACACTCACGTGTGATTCACACAAGCAGAAACTCATCCCAACCTTAAAACCCTCACTCCCACTCACAAAAGGGTCCCACACCCAAAACCGTTTCACCCATCATGTGACAACTTTCTCTCCAAGGCCTGCCACGTGTCAAAATCAACAGCAAAGACTCTTAGCTTCACCCCAAAGCTAAGATAAACGTCCCTGATCATTTTGGACAGCTCACAACCAAGAATCGTCTAGAAGAACTCAAGGATAATATTGGAATTTCACTTCTAGGGTTTGTGAACAGTGTTAGCATATCATTTGCCTATAAAAGGAGACCTCAACCTGTGAGAGTCCCTTTGTTCCAGTTTTAGGCTATCAATCTTTGTAATCCCTTTTTAAGTTAATAAAATTTGATTTTCTGAAATTTGTGAAATCTCTTTTATGTTTATTAAAAGTTGGTGTTAGAATAGCCTAAATCTGAGTTCCACTTTTATGTTTGAAGGTTTTTGAGGCAAGGTTTTAATCCATAAGACTTGTGTTTCAAAAATCAGAAAAGTGTTTGTTATTTGTTCATCACTTTGGTTTGTTCTTCTTAGCAGGTACATTGGAAGCTGGTACTTGTTCTGCTAGTACCTCAGCTCAAACAATCCAGGGCCTGGATGTAGGTCTTGGAGGTTTGCACCATTCTCCTTTTTCATTTTCTCTTTATTTTTCTGAATTTTGGTGATATTGCATGATTGTTCTTGAATCTGTGTTATTTTGGTTGAATCTTGTTTGTCTGTGTTGGTTTGATGTTCTTGGATTGTTATTGACTTGATTTGTGGGTTAAATCTGGATTATCCTTTGAAAATTTGTCAAAACAGATTATTAAGGGGTGTTTGGGTTAACTGCATAAGCAGGATTTGTGGTTTGTTGAGTGGTTGTTTTGTGTTGTTATCTGTTGGTACTTGTTTATCTGGTATACTTGGTCATTTGTATGCAGGTTTTGTGGTTTGAAACACCTAAATCCATAAAAGGGCTATAAATCTTTGTTACTTGATAAAATTGGCTATAGTTTAAGGGACACCTAGATCTAATCATAGACTAGGGTTAAAACGTGATTAAACTAGGTTAATAACATCAGGGAAGTAGGATTTGAGGCTTGAAATTGGGTCTGTGGTCAATTAGATCAGCAAACTGTGCTTGTGTTCTTGACATTCATATCAGTAACTATAATCTGCTTAGATCTTGTTCAATATCTTGTTTCAGTGCTTGATTTAAGTTTGTTTGTGCTTATTCATAGTTTATATAGCTTGTGTATGCATCCTGTTGAATTTGGTTGGCTTACTCATGCTATATCTGCTTATTTGTGCATAACAGCTTATTTTCCATGTCTGTGCAATATCTGTGGACTGTTTGATTAATATGGGTTTATTGTGTGAACCAAATTGTGATTTATTTGTTGATATTGACTCCTTGTGATTCACTGATTACAAGGGTGCCCTTGTTTCAAATTGAATCCAACTAAATCTCTCTAAAAAGCTTGGTCAAATAGTCAAAGCAGTAGGAAATCCTTTCCCCTGCTGCTAGCCACTGCTAGTGTATTTCGGGTTTTAGCTTATCAATAAGCTATAATAGCTTATTTTAACCAGCAACAACTTGGATTTTGTAATAGGTGCTCATTATTTGACCATTTGTTCATACTAGAGCATTTGGTGGGTTAACTTTAGGGTTTGACTAGAAAACCAACCTAATTGACTTTTTCATAAGTTCTTATTGGTTCATTCTGGCTTATTGGTGTTGCTTATTGGATTTTTGTTGATTGATTTGGCTTATTGAGTTCCTTTGTGACATTTTGCAAGTTGAATCAAGTCTTGAGGTGCCCTAAATCTCAAATCCGACTATTTTGTCGTTTTGTGGATTTGTACTTTGCTTATTTCTGGCTTATTGAGTGTGATTTTTCAAAATTTCTTTTTACATATCTCATACGCATCCCAAGAGAAGGTTGTGTGTCAAATTAGAGCTTATGGCATTAGCTTATTGCTTAATGGGCTTAATGGCCCAATAAGGATAAGTTGTTTGCTTAATAAGCTGTGATAAGCTCACTTTCAGCTTTTTGGCCTTTAGAGTTTTGTGTTTAGAATTAAGTTTTGAGTCAAATTGGGCTTTTTCAAGTCAATTGGGCCAAGTTTGACTTTTTGGGCTAAAAAGCCCATTAGTGTTGACTGTTTTTGGTTTTGGCCCATTTGAGGGCCCAATAGGGGTATTCTGGTCATTTCACTTTCATTTTCTGTTTATTTATGTTAAAATAAACTAGTTTGCAAGTTTTTAGAATTTTTTATAATTTTTGGATTTTTAATATTATTTTGATATTATTTTATTATTATTTTTCAAAATCCACATTTTTGCACTTTTTACATTTTTCTTAGCTTAAATACATTAAAGTAGGATTTTTGAAACTCTTAGATTAATTTTATCACTTTTAGAATAATTTTTATAATTATTTTAAGTTTTAATAGCTTTAAATCATTTTAAATAGTTTTTCTTAGTTTAAAAATTATTAAAAATAGTTTTTAATCTTTTTAGGTCATTTTAGAGGTTTACCAATTAAAAAATCTTTATTTGGGCTTTTTGATAATTAATTTGATTTTTAGGGCTTTAATTAGCATTTAAAAATTGAATATTTAATTAATTAAAAGGTTCGAAAAAGTTTTGATCATTGGTAAACTCTTAGTCTATTTATTTTGATTTTTGGTGAATTTTTGGTAATTTTTAGAATTAATTTTTATTTTAGCTTATTTTACGATTTTACGTTAAGTCGTTGTAGTAGTTAATTTCACGTCTTCGTCATCCTCTTTTCTCATCCCCTTCTAACCAATATTAAACTCAAATCATTTACATCTTAGTCACACACATATACCTCCATGGGAAACGAACTTAAACTTCACTTAGGGTCATTTGTACACGGTTTTCCTAAACCGTCGTATTTAATACTTTCCCTATTTTGGTACTCTTTTCCTAAAGGGTATACAAAAACTCTACAACCAAATATCCTTTGGGGATAAATATTCAACCAGATGTGACTCCACCACTAAAAGACAAAAAGGAGTGGAGTCTACTCTGGCGGTTCCTGAAATAGGGGTGTGGTTCCTTATTGATAAGGAACCGCGGGCACCTTTAAGGAACCGCGCCCAGAGAGAGCCGTTGGAGCTTTGTCTTATAAATAGTAGACCATTCTCAAATTTTCTCCTCACCTCTTTTGCATACAAATTTACAGATTTAATCCATCTTCTTAAATCATTCAAATCCTTGGTTATTTGGTTGATTACTACTTGTTTAGAAGTGAATCTTTCTCCTCCCATCTCTTCCTCTCAAGTGCAAAGAGAAGAACACTTTCATCCTTGAAGTGTTGTGTCTATCTTAAAGATCCATTGAAGATCAAACATTTATTTTTCATTCTTGTGTGAAGATCCAAGTAGTTGTGTCTATTTGGAAGTTGTGTATGTTGTGTGGTTACTACTTAGTCCTTAAAGTATATTGGTGTAGATTGATCCTAGCTAAGATTAAGACTCGAATTTTAGCTTAGAGTCGGAAATTAGTTAAGCGGCGTGTACGATTTTCTCCACCAGAAGGAACTTGTGATTAGTGAACTCTCGAGTAAGGAGTAATCGAGGAGTGGAGTAGGAACGAGGAGCGAGCTTCGTTGTCGAACCACTATAAACCCTTGTGGTTTGGTTTGATCTTTCTTTTCCTTATCTCTTTACATTCATTATCTTTAATTGCATATACTTGTGATTATTATTTAGTTGCACTATCCCTTGTCCATATTGTGTATAAAAAGATTTCACATATTTGCTTAAGTCTAAGTTTTTGAAAAGGATTTTTGAAAACCTATATTTAACAAGTAAATTTAAGAAACTATTCACCCCCCCCCCCTTCTAGTTTCTACAGTTTTGTTGACGACAAAACATCAAACATATTTTTATGTTATAAAATATAATCATCATATAAGTTTCTTCAAACTTATACAAAAATGTTTTTACAAATGTACACACTACATGTATAACACACAAAATAGAAAAAAATGTAAAATAACTACATATAGTCAAAATTTACTTTGTTGTCAGACTTTTTAAAGTCAAACCAAACAAGTTATTATGGTTTCTTGTGATCTTGGACAAACATTTAATGGGCAACAAAAGTCAGACCTGCCGGACCCCGACGGACCCAATGGTAAAGGGTCCAACGGGTTCCGTGGGGTCTGGCAAACTGCCTATAATTGAGCCTTTGTCCAAGCCTCAAACTCACCCCTTTCTATCATCTCTTCTCTCTAAACTCGGTAAATAAATTAACTCTCTAATATATCTTGTTCATTCTCTTCTTGCTTGTGATTAGATCCTATGATCAACTAAAGACCAGTCACGAGAAAACATCTAGTCTAAGCGTTGATCCTTCAAGGCTTCACATTGCGTATAAGTGTTAAGCGTTACCTACACTATCACCATTGTTGTACCCATTCATCTATCTACTTGTATAAAGTGTGGTTGGTGTTATAACTACAAAGTGTAAGAAGTATATAAAGTGTTGTTGTTGTGCCTTTATATCAAGACATCTTATACTCCGTGTTGGTTAAGATTGTAAGTTTGTAAAGTGAAGGTTTCTCCACCGGTGTAAAGGAGACTTATTTTCTATTGAAGTTGAACTCTCGATTAGATACTCGAGGAGTGGAAGTAGCGGAAAGATAAGTGAGATCTTGCTAGGCCGAACCACTATAAATAATCGTGCATTGCAGTTTGTTTACTTATTGTTTCAATTCATTTACTTTACTAATCAACAAGTCGTCCATATCTTTTAGGAATCACGAAAAGGTTTATAAAGATAATTAAAACTAATCGGTAAAAACTATTCAAACCCCCTTCTAGTTTTCTACACTTACTTTGAATTAAAATTAATTTACTTTGACCATTTCTTGTTACACATGTATGGAAACCATTGAGTTGGAATTACAGTAGTAGAGAAGCTTATGGATGATCCGTGGACAAATAGTACGCCACATGTCCGCAAAATCATCGACAAGGTACCACTACTAACTTAAATCTATTCTTGGATTGGGAGTCTATTTATAGCCTATATCATTATCCCGTATAGCGCTCAAATACTCGATCTTTTGGTTAGTATTACATTATTACCTGAAAAATAGTATCGTGGGACACAAAAATACCTATTTGTTGACCTTAGGAAATCTTTGTTATTTTAGAGATTCTTTATTGTTGGTAACTTCTAAAATGAACAACAAAAAGGACAACCAATCAGGACATGGGGAAGGGGTTAACAAGGTGAATAATAACAGAAGGGTTCCGATAATTTTGGTCTAAGGATTCGATGTCTAATTTCTTGTAGTCGTATTTAAGGTCGACCAAGAGACTACACAGATGCTTAAATGTGAGAATGACTGCAAGGGGCACGTTGTCATGGTGGAAATAAGGCGTGAACATCAACGTGGTGGTCATGGCCCAACATACGACGTAGAAGAAACCATTTGCTCGATGAAGCTTCATAATAATATCGATCATGTTTCCAAAGCCGTTAGCAGCTTCAAGTTCCCTATTCTTCAGTTTTTTGAAATTGAGCGTCGAACGTGGTGTTCTCCAGAGTAAGTTACCCAAAATATATTGTTCTAGGTGATATATTATTCTCACGCAATAAGATAACTGTAGATTATTGTTATTTTAGCATTATGTGTGTGTGCAGTTTATATATGTATACAAAAATGGCTATTCGGAAGTTGCCTAAATGAATACAAATGGAACTTGATCATTCTTCTGAATGTGACATGTCATTTTGATTCACAAGTTTTGTTATGATTTTGTTATTTGTATACGGGTGGTAGAATGGTGCCACATATAATCCAAAATCTTATATCCGCTACTGCCTTTGACCTTAGTTCTATCTTACACCCAAACTTTATTTTCTAGGGAATTATGAGCTTTTTAAATCCGTAGTATATTTATTCACATCAGCTAAGGGGATTATGAGTTGACCGAGTAATGTTTGTTTTCTTCTCATATCTACATGTGATTATAAAAACCAGTGTTACAATATTTTCTAAATTCTAAAGATTCTGAAAAAATAAAATTAGAAGGTTAATGGATTATGTAGCGGCTTCTTTCAATATGTTTGTGTTTTAGCTTCTTTTTTTTCAAACTACCTACTTGACCGTTAGCACCAAGTAAAGCCCAAATCAACCCATTTTGATTAACATAGATTGAAATTATCAATCTCACTCATATGCATGATTGATTAAAAATTGGACTAGCGTTTCAATTTTCACAAGAATCAAAATTTTATGCAGGAAAGGAAGTATACGCATATGGGATATACAAACTTGTTGATGTGAGGGATGGTGTTAATGCACACATTAGATTTTAAGAACCCAAAAGCTACGAAAGACTGCATGATTGTAACTATGGTTCACACTTTAGAGATAATAAAGGTAGCGCACATATTAGCTTTTGTTGTTATTATGAATAAAAACATAAAGTGAACATTGAGTTGTTTGATAATTTATATGTTTGTGCCTGTTATAAAATTCCATAACTGCCTGAAAAATGATCATAAAAAAATACACATGAATGTAATGACCAAACTGAGATTGATTGGGTGGTTTTTGTTTCTTTGAACAACTTGCATAATAATGATGAGACTGCTTTTATACATAGTCTAATCGTCCAAAACGGGCTTAAAACGATGAAAATATCATAAAAAGTGCCATATATATGCTTGTGTTTGTTCAATGTGTATTTTAGGTACGAATATCGAGAAAATGACAAAAGATCACAAGAATCAATAAAAAATGAACACGAGAAACGAAGACGCACAATGAACCGGGCCCTAGTGTTGAATTTCCAAGAAAAGTCCTTGAAGAATTGAAGATGTACAAGAAAGGTCCTTCATCATTGAAGAAATGACACTTTATACCCTTGTATATTCATAATTAAAAGTTTGGTCCCTAAAGTTTGTCAAATTTACAACAAGGACCCTCAACTTTGAAGAATTGGAAAGAATGGTCCTTAAAAAAATGAAGATTTGTCACTTTTAGTCCTCCACAAAGTCAAGTATACAAGAAAAGACCTCCAAAGTTGAAGACATGTGATGAATGACCCTTGAAAATCCAAGAAAATACAAGAACTGCCCTTGGAAATACTTTGCAAAAATATTTGTGGCCAAAATATGAAGTTTGCAACTTCATTAACAAAGGAAATGTAGTTTTGGCTGTTTTAAACATGTTTGAACACAAGATGGAAGCTTGGGGGCTAGTATTGCCAAGACAATCAAACTCACTACACCACTCTCATAACGACACCTCATCCACCCCTCCAATCACATACCACCATGTCACCCTCTCTGCCTCATCACCCAAATCCCACTAACCTGTCTTAATATTAAATAACTTTTTTAATCGTTTTTTATTATTAAACAAGACTGGCGGGTAACATTTACTATTACCATCTAAACCACCCCCTAATCCCCTTTTGAACCCATGAACCCTAAATCTATTCGCTAATCAAAACAAAGGGAAAAGTCACAAACACTTCTAGAAGATTGATTCATGGTCCCCTCAACCCAATTTCGCGCTCAAACTTGTAACCCCGCCCTTGGTGGACCCTCCACATGGCTCTCCTGCTTCATTTTAGCAAACAAACAAAATATGGCCAGTCAATCAACGATTCTGCTATTTTTCTTGTTGTACAAAGCAATCTTGGATGACTTAGATTGATCCCTAACAGTTGGAAACATGTGAAGAAGTCAAAAATCATATGTATTGATCTTGACCAAAAGGTGAAAAATTCAAAATCAAGGGGCACTTTTGGAATTAGACAGATTAGGGTTTAGTATGTTTCCTTTTTCTTCTAGGATTATTGTAGCCTATTTATAAGGCGTATAGGACCTCATTCAGTTCTGTTCCTGATTTTTTCTTTTGATCACAAACTTGTAAATCCGTTTTATTGATGAATGAAATTTGGTGAACTATTGTTGATGAAAAATCTAGGCCCCAATTTATTTACTTTTGTTTGATCTTGAGTGTTGTTTGAGTTACCAGTTTTTGAGGAGTAAAAGGTTTTGTTCAAGTGTTGAAGTTTTCTTAAATTCTCTTGAGTTAAATCTGGTTTTAAAATTTTTGTTTGTGTTATTTAAGTAAGTTGTCATCATAAGCCATAGGTTTCAAACTTATCTTTGAGACTTGAACTTATAACAAGCATAACAAACCTGACAAATTTGCCATTTAGATTTGGGCAGGATCATGCATCCCTAATATCTGGTTATATCAAGGAAGTGTAGATGTTCAGGTTTGGGTGAAAAATTTTGTGGGTTAATTGCTTATTGGTTGAGAATCTTAAGTACTAGTTTTTTTTACTTGGAAGTTTTGCAAGATAAAAGAAAAGGTTGTTACTAGAAAATTTTAAACTCTCTTTATTAGTCCTAACCCTAACAGCTTGGAAGTTTGGATCAAGCAGTCCTTATAAGCTCTTGATACAAGCCCTAAGTTTGATTTACTCTTGTGGTGATTGTGTATGAAAGGGTCCTTACATCATTTTCACTAGGGTTTGGGACTGATGTAGCCCCATCAACAAACCCAATCCATCTCATATCTTAACAAGTAGCCCTGGCTTGACCTAGCTGTTGGTCAAGCTCAGGGGAGCATAGCTGGTTCCCCATAGGAATCAAGTGGGAAAGGTCTACTCCTCACCATCTTCTTTTATTTTTCTTATGTGAAATATTATTTTAAAAACCAGTGTCACTTTATAAATTGCATTCTTAGGTGTTGATTTGTCTGATTTGGTATTTAAGAGCATAGGTTATGCATGTTTAATCTGCTTGGTTGCTTTCATGTCCACTTGTGCTTAAAATATCTAAGCTTGGTTTAGTCATTGGTAATCAGTTAAAAGGGTGTTTGGATTTGCACATTTGAACACATTTTGGCAGTAATTGTATAACTAAAAGAGGTATTGGTTTGTGGTTTTTGAGTTAGATAGGTTCAGTGTGGTATTTGGTTCATAAAATTGGGTAAGTTGAGCTCTTAGATTGAATACTTGGTGATAAAACATACTTTAACTGCATCAAAGCCTTGAACAAATTTGGTGTAGGTGTTAGGGTAGTAAAGCTTGGACTTACAGCGTGCTAGGGATAGGTTTAAGCTTGTGTAGAGTCTTTTGTAATTTGTGCAATCTGATTACTCCATGTGGTCACTTGAATCTCACTTCAATGCAAACTAAACCAGCAAATCCGTTTTTCTGTCTACTATTTGCATCAGCAGATTCATTGACTTGTTTTCAAGTTTTGGTTTGAGACTCATCTTACTAGCTAGTTAAAGAGGATAGAGGTAGTTGTGCAATAGTTGCCATCTAGGTTTGATAAACTCTTGTGTAGATTAAGCTAGGAGACATAGTTGTTGCCTGCTCATTTTCACCTTATTCTGCATATTCTTGATTATTCCTGTTTAATTGTGTAATTCTGGTGTTAAAAATTGTTGTTTTTGTGTTTTTATGACTCCCACAAGTCCACTGACTTGTGGGGGTGCCTTGTTTGCCCAAAGAAATCACCAAAACAAGCTCAAAAGAGCCAAGTTCATTCTCTGTGAACAACAGTGGGAACCCCTGTTCCCACTGATAGTACTTTTCTAGCCACTGCTAGGCTATAACACAAAACAAACAGACCCAACGCTTTCAAATTATTAATTGTTTGTCTTTAGTGGCCAAACAATATTATTTTTTAGATTTTAAAATTTTCCCTGGATCTTTGATTTATTTTAGGACTTTTAGAAAAATAAATTTTAATTTTCTAATTACTTTACTATTTATTGCATTATTTTGAATTTAAAATAGATTTTTATTATTTTGTTTTTGTGTTTTAGTGCTAAAAAATTGTGTTTTTCTGTTTTTCCAATTTCCTTGTTTTGAGTTAAGTATTTTAAGATTTTTAGAAAAGAAATTTCATTTTTCACTTTATTTAATCATTTTGTAGAGTTATTTTAAGTTTAAATTGATTTTTAATTAATCTGTTTTGTCCTATTAGGGTTAAATTAATATTTTTTTCAACTTTTTCATTTTTCTTACTTTAAATATATTAAGTTAAGATTTTTAGAAAAGAAAAATTATTTCTCTTATCTTTTAACTAATTTTTAGGATTATTTTAATATTTTAATAGTTTTTAGCCATTTAAAAATAGTAAAATAGTTTTAACAAGAAAAATACTGTTTAGTTTTAATATAATATAAGTAAGATTCTCATTTGATAAAATCATATTTTGGATTTATTTTTTATTTTATTTAATTTTAAGGCTTTAAATAGCATTTAAAATTGAATATTAAATTGAAAATAAGTTTTAAAATATTTTTGTCAAAATTTATTCTTATTTATATTATTTTAGATTTGTTTTTTATTTTTAATAATTTTTTGTAGATTAAATTTTTAATTTCGTCACGTTTTTACGTTTTACGTTTTATTGTTCGTCGTAGTTTAATTATAATCGTAACCGTCATCATTTTCATTTTCCTTTGTCTCATTAATATTAATCTCAAATATAATCAAGTTTAGCACACACATCAATCCTCCTCGAGAACGAACTCACAAAAGGATAATAAGTGTTTACGTTTTCCTAAACGTACGCTTAATACTTATCGCTTTATACGCTCTTTTTTCTAAATGACGTATTTATACTACTCTCATATATCAAGTTATTTTTTTATCATAGTAATATGTTAGTGACACCGTTAATTGTTGATGTATGATTTTGAGGATTTTTAATTTTATTTGATCTCTGTTAATAAATTATTATACATGCTAAGAAATTTTGCTTGACTTGGAATCATCACAGGTTACCAATTATCTTTTTATATTTTCATTATTATTTTAGTGTTACATGAAACATTTATCACAATATCGTATATCGTTAATAAACTGCCGCTAGGTATTTCCGCTGCTATGCGCGGGTATTCGCCTAGTGGTAATAAAATAAGAGAAGACTTACCTTTTTCCTTCTAAAGCGTTTGAAGCTTTGAATGCAGCTTTCAAGTTTTCTAACAGAAAGATCGATTTCATCCAAGACTGTGTTCAAAGAAGAATTTGCATAAATCTCATTTTGTATTTTTTGATTCTGTTCCAGAACTTTCACGAATTGTTTTCGTCTATGTGATCTTCTCTTCTTCATTTCTTCGAGTTCTGGTAGAATCGCGCCCTCAGTTCCACCTTTAGGCTTCTGGAATCCTTATCAGACTGAAACAATAACACAATCTCTTATATTTGATAACAAAAAGCCATGATACTTCCTAAAATCCATGTAAACAGCAACCGTTTGCCTGTGTATCTTGATGGAAATTGTAAAATTCGTTTTCTTTGAAATCTTTTCTTATAGAATGAGTTTTTTTTCTTTCACTTTTGACTATACTAAAAAAACAATTCCCTTTAAGTACAGTAATCTTATCTTGTAAAATTCATTTCAAACTTATTTATTTGATTAAAAATTTTCTTTAATTCAAGAAAATACTTGTAACATTTTATACAAACTTTGTAACATTTATAAAATGTTAGTTTTAAAAAAACTAATATTTTCTTTTGATCATATAGCAAGCTTGTAATTTACTTGTTCATATCTTAAGTGATATTTGTCGAATCGAGATTTATGACTAATACCTTGCTTACGTTTAATTTTTAATAAACGTTTTTACACTTTGTAATTATCAAAACGTCAAAAAATATAAAAAATATTTTTACAAAATTATATGTATTAACACATTCTTTCACAATGGATCCAAAAGTACGAATGTTCCATTTTTTATATTGATGAGAAAACCAACGTTGACTTTATGATGTATTGATGCAAGGGTACAAGTATAACAAATGGTTACAACAAGAAGATGTTCGACCTCGCTTGACCTGTAACCAACCCACCGTGATCGTGAGGATGCCAAAATACGTTTGATGGTGACCGTTTATTTTAAGGACGACTGTAGCTATCCGTTATAGTATTTTCAAAAAAAGATATCATTTTGAGCAGAACACTATTTTTAAATATTGCCGAAGGCATTCAATCTTATACAATTGATCCTCTTCGGAAGCATTTTAACTTCTTTAAAGTTCTGATGCTACCAGTCGAACGAGTCTTACTGTTATTATGAAATGCACAATCGACATACCTTAATTGATAGTCATTTGGTGTCTAAAAGTAACATTTCATTGTTTTATTTTGTACACACCACTGTCATTTTACTATATTAATACGTGTGGTAGTTTGTTATGGTTTCATCGATCAGAGATGTAAAGTATGTTATACTGAGACGGCGCCCTTGCGATGGATTTCAAAAAGAAGTTAGACTAAACATGGCCTAGTCGAGCATATAGGATCCAGACTAGGAAAGATTGAGTCGAGTATTTTAGAAAGGACCCGAAAATCCCATCGGCCTTTCAATGATCAAATTGATTGAAGTGTTGCTGATAAAAAGTTCTTGGTTGCTGATATATTCATTTTGATGTCCAATAGTTTGAATTTTGTTTCACTATGTTTAATTATGTTAGGTTTTGGATCTTATATAAGATATATTGAAATTTGTATATTTTAATCACCTACTATTATCAAAATACTCATGTTGTCTTTGATCTTGAAATCCTCGAGTGGCATTTTGTTTAGCTAGGTTTGTTATATACGGATGCATCATAAATTACTTTGGAGTCTTTTGTATACATTTGGCTTCTATTTAATTAACTTTACCTGAAAGAACATTGGATCTTTTTATATGAAAGAACTTGATATGTAATGTTGGATATTATTTTGTTCGAAAGATGTTTTAAAAATGTTTGGTCATTAAAGATTTCCGGTTTAAACGTGTTTTAGTTATGTTAACTTATATGATATAAAATTGCCCTGATGCAACAATAATTGGTATAATCTCTATTTTATCTTTACTATGTATTATTGTGTTATATACTAGCTTAAAGAGCCGTATCGGGTTTAGCCGAATCGATCAGACTCAGTCCCATCGCAGTATGGTGGATATTTCAGAGAACTCATAATTGGCGAATTCGTAGGTTCAATTCCTACTAGATGCACGCCAATTTAGGGTTTAGGGTTTAAGGTTAAAGGTGTAGGGTGAATGATTTTTGTAAGAAGTAACAAACACGTGTTAATAATATAAAAAACATATACGACTCGTAGTAGATGAAAAATAATATAAAAACATGAATTATTCGATAAGCGTTTAATTTCGTAACAATCACAATAATAGAGTTCAATGCATTTTATTCTTCAACCGTGAAGTATTTGAGGGAGAATAAAGTAAACAACGAATACCCATTCCGTAAGCACCTAAGAAGTTAAATATAAAAGTAATTAAAAAAATTGTAAACAAAATTTAAATTTAATTGTAAATTGCAAAATAGTGGAAAATGCATTTGAAAATATATATATTATGCATACCATTAGAACCTTGTTCAGAAAGTGTGTAATTCTTCTTTGTAAACCATATTTGTAGTCGTTTTAGATATTTTCTATCCTAATCACAAACTACAACCTTCAATCCCTTTTTAATTTTCACTCTTAAACTATTGTGAAGATAAATTTCATTTCCGGTGTCTTTTTAGAACTAATGATATCCTTATAACATAATGAACTTTTTATGAAACCTAATTACGTAAAAAAAATTAAATATAAGATAAGATTTCTCGTATATTATTTTTAGTTATGATACCAATAAAAAAAACAAATAAGAAGAATTGGAAAGGAACACGCAAATAGCAGCTTACGATTATTATGCTTTGTGACAATATAAAGTATAAACGAAACATCGTTTCTTGTTTTGTGTAAAAAACTTTTGTAAGAACACCAAAACGTATTTCAGAGGGAAAGGTATCACAAAGAGGTAAACACCTCTTCACTGCGCCACATCAGCGCCACGTCATACCAACTAATCTCTCTCCTCTTCTTCAAAAACACCCCCTTTATCACAACTAGTCTCTCTCCTCTTCACTTGGGTCCCACCACTCATCATTTTATTTAATTTTTCAATTTTCACACAAAATAAAAATTCATTTCATAAAATTAAAAATTACAAAATACTTCAAATAAAAATACAATTATTTAAAAAAAAAATACAATACGGTCGATTATTCATGGTTGATCTTGTGCCCAAACATGCTCAATGAGGTTCCGTTGAAGCCTTGCATGTACGTCTCTATCTCGGAGTTCTCTTTGTCTCCTGCGACGTATTTCACATCGCTCGACCCATGACCTTAACAAATGGTTCCCAGGAGGGATGTACATTTCAACTGCTTCGGAAATCGCATACCCTTGATTCTTCAAAATCATATTATGCAAAATGATGCACGTGTACATGACCCTGCGTAGCTTGTTCACAGTCCAAGCACGCGCCGGTTGAGCAATTATACGCCATCGTCCTTGTAGGACACCAAATGCCCTTTCAATATCTTTCGGGGCACTTTCCTGACGCCGTTTAAACGCAGCGATTTTGTCATCACGTGCTTGGCTGAACGATTTAACAAAACATGACCATCGAGGGTAAATACCATCTGTAAGGTAGTACCCTCTTTCGAATAGCTGCCCGTTTACAAGATATGGTGCCACTGGTTCGTTGTCAGCCAAAAGGTCGTCGAACAATGGTGAATGATGCAGCACAGTAATATCATTATTCGAACCTGCAACCCCGAAAAATGCATGCCAAATCCACAAATCGTATGATGCAACGGCTTCTAGAATGAGGGTTGGGTGTTGTTTATCACCTCTCCCAAATTGTCCGTGCCACGCTTTAGGACAATTAATCCATTCCCAATGCATACAATCAAGGCTACCTAGCATACCCGGTAACCCGTGAATCGTATTATGTGCGTTATATATGTTTTGAACGTCATTTGGTGTAGGCTTTCTTAAAAATTCGGGCTTATACAAATCTATAACGCACATACAAAAATAGTCTAGACAATCACGGGCACAATGTTCACCCATTTGCAAGTATTCATCTACCCCATCCGCCACCGTGGCGTTTGCCAATTGGCGAAGAGCGGATGTGCATTTCATGATGACACTCATACTTTTCATACCCGTAGCATCATATCGAATAGTAAAAAAATGAAAATGCTTGGGTAAAGGATTATTTGTTGCACAATAAGTTTCAATACCTTCAACAATTTCCAGAAACAGCTCCCGTCTCATCCGATATCGTAATCTGAATTTTTCTGCCGGGTATTTTGGATGTGGACCAAAATAATCTTCCATTAAACGTTGTTCGGCGACGTCACGTTCACGCCAAATGTATCTGCGATGTGAATGAACTTCATCTTCTTCATCTTCTTCCTCTTCGTTAATCTTCCACACCATTTCTACTTCTTTCATTTCTTCGATATCTGACTGGTACGAATCCGACGAGGTGCTCATATTGAAGTTTTTTGTGAAAGTTTAATTGAATGTTTTTGTTGTGTGTGGTTTTTAAAGAAGTTTGGGTGGTATTTATAAGAATAAAAAGTTTAAAAAAAATTTTTTTTTTTTTTTTAATGAAAATAGCCGTTAGAAAACGGTAATAAAAAATTGTGGGCCCCACCTTTATTTTCCAACGAGCAATGTCACAAAGTGACATTTGCATACCGGCGAGAGGGGGGTCGGTGTAGCGGCGAAGGGCGGCGAGCGACGGCGAGCCTGCCACCTAGGCACGGCGAGCCTCCTTCGCCGCCACACCGTTCCCTCTCATTAACTAAATTCATTAGACATATTATTGTTTTTCCTATTGTTAAATACACCATTACTACTTTAACCTCACTGGCACTGCACAAATATATAGTATAGTGGTCACATTAAATATAAATCGCCTACTTGATGAATGCTTTTTTGAAATAAACAAAACTGATCGATTCACAATGCCTAATCAAAATGAGTGATCTTTAGTAAACCTAAAAAGACTTTGACGGCATTTTGAGATCAAGGCTTATCATCAAAAATCTAATGCATTTCACAGTAATTACTGAAAAATACACTAAAACAGTCAGTGAGATAAAGTTATTTTCAAAATATTTACTAACCTACCTTGTTTTCCAGGTAATATTACTGAAAATTGTTACATGAGTTACAGGTTGTTGTAGTTTTTTAATAAATGATATTCTTTCAAATTGCACAAAAAGGAAGAAAGCAAAAATTAGCGATATAGTCACTAACATTTACGTAGACATTCAAAGCCTTTTATATCACAACATGTACATGAAAATTCTTCATACTTCCACCATACTAATTTCGTGTTTAGAGGTTGAACCGATTTGCGGGCTTTTTGACATGACTCCTTGAACAACTTTGACAAGCAAGAACATAATAAGGAAACGCTTCTTCACCTTCTATGCTCGTTGTTGGGACACAAAAACATCACAAGATGTTACATATAATAGCAAACAATAAAATGAGTAACTTGTTAATATGATGTGTGTGATAATTAAATATCTTACCAAATCGAGACATTCTCATTTGGTGAATTCACATCCATAGCCATCATGGAGTTTGTAGTTAACCTGTTGAAGAAGAAAAAATAACACAAACAACACAAGATGTTAGATATAATAGCATATAAATGGAATTAGTAACTTATTAATAGGATGTTCATGATAACTAAATCTCTTATCACATTGGGGGCATTCATCTTTAGTGAATCATGTTAGTATATTCTATATATTAACTTTATATTGTGGCCTTATTATATTTACACATAATATCTTTGTACTTAACATGAGTTGATTTATTTAGGTAATACTTAATGAGTTACCATAATGTGGCTCATAATCTTGATGGAAGATTATACTAAATTGATTATATGTAAACATTATAATCTGTACCTAATATAGGAGTTGATCCCTGCCTAATCTCTCACTATAATTAGGGGATTAGTCTCACCCGTAAAACACACAGAAGTTCCATCATCTTGTGAGAGGATTAGGAAGAAGATCAAAGTTCCATCATGACATTCTCTACCCTCAATTCAAGTAAGTCTTCTTTAATATTTATTATTTAATCATTCACGTTATATATAAAACATGATTTCTGGGAATAAAGTTTCACATGTGGCATCAGCGCCGAACCGATCGAATCATGTTTTATGTGTACGTGTAATTAAATGGTTTTATCCACATGATTGTTTTAATAAGGACAATAAATATCTTTTACTCCTGGTTGAACCTTTAAAGCTTTTATAATATTTGATAATCAATCAAAACGTTAAAGATCGATATACTGTATTGATTTAATATAATACTGTTATTATTTTATTCACTCATTAATGTTTGTTTAACTTTTGACATGACATAAACTGATCTTAAAGTTTTATATTTGTTTTATCATTCATGCGCTATAAATGTTGTATCATTGAAATGTATCTGTTCAACCTTACATTTTTTTTTAATTGGACCTCATAATGTTTTATGGTTTGGCTAATGAATGAAACCAGTATATGTCATAATTCTGCCTACTTTTGCTTTTTTAATGAATATCATCCAACATTCTATGTGTTAGATGTTTAGTTTTATTTTCTAACGTCATAATGATTGATCATATATATGTCATGAATGTATCTTAAATTACTTATGTCTAATAACATAACTAAATATATGTGTTACTTAAGTAATGGAACTATTGTTCCGATGTAATACATGCAAATAATGGAATCTGTTGCTTAAACAAACAAACATATGTTCTATATACATAATGGCAAACTTTATGACTAAATAAAGTAGGGTATTTAAAGCATGTTTTGTTTATTTTGTTAACATGTGTTATGACTATTTGATTGTTAAGATTTGTTGTAGGCCCAAAGGATGCAATTAATTAAAACAATTAAGTGAAAGACAGTTGTAACAAATTACGTTTTGATGAGTTTAGGTTATGAGTTAAGCCCAAAGGAAAGCCGTAATCTTAATCATTAAACGGTATTTGCAAATTAAATACTTTGTTAACTAAATATTCTGCCTAAAGGTGATTATTTGTTAATCTAAGTTTGCATGATTTTAATAGAGAAGTTATTAGTGTGTTGCCAATGGAACCAACGAGAAGTTGACAATTACACCAAACTTCTTATATGAATCTAATTTTGTGTTGTGATTAGATTTCTATAACTAGCTTTTACCCTTTAGTTGGTTATTATTTTGATACTAATATAGTCTTTATATGATTTGTACTGTGGATATAATTTTACAGCTTTGACACCTAATGCTATTACCAATTGTGTATCTGGAAATGAACCCCTAAACGGAACAAATTTTTCATCGTGGAGAGATCAAGTGAAAATTTCCCTCGGCATAACAGATTTGGACTATGCATTAAGATTCGACAAACCTAACCCTTTAACGACCACTAGCACGGCCGATCAAAAGAGGACTTATGAAATATGGGAAAGGTCGAATCGCATGTCCCTAATGATAATGAAGAACTCTATTTCAGTTGCTATTCGAGGAGCCATTCCGGACTCTGAGGATGCTAAAGAGTTCTTAAAATCAGTTGAGGAACAATTTAAGGGCTCGTCTAAAGCTAATGCGAGTACTCTTATTCTTAAAATGCTCACCACGAAATATGATGGTCTTAGTGGGGTTCGTGAGCATATCATGATGATGAATGACATGGCCTCCAAATTAAATGGCATGGACATGGCAATATCTGAAGGTTTTCTCGTTCATTTCATAATGACATCTCTCCCTGCTCAGTTTGGTCCTTTTAAGATCAACTATAACACGCAAAAGGAGAAATGGAAAATGAGCGAGTTAATAGCCATGTGCGTCCAAGAGGAGGAAAGGCTTAAAATTGAAAAGCCGGATACTGCTTACCTTACTACCACTAAGGGCTTCAAAAAGAAAAATTTTAAAGTTAACAAAGGTTCTAAATGGGAAAAAGGAAACTCTGACAAGGCAAGTTCAAGTAATGGCAAGGAATCAAGCCCTAAATGTCGATTCTGTAAGAATCCTGGCCATTTCCAAAAGGAATGCCCAAAGTTTCGAGAATGGTTAGATAAGAAAGGTTCGTCTTTTTCCTATGTCTCTTGTGAAAGTTTTTTCATTGATGTCCCTTCAAACACTTATTGGATTGATAGTGGTTCCATGGTACATATAACAAATTCATTGCAGGGATTCCTTTCAAAGAGGATGCTACAAAAGGGGGAAAGAACCATTAAAGTTGGCGACGGGTATGAGAGACATGTTGAAGCTGTAGGAACTCTTCGATTAATTTTAAAGAGTGGTTTCAATATGTACTTAAATGATACACTTTATGTTCCATCCATTACTAGGAACCTTATTTCTGTTCCTAAGTTGCTTCTTCATGATTATGAATTTATGTTTGGATATTATGGTTTGAAAGTGTATTTTGATTCCCGTCTTGTTGGCATTGGTTCATTAGAAAATAACCTCATTAAATTACAATTAGATAGCAACTTTGAAAAATCCCTATCATCAATGGATGTAAATGTCATTAGTCATGGAAAAAGAAAACATTTAGATGAAGAAAATTCCTCAAGATTGTGGCATAAACGTCTTGGTCACATATCTAAAGATAGAATGCAACGTCTTATAAAAGAAGGAATTCTTCATCATCTAGATTTTTCAGATTTTAATCAATGTGTTGAATGTATTAAAGGGAAATTTGTTAAAACTATTAAGAAAGGATCCACGAGAAGTAAACATCTTCTTGAAATTATCCATACAGACATTTGTGGACCCTTTACAAATGACATAGGTGGACATAAGTATTTTATTACCTTTATTGATGATTATTCTCGTTACACTTATGTTTACTTGATAAAAGAAAAATCTGAATCTCTTGATGTATTTAAGATCTTTAAAGCGGAAGTTGAAAACCAGCTAAACCGTAAGATCAAAATAGTGAGATCAGATAGGGGCGGAGAGTATTATGGTAAACACTCTGATCTTGGTCAAAGCCCCGGGCCATTTGCATTATTTTGTCAGGAAAATGGAATTGTTAATCAGTTTACTATGCCGTATACACCACAACAAAATGGTGTTGCAGAAAGGCGAAACCGCACCCTTATGGATATGGTACGAAGTATGATTTGCAATTCTATTCTCCCCGAGTTTTTGTGGACCGAGGCATTGAAAACCGCAACTCATATACTTAATAGGGTCCCTTCTAAGTCTGTCCCAAGAACGCCATTTGAGCTATGGACAGGTAGGGCGCCTAGCTTACGTTATTTTAAGATATGGGGTTGTCCGGCTGAAGCAAAAATTTTCAATCCTCAAACAAAGAAACTCGATTCAAGAACCATTAGTTGTTATTTTATTGGGTATCCAGAAAGATCTAAAGGGTATCGGTTCTACTGCCCTAATCATACCACTCGAATTGTTGAAACACGAGATGCTAAATTTCTTGAAAATGGTGAAATCAGTGGGAGTGGTAAAAGAAGCATTGACTTGAATGAAAAATTAATGGATGCTCCTAATCAAGAGTCATCAATACCATTATATACGGAAAATACAACAATCGCACCTTTAGATGAGGTTGTTGATGTTCCTATAGTCGATGCACCACCACATGATCAAAACCCAAGTTCACCTACTGTTCAGCAACCATTACGAAGGTCTGAAAGGACCAGAAGACCTGCCGTTCATGATGACTTCATAACCTATTTACTTGAGAATGATGATGACTTAAGTAAAATTGAAGATCCCATATTCTACAAACAAGCCATGAATAGTGACCAATCAACTCAATGGTTTGAAGCCATGAAAGATGAGTTGAAATCAATGCAAATTAATGATGTTTGGGTACTTACAGAATTACCAAATGGCGTAAAGCCTGTTGGCTGTAAGTGGGTCTATAAAATCAAATTAGACTCAAAAGGAAACATCGAAAGATATAAAGCACGATTGGTTGCTAAAGGCTACACTCAAAAGGAAGGGATTGACTATAATGAGACCTTTTCTCCCGTTTCGAGAAAGGAATCCTTACGAATAGTCATGGCCTTAGTAGCTCATTATGATTTAGAGCTACATCAAATGGATGTTAAAACAGCATTCCTTAATGGTGATTTGCACGAAGATGTCTATATGACACAACCTGAAGGTTTTGTGGTTGAAGGCAAAGAACATATGGTTTGCAAGTTAAAGAGATCCATATATGGGTTAAAGCAGGCTTCTCGACAATGGTATTTGAAATTTCATGAAGTTATGAGCAAATTTCAGTTTAAGAAAAATGCAGTGGATCAATGTATATACCTTAAGATCAGTGGGAGTAAATTTGTCATACTTGTATTATATGTCGATGACATTATTCTAGCCAGTAATGACCTAAATATGTTGTATGAGACTAAAAGGTTTCTTTCAAAGAATTTTGAAATGAAAGATCTCGGGGAAGCCTCTTATGTAATTGGCATTGAAATATACCGAGATAGGTCTCGTGGGATTTTAGGCTTGTCACAACGGGCTTATATACGGGCTTATATCGACAAAATCCTTAAGAAATACAACATGCATAATTGCTCTCCAACTATTGCCCCTGTTGTTAAGGGTGATAAATTTGGTGCATACCAGTGTCCTAAAAATAAGCTGGAACAAGAAGAGATGCGACTTAAACCTTATGCTTCTGTAGTTGGAAGCCTCACGTATGCTCAAGTATGTACACGCCCTGATATTGCATACATTACGGGTATGCTTGGACGTTATCAGTCTAATCCGGGAAAGGAACATTGGAAAGCAGCTAAAAAGGTTTTACGATATCTTCAAGGGACTAAGAACTTGATGTTGACTTACCGAAAAACGGATAACCTAGAAGTTATAGGTTACTCAGATTCCGATTTCGCTAAGTGTAAGGACTCTTTCAGATCCACATTAGGGTACATCTTTATGCTTTCAGGAGGTCCTATATCATGGAGGAGTCATAAGCAAGAACTCACTACAACTTCCACTATGATGGCTGAATATGTTGCATGTTATCACGCAGCTAGTCACGCTATATTATTGAGAAATCTAATTTCTGGACTCAAGGTAGTTGACTCTATTTCAAGACCCCTCAGACTGTATTGTGATAATAGTTCAGCTGTTAGATTTTCAAACAGCACTAGTTCTACTGGAGCTGGTTTATATCTCGAGACTAAGTATTTGTATGTTCGAGAGAAGGTTGAAGACAATAGCATTGTCATAGAGCATATTAGCACTCATGACATGTTGGCGGATCCACTTACTAAAGGTTTACCACCCAAGCTCTTTTTAGAGCATGTTGCCGGCATGGGTTTTATGTGATAACCAGATTTAAGGATTTTATTGTTTTGTTTTCACATTATGTTGAAGTTTGTTATTCTCTAGTTTGCGCACATTATATTGAGATCTTATGAACAAGCGATTATTTTGGATCATTTTGAATGGATTTATTTTATTACCGTTTATTTATTTTTCCATTCATATACATTATGGATAATGATCATGATCATGTAGAAATGCTAATAGTATAATTAGTAGGGGTCCTGTGTCAATAGCGATGCTAGTGACTATGTTAGTTTGCGTTGGTTATTCTATATGATTGTGATGAAGTTATGAAATCAACTTGGCCAATCTAACGTTGTACAAAGTGTAAATATAAATACGGCCAAGTGGGAGAATGTTAGTATATTCTATATATTAACTTTATATTGTGGCCTTATTATATTTACACATAATATCTTTGTACTTAACATGAGTTGATTTATTTAGGTAATACTTAATGAGTTACCATAATGTGGCTCCTAATCTTGATGGAAGATTATACTAAATTGATTATATGTAAACATTATAATCTGTACCTAATATAGGAGTTGATCCCTGCCTAATCTCTCACTATAATTAGGGGATTAGTCTCACCCCGTAAAACACACAGAAGTTCCATCATCTTATGAGAGGATTAGGAAGAAGATCAAAGTTCCATCATGGCATTCTCTACCCTCAATTCAAGTAAGTCTTCATTAATATTTATTATTTAATCATTCACGTTATATATAAAACATGATTTCTGGGAATAAAGTTTCACAAATCAAACCGCCACAACAACCATGAAGTTTATAGTTAACATGTAAAAGAAAAAAAGAGGGAAGTGCAAAAATCATCCCTGTGGTATGTTGAAAAATCGAATTACATCCTTCGTTAGTTTTTTGGACAACAGTCATCCCTCCGTTAGTGCGCGGGGCACAATACATCCCTCGTGGACTAACGACGCAAATATTTTTTTCGTTAAGAATTAACAAGGTTTAAAGAGAGGGCATCCTTGTCTTTTTCCTTTTCCAGGGATGTATAATGAACTTTAATTTAACATGTTTCAAAAAAAAAATTATTTTTGAAAAAAAAAAATTATTTTCGAAAAAAAAAGTTTATTTTCAAAAAAAAAGTTTAATTTTCGACAAAAAAAAGTCTAAATTTCGAAAGAAAAAAAATTTATTTTCGAAGAAAAAAGTTTTTTTTTAAATTAAATTTTTTTCAAAAATAATTTTTTTAAAATAAAACCTTTTTCGAAAATATTTTTTTTTTCGAAAATAATTTTTTTTTGAAAATAAAGTTTTAATTCGAAAATAAAATAAATTTTTTTTTTCGAAAATAAAATTTTTTCGAAAAAAATTGTCTAAATTTCGAAGAAAAAAAATTTTATTTTCGAAGAAAAAAGTTTTTTTGAAAATTAAACTTTTTTTTTTCGAAAATAAATTTTTTCAAAATAAAACTTTTTTTCGAAAATAATTTTTTTTTGAAAATAAAGTTTTAATTCGAAAATAAAATAAATTTTTTTTTCGAAAATAAAATTTTTTCGAAAAAACTTATTTTAGAAAAAAGTTTATTTTCAAAAAAAAATTATTTTCGAAAAAAATTTATTTTCGAAAAAAATTTATTTTCGAATTAAAACTTTATTTTCAAAAAAAAATTATTTTCGAATTAAAACTTTATTTTCAAAATAAATTTTTTTCGAAAAACATTTATTTTAGAAAAAAAAATTATTTTCAAAAAAATAATTATTTTCGAATTTTTTTTTTTTCGAATTAAAATTTTTTTTTTCGAAAATAAACTTTTTTTTTTCAAAAATAGTTTTTTTTTTTGAAATTTTTTTTTTTTTGAAACATGTTATATTAAACTTCACTATACATCCCTGAAAAATGAAAAAGACAAGGATGCCCTCTCGTTAAACCTTGTTACATCTTAACGAAAAAAACATTTGCATCGTTAGTCCACGAGGGATGTATTGTGCCCCGCGCACTAACGGAGGGATGACAGTTGTCCAAAAAACTAACGAAGGATGTAATTCGATTTTTCGACATACCACATGGATGATTTTCGCACTTCCCTCAGAAAAAAAACATAAGATGTTAGATATAATAACAAACAAATGAAATGTTTTACCACATTGTAAGTTACAAAGAGATCAAATAACGAAATGCACAAAACATTAAACCTAGAGCTTGGTATTTATAACAGGTTAGCATCAAACATTAAGAAACATCTTATTGTTTTATTTTGGTAAATAAATTTTAAATAATATTAATATTAAAATTTCATTTGAGCAACTTATTTTTGGATAGGAGCGGTTTTTTTTATTTTTTATTTATTTTTTATGATACGGTTATAAAATACTCCGTATATATGTTGTCTCCACATGTTTAAAAATGGTTTATATTGTAATCTAAAATATAAATTTAATTTAAATTAGTATTATTACTTTCCATAATTGTATAGTTTGTATTTTTATTTTAATCAACAATATAAATTTAATTTAAATAATTTTTATACTTTCCATAATTAAAAATAAAAAATTTATATATTATGCAAAAATATATATTTAATATCATTTTCAGTTTAGTTAAAAATACTTTTAAAAACCTTTTTATAAAGTTTGTACACCGGCTGATGAGTTTTTTTTATAAAGTTCTATAAAATCTTTCTCAAAAGTATTGTTTTTTATAAACTTTGCAAACATCCGGTTTAGAAAACATTTTTGATAAACACTTTTAAAAATAATTTTTTTATGAACTTTTTAGCGAAACTTAATTAAAAACTTTGTATACATGGAAACCTTTTAATATGAAACCGCTATGTAGGATTCAAACTTTCCTGTATTATGAAGAAGATTATGGGTTACTAGTATTTTTAAGAGTAAAAAATGGAGTTACAAAGTTTCTTTTGAAATAGGAGTTGCTAATAGTAAAAAGTCTCCACACGTAAAATCTTTGTTGTATCACTTTTGGATATAGCCATCGTCACATGTTATTGTTGAAACAATATTAATAGTTACCTTACTTAAACTATCTATATCTATCATATTATATTATAAATCATTTGGGACTATTCTATAAATGGAAAGTCTGAAAATTCAGACATCTCTACCTGCTTCTTGTGGAAAGATTTATGCACGACCTATCATCATCTATGACAACCGCCTCCGCTACCACCTTCTCCACCGGTACAACCTTTTCCAGTTATGATGTCTTCACCACAGCTTCCATCAGTCTCAACCATTACAAGTTGGATGTGCTTCGTTGGTTTTCGTGATAGATCTGCTTATTTAATGACAGATTTGGTGGTTTTCTATGGTTTTAGTGGAACTTGTGTGGTTAGATCTAAAGTCTAAACGGATCCCTTGGTGGTTGCGTAGGGTTTCGATCTTGGTCAGGAATGGTGAATGGCGGCAGTGTGATGGAGGGACTGTATTGTTGGAGGAAAAGTTAAGGTGAAAATGTCAAATTTCTGTTTTTTTATAAAATGTCCAAGTTGAATGTACTACATACTACATACTGTGTTACTCATTTTTCAAACTTTACTTTTATTTTGTCCAAAGTTCTTTTATTTTTCTTAACTTTAGTCCAAGTTCAATGTAAAACTATTGTGTTATTCATTTTTCAAATCATTTTAGTTTTATTTTAAGCTAACGTAATGTTGAAAAATAGTAGTAATTGTTAAATAATACTCGTAGTTTTTAGTATCGAGTTAGCCAAAATAAACATGTAAACAATCTTACGCGTACAATTTAGTACGTAGTATAATATAATTGGAAATAAATTTCTTCTTTAGCAATAAAATAGAATAAAATTAAAAGTCTTAAAAAAATTAAAAGTTATTGTTTGATAAACTTTTAAAGATTTGATTTAAAAAAAACAAATATAAAATAAAATACCTTAAATAATGCAAGTTGTTGGTATAAAAATGAACATACATCCAATGTTTTAAAACTCGGTTTTCGAAACGACCCGGTCGAGTCGTCGGGTCCGATGGGTCAACCCAATTTTTTTTTAAAAATATTTTTTAATATTTTTAATAGTTAGCAAAAATTATATATATAAAAAATATGAAAACTTCCGTATGGTAAACACATAAATTATTTACCAACCAATATAATATGTAAATATAAAATTTCGTCGTAAATACGTATAACTTACATATTTAAAAAAAACCATCGAAAAATCAAAACCCGGCCGGATCTCAAGAACCCGGTTGATCCGGGTCATCCCAAACCCGCCAGGTTTCAAAAATGTAAAACCTGATTGATCCGACCTGATCGACCAGAGTCTGAAAACATTACATAGATCACTTCTTTTAAATTTTGTTAAACTTTAGTAGTGTATGCCATTATGACGACCTTTTTTGTTCTTAACTACATGATATAAAAGTAAAAAAGAAAGATAAGGTAACAACACGCAATATCGTTTTTCACGGGTCAGGGTTCTAATATTATTTAAGACGATATATGAGAAGGTTGAGACGTAACCAAACATACCCGTACATAATATAAAGAGGTTAATTATAGTTCTACCAATTGTAAAAAGAAACCTCCGACATATGTAATGTAAATACATGTGAACGGAAAGTATCGATATCAATTAAAAAAAGTTCAAACAAAAAAATTGATGATAATACAACAAGAAAATTTTGTTTGATACAAATATATTTATGGTAAAATTTCTTATTCAATTATTAAAAGGTGTAAATATTGCTTTTATATTGTATGAATTGTGATCCATCCGTCTCAAAAGTATCGTCCACGTTACTATTTTGGGACGTCCTAAATTAATTGTCTATTTTTAAAAAATAGATAAGAAATGTGTATTAAGTTTACCATATCACACGCTTTTTAAGATATTATTACAAACAATAAAGAAATGTGTAAATTATTTAGTTAATGGTAAAATTGTCATTGTGTAAAAAGTAAGAGAGGAAAAGCTGAAAAAGTGATGTTTTTATTAAACTACGTGTTTTTTGTCGATCGACAATAATTATGAGACGAAGGGAGTAATAAAGAACATTGTGTATTTATATTGGTATATTTTACATAATTTTAAACATACATTTACCTTTTTAGAACTATACCATCAAATACCGACCAATATTATGAGCCGCTTAAAAACCAAGATACGATAAAAAGATGCATATGTGGTATCACACGAGCTTTTAAAATTAACTTTGAGACATTTTAATATTTGGAAAGTCTGAAAAATCACCTTTTAAATTGCTTTTTATAGAAATATTCATTTTTAAGTGCAATGTTTTTTTTTTAGTAACCGTGATTGCCGACTCATTGGCCGACTAATCTACGGGGTTTGAGCCGACCGCCACACAGACTCAAACCAGATAAAGCCCTCCATTTTAAATGCAATGTTAATAATCAGTATATTTTCTAAATTTTTGTGCTCTCTTATTTAATATACTTTTGTTAAATTTTATTAATTTTTAGTTTTTATCATTTATAATGGGTATGTTTTTTGTTTATTCAAATTTTTCTCCAACTACTTTACTTTTTATACAAATTTGATGGGTAAAACTGTCTTTTGTTCACCTAAAAAATCGTTATCTGGTACCGACCGCCGCATTGTGCGGGTACCATACTAGTATACTTTATAAAACATTTAAACCTTTTTTAAAAATAGAAGTCTTAAAATATTAAGACTTAAACATTCCTTAATATAAAAGGGCTTAAAATTTAGACTATATACATTTCCCAAATGGCAGTTAAGCATTTACATTTCTTAAAAGTACACACCTCTAATTCAAATAAAACGTTTTTTCATCCTATTTAAAATATTAAATTTAGTCCAACTTCATATACGTTTTTTCAACGAATTTAAAAGGTAGTAATTAGCTTTGATGATTAGAAGTAAATTCAGACGTTTTTTTCAGTATATATGTGACGGCAATCCATCTCACAAAAAGCAACCCCCATAACGTCCGAACTCTCTCATATCATCCCCACACCGATACAATGTTATTACAACCTCACAGTCACGGTACCACCACCGAACCTCTGATCAACCACAACCATAACCACACGACATGACGTCACCACCACCAGACCACCACAACAACACCACCAATTTGTGCATCACCACTGAGAACCCAACCAGCACACAAGCACGACCACCGAGACCAACGCTCACCAAATGAAATCTGGTCATATCGAAATGCCACCACCACCACGGAATCTCCATCGCTGCAAATACTCTACCATCGAACCACAAAAAACTTTTATAACGAAACATCATCTCAGTCAACATCAAAAGGTGTATGCCTCACGTCAGTGCCAAACTCACGTATCCCTGAACACTGAATCACAAGTAATTGTGTGTTTGTTATTAAATAAAAGTCTAAACAAGCAATAAGAGGTGGTGCACAAATCGGGAGTATTTGATTAACCTTTTTAATAAACCCTTTAAATGCTTCACACATTTGACACCCTCACATCCCGTTAACACATACCGCCACCTACAAGGATCCGAAAAGCAACAAATACGAAAACCCACTTTCATGGTTCAATAGGCAAAAGTAACAAGTGAAAAAAAAGCATTACGTTTGTGTATTTCACTATTTCGTTTTGGTATAGAGAATCAAGAGCGTAGGTAGCTTCCGTTTTTTGTGGATCATAGGATAATGCTTTGTAGAAGACACTTTTGGTAGATGCTTGTATGCGGCTGTGTGTTATAAATGAATCAGTAACCTTTTATTTATTAGGTTTAGAATTGTGAGTTAAGGCTTTAACAATAATTTAGGCCTATACTCTTATATTCACCATAGTTATTGGGCTGAAATTGAAGTTATATTATGGAGAGATCACAAATACTTACAAATTTATCTCATGGATGTAATATAGATACTTGTAATAACTCATTTAATTCAAATTTTGTAACAATCTTTAATATAAATTTTATAAGAGCTAATGTAATTAAGAACATTTCTTTGATACTATATAAAAGTCCAAAATAATTATATATCTAAAAAACAATTGTTCGCAACAAAATATAGTCGACGGGTACTCGCCTCCGCATTGCGCGGGTACACGGCTAGTCTAATTGATTCATTTAAAAAAGAAAACCGATTGAATTTGCTCAAAACACTCTTGCATAGTTTCATTGTACATTTAGGCTTTATATGGAAAGGTTTTTATAACGTTTTTATGATACTTTTATGACATTTTTAATGCTTGAAGTTGAGAAGCTTATAAATTATTTTGGTTTATAAGTAAACTAGCTTAAAGACCCGTCAAACGTCGGGTGTATTTTAAAGAGTTTTTTAAGTTATATGTATGCGTAAAGTAAGAAAAACATTGAACGTAAACACTTGTAACCTCGGGTGTATTTAAAAAGTTTTCTAGTAAGAAATAAAATAAATAATCAGAAAATACATGGATTATTCGATAAACGTCCATGCATTTTCGTCTTCAACTTTGATGGTTTTGAATAGCAAATAATGTATGTGAGCGCTAATCAAGTTAGTAAATAGCCTATCTCCAATCCGATTCAGTGAAAGCTTAATAGTCGAAAAAAATGTAAGTAAAATAGGATTGTGATCACCTAATAGAAAATGATGCAAACGTATAAAGACTCATGGAATCGTAAAATTTTTAAAAGAAATACTTTTATAAGAAGTTATTTGTGTAAATAAAGTAAGAAAAATAACAAACATAAACATGTTCCATTAATATTTGATAAAGATAATAAGTAGTAACAAATTGTTAAACAATTAACAACTAAAATAATAATAAAATAATAAATGTGTCGGGCATATGACCATTTTCAACATCATCACTTGAGTTGAGGCAGAATATTAAACATATTAGAACCAGTACTTGTAAAAGTTGACTAAAACAACAGCTAAATTCATATCAAATTTAGTCATCTCACAAGAAAAGACAACACTTTCAAGGTCAAGCTACTACATTAGAATCTTAACAAACATCATTTAAGATTGAGAGTTTCACTTGAAAAAGAATATAGTGTGCAAGTGAAACTATTGTGCTAGTAATTCATTTATCAAGAACGTCCACATACGTATGCTAAAATAGAAATTAAATAATATGCAGAAGCTTTAAAAAATATTAAAGTTATAAAAATAAAAGGAGCTCAAATATAACAAATGTTTTCACATAGGTCGTAATACAACGAATCAATTTATTTTACTTTTTAAGTGTATTAACACTTATAATAGAAGCATGAAAATTCTGAACTTGTTTCTGATATGAAAACTAAAAGCAAAGACCCCGTAAACGCCAGTGAAAGATGAACTTTCCATTTCATTCAAGAAACCTCAACAGAGGCCGATAAAAGAGCTACCTAAGATATATTGATCCCAAACTCAGATCTTAAGCCTTAGCTTGTTTAAGGGTTGTAGTAGAAAGAAAGAATTCAAAATACTACTAGAGAAACTTTGCAATACACAAAGTAACTAAACAAGATGCGGAAAGTAATGTTTAGCACAAGAACAAGTATTGAATCAAACGTTAAGCTTTAATATATTAATCATATACGAATACCCAAAGATGGTATTAGGGTTTTACAACCTTAAAACATGAAATGAAATGAGAGAAAAGGTATATTACACATGAAACCTAATGAGTCCTTTTATAGCACAAGGACTCATGTACAAGATAATCACTAAAAAACTAGGAAAGTATTCTGGAGTAGTAACAAAAATGCGTCAATATCTCTTCCTAGTTTATTCATGTCGCAGGGGCATTGACCTCCAGCAGTGGGAACCAATCCCACTGTCTTCATGACTTCAGCAGGGGGAACTTACTCTAGCAGGGGGATCTTGATCAACCAGCAGGGGGAACTTTAACTCATGCATTTATTCCCAACAATCCTCCCCTAAACTTGTGCTTTCACCAAAATGACAAGTTTTTTTTAATAAATGCTGGTTGATGAGGATGCTTACAAACTCCCTGGCCAAATTTGACTATGGATAAACCTGACAACATCATATGGAACATGGTTCTTGCATTCCACTATTAAGTCAGTCTGCACCAACTTCTTCATTGTCTCTTGTGAAAGAGGATAATAATGATTGTTGAGCAGATAGACATTCAATACTTCCATGGCCAGCTCATAGACTCCTAAATTTGTGAACAACTTCTAATATAACATTTTGGCTCCATTAGCAGTGGGATTAATGATAACAGGGGAAATTTTTGTTGTAGCATGGGCTTCTTCTTGATGACCCATATTCAGCAATGTCTGGGCTACATCCGTTGTTGCGCTCCCCTTGTCACTGCCTTTCTCCTCAATAACCACCTTCTCTTTACTTGATTCCCTTCCACTGGGAAATGCATACCATTCAATAGACTCATATGTGAGTACTTCCTCCCCTTTGGAAGCATCCTCATCTGTGAAAAGGACTAGCTGTGGTCTTTTCCTCCCCTCAAGCTTAGCAAGTCTGGTTTCCAAGTTATTGATTAGCAGACCTTGTTGTGTGACTGTTTGTACCAGTTGTGCATTTTGCTTTTGTAAGCTCGTGCACATATTCGTCAATTCCATTAATGATAGTGGTTTCAGTCTGCTCTCAACCCTAGTAGAAGATTGCTCTCCTCTTTGAGTATCACTGAGTGAGAAAGTGGACTTACTTATGGTGTCACTATCCTGCTCACCCCTTGAGGATGAAACAGTAGTGGCAGCCAAATCCCCAGTTTGCTCCATACCCATGGAGACTCTCCTCTCTGCTTTAGATGAAGGTTCACTAGGCAAGGGAGACCTATCAAACCTGGATTTGCTCATTCTTTCTTGTTGTGGTTTGGCAGGGGGTAGAGTACTAGCAGGGGCATTAGCAGATGAAGTAGGGGTATCAGCAAGTTTGGTTTGGGCTGCTCTAGGTTGTGAAGTAGCTTCACGTCTGATTTGGTTCATCATGGTTTGAGTTAGGGGCACTGTTCTGCCAAAAAATTATGGGGTGGTTGTTGCAAGAGTGGTGAATAGTTTAGTGGTGTGGGGATTGGCTGTGAAGTGATTTTTGTGTCGAATGGGTCCATGTTGACTCATATCCAGCAAAAGTTTTATAAAACTTGGATACATACAAAATTTTGAACTGCTTTTAACATTTTTAACATTTTTAACCATACCTTCAAAAATCATTTGAGAAAAACAATATTTTTGCCGTGTTGCTAAACACACCAAAACAGAAACAACTTGACTCCCAAATTCATTAAAAGCAGTAATTTTTTAAGACAAGCATTGTAAAATAGTATGAATTAAGTACTTCCAATGGGGTGCAAATTCACCTTTAGCAAATTTACATTTTTGATTCTCAGAAATGTTGTACCCCAAGTTTGCTAAACCTTAAAATTTTTTAGCCTCGGGCAGGGTAACCACCCCATCCTCATCATTCAAGACTAACTTGTCTCGAATGGAGGCAAGTGTAATCACTTTAGGGTGGCCATCAACCAGACTTTTAAGTGCAACTTCTCCATCCACTGTTTTAGTCGTAGCATTCAACCAAAACTGTTGGATGTGTGAGGTATAAATTCTTGGACTGATCACAAGAGCTAACCTGAAATAACTAGACTTTAGGCAAGCCACTGCATCAGAAAATTCAGTTGTTTCACCAGAAAGAATTGCAATCTAGTTATGGTTAGGAGAGATTTTAAGAGCCATTGAATTTTTTTTTGAACAAATAAAGGTTAATATTTTGCAAGATGAAGTAGTATATGATCGACAAAATAAGTTAGGCATGTTGGTTAAGAGAATTGAGTTTATATAGGCGAATTGAAGACTTGTGATTGGACCAAATTATCAATTGGCATAAAAATCAAAAATAAATCTTGCTTAGAAAGTAATTTATTTGAAATAATAATAATGAAGTTACCAATCCGCGAAGAAAGCGCCTTAAATATCTTTTGAAAATAATAAATATTCCCTAACCAAAAATTTAACAAGCAGGCCCAACGGCTATAAACAGCGTAACGGTATTGTCGGTCAACGGTCAAACACGGGAATGTTTTGCAAAGCAGGGGAAAGTCATAATAGCAGGGGGATGAAAATCAAAAGCAGGGGAAACTTTCCTAAGGGTATTAGGTTAACCTAAATAGTCCAATGCTAATCAGCTCTGTCCTAATGCACAGACTTGCATAAGCAAGCTAGATACACAGAATCTCTAGAATCCTCCATTCAGCAAAGTCCCAAAAAGAAAATCCAACACATAAGTAACCCTGCACCTGGTCAACCTAATGAAATACTCATACCCAGGTCTCCAACCCTACCATTCCCTTCATATGGTCAAGTGGTCTTGGCAACATGCATTCAAAGGCTCCATATTGTCAATCAAGAGTTTTGATTGCACATTACAGTGCCGCAAGGTCTCAAAACTCCAACAAGCTTTGCATCAAGTTGTCATTGTCCCAAGCCCCTACTCACCAGTGGATATGATATAGAATCATACATGAGTATCCTAAGGATACCCTGAACCCTAAAGGTGTGTCCTAACCTCCCCTGAAACATGGAGTACATACCAGATTTATCCATATGATACACCATACTCCACAATGATTCCTGCATTGTTAGTCTAAAACTATATGTAACCACTTATAAAAAGAACAAACCCTAAGCAGAGGAAAGTACCCTAGCAGGGGGATTAATCCATGCAGGGGAAAATTTGTTCAAAGATAGTGGCATTAAGAATGATGGAAAAAGTGACTAGCAATTCTACAACAACAGACAATAATATAATCCTAAATATACACACAAAGCTACAGACATCTGTTTAGGGATTGACCATCCTAATACTGGCAACCAGGTACTAAAATCTCCCCATATCAAAAGGTTTTGTCAAAAGATCAGCAACATTAAGTTATGTATCAATTGTCTCAGGGACAATTAATCCTTTTTCAAAGTAGTCTCTAATAAATCATGTCTGATTTTAATATGTTTAGTTTTGGTGTAAAAAACAGGATTCTTAATTATGCAAATTGTGTTGTTATTGTCTATAAATATCTTGGTTTTTAGGAAATTGTACCCATAATCAAGCAACTGATTTTGAATCCAAAGGATTTGTCCATAACATGCAGCAGCAGCCACATATTCAGCTTCAGTTGTGGAGGTTGCCAAAATAGTTTGCTTTTTACACTGCCAAGATATAAGCATGCTCCCCAAAAATTGACATCCACCTGTTGTAGACTTTCTATCATTGTTGTCAATAGGGGTGGTAATTTCTGACCCGACACGAAACCTGACCTGAAACCGACACAAAAATTAACAGGTTTGGGTTGAGTATACTAAATCTTGGGTCAGGTTTGGGTCGACCGATCTGACCTGTTTATTAAACAGGTTAGGTTCGGGTTGGAATTAAATTAAGCGGGTCGACCCGACAACCCGTTTAAGATTTTTTTTTCTTTATATTAAAAATGATTAATATGTTATAATACATGTTAACTAGGTTAAATGAGTCGAACATAAACCCATTTAACATGTTAACACGTGTAATATGCCTATTTTTGTATATATAAAACTTGTAAAATGAGTCAACCCGAAACCCATTTAATCTATTTAGCCCATGTAACCTATTTAACACAACCCATATATATATATATGGGTTAAATGGGTTAGGTTTAGGTTATCTGTAAACAGGTTAGGGTTGACATAGCTGACCCGATTATTTAAATGGGTCAGGTTTGGGTTGGGATTTTCTGACCCGCCAACCTGACAACCTGAACCCGTTAACCTGAACCCGACCCGAATCGCCACTCCTAGTTGTCACCACCATAGTCACTATCTGAATAGGCTATCAGCTCAAAGGGTGACTCTTTAGGGTACCAAAGTCCTAAAGTAAGTTAACACTTGAGATATCTAAAGATTCTCTCCACAACAAACAGGTGGCACTACATAGGCGTCACTTGGTGTCTTGCATACAAACACACAACAAACATGATGTCAGGTCTTGAAGCTGTAAGGTACATGAGAGATCCAATCATGGATCTATATGTTCTGACATCAATAGGTTTTCCTTGGCCCTCTTTGCCCCAAGGATGCTCTTTGTCCATGGGAGTGGAGACTTTCTTTCCTTCACACAATTCAAACTTTTTCACAATTTCAGCAACATATTCGTCTTGAGAAATAAAATCCCATCTTTCATCTACTGAACTTGTAACTCCAAGAAAAAGTTGAGCTCTCCCATTGCACTCATTTGGAATTTGTCTTGCATCAATTTGGCAAACTCCTTGCTAAGCATGGAGTTTTTTGATCTAAAACTGATATCATCTACATATACTTGCACTAAAAGAAAGTCACCTTTTTGTTTCTTTATAAACAGGGTCTGATCAATCTTTCCCCTGTTGAAGCCATTATCCAAAAGATACTTGGATAAAGTCCCATACCAGGCCCTAGGGGCTTGATGAAGCCCATATATTGCCTTTTTCACCTTGTAAACATTTTCTGGATGTTCTGGATCTTCAAAACCCTGAGGTTGCATAACATACACCTCCTCATCAATGGTGCCATATAAGAAGGCACTCTTAACATCCATCTGGTACACAATAAAGTCCATGAAGGAAGCATATGCCAGAAACAGTCTGATGGCTTCAATTCTGGCAACTGGAGCAAATACCTCATCATAGTCAATGCCTTCCTCCTGTGTGTACCCTTGTGCTACTAGCCTGGCTTTGTTTCTGACCACGATACCTCTCTCATCCTTCTTGTTTTTGAGCACCCATTTTGTCCCAATAGGTCTTGCCCATTTTGGACAGTCAACCAAAATCCAAACCTCTTAAATATCAAACTGCAATAACTCTTCTTGCATAGCCTCTACCCAGCTTGGATTATTTAATGCTTGAAAGCTCTTCTTTGGTTCTTCTTATGACAAAAAGGCAGCAAATAGACAACATTACATATTGTCATGATTGAATTTCATTGTGATGTTGGCAATAAAGCTATGTTCCTTTGCTTTATACCTTGTTTGTCTAGGAGTATCAAGATCACCTATGATTTGAGATTGAGGGTGATCTTTATTGATTCTATAGGTGGGCTGCATATTCATAAGGACTTCAGTTTCATCATTTACCAAATCAGGTTCTATGGGACTATCTTGATCAGGAAAGAACTCTTCAAAGGATCTTCCAAATGATACTGCATGGTTGAGAGATGGATGTTGGTGAGCTGTGTGCAGCTCTGAACAGCTTGGACCTCCATACCTAATGATTCTGCTTCCACTGCTTGACATAGTGATGAGAAGATGTAGAAATGAGTGGGGATTCTCTTTCTGCATCATTAACATCATCCACAACTGTTTCTTCAAAGGAAGGGAAAACATTTGGACCAGTAGGGGAATCCATGATTCCACTGCTTTCATACATTCTACTACTTTATACTAAGAGAAAAGTCGATATTACTAATTCAGTACGGGACTGATATGGTGCTCAATCCTAGTATTTAATATTCTAATTGGCGTTACATAATGTGAATAGGTGAGTCTTGCACATACCTAAACTTATACTCCATCATTCTCTCTCTCACAAACACTTCACACATAACACTTTTTAGATCAATGGTTTCTCTCTCCCACAAACACTTAACACAAACCACTTTTGAGATCTATGTTATTTCTTAAACACAAATCAGATCATTTGGCACCTATGTTTTTTCTTCAAAACAAGCACAAACACAAATCAAATCAATTGACACCTATGTTTTTTTCTTAAACACAAGCACAAACACAAATCAATTGCCATATGTTTTTTCTTTAACAAAAACACAACCACAAACAAGCAACAGAGGATCAAAACTCATCCTGACTGTTTATCTTGCATCATCCTGATCGTTGATCTTAGCATCTATTTTCATTATCGACCGCCTAATGAGGCCATTTCAAAATTCAAAAGTGTATACTACTTCCTCCGTCCCAAAATTATTGTCCCCGACAAAAAACACACAGTTTAAAGAAAGTACATTAATTACAACTTTCTCTCTCATACTTTTTAGCACACTGACAATTTTATACTTATCTAATTAATTAAATATTCTTTAAAGTTTGTAATAATATTTTCAAGTAAAGGTAATGTCGTAAATTTTATCAAACATCCATATCTATTTTTAGTAGTGGACAATTATATTAAAACAAACTAAAACGATAAGAACGATTAGAACGGAGGAAGTAATTGAATTGTTTAAATATACCCACCCCGTGTAACTTTGAAAGGTTAATCTATACTATTATATAAAGAGACTTACTCCAAACCTAACTCCGATCTTACTCCCGAATCTAAAATTACTAAACCTAACTCAAAGTCAAAAATTAATATAAATATGTTAGATTTAAGCCATAAATCATATTCGATAAAATTAATCTCATCTATTCATTTTTTGAAACAAACTTTTGTAACAATATTTGTAACAAACTATTTAAAAAACTTTTATTTTTATATTAAAATATCCTTTTATTTATTTATCTTTTTTATAATCTAATTTCGCCATATATTTTAAAATTTCGTGCTATTTAATTTAACATCCATTTTAATATATTTTTGTTGAATTTTAAACTTTTTAATGATATTGAGTTTATTTTAATTTGATTTAATTTTTTACTTTGAATATATATTTGATGATTTAAAATGTAATATTTATTCGTTAAAAAATAGTTATCGGGTACCTGCCGCTGCATTGAGCGGATACCATACTAGTGCTAATTAAATTGTTTAAATATTAGAACGAGTAGGTAGATCATAAAGTTTGAATTTGAAACCATGTGTGTTGGGTAGTCGTACTTGATCATTATTAAAGTAAAAATGAAAGTGAGATGCCAAAAGCCCAAAATAGCCCCTAAACTTTAGTCTATAAAACAACTACTCCGTATCCTTCAGATCAGATCTATACTTACCTTTATCCACTCTGATGGCTTCCTTAACCATCAACTGTATAAATGTATGTGATCAAACCGATTGCGACTGGTGGATGGAACAGATAGTGTGCCTTATCGAGAACCATGGTATGAAGAACGGTTTCCTCGATCTCAGATCAAAACCCACCAAGGAGAATTGTGATTCTAAAATGAAGGCAGAAACCACTTTTTTCCAGCCGAAAAGATCAGATGCACTTGTCATATTGATCTACGGATGGCTAACCGAAGATGTGGTTAACAATGTCTTCAGTCTTGGTAAGTGTTTCAAAGAGAGCCGTTTAGAATTTTTTTGCTGATTTAAGTGTTTTTTGATGATATGATACAATTCTTCTGATCTTTAGGTTTTGAGGAACATGAATCGGAAACAATTGCTAATAATGGTTCTGTTCAGAACGCTTCACTCTTTTTTTTTTTTTTTTTTTTTTTTTTTTTTTTTTTTGGGGGGGGGGGGGAGGGGGGGCTGATTTAAGTGTTTTTTTTTCTGATTTAATTGTAATGGGTTTTATATATATGTATATTTTTTATATATTTAATATATAATATCATTTTATTTAATATATAATATTTTTTAAGTGTTTTTTTTTTCTGATTTAATTGTAATGGGTTTTATATATATGTATATTTTTTATATATTTAATATATAATATCATTTTATTTAATATATAATATTTTTTAAGTGTTTTTTTTTTTCTGATTTAATTGTAATGGGTTTTATATATATGTATATTTTTTATATATTTAATATATAATATCATTTAATGAATAAATTTTAATTAATCCAACTATTATAACACATTGTAAAAAAAAACTAAAAATATGTATTAAAATCTCTTGAAAAAATTTATGTAATACAATTAATAAGGCACATTGTATAATATTTAATGCAAAAGTAAATTTTAAGTAATCCAACTAATATTCAAAGAAAAAAACATAACCAACTACATAAAGTTAGTCAAACCATAAATTGTCGTTTTTCGAAATATGTTTATAAGAGAAATATAAAAGTAAAAAGAAGGGTACCCGCCGCCGCAACGTGCAGGTACCCTGATAGTTGTATATGAAAAATATTTAACTTGTCTTACCTCAAGCTAAATTGAAAAATATTTACTTTTTTTAGTTCAACATTTATAACATTATAGTAAATGTATGAAAAAGACAATTAATTTATATTTTCAATTTATATTAGACCATAATAAAATGATATTATTTTGTGTTTTAAGTTAGCTTTTATTTTATTTTAACTATCACTTAAATTGCTAACTTGTTTTTGTGAAGCAGATCATGGAAGAACTCAACAGAAACAGATACGCTCTTGACTTCTTAATGAATAATAATGGTCCAGAGTTTGTTTATGCTGACGGAAGACCGCATGTTTGGGCTCGAAAGTTGATTAAGGATGAAAGCGACTTGAATATAGAGTTGGAGGAAATTGTGATCAAGTTAGCATCCATAAAACAAATGTCTTGTCGAAGACAGCGTATCTAAATCATAAATACTCCACCAAAAATTACAACAAAACCCTAATTCCCAAATCATAAATCAGGAAAAAACCTAACCCCAATTTCACAAGTGAAAATGTCAATTACACACATAATAACTCAATCAGTTGATGAATGCATTCATATTAACCTTACTAGGGTAATCTTTATTTGCTTTTATTTATTGTTTTTTTTTTATAAAAGATTCAATCTTTTTGTAAAGGTATCTAATTATAATTGGGTTCCAATGATCAGGCGAATCGTGACTGTGTTATTGATGATGAGAATCAGTTGGAAGTAAGGATGTTGATCAGGTTACTGTTATTGATGATGAGAATCGTGACTGTGTTACTGTTACTGGTTACTGTTAGTGTTGTTGAGGAACATGAATTGGAAACAATTGCTAATAACGGTTCCGATGAGAACGCTTCACTCTTGGTAAGTGTTTTAAAGAGAGCCTTTAAGTGTTTTTTTGGCTGATTTAATTGTAATGGGTTTTATATATATGTATATTTTTTATATACTTAATATATAATATTGTATATAAAAAATATTTAACTTGTCTTCTCAAGCTAAATTGATGAAAAATATTTACTTTTTTGTTCAATATTTATAACATTATAGCAAATGTATGAAAAAGACAATTAATCTATATTTACAATTTATATTAGACCATAATAAAACGATATTAGTTTGTGTTTTAAGTTAGCTTTAATTTTATTTTAACTATCACTTAAATTGCTAACTTGTTTTTGTGAAGCTGGGGAGAATTGTTGCTTTCCTTCATCTGAATGAAAGGCTCGCGAGAATTAAAGGCTCGCGAGAATTAGTGTAATCATGGAAGAACTCGACAGAAGCTGATAGGCTCTTGACTTCTTAATGAATAATAATGGTCTAGAGTTTGTTTATGCTGATGGAAGACCGCATGTTTGGTTTGGGCTCGAAACGATGCTCTCATTGCAAAGTTGATTAAGGATGAAAGCGGCTTGAATATAGAGTTGGAGGAAAATGTGATCAAGTTAGCTGCAGAATTTCATTGTAGCAATTAGTTCCTTTTTCTGCTAATATAGTGTCATACTGTTATAGAGACATAATAAGTTGTTAACATTGACTTGCCTAAAACAAGAAAAGTTTGTTGATATGCCTCTTGACGTAAATCTTGCATTTGTAAACTTGGAATATAGACCTGGAACTAGTTACAATTTGAGCGCTTAACTTGAATTGAAGTGTAGAAACCTGAGCCCATGAGTTCTGTAATGGTTTAGAGTACTACGCGAGTGGTTTCCAAAGAAGATAGTTGCCTCAGTCTAGCTATGGATATGGGTGCAGCAATGAGGCCGGATCTCATTCTCGTTTTTGTAATGGTTCTGTTCACTTGTTTTTCCAGATAGTTTTGTTAAATACAGCAAGCAATAAGCTTTGCTGTTACTTAGCTAAAAAGGTGTATTATACTAACCAAACATGCAGAAATGTAACAAACCACTTGAATAGTAACAAACCACTTTGTTAAATACAGCAAGAAGATGTAACAAACCACTTGAATAGTGAAACCAACACCACAAATCTACAGAACATGAAATGAGAGGTACTGTGTTCACTAAAGAGTTGGTTCAAATAATAATGTTATTTGTTATTCTCCACAATTATGTACCAACAGATGGTACTCATGGATACAATTTGCAAAAATATGCAAAATACAACATTATTCAATGTTGAAAACGGGGGAGCAAGTGAGGTCTACAAAACTTGCAACAAAATAAATGCGATAAAAACGTACTTAACTTGTGTGTCAGTTTCTCTACTCCTTCCCTGCATTCGCCTACTACATGTTTCGCGCCTTCTTTAACAGCCGAACCCAACACAGCTGAACTTTGCTGCAATTCTTGCATCGAACCATTGACTTTTGACACAGCACGATCTTTGACCTTAGCCACATGGTTCACAGCCTTTGACGCCATTTCTTTCAGTTGGGATATGAAAAAGAGTATCTTTTCGATGACTTTATTAATTATTTGACTAGATTTTCCCTTTACATCTGCTGCCATGATCTTGAGTTTGTCAACCAGGTTTTCAGCTCTGGTTTGGGTACCTTCAATTAAGGACTGATTCTGAGTACCCACCCATGTAGATTCAGCAACTGCATCATCACGAAGATCTTTGTCTACAACTACCTTAATTCCCTGACTCTCCCATCTGTCTCTAGCTTCTTCCAACACTTTTGCTTGCTCTCTGGCCCTTTTTGCCTCATCTTCAGCCCAAGATCTTCATAAGTCAAAGTATCATGTCACATAACAATAAGAGAATAATTGACAGATGACTGAAACGGAGGGTCAGGTGGGTTTAGTTATGTGTCACTATGGGTGATTTTTGACAGATATTGTTTGTTGCCTTTCAAAAGGACTGCAACTTTGACCTCAGCGTCAACAAATTAGAAGATAACAACTTCACTACGCAGAACTATAAGTCTATAACCTTAACGCGCAGAAATGATATGCATGATACTGTTTGTTGCCTTTCAAAAGGACTGCAACTTTGACTTCAGCGTAAACAACCTAGAAGATAAGAACTTCAAACACTACGCAGAACTATAACCTTAACACGCGGAAATGATATGCATGATACTGATGGCCTTTCGACTGCCATATACTGCATCTCAAGTTTCAATGCAGAAAAGACGATCACAGGCACACAGATCAAAGCAGAACAAAACACAAATTATAACAGTAAACTACATAATGGATATGCATGATTTTGATGGTCATTCAACCTGATATATCAAGTTTCGACTGTCATATACTCCTTACCAAGTTTCAATGCAGAAGAGACGATCACAGTTACACAGGTCAAAGCAGAGAACAAAATGCAAATTATAACAGTAAACTGCATAAAGGATATGCATGATTTTGATGGTTTCGGTACAGAAAGACAACCACAATCAAGCAACTAAACAAAGAATTTAACTAGTGAATTCATATTAAGAGTAAACGTAAAGCTAACATACTCACTCGAGAAGATTACAATCTTGCCAGCCAATTGCAATTGACCTTTAAAGCATAGATATAAAGTCAAACATCAAAGTTCACTCTTATTAAGATCATGTCACATAAAAGGTCAAACTTTAGTCAAAGTCTTCGTTCTAGGTAGCACAAAACCTGCTATTCTTTCTTCAAAAGAATACTCGATCACCTCTTCAGGCATCATCTCTTTAATTGCAGGTGTCATCGCTGTTTGCATTGGTGCAGAAGGTGTGTATGGTGTGGAGGGCATCACTGTTGGAATAATGTGTTTTTGATGCTAATATTGTTGTAGGTTTAGAAGGAGTTGTGAATGTTGTTGTGTTGTTTTGAATGATGGTCTTTTGTAACATGTTATATTTTTTGTCGAGTTCTGTCACATTTTTGGTCTTTGGTGGCTCTTTTGTAGCAATTGGAGAGAACGGTTTGCGGAATGTTGGCTCTAATTCATTGTGAGATTGTTTCTTGTTGGTACCAGGAACACCCGCTAGATCCAAACCTCTCCTCCCTAATATCATTATCATCGAAACAGTGAGCAAGTTTACAAAAGTCATAAAGTTATTCAAAGCTTACAGTTTTGAGAACTTTTTCACATTGCTAGTGACAGTAAAGATTAAACCAATTTGGACGCTAAAATTACAAATGAACCATCCTGTTTTGATCCATTACCCATCCTTCCCATTCACCTCTATGTCACAAACGCTTTTTGGAATAATTCTAAAAAAGTTAAAGATCAAATGAATGTGAAGCTACAAGAATTTACCTGTAGACATAGCGCCAAATCCGTCATCTTTGTTATTCAACTGACGATCAATCTTTTTGGCAGTACGGGTATTCGGAGTAGCAGCTCTAGTGGAATGAAAATCTGGTTTAGGAGTCGCATGGGCTGCTGCACCACCCAATGATAGTCTTCTGTTGCTTGTTGGACCCGCACCACCCATTGACAAAAAGAGCTTCATTGGGCTCTGTTTAGAACCAAAAAGAGCTTCTTGTTCAGCTATCAACTGTCCCTGCAATTTCTTTTGGTCCTGATATATACAAAGAAAATATATTCATCTTTAATAACACATTATGCTCCTTAGAAAGAAACCAAGTAACGCCATTATGAACTATCATCATACCCTGTCTTTTTCGTTCTTCCTCTTTTTCTTGCCTTAATATTTTATAATCCTCGAGCATCGAAAGAAGCCTAACCTGAAGAGGAGAAAATGATACTATTAGACATAGTAATTATAGTTATTGTAATAATATAGTACAATACACATTAAGTAAATCTCAACTCAACCCACAGATTCTGACCCGTTACCCAACCTGCCCATTTTGCCACATGTATAAAAACCAATGTAAATCAGCTAGAAACAAATTCATACCCCGTCATACGTAAACTCAACGCCTCTTTCGTTCTCCCATGCTACTGTTTTCATTGCTAAAGCGTCCACCATGCCTGTTTCAATATGATGCATCAGAATCAAAGTAAACATACGGCTTTATGAATATGTATAACCAATCGACGCAATCTGCTAACCATTATTGATCAAGAGTAAAAATGGAATTTACCTGGAAGTTTATTAACCAATGCACGGGCTTTCTCAGCACGCTTTAACGTAAGATGAGCACCTCTTCCAGCATTATATAGGTTATCATCCTACACAAATAAGGTTGATTTGTTTATAAGGTAAAGTATGTATTTTTTTCGTATAGATCAGGTTGACCCTTCTTTTATAAGCGAGTTTGTTTGCTTCCTCTATTGAAAAGTAAAGAAAGTGGACCAACCCGATTATACTCCTCTAGCCAACATTCCTCGTCACAAGCTCCAATCCACTTCTCCACTCTTTCAAGTATTTCTTTCCGACTGAAAGCTTCCTCTTTGACTTTCCCAATTAGTATTTCAATTTGTTCAAGCACACTACCAGCATCAACAGCTCCTGTATTTAGATATACAAAATATAAGTAAACAGATCAGTCAATATATGAAACTTTCAGTAATAGCTTCTAGAGCTAATCTTTTCTTGAACACGAGCTCCTTCATTTTGCTTGACTTCAAGCTTTTAAGTCTTGACACCTCTTGTTCAACCGTTAGATTTAGATGTAACATAAGTTAGAATTTTTACAGCTTTAAGATTATAAAAAATCTAAACGACAAAATAAACTCACATAACTAATGAAATCGGCAGAAAGCAGGTTCGGCTCGGTTATCTCTTTTTCAGAAGCAGCTATGTTACATGTCACACTTTGAAACATTTGTTGTTCTTCAAGTGGCGTATCCATCAAGTTCCACAGTTCTATCAGAGATGTTGCAAGATCTTGAATCTATAACATAGTTTCATGATTATAATAAAGTTAGAATATCAAATACATTTAACAAAAAATAAGATTCTTTTGACAAAGAATAACTGAAGCCGCTACTTACTCTCTGCATTATTTGAATCTTAACTTCTCGTAGTCTTTGTATTTCAGTTGCAAGCCTTGAAATTGTATCGTTTGCTTAAAATCCTTCCCTAATACCAAACAGAGTGAATTCAAGGAACTCAAGTGGTCTAGAACTTGCTTCACACGTTCACTCTGAAGATTATTAAGCATTAAGAAGATAATTAGCATCAAGTATACACTTTATACATTCAATGCATGTTATGAGTTATGGTAATAAAATAAGAGAAGATTTACCTTTTCCTTCTGAAGTGTTTGGAGCTTTAAATGCAGTTCTTCCAGTTTTCTAACAGAAAGATCGGTTTCATCCAAGACTGTGTTCAAAGAAGAATTTGCATAATTCTCCTTTTGTATTTTTTGAATCTGTTCCAAAACATCCACGAATTGTTTTCGTCTATCTGACTTTCTCTTCTTCATTTCTTCGAGTTCTGGTAGAATCGCTCTCAGTTCCGCCTTTAGGCTTCTGGAATTCTCATCAGACTGAAACAACAACACAATCTCTTAAATACGATAACATGAAGACATCATACTTCCTAGAATCTACGAGAACAGAAAATGTTTGTCTTTTTATCTTGACAGAAACTGTAACATACGTTTTCTTTGAAATCTTTTCTTATACTCCGTATGTTCTTTTTTGGTTATTATAAAACGAGTTTTTTTTTCAGTTTCGACGATACTCAAAAACACTTCCCTCCAAGTACATTAACCTTATCTGATAAAAACCACTTCCACACTACTTTTTTGCAGATTATTATCATCAAAAGAAAGTATAATCAAGAAGTGTTTGTTCACATAAACTTTGTTAGAGTCTTAGAGATATAACTACCTGTCGAATATGGACCGGACGCTCGCCCATAGCAGAACAAATGGCAGCTAGCTCAGCTTCAGAATCAGCAATAGCTTGCCTTAATTGAGCTCTACTCTTATTAGCCAAATCCACTTTCCGTCTATAAACTTCTAACATTCACGTTCGAGCTCCAGCAACATTCTGTCTCTTTCAACATCATTCTTGCTAACTTCATCCCATATAATCTATTTTCCCCCAACACACAAATAAACACAATTATTTAGTTAGTAAGGAACTCGAGAAATAACATAATCTAATTTCAAATGTTTAAGTAAAAAGGGTAGTGTTTTTACTTGGAGTTCGTATAGAAGTGATCCGCAAGTTGTTTCCACTTGCATAAGCGGATCTTTTGTAGGATCGACATTTTTTAACAGCTGTACCTGGAAAACTAAACAGTTAGATGCAATTGGCAAACGCAATCGGCAACTATTATTTGCGAAAATATTCACCACAAAAATCAACCATGAGCAGCACGTTAAGGGGGTGTTTGGATGTGAGTTTTCACTGCTATTACTAGTTATTCCAACTTATAATTCAGATACATCTAAACGTGCGTAATTTACATTTATCTACATAATCATAACATTAATTTTCTAATCTACTTTATATAAATTACTACTAAGCACTCAGAACTGATTATTCCGTCTCCAATCACAACAAATAAACTCATATCTAAACATCTATGCCATATGTTTACAACAAACTTATGAATAAATAGGCAAGAAAAACAAAACACGTGTGCGCACACCCAGTCACACGATTAATCTGACAAAAACCTAAGTTGTTTGTTTCGGCTTATGGATTATTTGGTTCTCGGCTTATGTTTCATAAGCCCCAATTTTCCGGCTTATTTTGGGACTTGTGGGCTTATATAAGTTTATGACAATGTGATACAACTTTATAAACCCATAAATGCCAAAATAAACCAGTAAATTGGGGCTTCTGAAATATAAGCCGAAATCAAATAAGCTAATAAGCCCACATATATCAGCATAAACAAACACCTGAGACTTAGTTAACAAAATTATACTAATAAACCACCTCCAAACACTTTACAACTAATTATTACAACTCCATCGCAATAATACAACATCAAAACTAATTATTTCTTTTCTTGGTAAGCCAATTATGTTTGACTCGTATACTAGCTCTATGTGCAAAGATTCATGGGTAAGAGTAGTTTTGCAAAGATTTAGTTGAGGTTGTTACTATTGGTGTTCATGCAAGATTTTTGGTCATGATACTGATGTGTGCCCAAAGAAGGTTGTGCCTATTGCTAGTGCTTGTACGGTTCATACTAGTGCGCGTGTTGACAGATCTAATGATGGCTTTCAATTAGTGGGCAAGAAGAAAAAGAGAAATAGAAAGTCCAAGTCTAAGTTTACTGATCCGTCGGTTCAACCGAATGTTCAGTTTGTTCCCAAAGCAACTTCTAGTGCACCCAAGAAAAGTGGTACAACTGTGGGTAATGCTTCACCTTCAAAGAGGAAAGAAGTGGATCCTTTTTCAACTATTGGTAATGTGATCACATCTAATTCGTACTCTGCTTTAGATGAAAATGGAGAAGAGGTTGCTCTTGTTTATGATAAATCTGCTAATCTTCTCAACTCCAAAACAGGTGGAAGCTCCTATTCCACTTATGCTTGGCTAGATTGGTTCATTATGGTATTTTTTTTTCTAGGTGCATTTTATGTTTCTAGAATTGTAGTGGTTATGGCACGTCATAAGCACTAGATTAGGTGGTTTATCAAGCTCGTGAGCTTGAGGCTAATGTGGTATCTCAGCCACATTCCATTTGTACTTCATTGTTTTTTTGGATAATATATTTACCGGGGAAACCCATTACCAAAAAACTAATTATTTCAGATAAAATCAGTTGACGAAAAAATCGAGTTAACATTATTTAGGTGCTATAACAACCTCGCACTTAACATAATCACTAAACCTAAATCGAATTAGTCGACACCGAAACCCTAATTAAACCACTGATCTAATCAAAAACCAAAAAAGCGAAGCGAGAACATAACATCAACATATGATAGAATCAATTAATAAGAAGCTAAACTAGATAAATTAATATCGAATCAGATCTAATGAAATAAACTATTACAAGTCAAAAAATAGAAGTCAAACAGCAAAAGTCAAACTCACACAAATGGGCGCCAAAAGCTGTTACAACCCAATCCTTTACTTTCTTCTTGGTATAAATACCTTTCATGTATTCATTTCTCATTTCTCATGTATGATTTGATAAACACATTCTCTCTGTAACAAACTCATTGTTAGAAATAACAATAACCCTTGTTCACCAATTACTCTTTTCTATCTGTTTGGGTGATTCTAGGCATTGTGTTGATGATCTCAATTCTACTGATTGGAATCAGGATCTGAGATTGTTTTTACTTGTATCAAGTGGTATCAGAACTATGCTTCCTCGGATTTGCTCAAGTTCTTGTTCATCCCCATTAAAGCTTATCAAGCTTTTCAAATTCATTTTTCCCGCCAATTCTATAACAACATTCACAATCTTTCAACATCCATTTCCACAACAAAATATGGTTATTAGGTCTATTTGAGTGGTTCTTGATTTGTTCTTGCGCTTTCATGACAGTGGTTGAGTTTTGAGGTGAATTCTGGTTCATTCTTGATTCTGTTAGTAAAATTAGTTGGTACTTAAGATATTGATTGATTGTTAGTTTAAAATTCTTGATTTGTTACTTACAAAGGTTCTTGAAAAGTTGTTAGAGGTTAATTCTGAATCAAAAGATAGGAATAAAGATGACTATTGTTACTGATTTTCTTGTAGACATTAGTAGTTCTTGATACACCAGACCTCATAGTACTGATCTTGATCTTGGAAGTTCTTATGAAATTCTGGTAGTTAGTTACAAAGTTAGTTAGATGCGGTTAGAGTTCAGTTAGAAGAAATTGCTGCTAGTGTTACAAGTAGTTTGAATCATGGCACCACAAACAAGAACCAATAGCAATCAAGAGGAAACAGATAGGGACGCTATGAAAGAGTTGGTTTTAGGAATTTTGAGGGAAGAATTGACAAGTATAAGAGAGGAAGAAAGAAATGTGGCTGGTACAAGTGGTGGTGGTAGAATAGTAAGACGACACCAAGAGGGAAATAGAGGTACGTATCAATACCATAAGGCTACTAAGGTTGAGTTTCCCAAGTTTGGAGGTGAAGATGTAAGAGGTTGGGTATTCAAATGTGCAATTTTTCAAGGTGGATCAAGTGAAGGATATGGATAAGATGAACCTGATCTCCATCCACTTGTATGACGTTCCCTTAATGTGGCATCAACAATTTGTGGGAATTATGGGTGAGAATGTCTCTAGGGCAATTTATAGAGAGGCTATTCTAAAGAGATTTGGGACCGCTTATGATGATCCTTTAGGGGAGATAAAAAAGTTAAAGCAAACTGATTCAGTGTAGGAGTACATTGATGCATATGATAGGCTGTTGTGTAAGGTGCATGTGCATGAAAATCAAGCAATGAGTTTCTTCTTGGCTGGGCTACAAACTGAGATAGAGTTGACTGCTAGAATGCTCAATCCTAGGTCTTTGGCAGAATTATATGGCTTGTGTAAGTTGGAAGAGGAAAAGATGGGCTTAAGGAAGACTAGACAAAAGATGGCTATCCTACCTACACCAAGACCTTACAAATCCAATACCTACACTACTCAGAAATCACAAACAGTTGCTACTAACATGGTTAAACCCACTCCTTATAGGAAGCAGTTGACTCAGAAGGAGTTGGATGAGAATAGAGCAAAGAATCAATGTTTCTATTGTGATCAAAGGTATGTACCAGGTCATAAGTGTCTTGGTAAACTGTTCTCCTTGGAAATTATTGACACAAGTGAAGGTATGGTAGAAAATTTGGAGTTTTTGAATGAGGCGGGGGTGTTTGGCAATGGGTATAGTACACATGTGTTGGAGGAGTTAGGGAACAATACTTATAGAAATGCTACTACATTGGCTTTACCACCTCACATTTCACTCAATGCTATTAATAGGAACAACACCTTTCAAACTATGAGGGTCGGAGGTCAAATAAATGGCAAACCAGTCAATATCCTTATTGATTGTGGAAGCACATACAACTTCTTGGATACTTCAGCAGCTAAAAATATGGGATGTGAGATGATAGAGATAAGTCATTTTCAACTTAATGTAGCTGGAGACAATTTCTTATCTAGCAACTATGAATGTAAGGGCTTACAATGGAAGTTGCAGGGTGAAACATTCAAAGCTGATATGTACTTAGTCCCTTTGGGCAGTTGTGAGATGGTGTTGGGTATGCAATGACTAGCAACCTTAGGTGACATAGTGTGTAATTTCTTGAAACTGAAAATGGAGTTCATGTGTCAAGGCAGGAAGGTTGTTCTTAGAGGTTCTCAACCACCTATTCTCACTTTGATGGAAGGTAAAGTGGTAGGCAGTCAACTGAATGCTATGACTCTTGGTCATCCATATACAGAGGGGGAAACAGAGAAGATGCAAGTTGTTGCAGTAAGAAATCTAGGGCTTAAGGAAAAAGGAAATCAAGGAACTTCTTCTGTTGTGATTACACAGTGTGTGGTGCCACTCATTGAGTTGCTTACTGATGTTGGTAGTGTTGATATTAGTACTATTGATAGTGTGAGGAATAGGCATACAGTTCCACAACTAGTGTTTGGTTCAAGTGAGGAACATAAGTGTTACAAGTCAAGTGATGTACAGTTGTTGAGTGTTGGGAATAGGTTTCATCAAGTGGTGCCTATTTTAAGTGATATGCAGGCCGATTACAAGTCAAAAGGTGCAACACTGTTGGGTGATTGGTCCAAGTTCCCAACGGCAGAATCACTGGAAGTGTTACAAGACAAAACTTAGAAAAAGAAGTGTGTAGAATGGGAAAGTTGATCATTTGGATATGTAGAATGGAAGTGGTCTGTATTTGAGGAGCCAAAAAGGTTTAACTCATAATTGTTTGGGTCATCCTGAAGATTTGATAACTAAAGTTGCAGATAATTAATGGACCAGACATGAGTCTGAGTGTTCTCAAGATGGGATAAGTAGTCAACATATTCAGGAGGTGTTTGGTAGTAAACTGATGGTAGCTGAAACAAAGAGGTTTGAGCCTGTGATTGGTAGTATTCATCTTAACCAGTTGGAAGTTGTATTCTCTTTGGGAGCAACAACTTAGGGTCTAGAAATTGGAAGCTATAATAGTTTGTACAAGGCTAGAGATACTAGTCTGCACATAAATAAGGAGTTGGTTGTGACTCAGAGGAAACAAAGAGCACAATAGGGTAGCTTGAATGATATGAGTCAACCTATGGTGCACACTGCTCCTACAGTTTGTGAGGAACTCATTCTTGAGGACAAGAATGTTTTCAAGGGGATTGGAGTGTTACAAGTCAAAAAATAGAAGTCAAACAGCAAAAGTCAAACCCACACAAATGGGCACCAAAAGCTGTTACAACAGAATCCTTTACTTTCTTCTTTGTATAAATACCTTTCATGTATTCATTTCTCATTTCTCATGTATGATTTGATAAACACATTCTCTCTGTAACAAATTCTGTAACAAACCCATTGTTAGAAATAACAATAACCCTTGTTCACCAATTACCCTTTTCTAACTGTTTGGGTGATTCTAAGCATTGTGTTGATGATCTCTATTCTACTTATTGGAATCAGGATCTGAGATTGTTTTTACTTGTATCATAAACCTGAACAAGTGTCGGGTTTTAAAACGATGTCGAGATTCGAGATCAAAGAAACGGAGCGAATCGAAGCGGGTGAGGATGTGATCTGATTGGTTGTTTGTTGGTAGAGAAGGAGGTACAGTAAATAAGGAAAAATTTGAATTGTGTGAGAGAGATGAGGAGTAGCCGTTTTGTTTTTTCGATTAAGCATTCGACCGTTACTCCGGTTATTATACCAAGGGATTGGGATTTTGGGATCCTATGCGTTTGTTTTTGAATTTTTTAATTGCGGATTTGGGCTTTTGGTCATGTGGGTTTAAATGGGCTTTGGATTTAAGATGCTAACAATTAATAACTTTTTTATATTTTCGGTTGTTTAGCTGACCTTGGAGGATTTCAGTCACCAGACACAACATGTTTATTCTTGGCAACGATTACAGTCTTTTTCCTAGGGTCGAACTACTCCATAAGATCAACAGTCTAGCCCTATTGTTACCTTGAGCAGCCAAAGTTAACATATATTCTTTCCACCTAATAAAAAGTGTTCTTATTTTATTTTTAAGTCGTCTTAAAATAAGTGTGCATTTCTTATTTCAACCGATAAAATACTTTATTGTTGGTGGAAAAATAAATATTGTTATAACTTTGTGTATTTTTAGAATTAACAATTGTTATAAAATGAAAAGAATTTCTCATTTAAACATAAACATATTGCCTTAAATATACACATGCAACTTTTCATTTTTGAGATAATGATATGTATCATCAAATTCTTTCTTTATGTCTCTTTATGTGTGGGTACGTTCATCAGTTGCAAAAATTGTTAAAAGCTAGTCAGGCGATCGATCACTTTCAAGACGACGAATTTGATATATATAAATATCGTAAATAATGTATAACATAACAAAATACTTCTAAATTTAAATAATTCAAAGTTCAATCTCTTAGATTTTAACATAAAATATCGTATGTGTAAAATATTCAGCAGAAGAATGTTTCCGTTGAAGCAAGTCATATAGAAAGAATGTTCTATTGAAGTGAGTCTAACAGAAGACATAGTTCAGTAACAACTTCCAAATATACTTTGAAGATATGAAATATTCACTTCAGCAGATGAGACGGTTCAGAAGCTGAAGACAAGCCCTAAAGAAAGATTTTTAGTTTAGTATGGCTTGACAGACCATACTGAACGATTTCGATCTACTATTAGATACTAAAGAAATACTTCAATCATGTAGAAGGTTTAAAAGGCGAGAAAAATATCTGCTTTAAGTCAAAGTATAGAGCAAATCTAATTGGGGGATACATTGCTTGTAAACTTGGTTATAAGTACAATGAAGAAAACATATGAGTTGTTCACTTAATAGGATCTCAATAGGATCTCAATCACCCGTTTGGTGAACAACACGTGTCTAAGTGTTCATTTTGTAAACCATAATCTCTGCCTATAAAAGGAGCATGCTTGTATTTTTTGGTAAAGAAAGGAGCATGCTTGTAGAGTGAAATACTCATATTTTGTATTCAAAAGTTATTGAACACTTCTAATAACATTTCACTCTCAATGTCAAACTAAAAGAATCACTCAAAGCTGATCATCAGTTTGAGACTAAACTCATAACTTAGGTTTGTAGTTTAAGTAAGAGCACATCACCAAACATTGTCATTCAACCATTTTGCTATTCCGCAAGCAAAGTGTGTCATGGATTATTTAATTAAGGTTTAATAAGAATTTATACATCAAAAAGTTATTTTTGGTGTTATTGTTTTACTTACTCGTATTTTATCTATTTTGTAAAAAAACTCATTTGTCGCCATGATGTTCGATATAACTTAGGCTGAGAAGTTATATCAGGTTTAAGGCACCAACAAGTGCTTTCAGAGCAATATGATATATAAAATCTTGTTTGTATTTTTGTAAAAAGTACTCAAAAGATTTTTAAAATCAAGATCTAATTATGGCGCAAATTGTACCACAAACTCTTGAATATAATGGTGGGCCGTCAAATGTTGCTCTTATGTTTGAGGTGGAAAATTTCACTAATTGGAAGAAGATGTTTCTTGTCCATATCATTGGTGTGAAACCTCAATTTATAAGCACTATTTGGAATGGTCGATTTGTTCCCATGGTAGGAGATAACATCTAGCCAAAACCACATTGGATTGTCGATGAAAAGTTTCTAATCTTGATCAACGCCTTAAAATTCTCATCATGTATGTGCTTCTAGATAGCCAAACAAATTCTATGGTGAATTGGCTGACTGCTAAAGCTACATAGGAAAACCTAATACTATATCACGAGGGGGCCTCTAATATGAAAGAAACTAGAGTATGAATTTAAAGCTATCCTATAACATCTCCAAACGCATTGAAAGTGAAACACTCACTCAAACTTTCACAAGATACAAGGCTCTAATGAATGAATTGTTAAATGATTGTGTCAAACTCTCAAGTTTGAAATCAATATGGATTTTGTAACCTTCCAGAATAACTTAACAGTTTAACTAACGAGAAAGCTTTAAACTTTAAGGTAATTAATGTAAATATCATATAAGTTTATAGAAAGTCAAAAATTCAACCTAAGGGGTGTTTAGGGAGGAGTTCGACCGACCTTAAGCAAGGAAAAGGAAGGTTTTGGAACCTTCTAGAATAACTTTGGGAACAAATAACCTCGTTAGCTTTTACCAATGTATGAGGAGGGTTATTGTTCACATTAATTATCTATTCGTAAACCAAAAAACACACAAACAAATCGTTTTCACCAAGGGAGGAGTATTTATAGAGTAAAACCAACTTAGTGTTTTTAGTGTTCCTATATTCAAGGTTTTTAGTGAGATCTAGCAATCAGATTTAATCGTGTAGGTGTAGTGTGGATATACGTATAGTAAACCAAATTTTGGTTTCTTTGGGGTTTTGATAATTGGTCAGTTCGTGTGGTTGTACACGCATTATGGTAGTTCCTGATTTGATTAACTAGTTCTTATCCTTGATTGAGTTCAAGACTGTAAGTTCATCTTTTCCCTTCTCATGTTAATTAATATGTGCATACTTGATCTATCTTCCACTGCGTTTATTCATGATGTTATGATTAATAGTATGTTATAGAGTCATTAATTCCAACAGTCTCGAGCTAAGACGCCTAGCAGGTCGTTATTCGTTGTTTCATCTTGTCTCTAGCATCGATGTCATGATCTTAGGGCTATAAAAAATGGTTATGTTTCACCCAATATGCGTGACAATATATCTCCCATAATGATCACGTATATCAATACTACTTTGCGGTCCATCTTATGAAATTTGTTTTGGTTAAATCTATGAACTCACCAACTATCGCGTTGACACTTTTAAACAATTATCTTAGGTCGATCACTCGGTTATTGGTTCGCCTACTGAATCAGCTAGCATATCGTTAACTATTTTCAACTTTTCAACAAAAAGGATATACCCTATAGATAATATATAGTTGAGATAAAAGGTATAGCCCTTTTGTTGAAAAGTTGTAAATTTTCAAACATTTTATAATATATATTTCAACATTTTTTTCACACAGTATTATCGAGTCACGGGTTCGAATCAATGTTTGACCCAGTCGAGTCACTGGGTCATGAGATCGACCACCGGGTCTAAATGGTTGAGTCACCGGGTCACATGTTTGACCGGACCGAGGACTGAAATGGTCTAAAACCTAGGATCGAGACCATATCTAATGGTCTAGTCCGGTCTGGTCCGGGTCGGTTCAGTCCGGTTTTGTCATCGGCCCGGTCTAGTCCTATTAGGCATAATCAAAGGAATATTTTGTAAGACCGAACCGGGCCGGAACGATTGGACCGAGGACAAAAATAGTTCAAACCCCTAGATCGAGGACCGGACCAAAATTGTTTGGTCCGGTTCGGGTCGGTCCAGTCCGATTTTTCGGTCCGGGTCAGTTTTGGGTCTACCATGCTCGGCCCTTAATCCCTTATAAATGCCAGTTGTGTGTATTATTGAGTATTTACTATTGAACTTGGCGTTACATAATGTTTATGGGTGGGTCTTGAACATACATAAACTTATATCATTCTCTCTCCCACAAACACTTCACACATAGCAGTTTTTAGATTTGTGTTTTTCTACACAAACACATCTCATTGTCTCTCCCACAAACACTAAACACAAATCAATTTTTAGATCTATGTTATTTCATAAACAAAAATCAAATCATGTGACATCTATGTTTTTTCTTCAACACAAACACAAATCAAATCAATTGACACCTATGTTTTTTCTTAAGCACAAACACAAACTCAAATCAGTTGCCATTTGTTTTTTCTTAAACAAAAACACAACCACAAACATGCAACAGAGGATCACTATCGAACGGACACTATATACTCTCACCAAAACTGATCCTGACCGTTTATTTTGCATTTTTTTCATCAATCGACCGCCTAATGAATCATTTCAAATTTCAAAGTTCATATATATGTACGTTACAACATTCCCAAACACAAATAAAAAATCCCAATCCTAGAAATAACAAAAAACCCTAATACCCAAACCAGAAATCACTAAAAAAACCCTAACCCAAAATCATAAAAGTCCCAAAAACACAAACAGTTAAAATGTTAATTACACACGTTATTACTCAATCAGTGGATAAATGTATTCAATTAACCTTACTAAGGTACTTTTTATTTTAATAGATTTTATTTATGGTTTTTTTAAGATCCAGTCTTTATGTAAAGTTATCTTATTGTAATTTCTATTTATTAGGCTAATCGTGTTGAGGAACAGCAAATGGAAAGAAATGCTAATAATGGTGCTGAGCACACTTCGCTCTTGATAAGCGTTTCAAATAGAGCGTTTTAGAACATTTTTTGCTGACTTAATTGGTTAATTTAAGTGATTTTTTATCAGCATTATGATATAATTATGATCTTCTTTTCATTTAGGTTACTTGTGATGAGGATAAAATGGAAGATAATATTGATAATGGTGATGAGAACACTTCACTCTTGGTAAGTGTTTCAGAAAGAGCGTTTTCGAAAGTTTTTGGTTGATTCAAGTGTTTTTTGTTCATCATTACGATATAACTCTGATCTTTTTTTCATTCAGTTTACTTGTGATGAGGATATAAGGGAAGGAAATCTTTATAGTGGTGATGAGCACACTTCGCTCTTGGTAAGTGTTTCAAATAGAGCGTTTTAGGAAGTTTTTGGCTGATTTGAGTGTTTTTTTTATCATCATTATGATATAATTCTGATCTTTTTTTCATTTAGGTTACTTGTGATGAGGATAGAATGGAAGAAAATCTTGATAGTGGTGATGAGCACACTTCGTTCTTGGTAAGTGTTTCAAAGAGAGCGTTTTAAAAAGTTTTTGGCTGATTTAAGTGTTTTTGATCATCACTATGATATGATTATGATCTTTTTTCAATTAGGTTACTTGTGATGAGGTGGAAGGAAATCTTGATAGTCGTGATGAGCACACTTCGCTCTTGGTAAGTGTTTCAAAGAGAGTGTTTTAAAAAGTTTTTGGCTTATTAAGTATTCTTTTATCGTCATTATGGTATAGTTATGATCTTTTTTCCTTTTAGGTTACTTGTAATGAGGATAGTATGGAAGAAAATCTTGATAGGGGTGATGAGCACACTTCGCTCTTGGTAAGTGTTTCAAAGAGATCGTTTTAGAAAGTTTTTGGCTGATTTAAGTGTTTTTTTATCATCATTATGACATAAATGATAATTCTGATCTTTTTTTCATTTAGGTTACTTATGATGAGGATATAATGGAAGGAAATCTTGATAATGGTGATGAGCACATTTCGCTCTTCGTATGTGTTTCAAAGAGAGCGTTTAATCTTTATAATATTATAGTGTAGATTTTGCATACTCTTTGGTAGTTATTCAAAGTTTCTCCTTAGGCTTAGTAGGATCTATCTTACTCAGTCTAGATCTACAATTTCGATTTAACAAGATCATAAGGAATCAATAGATTTCATTGATGAGGATAAAAAAGAAGGAAATGTTAATAATATGATGAAAACAGTTTGCTTTTGGTAAGTTTTTTAAAGTGATTTTAATAAGTTTTTGGCGATATTTATTTGGATCATTTTTAGTGATCTGATCTGATCTTCTTTTATTAGGTTACCAGTGATGGTATTGAGGATGATCAAATCGAAGGAAATGTTAATAATGGTGATGAAAACAGTTTGCTTTTGGTAAGTGTTTCAAATAGAGTGTTTTAGTAAGTTTTTGGGAAGATAGTCTTTTGGATCATCTTTATGATATGATCTGATCTTTTTTTATTAGGTTATTTGTGATGGTATTGAGGAGGTTAAAATCAAAGGAAATGTAAATAATGCTAATGAAAATGTAGAAAACTAAATGGGGGTTGAATAGTTTTTACCGATTAGTTTTAATTACTTTGAAACTTTTTCGTGATCGTGAATGGATATAGATGAAGTGTGAATTAACAAAGTAATAAACTTGAAGTAATAAAGAAACAAACCACAATGCACAATGATTCATAGTGGTTCGGCATAGCAAGATTTCACTTATCTTGCCCCTACTTCCACTTCTCGAATATCCACTCGATAGTTCTACTTCACTAGTAAATGAATCTCCTTTACACCGGTGGAGAGACCTTCACACTTTAAGCTTACAATCTTTAACAACACCTAAGTTAGAATGTCGTGTTCTTTATAAAGGCACAACATCGCCTTATTGTTGGGTCAGTATTTACTGACCCTGAAGCAACTCTAAGATTTGAATATAAAATCCCCCTAAGTGTTTCATGCTTAACAGTAAGGCCAGTCTGTTGAATAATGACCAGAGGAACAAAGTTCCTACTGAAGACTTTGTAGCTGAAGAACGTTTAGCATTCCTATTCTAGTTAACTTAGAAGACAAAGGAGTCTTCGCTTCAAATACTAGGCGGTCTAGTTGCTGAAGAACAAGGACTGAAGAAGAGCTTTCAGTTCAGTTTGGTTTGACAATACCAAATTGAATGATGTCGATCTCCTCTAGGATACTAAAGACTCTTCAGTATTCTGATGGTTTGCATTAGGCGGGAAAATATAGCTTTAAGTCAAAGTAGGTTGCTTGTAACTTAGATATAAGTACAACCTTTATCTTTTCTAGAATAGTTTAATATGTACTTTGTACTGTTTATCCAACATGGACATCAACCACCCACTGGATAAACCCATGCATTGAAACATGCAAATGCAAACCCTAGTTTACACTGCCTATAAAAGGAGTGTACATTGAGAGAGAAAGGTTTAACCAATACAAGAGTAAAAACTCTGGAAAACCTTTCTCTCTCGATACCAACTAAACCATATAGCGAAGATGCATATGAACGTTTAGATTGGAGATTAGACTTTAACTTTGGTTATACGTTTAACTAGAGGAGATCACAACCCATTGTCATTCAACCACTTTGTTATTCCACAAACAAAGTGGGTTATAGATTCTTTATTTGATTCTAATAAAAGTCTATACGTTGAACAACTATTGGTATTGTTGTTTTAATTGTTCATAGTTCTTATCTATTGTTAAAACAACACACTTGAGTCTTGGTAAAGAGTTATTACTTAATGTTGATAAGTAATAACGATTTACAATGGACCAACAAGTGGTATCAGAGCAGTTTGATTAGCTAAACTCTTTTTTTATTAAACTGCTCTTTTAAAAGTTTTCAAATCAAGATCCAAAAATGGCTCAAGTTATACCATAAACCCTAGAATATAGGCGTGGCCAACTCAATGTTGCTCCTGTACTAGAGGTAGCTAATTTTACAAATTGGAAGAAGAGGTTTCTTGTCCACATGGTTGGGATTGAACCTCAATTCCTTGGAATCATTAAAAATGGTCCTTTTGTTCCCATGGTTGGGGACAATAGAAAACCTGAAGTACAATGGACTGCTGATGAGAGAAAAGCTGCTAACCTAGATCAGCGTCTCAAAAGTCTAATCATGTCTGTGCTTATAGATGACCAAATGAATTCTGTTGTAAATTGCAAAACAACAAAATCTACATGGGAGGACCTTATTCTCTATCATGAGGGACCCTCTGATGTGAAAGAAACTAGAATCATGGATTTAAAGCTTCAATACAACACCTTCAAGCACAAAGAAGGGGAAACCCTCACACAGACATTCACCAGATACAAAGCACTGATGAATGAACTTGTGAATGATGGTGTTGAGCTTTCAAAACTTGAAATCAACACAGTTTTTGTTAATGCATTGCCAAAAAAGTGGCTCAATTTCTGTCAAAGCTTGAGAAATGCTAATCACATTAAAGATTTTGATATAGCCTCTCTTTTGGGAAACTTAAATATGAAGAAAACCAAGTTGATAGGATTTATGAAGGCTCAAGCAAGAGTAAAGCATTAACCATTGCTACACCCTTGTCTACAGCCTTCTTCAGTGAGGCTGTCATCCAAGACTACCAAGATAGTCCTGATGATGAATAAGACACAAGAACCAGTGAGGAATATATAGGGATGGCAAAAGCGTCCGAAATCGATAGGGAAAACCGAAACCCGAACCGGTTGGGTCGGGTTCGGAGTCGGGTTGGCGGGTTTGGATACGAGTTCGGGTTTGAATTTTCTTTTTTTCGCGGGTACGGGTTCGGGTACGGGTTCTACTAATACTCGACCCGTTTACTCGTATACGAATCTGTACCAGTTTACCCGAATCCGTACCCGCTTTTGTTGCTATTTTATATAAGTTCAAAATTTGTGTGAAATAGTAGACGAAGATTGTTGAACGAATAATGATCATATTAGTTACATTTTATGTGCATTAACATGTTTGTGATCAATTATATTCGGATCTTGTAATTTTGAAATAAAAAGCATGATTTATTTGGTATATTAAATCGCGTGAATAATATTGAAAAGTAATTTATTTATCTTCTAAACACTAAAAAATATATTAGGGTATTTTGGTCGTTTTCGAATGGTTTTTTTAAACATTATACGCACAATAATGGCCAATGAAAATTCAATTATGGATACCCAATACTCGCAAGTAAAATCTAAAAACCCGATAGGTAATACTAATCGGGTACCCGTCGGGTGATTGAGCAGATACGGGTACGGATATTATAAACGGGTACGGGTACGGATTCACTAAAACCCGACCTAAACCCGACCCGTTGCCATCTCCATGAATATCTGAATGACCTCACAGAGGAATTTCATGAAAGAGATCTTCTGGCCAAGTCTAGAAGGTTCTTTAAAAAAGGAGTCAAGTTCTCCAGCACCACAAAAGCTTCAGTTGATACTGAATGCTACAAGTGTGGGAAGACTGGTCATTATGCTAGGGATTTTTATTCCAAAACATCCATCCCTTCCTATTCCTCACCAGCTCAATCAAGACCATCTGGTCAATCATCATTTCAACCAAAACAAATTGCTTCTACTTCATTTCAGAAAAACAGGGTTGAACTTCGACCAACAAAAGACTTCGAGGCCAATACAAAGAAATTAAAGCTAGACTGGCCCTCATGAGCACTAAAAGTTCTTCCTCCAAGGCTCCCAAGCAAGACAAGAACAAAGGGATTGTTGATGAAGCTTATGAATGGGATGAAGAAGATGTTTCTTCAGATGATGATGAACTGGTTAATGTAAAAGTGTTGATGGCACTTTCTGATGATGAAGGGGCTAACTCTAATGTTGTGGCCAGAGAAAGTGCCAGAAACGGTGAATGGGTCAATATCACAATAAAAAAGGTACAAACTCTTCTTGAATTAGAAGATAAAGATGACATTAAATTTGTGTTTGATTACCTGTGTATTGATCTGAAATTTGTTGAAGAACAAAGAAACAATTTGCTTGAAAAATATCATAAACTAGTTCTAAAACTTGAGGATTTTGAAAGTAAGCAAATAGAGCTAAAAGAAGCTAAACTTGATATTCTTACTTTTTAACAATTGAACAAAGAGATTCTTGATGAAAATAACTCCCTAAGAGTTGACCTAAAAGAAGCAAAAGATATTGTTAAATCTTGGCTTAGAAACTCTGATAGGGTAAATCAATGCATCAATGAACAAATTCCTGGTCAAAAAAGGAAAATGATTGGTGCTGAAGGATCCTCCAACACCAATTCTATTGTCTTTGTCAAAGCCTCAAATGAGGATGGTAGCTCGATCCCTGATGTTGTAAGGTCAGGTGAAGAGAATTTACCCAATCATGACACTGGATGAATCCTTCACCCTGAGTTTCAAGCAAATGCTAACTCTTCAGCACCTGTTGAGTCCTCAGTCACTGAGGATGACTCAGGTGATGATCTAGAGAATGAAGTAAGTACCCCACTTCCTCCTTTGGAGAAGTTGGCTGGTGCTGAACCCTCTACTGGACCAAAATCAATCCATTTAATCATCGAGTCTCACACAACACATAAGGGTAGTTCTTCCAAACATGTCAAAATTGACACTTCAAAGAACTCTTCAGCTCTTGCTAAAGCTTTACATATAGGAACTACCTCTCCAGTTTCAACAAATAAACTAAAGAATGCTAGATCTGAGGAAGATGAGAGAATGTCTCTTGTCATGCAAGAGATCAATGATATCAAATTGCAACTCAGACAGCAGCAAACACCAACTCGATTCAGAGATGAACCTTCAGACTCTTCCCATTTCAAGTACAAGACACAATTTAAAAGGGCTTGTGATTTATGTGGTCTAAACAACCATCTCACTGAAACTTGCCTAAGAGTGATTTATTGTACTAAATGTGAGAGGATTGATCATCGCCCTTGTGAACATACTCAGTATATGCTGGCCAAAACTAGTGCTGATTCTCACAATACTGAAGCATCTCATTCAAGGCGCAATATGCCTTTCCCACCATGCATTCATTATGGTATGGGCAATCATCATTCAGATGACTGCCACTATTACCCTGTTTGTAATATTTGTGGAAGTTATGACCATGACACTCATGGACATAATAGAATTATCTCACTCAGAAAAGGTATTAAACCAAGAAATCCAAACTCTATTACCAGATGTTGTGAAACTTGTGGAAGCAATGTCCATACTGCATCTGATCACAATCATATAGAATGGTTCAGAAGAGGTGAAGCCCTCCAGGCTAAGAAAGCAAAAGCTGTTCAAACCTCTTCTTCTTCTGAGCAATCATACACACCCTCATCAAGAGGACCCTCCAGATCTAGAATACCTTCTAGATCTAAAACCCCCACCCAACAAAGGTGGGTTTCAAAACAAAACTGACCATTTCCTTAACTGGCACCAAAAGTTATCTGCACAAGTATAAGGAGGAAAAAGGTCCAAAAGTTGTTTTTGGTGATAACTCATCAGCTACTACTGAAGGATTTGGTTCAGTAAAATGAAATGGTATAGTTTTCTCAAAGGTAGCATATGTCAATGGATTGAAGCACAACCTCATCAGCATAAGTCAAATTTGTGATGCAAAGTATCTTGTGCTGTTTGATGACAAAAAAGGTACAATCTTCAACTCCAATCATGAAATTGTGATGATTTCTCCTAGAGTCAAAGATGTTTATGTCATGAACATGAACTCTACTCAGGAGACATGTTTCTTTGCTAAGGCTTCCAACTGGCTTTGGCATAAGAGGCTCTCACATCTTAACTTCAAAACAATAACTCTTCTGGCAAAACAAAATCTTGTTATTGGTCTTCCTTCACTTGTCTATTCCAAGAACAAACCATGCTCAACATGTGAAAAAGGGAAGCACCATAGGGCCAGTTTCAAAACAAAACAAACTTTCTCAATCAAAGAAAGTCTGCACTTGCTTCACATGGACTTATTTGGCCTAGTATTACCTAGGGCCATCTATCATGAAAAATATACACTTGTCATTGTTGATGAGTACTCTAGGTACACCTGGGTATATTTTCTGACAAAGAGAAGCCATGCACCAGATGCCATTATGTCTTTCATCAAAAGAGTTGAAAATCAAAATGACACTCATGTCAAACAACTCAGAACTGACAATGGTACTGAATTCAGAAATCAAATGTTGTACCATATTATTTAGATGATTAATGATAGAAAATAGATGAAAAGAGATGGATTCCTAGAGAGAGAAAGTAGTGAGAGAAAGTAGAGAGAGAGAGATGATTAACTTGGTGAATATTAGATTAGGAATAATGAGAGTTATAAATGACCATCCACCCTCCTAACATGCTAGGAGGGTAGTATATATAGTCCACCCACATGCGGGCTTTAATGGGCTATATATTGGGCCGGGCTTGTCTTTTGGACTTTAATTAGTTTAAATCCAAGCCCGTAAACCACGACTAATTAACTACCTATTACAACGTTCTAATAAATATTACAATAGAAACCTATGACCGGACATTCTTTTTTGACTCAATATTTTGAGGCTAACAATCTCCCCCAATGTGAGGTCATTCCTCTTTGATATTTGGATTCCAATGGAGATTTATGAATTTCGTCATAAATGAGTCTTGAACGTGTAACAGTAGTTTTGTTCCTTCATGCTGTGATCTTTGAGCCTTTATCATTGTCTTTCGACTTTGTCTTTATCTTGAGATCTTCAAATCATTTTTGACTTCTCTTTGCCAACTTGCGATCTTGTGTCTTTACCCACATGCTCACACTATTGATTGTTGAATAAGTCTTTGGGCATGAATATGTGGTTGTGAATCTTTGACTTTGCTGAGTACATCGTGACGCCACCTTCTCGAGACAAAACATAGACACGGACTGAATGGCTTTGACATTCATCCTAAATCGGTAGCGTTTTACCTCCGGTCGGTGAAGACCGTTATACGATATTAAATACCGTACCTGTGATTAGGTAGATTCAATTAAGAATCTCCTTGACAGGGTTTCGCGGCTGTACTAGCCGTTCTCTTTACTCGACCGTCTCAAAGCAAGACTGCGAACATAAAGAGTGAATCAATTGGATAAATATCCGCTTGATTAAAGTCGTCAATTCAAAATTCCTGGAACAAGTTTGATTCATTTAAGAATCTTACCATTGTTGCTTTCCTGTTGACACAAGTTTGATTCATAAGAATCTCACAAGTCACCTACCGTAGCGCTGTTTGATGTTGACGCTAGAAGGATTTTCATTCGTCACTGTGAATATTAATGAATATCACTCTGAATGTTCTGGCAAGACCATAAAGATATTGCGTAGAAACCTGAAACGAGTTTGAATCAATTCAGAAACAAACCACTGTTGCTTTCCAGTTTTGCACATGTTCAATTCATAAAGAATCTTGCATATGACCTACCGCAGTGCTGTTTGATGTTAACACTGGAAGGATTTCCACTCATCATTGTGAATACTAAGTAGTATCACTCTGAGTGTTCTAGCAATATCACAAGGATATAGCGTAGGACTCTCTTTATCTTCATCCGTGTGTCCTAACGAGATTTGATTGATCTCTTAGCTCTAGACTCGATTTGTGCACTTTTAGTGGTCGGAGGCTGGAGCAGATGCCACCTATTCAATATCAACTATCTCAGAGTGAGAAAGTCAATAGAAGTTGATGTATCGTTGATAGTATAGTGGTAATTTGAGATACGTTATAGGGTAAATTAGAAAATTACCTTTAGGAAAAAGTAATAGACTAATATTACCAATGACGAATTTAATTGAACACGTGATGAACCAAGTTCGTTGTACACGAAGATCGAGTGAATTTGAGACGTTTTGGACAACTGATTTGAATTGGTTTTCGGTTTTTAAACTACAAATTAAATCTACCAATTTTAAACTATTTAATATTATCCTAAAGTGCATGAATCGTTTACCCCGCTATTTTTAAATCTAAAACAATTAATTACTTAAAAATTAAAACTCTATTTAAAAATTAATCTATTTAAAAATCTATTAAAATTAATCTATTTAATAAAAATAACTTTTAAAAATCAAATTAAACTTTTTAAACTAATTACTTTATTAAAATTCACTTAAAACAAATCTAATTAAAAACTATATTTATTATAAATCTAATTCTATAAAAATCTAATTAATTGAAAATAAACTAATTAAACTATTTAAATTTAATAAAAACATTTTTTTAATTTTTTTTATTATATTTTGAAACTAGTTATTATTTTAACTAAAACTCAAATTTTACTTTAATATAAATATTAATAAAATCTTTATTTTAAAACAAAACGTAATAAAACAAACTTTAAACTAAAATCTGCCTAACAAAAGGAATACTATATTAATAAGATAACGTATAATAAAATAAAAAAGGACCGCAGCTCAGTTGGTTAACTCATTATGCACACATCCGTGAGGTCACGGGTTCGATTCCCATACTGGACATAATTTTTTGGATTTAAATCTTTTTGGACAAATGAGATAAGAGAGATCACATGAGTGAACTATGTAAAGCTTATTGATAAGCTGATAGGAATCAACTCTATTGGGCTTATCAGATCATTAGGATCTGATAAGCTGATAACTTGATCAATTAAGTAAACAAAAAGATAACACAGATCAATAGGCTCAGAGTAAATCAAATACAAATACAACTTAACCCAACAAAGTTCAGTTAAAACTGAATCTATTAATCAGTAAAACAAAACCACAAATATCAAGCACTCAACGAATTTATAAGCAGCATTCCGAACATTTGAATCAACTAATCATAGATATAACATAACCCAAGAGCAGTTCCAACTTAAATCAGTAACAAAAGTAATGAAGCATAATCATACATATCAGTAACATATTATTCACCAAAAATAGAACTATGATTATCTCAGCTATCTAAATCACTTCACAAAATTCAAACAGAAATCTACACAGCTAATACTCTCAGCTTTATCAATCTAAATACTTCAATCTGAATAACTCAGATTTATGGAAGTCTAGAGCAGAAACTTGTACATACAACCCCAACTCAAGATATATATATCCAAACCAGATTCAATAACATAACAGATGAACATATCTATAAACTTACATAAATTCCATATCAAAATCAGTTAAACAACTTAACTTATCAAATTAAAACTTGCAGCATAATGACCAAATACTAGCATTCATACAATTAGCTCCAAACGCACATAAACATATAACAGATTAAGAATCATTCACCCTAAACTGAACAGAACGAAATAACCCTAAATTATTCATATCATTCATAAACTAATCAGTTAACCAATATATTTAATAACATAAAATTAACTAGTAAACTTATCTTTTGAAGTTAACCATTGGGAAGTAGGATTGCGCTGAGCAACCTAATGAACCGGAGTTGAAACCACCATTTTCGAACAGTAACATAAACGAACCAGATTTTCTTAATCTTTCCAGTAGGGAAAGATTGATTCCCAATTTCTCAGCTTATATTGAACTTAATAAGCTATCAACAAAGCTTATAAGTTCAATCTTTTTTTATAATTAACAAAATCAGTAAAATAGGAGCATGTAAAATAGATTATTCGAAAGCTATAAAAAAGAATAACGCAGGATTAAAATAAACTGTAATCTTTATTAATTAAATCTGAAACAACATTATAGAAACATTACAAGATTTAAAATAAATTTCCTATAACTAATTTGACATTATAACAATAAGCTAATAAAAGGGATCAAGATTACAAGTAAATTGGGGGGTTTTTATAGCCTTCCCAAGGGCTTGCTGGGAAGAATATCCGCATCTCTTGAGTATATTCCTTTTCAATCTTGGCCATTAGATCATCATTTTCTTTTCTCTCTCATGATGGGCTTTGATCGGACGGTTGATATGACACACACTAGCACACGGATTGCCAGCGTAGCATCCGTGTGTGCTAGTTGTGCTTCTTTTGAGCCTTGTGATTGGTTGATTGTGGGGATTGAGGTGTCATCTCCAATAACAAGCTGCCACGTAGCCTCTGCTAGCCATCTTTCTCTTCCTTAAAAATTGGGGGATTTAATTCCCCCACACGTGAATTACACGTGACAATAAAAGCCCCATGTTAATTAACTTTTTATTGATCTAGGGTTTTTTGTGAATAGTGATTGTTTTTACTGGTTATGGTGGAAAAGATGGGGAAGAAAACACATAGGTTGTATCGATGTGTTTATTTAATAGTGTGTGAGATAATGGGTGAGAGAAAAAAAACGCTTAATTTAAACGTGTAAAATGGATATGAGTGGGATGAATCAATAGTTTTATTTATTCAATGTGTGGTAGTAGCGTGTTTTCACACGTTTTGACTGAAAAAAAGAAACGAAACCCTAAAGCCCATAACATTAACTTCATTTGTTCCTTATCAATTTGGGCTTGGGCCCGTAACTTGTCAATTGTGCATTGTAATAATCCATCCGTTTAACCTTCCCATTTTGGGCCTTGCAACTTGGGCTTGGATTTAAGGCTTGTAAACCGAATTTTATTAGTTCAATTCCTCAAATGGGCCTTTGGGCCCAATTACCCAAATGTGGGTCCCACTTGGCCCATATACTTGCATAATTATTAAATCCACTCAAGTCGAGCTCGATTTTGGCTCCTTCAATCTTTTTCATCAATCTCGTGCCGGTTTTTGCCGATTTTTGCGATCTTGGTACCTACACACATTCAAACAACAAAAGAACATATACAAGGCATTTTTGATACATTTCATGCATAATTTCATTGTTTTAAGATACAAATGATATGAGTAATTACACTCATATCAAATTCCCCCTTGCTAAGCAATTGCCGTGTCCTCACGCAATGATAAAATAAAACTATAACTACACCATTATTCAACTATTGACATTTTATTTTGCAAAGACATAATGTATTGCTTTCATTATTGAAAAATAACTTTAAGGATCATTAAACTCAAATAGATTCATCGTTCCCGACTTTTCACTTTTCCATGCCAAGTGCAAAAACAAGATCATTGTTATTATAAGTTAGCAAACTAACACGAACTCATGTGGGCCAATTATTCACTTAGACTCCCTTATTCCTAGGTGTATCTCTTATATTTTATTGTTGTCTTGAATGATCACGAGGATGCATTGTTGACTTATTACGATAATTTATTAGGCCGAAAATAAAGTGAACGATTTAATCAATAGTTAGCTAAAGGACAAGATCTTTTAAAACTGCTTCTCGGGACCTCATAAAGTTCATATCTTGGCATAACTTGCTTCGCGATTTGAGACCTTTCTCGGACCGATATTTGGCAGCGACTTTATACTTCAAACCTTGAGAGACGTTCATGAAATAATGGTCTTCTCTTCATATAGGAATTTCTTCACTTGAAGTTTTGAGAGATTCATACTTGGACCACGACTTCTTCATTTTTCTCTAATCTTTATTTGGGATTTTGATATACAACGATCCGCCTCCTTTTTGGACTTGGCTTTATTTATCCTCATACCTTGATGGCCTTTTTGGATAGACTTCTCCATGACTTTTGGGGAGTATTTGCTTTTCGTCGTGTGTCTCGATCCTTCATATTGATTTTCGATAAATGATTCTTCACATCACTTGGGATCTTTAGCAATAAAATATAGCCCTCATGTCTTGTTAGGACCTTTTTGGACTCGCCAATCTTCGCATCCCGCTTCAATAAGTTATGCCTTGGCTATGAACTCTAATCCATACCGAGCAACTTTTAAACGATCTTGGGCTAGAAGCTAAGTAACTTTTCAAATCGTTCAACCTTATTTATTGCAGATAAATTTATTAGCAAGCGATGGGAGAATAGGTTTATAATTAACTCACATAAATTCCCGAAAGAATACCAAACTTATAATTGGCTCTATCATCTCTTGTTCTCCATATTGTAAAATTTCAAAAATTTCAAATAGTGATTGTTTTTACTGCCTATTAAATCAAAGTTTTGGGTTTTCAAGTCATCTATAGGATCTTGCATCTTCTTATACTTTTTCAAGTTTTAGAATTTGCGTTTTAAAGTTCCCTTAATAAACGACTTTCTAGGATCAATTATAGGAACTTGCGAAAAGTTGTTGTTCTTAATCCGTATGAATTAAGACTTTCGTGTTTTAAAGCTCCCTATATAAAAGCCTAGCAAAACTTAATTCAAATATGTTAAGGAAAAGCTAAGGTTAAAAACCGAGTCAAGTCAAAAACTATTCTTATTTTCACCAACGGAAAGCCTACATTCGTGTCAAAAGCACTTATTTTATTTATTAAAACTAAAAATTTAAAATTTTATTGAAAATTGAGAAAAACAATACGTTTAGACACGACAAAAGCAATTGCAAGCGATTATATCGATTGACTCCCCCATGCTAAAACCAAACATTGTCCTCAATGTTTCTTAGCTCAAGAGTAACACCCCCTTTGCTAAGACACGAAGAGTCTAATGCAAAATCCTAGCATGGAAAGAGCACGCAAATCTATAAGCCGTTGATTAATTATGCCTCAAGATAAAACGTTAGTCAATAAAAATCAAGGGATAGAAAGTGTGCCCCTTTTTGGCATTCAAAGAATGGAAGATCAAGTGGACCGGCAAAAACCGAACACGAGTCTTCAAAGATTAGGGTCATACCTAAGATCACAACACAACAAAACACGAGCACGAGCTTGAAAGATCAAGCCTTATTAGTTGTTAGAACATAGAAAGAAGATAGAATGTATGGGAATCCCCCACAAGGCACCTCGTTTTTGTTCACCGAGTCATGAGCTCGACTCGATCCTCGCATTCATTGGTCCTTAGGAAAAAAGGTGAAAACCGGCATATTGGAATAGAAACCAACATAAAGCATGATGCCGGGGTCAAAGATCTCATCCTCGTTGTCGGATGACAAACAAAAGGATAAAACTCCAACACAAATCTCTAATACAAGATGGTAGTCACAACTAATGGTATGGATGTAGCATGCTCCCCGAGATAAACTCGCACCAAGATGATTAAAAAGTCTTTCAATTATTGCATCGGTGAAAGGCCGAGATTTCCCTAAATCAACGATTCCGGGGTCGAATACCACGTCCTCGGTGGAGAAAGGAATAGACAACAAGGTGTCGTCCCACCATGCTAATCCTAAGTCATTTAAAGCACATGGTAATGGTGGTACAAAAGTCTCAACACTAGTGGTATCAATTTGCATGACTTTGTTGACCTTGTCACTCTTAGGAATGTGAACAAAGGGGTCATGGTACTCAAAACGAGTCACATGAAAAACCCGCACATTAAGATTAAAGCGAGTGGGAAGGATAATTGGAGCAAAAGTAATTTCTCCCTCCGGGTCAACATTGTCATCATCATAAATCGGGTGATCAAACCAAGAGTCTTCATCACCGTCATTAGACTCTTCCTCAAATTCCGAAGGAATGTCTATATAAAGAAACCAATCAAACTCCTTCATGAGAAGATCATCATCACAAAGGTTGTGAGATGTAGGAGGTGTGATGCTCTCAAAATCCTCTTGAAACAATGGATTATTGTTCATTGAAACTTCAAAGAGAGGATTTGAGTAAGTCACGAAAATGTCGTCATCCTTGTCATCACAAGAAAGATCCGACAAAGTATCGAGTGTGTCACACTCGGATACTAGATCATCATTCTCATTTGAAGGCAATTCATCGGCGAATTCCTCGAGAATGGTAGGTAAAACACGAGAATCACGTTCGATCTCGAGATCGGAAACGTCTTCACTTCCCCGTGGAAATGGATCAATAATAGCAAAAAGTTCATCGATGAACTTATCACATGAATAGTCACTAACCTCACTCGGTGTGAAGTTAAGAACCAAAGGCTCTTCAATTGAAGATTGTGCCTTAGGAACACCAACATGATCCTTAGAAGAGAGTGAAAATGAGTCCATTTTCAAAGATTGTTCAATTAAAGCAATATCACTCTCGGGATCAAAATTCTCACTAACAAATTCACTAGCATCAAATGGCTCACTTAAGTAATCATCAATTTGTTTTTCAATCTTAGCACTATGATTGTTATAAAATTAGATACTTGTTTTAGGAAAAACAAGCAACTAAAATATAGGGCAAGTGGGCACGACGATTTAGGAAAACCGTGTGTGAATGACCCTAAAAGTGTGTTCGTTCTCGAGGAGGCACGTGTGTTATGTAATGAATTGATTAATGATGATTTTATTGTTATGAGAAGAAAAGAAAATAGAAATAAGAAAGAAAAGACGGTTACGAAGACGAATCGAGATAAGACGAAAAGGCGTTCACGTAAAACCGTACAAAACTACAAAATTAAAATTTTAAACCTAAAAATTAATTAAAAGCTAAAACTAAGTCTAAAATAATATAAATAAGAATAAAAATCCAATAAAAATATTTTAAAACCTTTTATTAATTAAATATTCAATTTTAAATGCTAATTAAAGCCCTAAAATTAAATATAATTAATCAAAATGTCCAAAATATTATTTTATTGAACAAATAACTTACTTATATTATCTAAAGACTAAAAAGTATTTTTCCTAAATTTTAAAAACTATTTTTCTATTTTTAAATTACTAAAAACTATTTTAAAACTAAAATAATTATAAAAAATAATAAAATAATGCTAAAAATAATTTACCAATTTTAAAAATCCTATTTTACTCTAATGAACAGTAGAAAATTGAAAAAGTTTGAAAAATATAAAATTTTTCACTACAAGACAAAAACAGTTTAAATAAAACCCTAATTAACTTAAATTAATTCTAAAAAAAAATAATAAAAAGATGAACAGTAAAAACTCTTAAACCAAAAACCTTAAAATGATATTCTAAGTCTAGGAAAAATGTTAAAACTGAAAATAAGTACTTTTGGCACTAAATGCCAAAAACAGAAAATAAAAAGTTAATTAAAAAAGGCTAATTAATCTAAAAAATATAAAATGAATAGTAATAAAAATTTTACCTAAGCTGAAAAATCACAAATTAAATAAGAAAAAAAAAGAAACAAATTTCACGTCCTAATTCTAATTTTTACCCACTAAAGACAAAAATTCTAGAAAACTGATAGTGACATGTGTTTGGTTTTTGTCTTGTAGCTTAGCAGTGGAAACAAGTGTGCTAGCAGTGGGAAAGGAGTTCCCACTGATAGTGTTAATTTTTGTTCAGTTAACAATAAGCTTAGGAAGGCTTATTTTGGTAGCTTATTTTGGACAAAAAGGCACCCTTATACTCAGTTGAGTATAAGGAGTCAATTTAAACACAAAAACAAACAAGTCCTAACACAAAATCAATCACAATGGGCACAAAAAGTTACTGATAAACTAGAAATGTTTCTGATGAACAGTAAGGTATAGATTACATGCATAAAAATGAGATTCAATGGCTTAGAACTTGCATACAATCCAATCAAGTGACAAATAAATGATAGCAAACCCTAACTAGACCTATAACCTATCAGACTACAAGATTTGAGGCACAATTAAACACAAAACCTGGCAAAACAAAGGCTTACTGATTTTGACCACTTTTCCCAATTTTTAACATGCAAGTGTGTGCTAAACCTGTTCAAACTGAAAACCAAATACACTTACCACCTAATAACAACCTAGTGAGAGTGTCTAGCTAGTTTTAAGCCAAGATTCTTGTCATTTAAGCCAACTTAAACCCTAAACCAAACACCCCTTTTAAAAACTGAAAATCAATTTTTCAAAGCAAATCTATTTCAATACTAACAAATCTGATCATAACTACTTAAAACATGCATAAAAACATCAAACTTATATTAACAAACATCAAGCATAACATTTCAACAACTATCAATCAAATCCATGCCAAATCACATAAGTAACAAAAAACTGAAAAAGGGACAAGATTTTTACCAAGAGGGACCTACATCCAGGTCCCTCAATGGCTGCTAGCCATCTCCAATCAGGTCCGGACCTGAGCAGAACCTCTTGGACAACAAGCAAGCTCAAGGTTTCCTGCTAAGAACAAATGAAGAAACACAAATACTAACTTTCTGATTTTAACACTTTTTAAAATCTTTTTCACAAAAATTCTCACAATGACTTTTCCTTTCAAAACACCTTAAACAAACAACTTAAACACTGAAAAACCAACTCTTGGAACAAGATTTATCAAAATACCCAATATTTCAGAAACCTTGAAGATAACTCTTGAAAACTCAAAGTTACTTCACAAACAATTTTTGGAACTCAGGGTTCTAACTCAAAAACATTTACCAACTTTTAAGTAATCATAAAAGGAATTACATATACCAAATACCAACTTTATATTAAGTAAAAAGGGATTACAAGATTTTTTTGCTAGAAAAACTGGAACAAAAAACACAAGGTACAAACCACCTTGTATTTATACTAGGGAACAGAAGAGTCTAGAATACATAATAAAATATTCAAAAGCTAAACCCTAATACAAAGAAAATCCAAAATTGCCCTTGGACGATTTGGTCAAAAATCTGTCATGTGATGTTGCCAGCTGTGTTCACTTGATCTTGATCGTTTGTAGACTCCTTTGGGATCAAGGAATGAAGGAGAGCCATTGGATGGACTGGGGGATTTTGTTTTCTTCTTCTTTGTGGGGCAGGGGACACATGGGGTGGTCTAGGGATGAAAGTGATGGATGTTTTGGGAGGTGGGATGGGATGAGAGTGACCCCAATTAGCTATCTGGAAAGTTTTGCTTAAAACCCCTTTGATTTAGTCCTTGTTCTTCCTGGGGATTAGCTAGGGTTTAAGGGGTGTTTAGGGAGTGATTAATCCATTTTGGGGAAAAAAGAGTTTTAAAAACGTGTTTGGGTGGGAAAAAGTGTTGACCATTTGACCAGTTTTAATAAACTAGTTTATGGGACGGGTTGTGGGTTTGGATTGGGTAAATGGGTTGGGTAAATGGGTTGGGTAAATGGGTAGGGTCGGGTATTTGGGTTACGTGTAAGGAGGGGATTGGTGGGTGGAGTTTACATGTCTGGCAAAATCAGTCCTCCATCTCTCCTTCTTTCTTCATGTTGTAATAAACAGCAATTAAACTTCTTTCCTTTATAAATAACTTTGGCAGATTGTCATTTTTGGCACATTATGTTTCCAAACTTAAAACAAGGACCATAAATGCATATTTTTGGATTCTTCAAGGGTAAAACTTGTGTAATCTTCAAACATGGAGGTCTTCTTTTGCCAATGATGATTTCTTCAAGGTCTAGTCTTGCCAAGTCTTCAAAAATGAGGGACTAAAGTTGCCAATCTTCAATTCTTCTAGGTCCATTTTGGAAATTCCATTCTTGGGCCCGGTTCATTGTGCGGCTTCGTTTCCCGTGTTCGTTTTTGAATGATTCTTGTGATCTTTTTGTCATTTCCTCAATATCCGTACCTAAAATACACAAGTAACAAACACGAGCATATATTTGGCAGTTTTAATGATATTTTATGCATTTTAAGCCCGATTTGGACGATGAGACTATGTATAAAAGCAGTCTCATCACACTATCATCCTCGTGTGGAGTGAGTGTAGATGAGGAAAGGTTACAACATGTTTCAACAAAGCAAGCTTCTTCATTTGACTTTAACTTTCCTTTATCACAAATAGAAGTTTCCAATATTGGAAAAACACCTTTATCAAAAAGAGTTTTCTTATTACTTTCAATTGTCTCAACAAGTTTTACACTTTCAACTTTCTTAGGAGCAAATCTTGGAATCTTTTCCGGTTTGAAAACAATGCTTTTATCTACATAAAACAATTTAATTTCCTCTTTCCTCATATCAACTTGAACTTGAGCCGTGCATAAAAATGGTCGTCCTTAAATAATTGGCACACGAGGATTGGTCTCATAATCAACTATAGCAAAGTCGGCTAAGTACAAGAAATTTCCCACTTTCATAATGACATTTTCGCTATACCAACGGGTCGAGTGGTGGTACCATTAGCAAGCTCAATGATCATACGAGTGGTACTAAGTGGTGCATAATCAATGGTCTTCCAAAGGGCTAGGGGCATTATGTTAATGCTAGCTTCTAGATCGGCTAGGCCTTTGCAAACCCCAAGCTCATTGAAAACACAAGGTATCAAGAATTGACCCGGATCTTTATATTTCTCGGGAAAGAAATCAAAGAAAACCGAGGTACTAATCACATTCAAAGTAGCCTTAGTGACTTCTAGAAAAGTTTCCTTAGGTGGAGGTTTAAACTCAATCACTTCAACTTCATCTAAATTCTCACAATCATCATAAACGGTTATGGCCTTAAGCTCTCCCTTCGGGTTTGGAATGGTGTTACTAGGTAAGCAACCCGAAGAAGATGACGGTTTTGACATGAATCCCTCAAACATCGAAAGCAATTTATTTTGACTTTGTTCCAAACTTTGGTGCATACGATTTTGACTTTGTTCTAACCTTTGTTGATTAAGCTCAATCTTGTTATTTTGCCCTTTAATCGTATTTTGAAAATCGAGTCTCAAAGTATTAATTTGCCCTTGAATGTTATTTTGTAAAGCTTTCATATTTGCCTAATTTGATTTAATGTAACTTGACATATCATTTTGATTATTCCCTTGAAAACCTTGATTGTTTTGATTAGCATTAAAACCATTTCCTTGATTATAATTCCCTTGGTTACCACGGTTAAAATTATTCCCATTGTTTCCATTGTTGTACCTATTTTGAACCGGTGGAAAACCCGGTGGAGCAACATGATTTTGACGAGGAACTTGACCGTTGGAGCCATAAGTTCCCGTCGCGGCAAAAGTACTAGCTTGATCAAACCCCGTGGTTAAACAAGCATGATTAGGATGTGCTCCACCACATGATACACAAACATTCTCAACCATATTAATCGATCCATGAGGATTCTTCCTAAGCTCATTCAAAATCGTGTCAATCTTAGAGTCCAATCTAGCAATCTCGGGATTAAATGAATTCACATTGGAAACACCCGGTGTGTTTCGTGAATATTGTGCTCTAGATTTATTCTCAATTATTCCCCACGCGTCTCTCGGAGTTTTTCTTAAAAGATTACCACCCGCGGCGGTATTTAAAGAATCTTGTTCAATCATATTTAGCCCATTATAGAAAGTATTAATTTGATGCAATTCCGAGAAACCGTGGTGTGGACATTGTCTCAACAAATCTTTAAATCTTTCCCATGCAACCCCAAACGATTCATGCACTTTTTGTTCAAATCTAGTGATCTCGTTCTTAAAGTGTGTTGTCTTAGAAGGTGGAAAGAAATAATTCATGAACTTAGATACTAAATCATCCCATGTTAAGATCGAACCCGGTGGTTCTTTCTCATACCAAATCTTAGCATTACCCTCGAGCGAGTACGGAAAAAGCATGAGCTTAATCGCGTCATTCGGCACATCTCTAAACTTGAGAGTCGAGGTAATTCGAAGAAAATTCCGAATGTGAGAATGCGGGTTATCGGTCTCATTGCCACGAAATTGGTCGGCACGAATGAGTGATAAAAGACCCGTCTTAATCTCATAATGATCCGCCAAAATAGCCGGCACAACGATTTCTTCCCCATACCCTTCGGTGGGTGCACGGAGCAATTCCTCCATTGTTCGGTTATCGGCCATCTCTACAACAATAGGTGGAAGCTCGGGTTCCACTATTCGTTGTTGACGATTTCTATTTCTACGAGGAATATTTTCAAGCCTATTTAAATCAATCACAAGACGAGAAGAACGTAATTGCATACACTACAAAGACGAGAATTTAGAGGATTGAAGAAGAGAAATTAGACAAGAAGAAGATTATTTTTGGTATTTTATTTGGTATTGCTCAATAAAAAATGATTGATAAAAAAACAAGGAACAAGGATAACTATTATGGAAGTAAATTACCCTCGGTCGACTTTGAAACGATAGGTGAAAACCTAAACATCTCGAGGTTCAATAAGTAAACTACAAAAATAAGATTTATTACTACTTGAGTCGGCAAACCAATAATAGGTCGTCCCTCTCAATATACGCACAAGCAAGCGGGGAAACGAGGTGGCACAAAGCACTTAAAAACCTTTTTCCTTAGACGGCCTTTTATAGCACGTCGCCTTATACCCACCTTATAGTTTGTATAAATCGAGTTCAGACTTCTTATTAGTATTTATCTATTTTGCCTTTTATTTTTGTTTTGGATTCGACTACAATAGCTAGGTGATGAAATCCCAACTAAGGCCTTATTTGAAAAGTATGTAAAATTATTGTTCTACGTAATACAATATATTATTCACAAAAAACGAGAAAAACGATACATACTATATAATAGAAAAATAACAAACTTTCCGAGGACGGAAAGGGTCTTCAAATCAACGATTAACAAATCTCCACAAAAGCGAATCATACACAAGATCCCCAGCAGCGGCGCCAAAATTTTTGATGTATCGTTGATAGCATAGTGGTAATTTGAGATACGTTATAGGGTAAATTAGAAAATTACCTTTAGGAAAAAGTAATAGACTAATATTACGAATGACGAATTCAATTAAACACGTGATGAACCAAGTTCGTTGTACACGAAGATCGAGTGAATTTGAGACGTTTTATTTTGTTTTGGACAATTGATTTGAATTGGTTTTCGGTTTTTAAACTACAAATTCTACCAATTTTAAACTATTTAATATTATCCTAAAGTGCATGAATCGTTTACCCTGCTATTTTTAAATCTAAAACAATTAATTACTTAAAAATTAAAACTCTATTTAAAAATTAATCTATTTAAAAATATATTAAAATTAATCTATTTAATAAAAATTAACTTTTAAAAATCTAATTAAACTTTTTAAACTAATTACTTTATTAAAATTCACTTAAAACAAATCTAATTAAAAATTATATTTATTATAAATCTAATTCTATAAAAATCTAATTAATTGAAAATAAACTAATTAAACTATTTAAATTTAATAAAAACATTTTTTTAATTTTTTTTAATTTTTACTTTTTTTTATTATATTTTGAAACTAGTTATTATTTTAACTAAAACTCAAATTTTACTTTAATATAAATATTAATAAAAACTTTATTTTAAAACAAAACGTAATAAAACAAACTTTAAACTAAAATCTGCCTAACAAAAGGAATACTATATTAATAAGATAACGTATAATAAAATCAAAAAGGACTGCAACTCAGTTGGTTAACTCATTATGCACACATCCGTGAGGTCACGGGTTCGATTCCTATACGGGACATAATTTTTTGGATTTAAATCTTTTTGGACAAATGAGATAAGAGAGATCACAAGAGTGAACTATGTAAAGCTTATTGATAAGCTGATAGGAATCAGCTCTATTGGGCTTATCAGATCATTAGGATCTGATAAGCTGATAACTTGATCAATTAAGTAAACAAAAAGATAACACAGATCAATAAGCTCAGAGTAAATCAAATACAAATACAACTTAACCCAGCAAAGTTCAGTTAAAACTGAACCTATTAATCAGTAAAACAAAACCACAAATATCAAGCACTCAACGAATTTATAAGCAGCATTTTGAACATTTGAATCAACTAATCATAGATATAACATAACCCAAGAGCAGTTCCAACTTAAATCAGTAACAAAAGTAATGAAGCATAATCATACATATCAGTAACATATTATTCACCAAAAATAGAACTATGATTATCTCAGCTATCTAAATCACTTCACAAAATTCAAACAGAAATCTACACAGCTAATACTCTCAGCTTTATCAATCTAAATACTTCAATCTGAATAACTCAGATTTATGGAAGTCTAGAGCAGAAACTTGTACACACAAACCCAACTCAAGATATATATATCCAAACCAGATTCAATAACATAACAGATGAACAGATCTATAAACTTACATAAATTCCATATCAAAATCAGTTAAACAACTTAACTTATCAAATTAAAACTTGCAGCATAATGACCAAATACTAGCATTCATACAATTAACTCCAAACGCACATAAACATATAACAGATTAAGAATCATTCACCCTAAACTGAACAGAACGAAATAACCCTAAATTATTCATATCATTCATAAACTAATCAGTTAACCAATATATTTAATAACATAAAATTAACTAGTAAACTTATCTTTTGAAGTTAACCATTGGGAAGTAGGATTGCGCTGAGCAACCTAATGAACCGGAGTTGAAACCACCATCATCCACCATTTTCAAACAGTAACATAAACGAACCAGATTTTCTTAATCTTTCCAGTAGGGAAAGATTGATTCCCAATTTCTCATCTTATATTGAACTTAATAAGCTATCAACAAAGCTTATAAGTTCAATCTTGTATTATAATTAACAAAATCAGTAAAATAGGAGCATGTAAAATAGATTATTCGAAAGCTATAAAAAAGAATAACACAGGATTAAAATAAACTGTAATCCTTATTTATTAAATCTGAAACAACATTACAGAAACATTACAAGATTTAAAATAAATTTCCTATAACTAATTTGACATTATAACAATAAGCTAATAAAAGGGATCAAGATTACAAGTAAATTGGGGGGGGGGGGGGGGTTTATAGCCTTCCCAAGGGCTTGCTGGGAAGAATATCCGCATCTCATGAGTATATTCCTTTTCAATCTTGGCCATTAGATCATCATTTTCTTTTCTCTCTCATGATGGGCTTTGATCGGACGGTTGATATGACACACACTAGCACACGGATTGCCAGCGTGGCATCCGTGTGTGCTAGTTGTGCTTCTTTTGAGCCTTATGATTGGTTGATTGTGGGGATTGAGGTGTCATCTCCAATAACAAGCTGACACGTAGCCTCTGCTAGCCATCTTTCTCTTCCTTAAAAATTGGGGGATTTAATTCCCCCACACGTGAATTACACGTGAGAATAAAAGCCCCATGTTAATTAACTTTTTATTGATCTAGGGTTTTTTGTGAATAGTGATTGTTTTTACTGGTTATGGTGGAAAAGATGGGGAAGAAAACACATAGGTTGTATCGATGTGTTTATTTAATAGTGTGTGAGATAATGGGTGAGAGAAAAAAAAACGTTTAATTTAAACGTGTAAAATGGATATGAGTGGGATGAATGAATGGTTTTATTTATTCAGTGTGTGGAAGTAGCGTGTTTTCACACGTTTTGACTGAAAAAAAGAAACGAAACCCTAAAGCCCATAACATTAACTTCATTTGTTCCTTATCAATTTGGGCTTGGGCCCGTAACTTGTCAATTGTGCATTGGAATAATCCATCCGTTTAACCTTCCCATTTTGGGCCTTGCAACTTGGGCTTGGATTTATGGCTTGTAAACCGAATTTTATTAGTTCATTTCCTCAAATGAACTTTGGGCCCAATTACCCAAACGTGGGTCCCACTTGGCCCATATACTTGCATAATTATTAAATCCACTAAAGTCGAGCTCGATTTTGGCTCCTTCAATCTTTTTCATCAATCTCGTGCTGGTTTTTGCCGATTTTCGCGATCTTGGTACCTACACACATTCAAACAACAAAAGAACATATACAAGGTATTTTTGATACATTTCATGCATAATTTCATTGTTTTCAGATACAAATGATATGAGTAATTACACTCATATCAGAAGTCATGTTTATCTCCGTGACAATAAAACAAACTTCTTTTGAGAGAAGCCTGAGTAGCTAGGAAATGGTTGTGCTTCACATCACTGGGTCCATGATGAGTTTGTCTTCATGATGAGTTGACCCGGTTTCTGCCTAAGTTGTATGGAGGACTTCTTTCTTTACACCCTTTATCCTTACATTTCTTTTTCATTCTTCAACCCCTTCAATGCTTACCAAGACATCGTTACTAGCACCTTGTTGTGATTGTTCCAGTGCTAGCATCAGTACTTAGTCGACATTCAGCTACGTTCACATTCTACTCCATCTTTCCTAAGGACTTCTTATAATCTATTGGATTATCCCTGGGAAGATCCCTCCGGTTCTGGTTGGATCATAGGACTTAAACCTAACCACCCTTTTGACACCAATAACGTCGTGAATTAAAGATGGTGTGGGTATTTGATCGTAACCATGAGTGCTTGAGTCTTTAGATCACATTTTAATCACATTTTCTTCCCTATCTCTAATATATAAAATCTTTTGATATTAGAGATACCAAATCTGATTAATATATATTTTGAAAAATAGTCTTGAAAATCTTCAGAGAAAAATGTGTCAAACTTAGCATGAATTTTGGAACGCTCCCCCTCAAAAATTGATCCAATGGAATTGTCATTACGAGGATTTGATCCACATTAAACTTTTGAGGATGGGAGTTGTTGAACACACAATTTTTGAAAGATTTTGAATATCATTGAGAAATTCTTGAAAAAATTGTGTTCAACGCTTTTTGAAAAATCAATTCTTTTTTATGAAAAAGTTTTTCTAAAGCATAAACTTGAGTTCATAGACTTTGAATGTCTTGACGAATCCACTCAAGTATAAGAAGATTTAACTTCTTTTGCTAAGGGTAAGAGCACAAAAGCTTACACTCCCCCGTGAATTTAGAGCCGGGTTGTAATCTGAAAGTGATTACAAGCCATTGTGTTGAGCTCAAAACGTTGAATGTTTTGTGACAAGCTCAACCCAAGATAGATTGCTCTACCCGTTGTTGGAAATATTATCCAAAATAGACAAATTCCTTTTGAAAAGATAGAAATGACATGTTTTGAAAAATATTTACAACTTTCATTCGAGCTTTATGTACACACCCGTGTCGTTATTGAGCGACATTTCTAGGTACGTCCATATTATCGATATTGAAAGACATGTCGAGAAGAATATTTTTGGATTTTCAAAGATTTTTAATTTTGTGTTTTGCTTTTATATGTTTTATATTTTTGTATTTTGCTTTTTCAAAGATATTTACATATAGATGTTTGATAGATGAATCAAGCAGGCTTCTTTGCCAGAACCTCCAGTTCTGCTGGAGTCAAACATCTCATACCAATTTGCCTAACAAGATACGCAAACCTCTCTTTCGAAAGAGCTTTTGTAAACAAGTCAGTTAATTGGTAATCAGTTCCAACAAAGTATAATTCAACAATACCCTTTTCAACTTGTTCCTTAATGAAGTGATATCTGACATCAATGTGCTTCGTGCGGGAATGCTGTACTGGATCACAGGAGATGGCTATGGCCGACTTTGAGTCACAGTACATAGGTACTTTATCAAAATGGAAGCCATAATCCGTGAGTTGTGTTCTCATCCAAAGATCTTGAGCACAACACGCAGATAGAGACACATACTCCGCTTCGGCTGATGAAAGTGACGTGCAATCCTACTTCTTGGAAGACCATCCCACAAGCTTGTCTTGACCTAGAAATTGTGCACCACCAGAAGTACTTTTACGTGTATCAAGACACCCTGCATGAACAGACCCTGAATAGGCCGTTAGAAAGAAATCGGTTTCCCTCGGATACCAGAGTCCCATGTGAATGGTATTCTTAAGGTACCGAAAGATCCGTTTAACCTCCTTGAGGTGCTTTTCAGTGGGTCGTGCTTGATATCGTGCACAATAGCATGTAGCATGATGTATATCAGGTCTGCTTGCTGTCAAGTACATGAGGGACCCGATCATGGAACGATATCTCGTTTGATCTATGGGTAATCCCTCCAAATCAGCATCTAGGGATGTGGTTGATAATGGTGTCCCAACGGGGTCACATGATGTCATACCATGCTTTGTGATTATCTCTTGACAATACTTAGCTTGGTTAATGAAGATACCACTTGGGGATTGGTGAACTTGAATTCCTAGAAAGAATTTTAGTTCGCCCATCATAGACCTTTCAAATTTGCTGTGCGTTAATTTTTCAAACCATTTTGAAAGTTTTGGGTTTCTAGACCCGAAAATAATGTCATCAACATAAATTTGCACAAGCAAAATGTCATCCCCATATTTATAAGTGAACAAAGTTAAATCAATGGAACCTTTTGAGAAACCTTTGGAGACTAGAAATTTCGAGAGCTCGTCGTACCAGGCCCTTGGAGCTTTCTTGAGTCCATAAAGTGCTTTGTGGAGACGATACACCTTGTCAGGATAATGAGGATTGACGAATCCTTCCGGCTGCGTGACATAAACTTCTTCCTTCAAAGGACCGTTAAGAAACACCGTCTTTACGTCCATTTGATAAACGATGAATCCCTTATGTGCAGCATAAGCAAGGAAAATCCTGACCGCTTCCATTCGAGCTACTGGTGCAAATGATTCTTCAAAATCAATACCCTCTTTCTGTCCATACCCTTTAGCCACTAGTCTAGATTTATTCTTGATGATCGTGTTCTCTTCATCCATCTTGTTTTTCCAGATCCATCGAAGATTTAATGGTATTTCATCGTATGGTCTGTCAACAAGTTCCAGACTTTAAGTCTTTCAAATTGATGAAGTTCATCCGTCATCGATTCAATCCAAGCGTGATCAGCCATGGCTTCTTTGATGTTTTTTGGTTCAGCTGAACTCACGGCGAGTGCGAACATACAAACATCGCCATCAGTGTGAAGCTGTCGTCTTGTACGAACAGGCTGTGAAGGGTTTCCAATGACATGAACTAAAGGATGATCTCGGGTCCAATGATGTGTTGAAGGATGTCGTTGGTAGAGTGTATGCATATTTGACAGATCAACATGGCGAGTAGAAGACTCTCCAGTTTCGTGTACCGGTGTACCGAGTGGGTTGATAAATTCGTCTTCGTCAGATAATGCATTGTCTGCTTGATTTGTGTTCTCTGGAGCAATGACAGTAGTCGTGGATGTTGTAGGATCGATTGTTGAAGTGATATTCTGAGGAGGTAAGTCTGCAACAACCCGTGTTGAAGTAGATAAAGTTGTATCCGGTTGTTGACGATGATCGGTATCATCATTCTTATCATGAGTGACATCGAAAGACTTCGATACAACTTGTTTCTCCCCCGTGAAATATTCATCATACATTGGTCCATATAACATTTCCAACTCTTCAATTGTCGTGTCGACTGTCATATCAGCTCTAGGAACATTTTCTGGAACCAGCGTTGAACTTGACGGTTCATTGCTGTGGTCATGAGTTCCGAGTTCCGTGCGGTTATGAACGGAATTCGTTTGTCATTGTGGAGCGGGACTTAAACAGTTTTGTTCAAGTGCCATTTCTTGTAATTCATCAAATCGGATGTGAGTAGTCTCGAAAATCAATTTTGTTCTCTTGTTGTATACTCTATATCCCTTAGACTGAGTTGCATATCCCACAAGAATACATGCATCACCTTTTTCTTTCATCTTATCCAAATTTTCACCATCTCGAATAATGTAACAAGTACATCCAAAAACATGAAGGTGTTTGAGTGAAGGTTTTCGATCATGAATTATGTGATATGGTGTCTTTTCGTGTCTTGGGATAATTAAGGAGCGGTTTTGTGTGTAGCATGCGGTTGACACAGCTTCGGCCCAAAAGTATAGTGGAAGTTTTGAAGCGGATAATAATGTTCGAGCAGCTTCAACCAAAGTACGGTTTCGTCTTTCAACAACACCGTTTTGTTCGGGTGTTCGAGCAATAGATGTTTCATGTTCAATCCCTTCGGCTTCAAAATACTTTCTCAGATTTGAATTCAAAAATTCTGTACCTCTGTCAGTACGAACCACTTTAACTTGAGCTTGACGACCACGTTGTATCAATTTAAGGAAGCTGTTGAGAACGTCGGGTGTTTCATCCTTGGACCTCAAGAAGTGAGTCCATGTGTACCTTGAGTAATCATCGACTATTACCAGAATATATTTCTTTCCATTGATACTCTGAACACGCATGGGACCACACAGATCCATGTGAAGAAGATCTAACCGTCCTTTAGAGCTTGGTGTGGTCTTTGTTTTGAAGCTACTTCGTTTATCTTTACAAAGTTCACAAGAAGAACAAAGATGATCTTTGATGAATTTCAAGCTTGGAAGGCCTCTCACAATATCTTTCTTGGAAAGCAAGTTAATGGTATCAAAGTTGAGATGAGAAAGACGTTGATGCCATAACCATGCCTGAGTCGTTGAAGCTTTAGCCATGAAGCAAATTGGAGTTGATGAAGTTGTGTCTTGAAGTGAAATTGTGTAAAGATCAGTACCCCGTGTACCAGTAAGTAAGTCATTCCCATCATAATCACGAACAAAACATGTCTTCTTTCTGAAAGTAACTTCCAAATCCGCATCACAGAATTGACCAACCGAGAAAAGATTGTGATTGAGCCCTTGGACGTAGTATACCCTTTTAATCGTGATATTCCCCTGAACCAAATCTCCATATCCTAGGATCAGTGCAAATTGATCATTTCCGAATCGGACCGTACCCAGGAACTTCTCCACGAAGTTAATTAGAAGCTTGAGATTCCTCGTCATGTGCTTCGTGCATCCGGAGTCCAGTATGAAGAGAATTATTTGTATCACCTTATCGATTGGCTCAGTGTCAAAGATAGGGCCATTGTCATCTTCATTGACTTTGAGAACTTCTTCAACCTTTGCCATGTACGAGTAATGTGCATCGATCTCTTGATCAGAATCTTCATCATCAGTATCATCAAGCATTGCTCCTTCCTCAGCTGACAATTTAACCCATGCTTCCATCTTTTTGTATAGCAGCATCTTTTCCTTATGATAACCAGAGTCTCTGACCTGTTTTGGCTTCCTGCATTCCTTTGACATATGCCCATAACCTTGGCAATTAAAACATTGAATCCCACTTTGCTGAACCACTTGACTTCCAACCGTTTCCCTATTCCCAGTAGCAGCAGCAATCCTCTGAGTATCATACTTAGCAGTTTGTCGATCATACCTTGCAGAACCCTCAACATGCGTTAGATTATGTCGATCATACCTAGAAGGACTTTCACCATGTCGACGTGTGTCATACCTTGGAGGACTCTCAACATATCGGTTCTTTGTGTTAGATGATGTGCGAAGATTGTTGTTGGTGGGTTTGTAGATTTTCTTGTAAGTCTTCATTATGAAAGCAATTTGTTGTTTCATCTCTCGATTCTTTTGAGCTTGGTCTTCATCACTATCTTCTTCAGATGATGATTCAGATGGTGGTGATGGTGCTCTTGGCACTTTACCTCGAGATTTTGTGGAAGATGAAGACTTAGATGAAGTGGAATATCATGGTGAAGATGATGTAGTGGAATATCGTTTAGGAGCACGAGAGTGAGGATCTTGAACATGTTGAGTGGTAGTCACTAAAGCAAGTGGATTAGCCGTGTTTGTAACACGTTCAGCTCGAATCTCATTTGCTTCATTCTGAAATTGCTTCAAGATATCAAAGAGTCGATGATATGAGACCTCGTCTAACTTTTCTTGTTGTTTCACCAAAGTGACGAACCGTGTCCACTCGGGTTGAAGTTGTTGAAGAAATTGGACATTGACTTGCATGGTGGAGACTTGTAGATTATTTCTTGTCATGTCATTCATTATCTTATAAAACCTGTAGTAGTAAGAGTCAATTGATTCTCCATCCCTTGAAGTAAACTTGCCAAAATTCCAAAACAAGTTTGTTTTGACATCTTGTTTGTTGAGTGATTCTCCTTGTTGCAAGCGTTCAATCGTAGTCCACATTTCATGTGTTGTAGGACATGCATCAACCGTGGAATAAATGTCATCTCCAATCCTACTTAGAACCATATATATGGCTTCCTTCTCCGCATCATGCCAAGCACAATTTTCAGGTGTGAGATCAGCTCTTGTTTCATCACGTTCACTTGCAGGAATTGGATCAGTAGTATCTGTGGCTGCTCTTGGAGGAATTGAGATTTTCTTGAATACATATGGTTCATGAGTAATACATTTCCTCAAGGGGTCACCGTTGGGTCTTGTATCAAGATATCGTATGAAACGAGATTGCCATTGAGCATACCTACCAGACACAAGCATTGGTGGTCTCTCTTTATTACCTGCCACCATGATATTGTTGTTTGTGACACGATACTCTTGAGTATAATCCATATCTAGAGACTTTAAATCGATGAATTGAAAATGGATCTTAAGTAGATGTGTGTTGATTGTTGTTGTCGATGAAAAATGTTAAAATCCTCTAAAAATTGTCTTCACGAGAAACCAAAAAATCGAAGGCGAAAAATCACACGTTAAAAATTTTCACTTTTGGGTTTTTTTCGGAATAACTAACATTTTCAGAAAAAATTGGGTATTTCGGAATAATGAGGTTTTCAGAAAAATCTTTCTTCGGAATAAGGATGTTTTCAGAAAAATGCAATTCTTCGGAATAAGTACTATCTTCGAAATAATCTTCGGAATAAGTAATTCTTCGGAATAAGCAATTCTTCGGAATAATCTTCGGAATAAGCAATTCTTCGGAATATAGACTTCTTCGGATAAAGCACGTCTTCGGAATAGGAATAATTGATTTTTCAGAGAAATCTTCGGATAAATCTTCGGAATAAGAGCTTTTTCGGAATGTTGATGTTTTCAGAGAAAATTTCGGAAAAAACCACTTTTTCAGAAAAATCCCTTTTTCAGAATATTCACTTTTTCAGAATACTAAACCCTTATCCGAAAATCTGTATTTTCGGAATAATAAACCCTTTTCTGAAAAACTTTTTTCGGAATGATCTTGAAATAGTCAAGTGACCGTAACTCCAAAAATAATCCAAACACCTCAAAATCTTGCGATTTTAACCACAAAAACCAAACTAAATCCCTACCAAATCGATATAACTGATTTATATCAAGATTTCTAGCCCGAAATACTAAAAAATTTTTAATTCGGGATGATTTATATAGAAAAATAAACCAAATCAAACTCAAACCAAACAACCAAACACAATCTACCCCGTGGCGATTGATACCAAATGTTGTCCCATATTATTTAGATGATTAATGATAGAAAATAGATGAAAAGAGATGGATTCCTAGAGAGAGAAAGTAGAGAGAGAGATGATTAACTTGGTGAATATTAGATTAGGAATAATGAGAATTATAAATGACCATCCACCCTCCTAACATGCTAGGAGGGTAGTATATATAGTCCACCCACATGCGGGCTTTAATGGGCTATATATTGGGCCGGGCTTGTTTTTTGGACTTTAATTAGTTTAAATCCAAGCCCGTAAACCACGACTAATTAACTACCTATTACAACGTTCTAATAAATATTACAATAGAAACCTATGAGCGAACATTCTTGTTTGACTCAATATTTTGAGGCTAACATCAAACACTGATTAAATTCTATGATGACAAAGGAATATCCTAAAATTTCTCATCTCCTTACACACCTAAACAAAATGGTGTGGCTGAAAGAAGGAACAGAACTTTGATTGAAGCAGCAAGGACAATGCTTGCTGGATCTGCTCTCTCTAGGCATTTTTAGACTGATGCTGTAGCCACTTCTTGCTACACTCAAAATAGATCCATCATTGTGAAGAGACACATGAAGACTCCATATCAAGTCTTCAGGGGGAGAATTCCAAACATCTCACTCGTACATGTGTTTGGGTGCCCATTATTTATTCACAATCACAAGGATCACCTTGGAAAGTTTGATGAAAAATCTGATGATGGTTACTTCCTTGGATACTCTCTAGTATCTAACGCATATAGAGTCTTCAACACAAGAAGACAATGTATTGAAGAAACTTATCACATCACATTCAATGAAAGCTCTAAAGCTCTCAAATTTACAAATCCATCAGATGATGAACTTCATAGTCATGAATCTCACAATTATCCATCTGATGAATTTCAACATTATGATCCTTCTCAAAGATATCAAACAAGCAACTCAGTCCCTCATATTGATCCATTTGAAGATATGACAAGTCCTACAAAAGGAAATCCTTTAGTATCAAATACTGATGGTTGTCAATCAAATAATGATCAGTCTCAAAGTGATCAGCAAAGCAACACAAATGACCAAAATGGTCAGGTTCAAAACAATCAGCATGCTGACACACATGATCAAAATGATCAATCATATGAAGATGTTGATGAAAAATCTGAGCCCTTTGCTCAAAGCTCTCCTACCATCTCTAGGGAATTGGGTCTTGGATGTGTTGCTTCTGACCAAGAAGGAATCCCTCCATTGATTGAACCTTTGTCTATTGAATATCCTTCATCAGACACTAGAGATAATCCAAGTCCAAGTCCATGTCATAGACTTCCAAGTTCTAGCTCTAATCATGTAACCAGTGCTTATTCTCCAGCTCCACAAAAATCTTGGACTAATAATAGTCACATACAGCTGGTGAACATAATAGGCAATCCTGGTGAAGGTAGAGTTACTAGATATATGGCAAAGAAACTAAGTGTCGCTTCATCTGGAGAATGCCTCTATGCAAAATTTCTTTCAGAAATTGAACCTATAAAGGTTTCTGAAGCACTCACACACCCTGGATGGGTGGATGCCATGCAAGAGGAACTAACTCAATTTGAAAGAAACAAAGTCTGGAAATTGGTTTCTCTTCCACATGGTAAATCAACCACTGGCACCAAATGGGTTTACAAGCTCAAAAGAGATGAAACTAATATGGTGTCCAAAAACAAAGCTAGGCTGGTGGCCCAAGGATTCAATCAAGAGCCTGGTGTTCATTTTGATCAAACCTTTGCTCCAGTTGCATGTATGGAAGCCATACGAAACTTTCTTGCTTATGCCACTTACATGAACTTCATCATCTACCAAATGGATGTCAAAAGTGCATTCCTAAATGGTGACTTAAAAGAAGAAGTTTATGTTACACAACCTCCTGGCATTGAGAGTAGTAAATACTCAAACCATGTCTACAAGCTTTACAAAGCTTTGTATAGACTGAAGCAAGCTCCAAGAGCATGGAATGAAACTCTCTCAACATTTCTCATTGAGCATAAATTTGTCAGAGGAAAAATAAATAACACCTTGTTTATCTATAAATCTAAAACTGACACCATTCTGGTACAAATTTATGTGGATGACATCGTCTTTGGCTCAACAAGCTTGAAACTTTGCAAACAATTTGCCAAGCTCATGACCAGCAAGTTTGAGATGAGCATGATGGGAGAGCTTACATACTTCTTTGGTCTTCAGATTAAACAATCTGACCAAGGCGTCTCCATCAATCAAGAAAAATATGTCAAGAATCTGCTGAAGAAGTATGATATCAATTGTGCTTCAATGAAGACTCCAATGGTACCCCCTAACAACTTAGGACCTGATCTCAATGGACAATCAGTCAATGAGACTCAGTAAGAGGTATGATTGGGTCAATCATGTACCTAACTGTAAGCAGACCTGACATTCAATTCTCTACATGCCTTTGTGCAAGATACCAAGCAGATCCAAAGGAATCATACCTTACTGCTGTAAAGAGAATCTTTAGATACCTAAAAGGTACACCAAGTATAGGTCTATGGTACCCTAAATCCTCAGGTTTTGATCTAAAGGGGTATTCAGATTCTGACTATGCTGGATGTAATTTGGACAGAAAAAGCACATCTGGTGCCTGCCAATTGCTAGGTAGCAAACTTGTGTGTTGGAGTGCTAAAAAGCAACAAACAGTTGCCATGTCTTCAACAGAAGCTGAATATGTGGCAGCTGTTGGATGTTATGCCAATGTTCTTTGGATGAAAAGCCAACTGGCTGATTATGACATATAATATGAAAAGGTACCAATATTTTGTGATAACACTAGTGCTATTGCAATATCCAACAATCCAGTCATTCACTCAAGAACAAAACACATTGATATCAGATATCACTTTATCAGAGATCACATTGTGAAAGGGGATATTGAATTACATTTCATCCCCACTCAGTATCAAATGGTTGATATCTTCACCAAACCACTGGATGAACCAACTTTCAAAAGATTGATAATAGAGCTTGGTATGCTGAACATTGATGATACAAAACCTGAACCTTCAGCATTCAGTGAAGAAGCTTGAAGGTTCAACATTTCTTAAAAAGTTTTTTTTATTAATGCTAAGTAGAAGTGTCTGAGTAAAGGAGTGTGCAATGTCATGTGTCTATCTCACTTTATGTGATTGTGTACATGATGTTTTGTCGCCTTATCTGATTCACTAAAGCTGAACAAATGATCACCAGTCATCAAAAGTTTCCTTCAGCAAGTTCTGAACAAATTTTAATACAATTGAGTTGCTAGGCCTGAGTAGAGGAGCGTGCAATGTCATATGTCTTGTTCACTTATGTGAACATGTATATGGGGTTTTGTCGCCTCATCTGACGCACTGAAGCTCACAAGTATTCTCTTCAGGTTCAGCATATCTGAGCAACAGAATTTAAAACAAATCAATCACGTGATGAAAAAGATTAAATGGCATTGAATTTTCTTGTGAATAAAACAAACACTCTTTCAAAAGGTGTCATTTGTTAATTAAGTAAATTTCTAACATCTCCATCCACAGTCAACAACTCCCTGATACATGGGGCGTTTCACTGTTCAAAGCAACAAAAAATCATACCTTTTTGAAGAACATTAATGAGAGAGTTTGTGCCAAATGTTCAAAAGAAACCCTAAAAGATATTTAATTTTTTTTAAATGGTTTTAAAAACTTTTTACAAATCAGTTCAAGTTTTTATATAATCCCTTACAATTGGATTTCATTCCACGCTTACAAATCTTTTCATAAAAAACACACACACAAACTCTCTCTCTTTAAAAAAAAACACACACAGAAACAACAATGGCAGAATCATTATCTTCCCCAAAGATTGCAAAGATCACACTCAACTCATCCACCCATGTGTCTTTTCCTATTGAATACATCATCTTCAAGCCCAACAACATCACCTTACTCAAACCTGAATCCATTAAGTCTGTTCCTGGGGAACAAGTTATGACTTACATGTCCAAAAGTGTTTTAAGGTATGCATTATTTGAGGGTCCTGGTTTGATGTTTCAAAATGTCTTAAAAGAATTTTGGTTCACAGTAGAGGCTTCTAACAACAAGAAGTCCATTGAGTTTGATTCTACCACGGTTTGGATTCATGGTAGGTTTGGGTTAAAATTGTTTAGAAAGGTTTTGGGTCTAAATTATTTGGAAAACCCTAGTGATTATGAGGCTATACGTGATGATTTTATGATTGTTAAAAAATTTCTTTAAAGAAATTGGGTATACTGAAGAGATTACTGAGAAGGGGGGATTAAAAAGAAGTTGTTTGCCACCAAGGTGGAAGTTGCTGATGTCCATTCTTATTAAATGTTTAGGGGGGGGGGAACTGGAGGCCTTGACCAGATCAACCAAAAAGATGCTATTATTATATACTGTATGGTCAAGGGAATTAAAGCTGATTTTGGGAGGCTTATTTTTGAAGATCTCCATGGAAAGCTGGAGAAAAAGACAAGAGAGAAAAACATTGTTTACACCAGATTTCTATCTCTCCTCTTTGCTGACCATCTTGGTGATGACTTTTCAAAACTCAATGGAGATAAACTAATTTTTTTGACCATTTGATCTCACTCGCTAGAACATTCCAGTCAGCACCGTTAATCCTCCTCTTACACAACCCATGCTGGACAGCTGCTCAGCAGATGGTCCAGTAGTGTACAAAGCTCCAAAAGACACTCCTCCAACTAGATAAGGGGATCTGAAAGGAAAACAGCCTGGAGCTTCATCTGGACCTCGTTAGAAGCAAACGTCGGTTAATACTAAGAAGGTTAGACGTGAGTCCAGAAAGAGGAAAGCCCTCACACAATCATCCTCAAAGAAGATTACTGATGAATCCCAAGGCCATGTTTTGAAGAAGAAAAATTCCTTGGCCAAGGACAAGAACCCCAGCCAGCCGTCACCTTCAGTCTCTGCTGGAGGTGACATGCATTAAGAGGCCCAGAAGGCAACCCCTCTCTCAACTTATTTAGGAGAGAAGGGTGAAGATAGAGCTCACCCTCAGCTCAGTAGTGTGGAGTCAGTATTACTAAGTACTTTAAATATGAATACAATTCCTAATTCATTACTAATTCCTATCACTTGTCACTCTGAGTCTACATCAGGGAATGATATCTCAGCAAATCCAACAGCTGATGCTGACCCTGGCCTATCTGTTTCTAATGATGTAGTCCCCCCACAACAGGGTCCTACTGAAGGAACCAAAAACATTATCATTGATCTTAACTTATCAGGGAATCTTTCTCAGGATCCATTAGGTAAAACCAACCCTGGTGGTGAAGGACTTGAAACTGATCCTCACACTGGAGGTGATGCTCATAAGACACCCAAGGAAGTGAATCTCACCACTGGCGCCAAGGTGGGACACTTGCCTTCATTTGTGTTCAGCATGTCTGGTGATGATTTGGAAAAGGAACTAGGGTTCAGTGAAAGAATTCCAGTCAACCTTGATGGCAATAATGAAGAGACTGTTGATGCAACACCAAAGCCACCATCCTCCAGAACTGAACATGTAAAAGAATTAACAAATCAAGTGTTGATTCTTCAATCACAGGTGGCTAGACTGAAGGAAGAAAAGGTGCTTGTTGACACTGAAATCTCAACTCTCAAAGCAAGACCAATTCCTCCTTCTGCTGAACAAATCAAGGATGTCATCATTACTGCTTTGAAGCCACTAGTCAAAGATGTGGCCACCACCACTTCCTTAAAGCAAGAGATGTCATCACTTATGGACTCCATCAACAGTGCTTCCATGGAGTTTCCACCAGAATTCACACCAGTGCCTGGCCAAGTTAATGCTTTGTGTGATTCTGTGTCAAAGATAAAGGATAGAGTGGCGTTACTAGAGAAACAGAAGCTGGCCATATCTGATGAGGTTCAGCAGAAATTAAATGCTCTTGAAAATGTTCCAGCTATGCTGGCCAAGGTATCTATCACTCTTGATAATATTTGTGGCCTCTTCCCTACTGGTGGGTCATCAGAAGCTGCTGGGCAGTCTTCTGTTGAGGGGGAGAAAAACACCATCCATCAGCTCTTTCAGAAACATGCCCAAAAGAAGGCTCAGAAACAACTTGTTTTCTATGAGTCACCAATTACTGAAAAGAGCCCATCAAAGGGTAAGGGGGAGTCATCAGCCAAGATTGATCATATGGATGGGCTGACCATAAGTAGGGAAACAACTGATAGTGGTTCACCTCCTTTTATACCCAAGAACAAAGGAGATTTTACTCTGAATGATCGATTGATCAAAGCTGGGGTGGCCACTCAAGAAGAACTTGACAAGTTGTACAAGCTTCAGCAAGAAGAAAAGCTAAGAGATCTGAAGCTAAGCTTGTATGAACAAATAGGGAAAGCTGAAGTAGAAAGTCTTTTCAAGAAGAAAATGTTATATGAAAAGTTTTGTATAACAAGGTTGAACAGAATAAATATCTCACTAATCACCAACATTGATATGCTGACCAGCAAAGGTGATATCCATCTCAAGTTCTATAGGGGTGATGGAACTGATGAGATAATTGAAAACTTCCAAGGAAAAGAACTTTCTTACAGTGAGTGGACTGAAATGAGTGTGAAAATCGAGAAAAGGAAATCCAAGAGACGGAATGAAGTTCGCACCAGAATTGAGCATTTTATGAGGAATCATGAAGGATTGGGTGAGATTCTGAACATCAACACTCAAGTTTCTCTAGAGGATCAAGATCCCATACTGGAGCTGAACAAAAGAGCCAATCTGATACAACCTGAAGTGGGTGACATCTTTGTCACTACAAAGAAATACAAAGGCTTTGTTCAGTTTCAAAATCATCTCCCTGGTCATGTACTGGACGAACCAGGACTGGGAATGATAATGTTCAATCGTCAAGAACGTCAAGACTTTGTGGGCATAAGTGACCTTGATGAAATGAACAATGAACTTCTCTCGAATGTTCAAAGGATCTTTTACTCTCAGCATGGAGGTCCAGGACGTACTGATGTTGCTAAAACCTTCAGCATGTGATTGCTTGCTATATTGGACCACATAAACTCAGATCCATCAACTCAGACTCCCATAATTAAAGAGCTTAGGCCTAAGGAGAATTGAATAATCATTTGTATTGATTTTTGTTGTAATTTGTAATGTTCATGAATAAATGATTATTTGATGTTTATAAGTATTTAATTGTTCAGTGCAAGTAAGAAGAAGTTGTTATGCTCACTTACTACTGACATTAGACTTCGGCTATTTGTATATCCAAATAGGGGGAGATTGTTAGGTCAGTATTTACTGACCCTAAAGCAACTCTAGCATTTGAATATAAAATCTCCCTAAGTGTTTCATGCTCACCAGTAAGGCCAGTCTGCTGAAGGATGACCAGAGGAACAAAGTTCCTACTGAAGACTTTGTAGCTGAAGAACGTTCAGCATTCCTCTTCCAGTTAACTTAGAAGACAAAGGAGTCTTCGTTTCAAATACTAGGCGGTCTAGTTGCTGAAGATCAAGGACTAAAGAAGAGCTTTTAGTTCATTTTGGTTTGACAATACCAAACTGAATGATGTCGATCTCCTCTAGGATACTGAAGACTCTTCAGTATTCTGATGGTTTGCATTAGGCGGGAAAAGATAACTTTAAGTCAAAGTAGGTTGCTTGTATACTTAGATATAAGTACAACCTTTATCTTTTCTAGAATAGTTTAATATGTACTTTGTACTGTTTATCCAGCATGGGCATCAACCACCCACTGGATAAACCCATGCATTGAAACATGCAAATGCAAACCCTAGTTTACACTGCCTATAAAAGGAGTGTACATTGAGAGAGAAAGGGTTAACCAATACAAGAGTAAAAACTCTGGAAAACCTTTCTCCCCCGATACCAACTAAACCATATAGCCAAGATGCATATGAACGTTTAGATTGGAGCTTAGACTTTAACTTTGGTTATACGTTTAAGTAGAGGAGATCACAACCCATTGTCATTCAAACACTTTGTTATTCCGCAAACAAAGTGGGTTATAGATTCTTTATTTGATTATAATAAAAGTCTATACGTTGAAAAGTTATTGGTATTGTTGTTTTAATTGTTCATAGTTCTTATCTATTGTTAAAACAACACACTTGAGTCTTTGTAAAGAGTTATTACTTAAGGTTGATAAGTAATAACGATTTACAAGGGACCAATACACTATACGTTTGTGGTTTATAACACCAACTACACTATTATACAAGTATATAGATGAATGGGTAAAAAACAATGGTGATTGTGTAGGTAACACTTAACACATTCACACAAAAGTGAAGCCTTTAAGGATCAAAGCTTAGAATAAAGATTTTTTGTAACCGATCTTGGAATGCACAAAGATCTAAATCACAACTAGGAAGAGAATAGACAAGAGAGATTAGAGAGTTAGTATATGTGCAGAGATTATAGAGAGAAAAGATAGAGACGGGGTGAGGATTAAGCTTGGACAAAGCTTTGTATTTATAGGCACACATCAAACAGGCACAGAACCCGTCGGCCCCTTACCCAGGGGTCCGCCGGGGTCCGGAAAGTCTGACTTTTGTTTCCTCATAAATGATTGTCCAAGATCATAAGCATGCATTATATTTGGCTTGGTTTGACTTTGTATATATGACATAAGAGGGTTAAAGTCAACTTTTGGTCCATTTTATTTTTCCATTTTTAGTTTACATAAGTTGTGTAAACTTTTTGAAAAGTTTAGTATATAAGTTCATGGACCTAAAGACTTATTTGTTGCTTATAATTCAAAAGTATAAATATGTATGATGTTTTATCATTAACAAAATGTTAAGTATGATTAAAACTTAAATATCGTTTGAGTGTGATATTTGCATTTACAATCTCCCCCTTTTGTTGAAGACAAACTTTTAGTTGATATGTACATCAACATATAAGTTTCTAGAAATATTGACTTATATTTCTCTTCTCCTCCTTTTTGTCGAAAAAAGGAAGGTTTAAAAGAGAATTTGAGAGATATGTTGCAATATCATGATTAAGCAAGATAGATATCAAATACTTTTCCATGCACTCCCCCTCGGTTTAAACTCCCCCTAATTTAGAGAACCGGGAGCCATGGATTATGAAAATCCTGCAAGAAAAGGGTTAGAATGATACATAACATGTTTACATGTACATGAGATAGCCCAACATTAGACTATATGAATTTACAAATTTTATACAAGTGAAAGAAAATATGTAAATTGTGTTGTGAAGAAAATTAACGGAATCTCATGGTACTCCCGTAGATTAATGCCCATATGAATAAGTATGATTTGTAACATAATTCCTGCAAAAGAAAATTAGTTTCTCGAGTCCAATAGTAGAGATGGGAATATGAGAACAAGCATTCAAGCACATTATCATATATGTACAAATCATAACTTGAATAAAAAGGGTTCATTCATCTTGGCCCAAAGTAAAATTACAATTATTAAGCATGTGAAACATTTGGTTAAGAGAAATGAATTACATTTGATAAAGGTAAAAGAAAAGTAAAAAATTTAACCAGCAGACCCACTGACCCTTTCTGGGTGACGAACCCCTGTTGGGAAGGGTTCGACGAGGTCCGGGTCTGACTGGAGACAAAAAAATAGAAAATAAGAAAATAGGATCCCGGGAGCTTGTGGACTTAATGATCTGAGAAGGGGGATGTAGGAGTCCCTCAATGCCATCAAGAACATTATGGAGGGCTACACGTATTTCTTGACGGTGATCTGTGATTAGTGAATGAGTGTAGCGACAACGTTCGCATTATGGGGAAGTGAGTAGTATGGTGGGATGAAGGCGGGCTTCTTGATTTGAGGAGGAAAGTGAGGGTCCATAGAGAGAAATATGTTGTTGGGTTTCTCGTAGATGCCTACGAAGCATGTCATGTAAGGCTTGTTGTCGATTGAAGTTTTGTTGTTGTTGAGTGGTAGGAGGTGGTAAAACACTAGTTGGAGAGGAGTGAGATGGTGAATGGCGGAAGGAAGGTTCTTCAATCCATAAGGAGTTATCCTAGTCCATAAAAGATGGAATTGGAGGTGTAGTGTTGAAGGATATGTTGGGAATAGGAAGTGTTTGTGGTGGTGGTGTGAAGAAAGGTGGTGGATTGTATAGAGGTAGCATTGGAGGAAGGGTTGACTCACTTGTAGCATTTGCTACAGTAAGTTGTCAGTGGAGTGGTGATGTTGGTGGTGTGTCAAAGATTTCTATAGGGGGTGTTGGTGATTAGGTTTAGATGGTGGGAGGAGAGGTATTAGATGGAGATAAAGTGATGATAGGTGAAGTATGATTGGAGGTGTGTGGTGATCTTGAGTTTCGTAAGATATCTCCTAATTCTTGAGAGATTTCTTGGTGTATAGGTGATTCAAGAGGGTTTTGAGAAGAGGATGATGGAGTTGAGGGTTTAGGAAAACTGAAGCAGGTAGGGAGAACACTTATACATGTCGTTCTCCTAAAGGGTTTGTTAGAGGAGGAAGAAGAACCTTTAGTCATGATGAGTTTTTGGAGATTTGTGAGAAGAAAAAGGATGAATGAATGAGGAGTTTGAGAAGGATAATGGTCCTTCAAATAGTGGTGAGTAAAGGGATTTTAATTAAATGATGGTTGAATGTGATTGGAAGAAGAAGAGAGTAAGAGTTAATATGTGGGAAAAATCAGTTATGAAGGTAAGAAGTTGAAGGAGAAAGATTTTTGAGAAATAGGTAATTAAATTGTGGTAATGATGGTGTTTAACTTTTGAAACTGAAGACGCGCGGAACCAGTCGGACGCTTTGGCAAGGGGTCCGAGTAAAAACGGTCAAATTTTTTAATTTTAGGTTTTTGAGGGAATTAGACGAAACCGGTCGGCCCCTTGTTCAAGGGGTCCGACAGGGTCCGTATTTTTCTGAGACCAATAGGTTTTAAATGAGACAAATAGGAGGTTTTGGACCCGAATCATAGTGTTTTTGAAATTGCAAATAAAGAGAAACAATGTTTCACATGAGTTAACTTGTAATTTGACTCGTAGAGGGTAATAAAATGTACCTTTTGCTATCTATGTCATGATTTACCAAGCATGAGCGATGAGCCACAAGTCATATAAAAGTTTAACAGTCTTAGCATCAATCATCAATAATTATTAAAGTAACAAAAAAAATAAAACAAGCACAATGAGTTAAGTATTATACAAATCACCGTTGTTTTGAACATGGAACATAGTCCATTTGTACCCATTCATACCACCGCTCTTTACTTTCCTTTTTTCTTGTCCATCTTGGCAAGGAATCTTCCAAGACACTTGAACATACCTTTTGTTTTCTTGAACTCAGGAGAAGCATTAGGTATCTCGGGTAATTGGCTAAGGTAGTCTAAGGGTGGTAGCCTAGAGCTAGGAAGACTATCATTATCACTACCCGACGATGAAGAGCTTGATGGATGTTGAGGCCTTTTTACTTTTCCCCTAGATTGGGTTGCCATGATTCTTGTCACTCTTTCATCCCTAATAGGTGTCATGACCCTATCAACAAGGTGATATATTCCCGTTCGACTACTAGGACTAGGTAGAATGGGTGTTATGGAGTGATAAAGGCGAGTGAGTAACACTCCATATGGAAGTACGGACGTGACAAGGCTTCGGATATGAGACATCCTATTCACTATGTAGTATGCAATATTGAAGGGTTTTTCGGTTTCTAAGCTATAAAGCATGTAGCTCTCGCATGCGTTTATATGATCCTCGTTTCCTACTAGGCTCATGACATTACACATAAGTATCCTTTCCTATTTCTTGTATTTATCCTTGAGTTCTTTAGCCTCCACTCCATATGGATCTTTGGGGATAACCTTATTTGTGCTTGAAAGTCTATGATGGTCGGCTCTTTGTTTGAAAAGAGTTGTTTTGACAAGGTCCTTGTCGTCTAATATAGTATTGTACCTATTTTTAGCATCCCTAGGTATGTTGGTATTCTCAAGGGCTGTGAGGGAGTGTAGGTCGGAGTAAAAGCATGATCCTTGTTTAGTAATTCTAAAAATGTTATCAAATTGGTCTAGGGAGTATGCGTAGTTAATATCATTTGCTCTAAAGTTCACAAAAAGGATGTGGTTTTCATCATAAGTTACACTCACGGACATGTATGATTCTAGAATAAATTCGAGACAAATTTTCTCATCTATGTCCAATAGGCAATCAAAATTGATTCTAGAGAATACTTCAAGAATTTTGGTGTTATTCGTGAAGGATGGGTGGACAACACGACCTTCGCGGAAAGTGCGGTTTTCTAACTCTTTGTACCAATCTTTTTGTGCGGAAGTGAAGTGTTTAGACCTATGGTGCTTTGGGATGTAGCTAGCGGTATCTTTGTGGTCATATGTCCAAGCGGATGACATTTTGTATCCTAAGACATAATTTTTCAAGTTAGTCGAGTTTAGGAGAATGATTAAAGAAATGCCTAGTGTGTGCCTATATGCAACAAATGTGGAGCTGCGGTTATCTCGACCCAAAAATTATTTGTCAAAGAGGTGCAAAATGGATAATTTTTTAGATAACCCAAATGCTCCTTAAGTTCAATGTAGCTTCAAATGAACATACCAAAAATGCATATGAATTATGAAATCCCTTTAGCGTTTATGAGTCTTTATGCCATGATTAAAACATCGTTTTTGGATATTTGTTATTTACAATGTATGCAAAATGATTTTTCGGCAAGACCTATGTAGTGAGAATAGTCTTTTGAAAATCCTTTGATCAATTAAAGATTCCTTGCAATTCCTATTGATTTTGTTAATGGGTTTATGCATAGAAAGTAGTTTAACATCATAATTGATCAATGCATTGGTTTATTTCACTAACCTAGATGAATCCCTGATTTCAATTTTGTGCAATTAAATAGAACCCTAGACTCAGATTTGAATGTGACGATAAAAGAATGTAAATAAGATAGAAACACTCATAGTGATTGATTAGCATAAAGAAAATGGTTAATTTTTCCTTAGAATTGGTAGAGAGATGGAAATTTGGTGGTTTTGGTCGTGTTTTTGCAGAAAAAATAAAGTGGAGATATGAGTAATGGGGTGTTTGTCTTACTGTCTAAGTGATAGGATTTACTACAGACAGACGGACCCTTACACGGACCCTTGGGGGAAAGGGTCCGACGGGTTCCGTCTGTGCAGGGGATAGAACACTATTTTGCCTAACATGAAATTTCCATTAATCCCAAACCTAGTCTCAATAGATTAAATGGCTCACGCTTAAGAGGTTTTGTTAGAATATCGGCTATATTATCTTCCGGATATACCTTTTCTATGGAGATATAACCTTTTTGGAGATTGTGTCGTAGAAAATGATGCCAAATTTCGATGTGTTTGGTTTGTGAGTGCAACACTGGATTTTTGTTGAGGTCAATAGCTCATTTGTTGTCACATAGAATTGTTACATCTTCCAACGTGATGTCATAGTCAACAAGTGCTTGTTTTAGCCATAAATCTTGTTGACATGCCTTGCGTGCCGACACGTATTCGGCCTTGGTTGTGGAGATGGCTAGTGCAGTTTGCTTTTTCGAAAACCATGAGGTGAGACAACATTCGATAAATGTACATAAACCACTTGTACTTTTTCTATCGACATAGTCACCGACATGGTCCGAATCCACATAGACAACGATTTCTAATCCCGTGCCTGGATACCATAGTCCAAGATGAGTTGTTCATTTGATATATCTAGAATTTCTCTTGATTGCTTCAAGATGTGACACATTCGGATTATCTTGGAAACGTGCACACATACAAATACTAAACATAATATCCGGCCTACTAGCCGTAAGATAAAGTAAACTACCAGGGCCGGTCCTGACTTTTATGCTACCCTGGGCGAACTGGCTAAAAAATGCCCCTCACAAGTAAAGAAACATTACGTATGTTTTATGAATTCGAAACCTAGTCTAACTAAAGAGCTTATTCTCACACGTATTTTATTTAACAAACAAAATTTTACCCCTTCAAATTACAGTTTTAGCTAAATACTTATATTTTAGTTTGTGGTATATATACCGTAGTTTGCAAAATGTTAAATTCCTTGGATTGTAGAAATATAGAGTATTACTGGGGGCTAATGATTTGCACACTTCATAATTTTATTGGGACACTCTAAATTTTGCATGGAACAGTTATATTATGGCTTTAACAGATCGTACATTGGAGTGTCCCAATCAAAAATTTGAGTGTGTCAATCAATTTCCATTATTGGGTAGTTATTTTTTTTAATACTGAAACTTGAAAGACATAGTCTCTTTTTAAAAAAGGATTACAATCCGAAAGTAAGAAATTATGACATGGTTAAGTAATGCAAATTTTAATTAATAAAAAATCTTTTTGCCTATTTAAAAACAAATAAAAAAGAGCAATATAATTAATGGAAGTTCTATTAAAATGAAAAAAATTTAATTGTAACGAAATATTTTTTATACAAAATAAATAGTCAAGTGAACATTGTGTGATCAAAAAAATCATACAACAAATAAAAGAAAATGAAAAAAGGAGATTAAATTGTAAGTTTGTACCTTGTACGCTAATATGTATTTGAAAGCATTTTAGTTACTCAAGAGTTACATGAAATTAAAGTGCAACCGAATATCCATTTTTTAATCTATTTAGTTTCTAACAATCAGACAATCACACAATCACGTGACTAACTATATTAATTTTCAATATTTAAACATAAAATTTTAAATTAATTTCTCTCTCTTCTAAGAGTCATCTTCTTTGAGTTCATTTCAGATTTACGCACTTCTTCAATATTTTCTGTCATATAGCAAGAATCTCAAATTTGATGCCCCTATGATTTTGATGCCTTGGGTCGTCGCCCACCTCGCCCTATACCAAATCTGGCCCTGTAAACTACCAATCATGCCACGATATTTGGTGCTATCAACATATCATTAGTACCATCTTTCGTTAGTTTAGTTTCGGTTGACATTGGAGTGTTTGTTGATTTAGATTCTTTTAGTCCAAATTTCTTAAGCATTTCTTTTATGTATTTAGATTGATTGAAGAAAATTTAGTCATCCATTTGCTTTATTTGTAGACCCAAGAAAAAATTAAGTTCACCCATCATACTCTTTTCAAATTTCTCATGCATAAATTTAGAAAACTCGTCACATAGTTCTTGACATGTAGACCCAAAAACAATATCGTCAACATATATTTGAACGATAACTATGAGTGGCTCCTCTTTCTTAGTGGACAACGTATTATCCACTAGACCCAATATATTTATGTTCAATTAAAAATGACTTAAGTCGATCGCATCATGCATTGAGTGCTTGCTTGAGACCATATAGAGCCTTTTTTAGTTTATAAGCATGTTTAGATTTTTCAAAGTCTTGAAAACCGGGAGGTTGTGCGACGTACACTTCCTCATTTATAAAACCATTTAGGAATACACTTTTAACATCCTAGTGATAGAGTATGAAATCGTGTGCACAAGAATAAGCAAGTAAAATTCTTATGGACTCAAGCCGAGCAACCGGGACATAAGTTTCATCATAATATATACCTTCTCGTTGGTTATACCCTTGAGCAACAAGTCTAGCCTTGTTTCTCGACACTACACCATTTTCATCTATTTTATTTCGAAAAAACAATTTTGTTCTAGTTAACGTTTGATTTTTAGGTCTTGGTACCAAATAGCAAACATCATTAATCACAAATTGATTTAATTCTTCTTGCATAGCAAAAACCCAACTTTCATCAATGATAGCTTCATCAATACTATTAGGTTCAATTTGAGACATAAAACAAAAGAAATTACTTTCATTTTGTGCTTGTGACCTTAAGGTCCGTTCATTCAATTTTCCAATAACATTTTCTAAAGAGTGTCCTTTTAATTCTTTGATGTCTAAGGGTTCGATTTTTAATGGTTCATTTCCCTTGTCTTTTTCAACATCCATTTGTTGGTTATTGGTTTGGCCTTCAACTATATCATCATCTACCAAAGGTAATGTTCTAGAGGGAGGTGGAATTTCGTCAAAGGTTATGTTTAACGATTCCTCGACACACATGGTTTGTTTATTTAACACGATGTAAGCTTTGCTACATTTTGAGAATATCCAAGAAATACTCCTTCGTACGACTTTGGGTCTAACTTAGTGAGATAATACTTAGTATTTAGAATAAAACATTTGCTTCCAAACACTCTAAAATATCCAATGGTCGGTTTTCTTTCTTTTAATATTTTACACGGTGTTTTATCTAGAAGTGATCTAATTAAAACACGATTTAAAATATAAGTTGAGGTATCAACCGCATGACACCAAAAATTTTGAGGCATGTTTAACTCATTTAACATTTTTATACTCATTTCTTGAAGCGTTCCATTTTTGCGTTCAACTACCTCATTTGATTGAGGTGTTCTTGGAGGAGAGAAATTATGAGTGATACCCTTTGTGTCACAAAATGCTCTAAATTGCACTTTATTGTCAAACTCCCTACCATGATCCATTTTGAATTGACACAATTAGACAATTTAATTGATTTTCAATTTTCTTACTTAGAATCTCAAAATGGTCAAAGGCTTTATTATTAGTTTTCAAAAACTTTTGTCCAAGTAAATCTTGAGTAGTCATCCACGATAACCGCAGTGTAAAAATTTCCTCTGAAACTTTGTACCGCGGATTGACCAACAAGTCCATATGAAAGAGTTCTCTACACTTAGTCGTGATGACAACATTTTTAGCCTTATGGCTTGCGTGAGTTTGTTTTCCGATTTTACATGCGTCACAAAAATGTTGTTCGTATTTTACTTTCGGTAAAATTCTAACAAGATCTTTGTTTGCCAAAGAATGTAAAAGACCCATGTTGATATGACCGAGCGCCTATGCCAAAGGGTGGAGGTTTCATCTATATTGGTCAAACAAATGGCGTCTTTTGATGAGTCAGACTTCATCACATATATGTTATTTTTCCTAATTCCTTTTGCTATTGTTATTCCGTCTTTTAGTATTTTACTACCATTTTTTTCGAAGAGGACTTTGCATTTGTTACTACAAAGTTGACTAATGCTAAGTAGAATAAATCCTAAATTTTTGGCGTGAGCAACATTATCTATGATGATATGGTCATTATAAATCATACATTTGCCGATAATTTTGCTTTTGATGTTTCCACCAAAAATAAAATTACCTCCGTCCGTTGACTAGTAGGTGCTAAAAAGATTTCTATTACCCGTCGTGTGTCTTGAACTTGTGTTTTCCTTGATCCATTCATCCGGTTCAAGTCCAACCTTCAAGCATACCTACACATTTTGAAACTCAAACGTTTGGTCCCCATCGTCTCATGGGTCCGTTTGGGTTAAACATACTTCTCATGACAATCCCGATTGAGGTGTTGCCAAATACATCCCAAGGTTCCATATTTCCCATTAAAAATTGCTTATGATAGTCATAGTTGAACGATACTTGACTATATCTTCCTAGCACACTTTGGTTGCTCTTTGAAAATGGGCGTTTGGGGTAATAAGGTTTAGGTCGGGTTTGTATGTTTCTAGCTCTAGCATTTCTTTCTATGTTTCTAAAACTTGTATTATATCTTTCAGGATTAAATGGTTTAGGTTTCCTAGACACAACCATGAATTAGGTATGATTTCTTCTTTGTTCATCTGTCAGACCCACGAACCCCTTGAAAGGTGTCGGACCCTTGTTCAGAGGGGTCCGACAGGTTCCGTGGTTTTCTGTAACAACATTTTTGAAATGTTGCTTGTGTCGTTTTGTGGTGGTGTTATTGAGTTAGAAGCTACATTTTGTTTCTTAAACCCCGACCCCGTTTTATCTTTGCTATCTCTTTGATAACTGAGCATTTCATCAATGCAATTTGCGTTTTTGCTAAATTTTGCAAATTTTAATCTTTGTTTCGTTAACGCCTCTTGACTAGTTTTAAGTTTCTCAATATCAATGTTGGGCTCCTGAGACGTTTCACAGTTATATTTAGGTGTATTTCCTCGTTCTAGTCTTTGTAGTTTAGCCTTTAATTGATAAACCTTGTTTTTCAAACTTTCGTTTTTTGCTTTTAGGAGTTTGTTTTTGTTTAGAATTTTAAGACTCAACTCATACATTTTGTTATATTCAATTTGTAATGTATCATCATCTAATGAGGAAGAATAATAAAAAGAATCGAAATGTGTTGGAAATACGTTTTTACGTATTTATGAAGGATCGGTCGCTCCAACGATATATTATTGTATTAGGCTCGTGATCCAAGTATAGTCCATATAGCCCACATGTAGGGTCGGCTATATATACCCCTCCTAGCATGTTAGGAGGGGTGGTTCTTCCCATTTCAACTTTTCATCTTAATAAAATCCTTTTCTCTCTCTACTTTTCTTTTCTCTCATTTCTCTCTCTACATCCCTTCCTCATCTTCCCCATTTCCACCATCTTATCAATAGATTAATCCATCAATTACCAAATCCTTAGAAATCGTAGACCTTCAATTGGTATCAAGAGCCATGGTTAAATCTTAGGATTTGTATTTTTTTTTATCTATTGATTTGATTAAAAATCCCTTCTTTCTAAATTTTTTTTTCTTTTTTAGCCTTTTCGGATCAGCTTTTTTAAATTTTTTATTCGTCAAATCTTTTTATTTTTTTTATTTTTTTGATAATAAATTTTCGTCTCATTTTTTTTTAATCTGTCAGTTTCTTAAAAAAATCAAACTTTTTATAAAAATCATCCGCTTTGCTTCTTTTTAGATCAGTTTTTTAATCACATTTTTTAATCATTTTTTTTAATCAGTCATTATATGAGTCATTTTTAATCAGTTTCTCTTCTTCTTTTTCTTATCAGTCCAAAACTGTCCTATCTGTGAAAAATGTCCAAACCAATCCTTTTCGTATCAGTTTTCGTATCAGATTTCCGTCTTTCCGCATAGAATTTCCGCATGGGTTTTCCGCATAGGTTTTCCGCATAGGTTTTCCGCATAGGTTTTCCGAATAGGTTTTCCGCATAGGTTTTCCGCATAGGTTTTCCGCATAGGTTTTCCGCATAGGTTTTCCGCATAGGTTTTCCGCATAGGTTTTCCGAATAGACGGTATTCCGTATAGACGGTTTATTCCGCATAAAGAAACTCAAAAAGGGATTCAAGCATAACGGGAAACAAAACCAAAACCAGACTCTAGACTCGACTCATTTTTCACAAACTATCGACCAAGACTCTACACTGACCTCTCGTCTCACAACCTCTCGTCTCACACCGACCTTCGCAACCAAACAAACAACACCTATTCGACTCGACACTCACACAGACAAACTCTTTACTGGACTCAAACAAAAACTCCCAACACTCAACCTCACCAAACTGCTTTGACCCACCCCTCTCACCCTGACACTCTCACACCCATCATACACCTCACGCACACAACTGACTTCAACCTGACACAACCAAACACACTCTTGGTCAAACCTCTCTAGACTCCCACTAATCTCACAACCGACTCAGACAACATCCTCACCCATATCACACCAACAGACTATCTCTCACCACTCGACACTAGACAGAAAGACTCGAACAGATGAGAGAGGGACTCAATTAACCAACATGCAACAAAGTTAAAGTACCTACCCGAGACCATTTTTCAGATCTTGAAGCCGATTTGAATAGAGAGAGAGCAAGTTTTTGGTGGCCGTGATTTTGATCCTGTTGTTTATGTTTGATTGAATTGTTTTCCAGACGGTAGGATTAGGAGAATAGGCGGAGGACACAAGGAGATCTGTGAGATTAGGTAATTGGTTTTGGTTATCTGTGAGAGAGAGATTTAGATTGAGTGGTGAAGGTTTGAGAGAAACTAGGAGAGAGGGGCGGCATAAACAAAGAAGAAAGTATTTTCAGGAGTATTTAGATAGTCAAAGTCGGAGAGAACGAGGGGAACTTTGACTATTACTTGTTGCTTTGACAGCTGTTTGTGTCAATAGCCTTGGGACACGTTTCATTTAATATACATTTAGTTGGGACACGAATTTGGTTATATTCCTTTTTTTTTAAGTAACATTTATTTTGGTTACACGTTTTTGGGGACACAGTTTTTTTTTTTTTTTTTACTTTAGTTACATTTATTTTTTTTATTTTTTTTGAAAGGTAGTTCCACTTATTTTTACTTTAAGTTTTGGTTATATTTTTTTTAAAGAGTATACTTAAGTTAAGTCCAACTTTTTATTTTATTTTTATTTTTTAGTTACATTTATTTTGTCACTTTTAAATTTTAGTTAATTTAGTATGTTTGTCAATTAATATTTGTCATTTTTATTTTAATCTAGTAAATTTTTGGTACATCGTATTAGGCGGGTATTCCGAAAAAAATTAAAGTGGTAAAATATTTGATGGTCCGATTATTATATTTATCGTAGCTTGGTTTTTATTTGTTGGCGGGTTTTATTTTTGAAGTGAGCCGACTTTGCTTTGATCTCCGGTTTATTTTATCTTCGTTTGAGCCGACAACATCTTTTGAACCGATTCGAATTGTAAAAACCCGACAACAACAACATCAACATCATTTTTCTTTATCTTTCCTCGATTTTCAATGGATTCGTTCAATTCGACACTTAAAGAGGGAGACTTGCATCGAATGCAAGACAAAGCTAGAGAAAGTGGTATAAATTCATTTCAAATGCTTCAGTGTCATCTAGTTACTCTTTCACGGATTCAAGGAGGGAGCGAATTTGTGACAATCTTTGGTCAAGATCGTCATATATTCATGGAATTTATGTTCACCATCTTGACCCAACTCGCAGAGCAACTCAACAATGAAAATTTTAATCACTTTGCATCGGCACTTGCTTATAAGGCTCTTGTGACACAACTCACGCCTTTCCTCCAATTCAATATCATCAAGTCTGAAAGTTCGATGCTTTGCCAATCTTTTCTTCGAGATACACATACCGAGCTTCGAGTTTTTCGTGATACAATATTGAAACTCATGACCTCGGTCTCGTCTTCGATTTATGAAAGATCTCGACTTCAGCAAGGGTATGATAATGGAGTGCAAGACTCTTCGATGCAAGAGGAAATTGGTCATACGATTGACAACTTGGAGCCTAACGATGGCAAGAGCACGAAATCAGGAGGACAACATGATACCAGTGGCACGTCAGGGAATGTTCACGAGATCTCTCTTGATGACACCTTACCCATTTATGACCCAGATCCTGCAAACATGGTACAATATAATGTTGTTTATGATGTATATGCTGATGACATGCCGCATATTGAGCATTCTGAACCTAATTATGACAAACATGGGATGGAAAAGAGTGATAGCAATACCACTTCTGATTCATCCGATGTGAGTCATAATGGGGGAGAAAGTGTTCAAAATGCTATAGTACATCATGAAAAATGCTTTATAACTGCCTCGTTAACTGATTCTGATTCCAAGATTAAAGAGCTCGAAACGATCGTAGCTCGGCAATCAAAAGATCTTGAGGATGCCAAACTTGAATTTTCAAAGAAAACGAACAAATTTGAAACATATTTTGAAAAACTTGAAAAATCAAATGTTGTTCTTGAAAGAAAATTGGATCAAAAAGTGTTAGATTCTAAAGCTGAAAAGGATAATCTTTTGAAACAAATTCAACTGCTTGAATCAAAGTTGGCATCCCAAGATAACTTGCTCAAAGAGAATGAGACTTTAAAGGCCCAAGTACAGGAAAAGGTGTTTGCTATAGCTGCGTTGAAAAACGAGTTAAGGAAAAATAGAGGACCTAGTGTGGACACTAAGCTTGAAAAACCATCAATCTTGGGGAAACCGCCTACAAATCAGTTCGTCAGACAACCGATTGTCAGACAACCTACTGCATTTAGATCCGAGCGACCACAATCCTCGAGACCGCGGTTTGCCTCCCAAGTTGATTTGGGTCATATTTCTAGAACAGTCACTCCACCAACTAGGCCTAATGTGACTAAATCAGTTTTAGCAAGACCTCATCACATGATTGCCCCTAGTTTCTCTAAAAATAGTTCAATGAACACGTCTAGAACTAGTTCAACTGATGTGCGCCATGATTCTGGTCAAAGGGAAGCTATTCAAAAGACACATGTAAAAAATAGCAATGTCCAACCTAGTCAGATGCCTTCTAGATTACCCAACACTGCTAACCGTAGCATGTCATCTCCTAGGAGCATCGATCAATCATCTAGGAATTACTCGGACATTAAATATGCTACTTGTAAAACATGTAGGAAATGTGTCTTTACGGCAAATCATGATGCTTGTGTCAAGAAATTACTTGATGAGGTGAACTCCCGTGCTAGACTTAAATCCCAGTGGGTAGCTAAAATCAAACCCGTTGGTAAAATGTGGCGCCCCACTGGTAGAACTTTCACTCTTGTAGGAAACGAGTGCCCTTTAACTAGGATAGTCTCTGATTCTACGAAGACTACTAGGGAGGAAATTGCAAAGGATGATACATCACTTAAGCCTGAACTTAAAATTTTCTATAAAAGGAAACGTTTGCCAACTAAGACAAGTAAATCATCCCCTTAGGCCACCTCTGACACAAGTAAAGCCAACTGTGAACCCCCACGTGCTTCAAAAATAGATATCTCTAACCCATGCAATAGTATACAAACTCCTAATGAGAATGCAGGTACCAAAGTTGATGTTCCAAAAGAACGAAGTGGTCCAATCATTGTATACCGTTCAACTAAGGACACTCTTAGAGTTTGGTTGCTGAAGAAGCAGATATCAGAGAAACAAATGTCTCAGGGGATTCATGGTTAAAGTTGCAATGCACAAGGACTTACAGTCACATAACAGACTGTAACTCGATCTCAAAAGACAGGAAAGTTCATCCCGATGATGACTTATCCTAAAAACGAGAAATTCATTTTTCTCGGGCATGAGCTTATGTTAAAAACATTCCACGTTTTTTAAGCTCATGCACAAGGACTTATAGTCATATCACAGACTGTAACTCGCTCATCAAAGAAAGGAAAGTTTATCGCCGATGATAAACTTATCCTAAAAACGAGAAATTCATTTTTCTCGGGCATGAGCTTATATCAAAAACATTCCAAGTTTTTAAGCTCATGCATAATGGCTCCTCGTTAAATGACAGACGACGACCCGGACTTCAGAGACAGGGAAGTTTATCCACGCAACGATAACTTACCCTCTTAACAAGAAATTAATTTTTCTTGGACACGAGCTTATCCTAAAACCATTCAAAGGTTTTAAGCTAGTGTATATGGTTTATCATTAAATATCAGATGGTAACCCGTTCTTCAAGTAAAGGAAAGTTTATCGCCGATGATAAACTTATCCTAACAACGAGAAATTAAGTTTTCTCGGGCATGAGCTTATATCAAAAAAACATTCGAAGTTTTTAAGCTCATGCACAATGACTTACAGTTAAATGTCAGACTGTAACTCGAACTTAAAATAAAGGAAAGATTATCTTTTATGATAACTTATCCTCTTAACGAGAAATTCACCTTTCTCGGTCATGAGCTTGTATTAAAACATTCGAAGTTTTAAGCTCAGAAAGGAAAGTGTCTCTTTTAAATAAGAGAAATTTTTCCTCATAACGAGAAATTAACCTTTCTCGGTCATGAGCTTTCCGTTAAAACAGTCAAAGTTTTCAAGCTCATGAAAACGACTTCTAAGTAAATGTCAGCTTAGGACTCGTTCTTCAGATAAAAGGAAAGTTTATCGCCGATGATAAACTTATCGTTAACAACGGGAAGTTTACAACTTCTCGGACTTGAGCTCGTTTTATAAGATATTCAACATCTTAAGCTCAAGTAATTGGTTTTCAAAACTTTGAACACAATTTTTCGAGAATTTCTCAAAAGGTTTTTCTAAATCTTTCAAAATTGTGTGTTCAAAAATGTTTTGATAAAAAGAGCATGTCTTCTGGAATCGATAATATTTACGAACCTAGAAATGTCATTCAATAATGACACGGGGTTGTAAATAAAGTTCGAGCAGAAGTTCAAACTTTTAAAACATGCTCAAAATGGTTTGCTATTATTTCAGATAGCAACCCGCTTTTCATAATCAAGTCAAGCATTTCACCGGAAAGCTTTGACTCAACAACGAGAATTAATTTTCTCGGGGACGTGACGAGGTGACCAACATTCGTGAACAAGAACCATGTGCTTCTTTCATATGATGTTCTCCATTATTCAGGTCCAACCTCGTAACTTGCTAATATTGTGAATTCATTATCACATATGATCTTTGTACGTGTTAAATACCTTACACTTGTGTTTAAAAGGTATTTAATTTACGTTTCAGCACACCCTCATTAATTTGAGGGGGAGCTTGTGTAATTCATGAAGATAATTGGATTTGCATTCTTCTTCCCAAATTTTCTTAAAATGCTATTAAATCAATTGATATTAAAAACATCGATTGGGTTAATATTTTTAATATGGGGGAGAAAATGTGATTTAATATGGGATATGATCAATCATAAATGGTTTGACTTAACGTGATAGCTCATCCCGACATGTGAAAAATGTTTTCGGATATCGCGGCATATGTTAAGGGGGAGCAAAATGGATTTGCACTTCAAAATGGATCTCATGGTGACATACACTTACCCAAAACATCTCTATTCACGACGGTGAAGATTGTGGTGACATAAGGATGGTAGGATAGGTTAAAGTCCAATGATTTTTCTAGAACCGGAGGAATCTTCCCAAGGACATTCCATAGCTAGAAATAGTAGTCCTTAGGAAAGATGGAGAAAGATTGTGAATGTAGCTGAATGTCGACCAAGTACTTAAGTTAGCACTAGAACAATCACAACAAGGTGCTAGTTATGACGTATTGGTAAGCATTGAAGGGGTTGAAGAATGAAAAAGAATTGTAAAGATAAAGGGTGTAAAGAAAGAAGCCCTCCTTACAACCTTAGGCAGAAACCGGGTCAATTCATATGCTATTGAGATCATTTTTAAGGATTCTTGATATTGAAGAAAGACATCATGGACCCAGTGATGCAATGCACAACCCTTCCCAGCTAACTCAAATATCTCTCAAAAGGTATTTGTTTTAATCACACGGAGATCAACACATTATCTATTGGTTTATTCACTCCGAATAAATTGGTATTGAAAAGGTGGCACTCCTCTCCAGCCTCCGATCACTAAAATCCAAATTGCACGATCGAGTCTAGAGCCATTTGAGATCATTAAATATCTCATTAGGACACACTTTCATATTTACTTGCTTCTTCACACACTGAGAAAAGTAAGAAAGTTCTTAAGAGTCCTACGCAAAATCTTCATGATCTTGCCTGAACATCCGAGTAATACGAAAGTATTTACAATGAAGATGGAAATCCTTCTTGAGCGAACATCAAAAAGCTCATGGTAGGTGCTTGTGTGATTCTTTATGAATCAAACTTGTGATAACTGGAAAGCAACAGTGGTTTAAACTCTTAAATGAATTTAAACACGTTCCAGGCCTCTACGCAATATCTTAGTGATCTTTCCAGAACATTCAGAGTAATACTATTAAGTATTTACAGTGACGAATGGAAATCCTTCTAGTGTTAACATCAAACAGCACTTGGTAGGTAACTTGCAAGATTCTATACGAATCAAGCTCGTGACAACTGGAAAGCAACGATGGTGCGGTTCTTAATTGAACTTCACTTGTTCCAGGAACATGAATTGACGGCTTCAAATCATGCGGATAATATTATCCAAATGATTCACTCTTTACGTTCGCAGTCAGCTTTGGACGGTCGAGTAAAGAGAACGGGTTTACCCGCGAAATCTTGTCAAGGAGGTTCTTTATTGAAACTACCTGCCACAAGTACGATATTTAATATCGTCCAACGGTCTTCACCGACCGGAGGTAAAATGCTACCGAATTAGAATGAAATGTTCAAGGCCATTTCATCTGTGTATATGGTTTGTTGCTAACTGTCTTATGCAGCGTAACAAGAAGGTGGCATTGCGGTGTATAATCCAGAAGAAGTTGTCACCACATGCTTGTACTACATACACTTAGTACTTCAACAAATTCAAGAAAGTCTGAAGGTCAAGTCTTCCGCTGTATCGAACTCTGAAGCTTTCAAGAATTTAAAGGTATAAGTATGTGGAACATGAAGTCACGAAGAGGCAAATTTCACAAGTGATGAATGCACAAGGTCAAGGCAAGGAAACATGCTCAAGACTAAAGTCAAAGATCACATCAAGCATATTCACAAGAACAAGATCGAAGACTCAAGCATAGATGCTAGGTTTAAGATTTTGTAAAATGGTGTGACCTCCCTTAGGGGAGATTGTTGGAAATATGTTTTCCCAAAGAAAGTCTCGGTCACATCATTATTAGCATAGATCACGAGCTATAGAATATTTAGAACTTTGTAACTTGGAGCGACCTCCCTTAGGGGGAGATTGTTGGAAATACGTTTTTACGTATTTATGAAGGATCGGTCGCTCCAACGATATATTATTGTATTAGGCTCGTGATCCAAGTATAGTCCATATAGCCCACATGTAGGGTCGGCTATATATACCCCTCCTAGCATGTTAGGAGGGGTGGTTCTTCCCATTTCAACTTTTCATCTTAATAAAATCCTTTTCTCTCTCTACTTTTCTTTTCTCTCATTTCTCTCTCTACATCCCTTCCTCATCTTCCCCATTTCCACCATCTTATCAATAGATTAATCCATCAATTACCAAATCCTTAGAAATCGTAGACCTTCAAAATGTATCTCATTTGTTTCGTGTGTCATAAGAGCTAGCTCTTCCTTTTTGGATTCTTCACCTTCATCATCACTAGCACTTCATGCCCCACTCACGAAAGCTCTTTGCGTCTTTGGCTTTTCCTCTGGACAATTACCAATAAAGTGATTTGGATCACCACATTGGAAGCATTTTCTTTCATCCTTTTCCTTTTTGATGTCAAATGGATTTCGAGATGTCTTCTTACTATCGAGTGATTGCCTCACAAGTCTTCCTTACCTTTTGAATAATTTCTTGAAGTCACGTACAACCATGGCATACTCTTCGTCATCGCTATCGGACTCTTCATCATCACTAGATTCAACTCGAGCTTTTCATTCTAGTGACCTTTATTTTTCTTTCTGTCCTTTGATGATTTTGGAGTCTTTTTCCATCACTATATCGTATACCTTGAGATTCCCGATGAGTTCGTCAAGTGACAAGCTTGAAAGATCTTTAGATTCTTCAATCGCCGTGACTTTGGCTCTCCATTTTGGATAGAGGGCCCTTAGAAATTTCCTGACAAAGTTCTTGTTGGAGAAAGACTCGTCAAGTGCTTTAAGTGATATTATGATAGTGTTAAACCGATCAAATTCCACATCTATTGACTCTTTTTCAAGGATATAAAATTGTTCATATTGTTGAACATGTAGATCAATTTTATTATCCTTGAGTTGCGAGTTTCCTTGATGTGTGACTATAAGTGAGTGCCAAATTTCTTTGGGCGGTTTGACACATGAAGATTCTTTCATACTCCTTTTTAGGTAGAGTATTGTAAAGCATTATTTTGGGCTTCCTTATTTTTTGCCAACATTTTCTTTTGATCATCGGTTTGCTTTTCACGTGGAACTGATTCAAATTGGTTAGTGGTGACATTTCTAACCGTTGGTGCATAATCACGTTCAATGATTATATACCAATTGTCTATATCCTTAGACTTCACATAAGTTTCAAAACGATTTTTCCATTAGATAAAATCGTCGGTTTAAAAGATTACTGGTCTTTTGCATAGATTGCCCTTCTTTGTAATTTTTAGAATCCATGGATTGATTCAAGTTTTAAAGTACAATATACTTTAAAGATCTTGAGTACGCATCTCTTGATGCCAATTGTAGAAAACTAGAAGTGGGTTGAATAGTTTTTACCTATTAGTTTTAATTAGTTTGAAACTTTTTCATGATCGTGAATGGATATAGATGAAGTGTGAATTAACAAAGTAATAGACTTGAAGTAATAAAGAAACAAACCACAATGCACAATGATTTATAGTAGTTCAGCCTAGCAAGATCTCACTTATCTTGTCCCTACTTCCACTCCTCGAGTATCCACTCGAGAGTTCTACTTCACTAGTAAATGAATCTCCTTTTCACCGATGGAGAAACCTTCACACATTAAGCTTACAGTCGTTAATGACACCTAAGCTAGAATGTCGTGTTCTTTACAAAGGCACAACAAAGCCTTATATACTATACACTTGTGGTTTATAACACCAACCACACTATTATACAAGTAGATAGATGAATGGGTACAACAATAGTGATTGTGTAGGTAACACTTAACACATTCACACAAAGTGAAGCCTTGAAAGATCAAAGCTTATAATAGAGATTTCTTGTAATCGATCTTGGAATGCACAGAGATCTAAATCAAAAGTAAAAAGATAATAGACTAGATAGATTAGAGAGTTAGTATATGTGTAGAGATTATAGAGAGAAAAAATAGAGAAGGGATGAGGATTAAGCTTGGACAAAGCTTGGTATTTATAGGCATACATCAGACATGCACGAAACCCGTCAGCCCCCTTACCTAGGGGTCCAGTAGGTCTGACTTTTGTTGCCTCATAAATGTTTGTCCTAGATCATAGGCAAGCATTGTATTTTGCTTGGTTTGACTTCGTATATCTGACATAAGAGGGTCAAAATCAACTTTTGGTTTATTTTATTTTTCCATTTTTAGTTTATATAAGTTGTGTAAACTTTTTACAAAAAATTAGTATATAAGTTCATGGACCTAAAATACATATATGTTGCTTATAATTCAAAGTTTCAAACATAAAAATATGTTTGATGTTTTGTCACTAACAAAATTTTAAGTATAACTAAAACCAAAATATCGTTTGAGTGCGGGCATTTATAGAAAACATTTTGGCTTTTGGTATTTCAAATATATGTTTTAATAAGTTTTTGGGAAGCAATTATGATATTCAAAATTTTGGAATCCAAAATTTTGGTTAACTTTTTTCAATTCAAATATCCAAAGTTTCGGATATTCATAATTTCAATTCAAATATCCAAAACTTCAGATATTCGTAATTTCAATTCAAACACAAATAAAAAAAATCCCAATCTCATAAATAAAGAAAAAAACTCTAATACACAAACTAAAAATAAAAAAAAACTCTAACCAAATCACAAACGTCCCAAAAACACAATAAGTTAGAATGTCAATCACACACGTTATTACTCAATCAGTGGATGAATGTATTCAGATTAACCTTACTAGGGTAATCTTTATTTCAGCGGCTTTTATTTATTGTTTTTCTGTAAAGATCCAATCATTTTGTAAAGATTCAATCTTTTGTAAACTTATCTGATTATAATTGGTTTCCATTGATTAGGCTAATTTTGACGGTGGTATTGATGAGGATCCAATTGCTAATCATGTTGATTAGAACACTATACTCTTGGTAAGGTGTTTGAAATTGAAAGTTTTAGAATTTTTGGTTTGATTAAACGTTTCATATGGATCATCATTATCTGGTATTTTCTTCTTTCAAGTTACTGGTGGTATTGAGGATTATCTGTTGGAGGGTCACGTTGATCAAAACTGATCTTGACCGTTTATCTTGCATCTATTTTCATCAATCAAAACTGATCCTGATCGTTTATCTTGCATCTATTTTCATTATCGACCGCCTAATGAGCCTTTTCAAAATTCAAAGTTTATATATGTCCGTTACAACATTCCCAAACACAAATAAAAAAAATCCTAATCCTATAAATAACAAAAAAAAACCTAACACCTAAACCAGAAATCACAAAAAAATCCCAACCAAATCACAAAAGTCCCAAGAACATAATAAGTTAAAATGTCAATTACACACGTGATTACTTAATCAGTGGATGAATGTATACAGATTAACCTTACTAGGGTACTCTTAATTTCTATGGCCTTTATTTATGATTTTTTTTAGATCCAATCTTTATGTAAAGTTATCTGATTGTAATTTCTATTTATTAGGCTAAGCGTGTTGAAGAACATCAAATGGAAAGAAATCCTAATAATGATGATGAGAACACTTCGCTTTTGGTAAGTGTTTCAAAAAGACCGTTTTAGAAAGTTTTCGACTGATTTAAGTGTTTTTTTATCATCATTATGAGATTTTTTTTCATTTAGGTTACTTGTAATGAGGATGAATGGAAGGAAATCTTGATAATGGTGATGATCACACTTTATTTTTGGTAAGTGTTTCAATGCAGGCGTTTTAGAAAGTTTTTGGTTGACTTAAGTGTTTTTTTGTCATCATTATGATATAATTTTGATCTTTTTTTCATTTAGGTTACTTATGATGAGGATAGAAGGGATATCTAAAATTTTGAATATCTAAATAGTAAACATAAACCCATGTCTTGCATGAAGATGAAAGCGTTAACTATTTTAGATTTGGTTAGGGTTTTTTTTGTGATTTCTGGTTTGTGTATTAGGTTTTTTTTTTGTTATTTTAGAGACTGGGATTTTTTTATTTTGTGTTTGAATTGAAATTACAAATATCCGAAATTTTGGATATTTGAATCGAAAAAAGTTAAAATGTCAATTACACACGTTATTACTCAATCACTAGATGAATGTATTCAGATTAACCTTACTAGGGTAATCTTTATTACTCAATCAGTGGATGAATGTATTCAGATTAACAAGAAATCACAAAAAAAACATAACCAAATCACAAACGTCCCAAAAACACAATAAATTAAAATGTCAATTACACACATTATTACTCAATCAGTGGATGAATATATTTAGATTAACCTTACTAGGTTAATCTTTATTTCAGTGGCTTTTATTTATTGTTTTTTTATAAAGATTCAATCATTTTGTAAAGATTCAATCTTTTGTATTTTTATCTGATTATAATTGGTTTCCATTGATTAGGCTAATCGATGGTGGTATTGATGAGGATCCAATTGCTAATCATGTTAATCAGAACCCTATACTCTTGGTAACGTGTTTGAAATTGAAAGTTTTGGAATTTTTTGTTTGATTAAGCGTTTCAAATGGATCATCATTATCTGATCTTTTTTTCTTTCAAGTTACTGGTGGTATTGAGGATTATCTGTTGGAAGGAAATGCTAGTCATGTTGATCAAAACTGATCCTGACAGTTTATCTTGCATCTATTTTCATCAATCAAAACTGATCCTGATCGTTTATCTTACATCTATTTTCATTATCGACCGTCTAATGAGCCTTTTCAAAATCCAAAGTTTATATATATGTCCGTTACAACATTTCGAAACACAAATAAAAAAATCCCAATTCTAGAAATAACAAAAAAAACCTAACACCTAAACCAGAAATCACAAAAAAATCTTAACCAAATCACAAAAGTTCAAAAAACACAATAAGTTAAAATGTCAATTACACACGTTATTACTCAATCAGTGGATGAATGTATTCAGATTAACCTTACTAGGGTACTTTTATTTCAATGGCTTTTATTTATGGTTATTTTTAGATCCAATATTTATGTAAAGTTATCTGATTGTAATTTCTATTTATTAGGATAATCGTGTTGAGGAACATCAAATGGAAAGAAATTCTAATAATGGTGATGAGAACACTTTGCTTTTGGTAAGTGTTTCAAAGAGAGCGTTTTAGAAAGTTTTTGGCTGATTTAAATGTTTTTTTATCATCATTATGATGTAATTATGAAAAAACATTTCATTTAGGTTACTTGTGATGAGGATAGAATGGAAGGAAATCGTGATAATTGTGATGATCACAATTTATTTTTTGTTAGCGTTTCAAAGAAATCGTTTTAGAAAGATTTTGGTTGACTTAAGTGTTTTTTGGTCATCATTATGATATAATTCTCATTTTTTTTCATTTTGGTTACTTGTGATGAGGATAGAAGGGATATCTAAAATTTTGGATATCTAAACAGTAAACATAGACACATGTCTTGCATGAAGATGTAAACGTTAACTATTTTAGATTTGGTTAGGTTTTTTTTTGTGATTTCTGGTTTATGACTTAGGGTTTCTGTTTGTTATTTCTGTGATTGGGATTTTTTTTATTTGTGTTTGAATTTAAATTCGAATATCCGAAATTTTGGATATTTAAATTGAAAAAAGTTAAAATGTCAATTACACACGTTATTACTAAATCAGTAGATGAACGTATTCAGATTAAACTTACTAGGGTAATCTTTATTACTCAGTCAGTGGATGAATGTATTCAGATTAACCAGAAATCATAAAAAAAACATAACCAAATCACAAACGTCCAAAAAACACAATAAGTTAAAATGTAAATTACACAGATTATTACTCAATCAGTGGATGAATGTATTCAGATCAACCTTACTAGGGTAATCTTTATTTCAGTGGCTTTTATTTATTGTTTTTTGTAAAGATTCAATCATTTTGTAAAGATTCAATCTTTTGTAAAGTTATCTGATTATAATTGGTTTCCATTGATTAGGCTAATCTTGAAGGTGGTATTGATGAGGATCCAATTGCTAATCATGTTGATAAGAACACTACACTCCTGGTAAGGTCTTTGAAATTGAAAGGTTTAGAATTTTTGGTTTGATTAAGCGTTTCGAATGGATCTTCATTATCTGATCTTTTCTTCTTTCAGGTTACTGGTGGTATTGAGGATTATCTGTTGGAAGGAAATGCTAGTCATGTTGATCAAAACTGATCCTGACCGTTTATCTTGCATCTATCTTCATCAATCAAAACTGCACCTGATCATTTATCTTACATCTATTTTTATTATCGACCGTCTAATGAGCCTTTTCAAAATTTAATATATATATATATATATATATATATATATATATATATATATATATATATATGTCCGTTACAACATTCCCAAACACAAATAAAAAAATCTCAATCCTAAAAATAACAAAAAAAACCTAACACCTAAACCAGAAATCACAAAAAAATCCTAACCAAATCACAAAAGTCCCAAAAACACAATAAGTTACACACGTTATTACTCAATCAATGGATGAATGTATTTTTTTTAGATTAACCTTACTCGGGTACTCTTTATGTCAATGGCTTTTTTTTAGATCCATTCTTTATGTAAATTTATCTGATTGTAATTTCTATTTATTAGGCTAATCGTGTTAAGGAACATCAAATGGAAAGAAATTCTAATAATGGTGATGAGAACACTTCGCTTTTGGTAAGTGTTTCAAAGAGAGCGTTTTAGAAAGTTTTTGGCTGATTTAAGTGTTTTTTTTATCGTCATTATGATATAATTATGTTTTTTTTTCATTTAGGTTACTTGTGATGATGATAGAATGGAAGGAAATCTTGATAATGGTGATGATCACACTTCATTTTTGGTCAGTGTTTCAAAGAAAGCGTTTTAAAAAGTTTTTGGTTGACTTAAGTGTTTTTTTGTCATCATTTTGATATAATTTTGATCTTTTTTCTATTTATGTTACTTGTGACGAGGATAGAAGGGATATCTAAGAATTTTTATATCTAAATAATAAACATAGACCCATGTCTTGCATGAAGATGAAAACGTTAACTATTTTAGATTTGGTTAGGATTTTTTTTTTAATTCTAGTTTGTGTATTAGGTTTTTTTGTTATTTCTGAGATTGGGATTTTTTTATTTGTGTTTGAATTGAAATTACGAATATCTGAAATTTTGTATATTTGAATTGAAAAAAGTTAAAATTTCAACTACACACGTTATTACTCAATCAGTTGATGAATGTATTCAGATTAACCTTACTAGGGTAATCTTTATTGCTTGATCAGTGGATGAATGTATTCAGATTAACTAGAAATCACAAAAAAACATAACCAAATCACAAACGTCCCAAAAACACAATAAGTTAAAATGTCAATTACACACGTTATTACTCAGTCAGTGGATGAGTGCATTCAGATTAACCTTACTAGGGTAATCTTTATTTCAGTGGCTTTTATTTATTGTTTTTTTGTAAAGATTCAATCATTTTGTTAAGAATCAATCTTTTGTAAAGTTATCTAATAATAATTGGTTTCCATTGATTAGGCTAATTTTGACGGTGATATTGATGCGGATCCAATTGTTAATCATGTTGATCAGAACACTACACTCTTGGTAAGGTGTTTGAAATTGAAAGTTTTAGAATTTTTGGTTTGATTAAGCGTTTCAAATGGATCATCATTATCTGATCTTTTCTTCTTTTAGGTTACTGGTGGTATTGAGGATTATTTGTTGGAAGGAAATGCTAGTCATGTTGATCAAAACTGATCCTGACCGTTTATCTTGCATCTATTTTCATCAATCAAAACTAATCCTGATCGTTTATCTTGCATCTATTTTCATTAGCGACCGCCTAATGAGCCTTTTCAAAATTCAAAGTTTATATATGTCAGTTATAACATTCCCATACACAAATAAAAAAGTCTCAATCCTAGAAATAACAAAAGAACCCTAACACCTAAACTAGAAATAAAAAAAAATCCTAACCAATCACAAATGTCCCAAAAACACAATAAGTTAAAATGTCAATTACACACGTTATTACTCAATCAGTGGATGAATGTATTCAAATTAACCTTACTAGCGTACTCTTTATTTCAATGGTTTTTATTTATGGCTTTTTTAAGATCCAATCTTTATGTAAAGTTATCTGATTGTAATTTCTATTTATTAGGCTAATCGTGTTGAGGAACATCAAATGGAAAGAAATACTTATAATGGTGATGAGAACACTTTGCTTTTGATAAGTGTTTCAAGAGAGCGTTTTAGAAAGTTTTTGGTTGATTTAATTATTTTTTTATCATCATTATGATATAATTATGATTGTTTTTCATTTAGGTTACTTGTAATGAGGATAGAATGGAAGAAAATCTTGATAATGGTGATGATCACACATCAGTTTTGGTAAGTATTTCAAAGAAAGCGTTTTAGAAAGTTTTTGGTTGATTTAAGTGTTTTTTGTTCATCATTATGATATAATTTTGATTTTTTTCATTTAGGTTACTTGTGATGAGTAAAGAAGTGATGGAAATCTTGATAGTGGTGATGAGCACAATTCGCTCTTGGTAAGTGTTTCAAATAGAGCGTTTTAAAAAGTTTTTGGCTGATTTAAGTGTTTTTTTATCATCACTTATTATGGTATTGAGGAGGATCAAATCGAATGAAATGTTAATAATGGTGATCATAATGGTATGCGTTTCAAATAGAATGTATTAGTAAGGTTTTGGGAAGCAATCAAGATATTCAAAATTTTGGATATCTAAAATTTTAGTTAACTTTTTTCAATTCAAATATCCAAAATTTTAGATATTCGTAATTTCAATTTAAATATCTGTAAATTAGTTAGATCCATTATTTTTATTTAGGTTACTTGTGACGGTATAGATGAGGATCAAGTCGAAGGAATAGCTAATAATGGTGATGAGAACAGTTCGCTCTTGGTAAGTGTTTGAAATAGAGAGTTTTAGAAAGTTTTCGGCAGATTAAGTTTTTTTATCATCATTATGATATAATCTGATCTTTTTTCGTTTATGTTACTTGTGACGGTATATATGAGGATCAAATGAAAGGAAATTTTAATAATGGTGATAAGAACTGAAAATAGAGCGCTTTAGAAAGTTTACGATTGCTGAGTTTTTTTTATGATCTAATATGATTTTTTTTATTTAGGTTACTTGTAACGGTATTATTCATATAACTTGTTCATGTTTAAGATTTAATATAATTCTTTTAGTGATTTTATTCATCAGGAAATGAATTTTAATAATGGCCATGAAGATAATTTGCTTTTGATAAATATTTTAAAGAGTTGTAATCATTTTCTTTTTCTTATGTATTATTCTATCCATCTCATATTAATAGTTTAGGTTATTATTTTTAAACGTTTTAAATTAATAGTTCAGTCTAAAAATATATAATAAATATATATTAATTTTATCATATCACCCTCACTTGATGGTATTATTTTATTGCAAACAATAAAAAAAGTTGTAAATTAATTGATTAAAGTTAAAATTGTCATTGTGTATAAAGTAAGAGATAAAAAGCTGAAAAAGTGATGTTTTTATTAAACTGCGTATTTTTTGTCGGTGGACTATTATTATGAAACGGGGGGAGTAAGATAGCATTTGGAACTATGTTTAAGGTATGATCTTTTGGGTAGTTACGGGACTTTTAGTTTTTATTTCTTTTGACCATTTACCAATGCAGATTTACTTATTTTTCTTGCTTTTTTATGATGCTTTTTTTTTAAATAGGCTTAGTAGTTAATGGGTCGACTCGTTTATTGACATTTAAGTAAACACAAGGCCTTTTTTGAATATTCGCTTAGTTATAGTTAGCTCCTTATCCGTTTCACCTAAAAAAAAATCGTTTGGCAGAATTTGAACCTTAAACTTTCAGGAAAACAACTTTTATAAGAAAAATCTTTTAATAAAACTTTGATTACTAACTGAACTAGATCAATTGGGTTTTCTTTTACTTTCTATCTAAATAAAATTTGATACTCTTAAGTCTTAAATCAAACATTTTTTTACCATTTTTTATTGTGTCACGCCTCTTGTTAAAATACTTTAGAGCATTACCGCAACAATAATATATATTCCAAGAATGTTATACACTTTTAAACATATCATAAATATTTAAGTATATATTTATCCTTTTTTATTGAAAACTATATATGGCAAAAAAACATTTTGTTTTGAAAGTTTCCGGTACATGTTTCGTACATTATTGTCGTATTTGAGATATTTGTAACGTATATATCGTGTAATATAATTGTGTCTTTCAAAGATGAACTATAAATTCTTCTCCAAGGAAAAAGTGTTGAAAACCTTAAAACCGTTTAAATGATCTAAAATTTTCATATTTTAGTTAAAATTCGAGAAGTGTGATTCTCGTTTGTCAAATCTTTTGTTAACGACTTTTTTTTGTGAAGCATAATGAAGTTGTAGCTTTTATCGTGTGAATGAAATGCTTATGAGAGTTTCTGGAATCACTAAAGAGCTTGATAGCTTGATAGAACTCAATCCATTCTTGACATTAGGGTTGAGCATGGTAGACTCAAAACCGACATAGATCGAAAAATTGGACCGGACTTGATAATTTCGGTCCGATCTTTGGTTCGGAGTTTTGAATCATTTCGATCTTCGGTCCAGTTCGATCTTGTTAAAAATCTCGTCGATTATATCTAATAGGACCGAATCAGACCGACCCAAACCAATTGATCCGGTCCTAAAAGTCCAATTAGCTTCCGTTGTGTGTTGTATATATCTGCACTTGCTTCTTTGTCTATCGTATCCATGTATACTGAAAGATTGTGCTGTATAGGGCGGAGTTAGAAAGTTCGACTTGAAGAGTCAAAATTTAATATTTTTTATAAATTACATTACAAAATGATTTTTTTAGCGGAGTCAAATTTAAAAAAAAAATCCGTAAATTCTTGAAAATTTGCATTACGATATTTTCGCTAACGGGTCACATGATCCTCTTGGCCCTCCCTTCTCTCCGCCTCTGGTGCCTGGCATTAATTAGATTTTATTATGATAAAGTTTACTTGTATTCTAAGTATTATTAAGTTCTTTAGTAAATGATAAAAAAAATAGTAATAATTTGAAAGGGAAAAAGAGTGGTTTTTTCATGCTTTTCGTCAAGCAAATAACATTTTTGTTTACACATTTTTATAAAAAGAAACTGTTCTTATTTTTATTTTGACTGAACCTAACCAAAATCTAGTTGATCTAATCATGAAAGATTTTGTTAAAAAAAAAAAAAAAAAATATCATGAAAGTACATAAGTCTATTTTATTTTCTTATTACAAGTGCATTGGTTAGAATTTTAGTTATAATCAAATTCGCGGTCAAGGACGCAGCCAGAGGGTTTGAGGATGTTACCCGGTGCTTGGGTTATTTCTTTAGAAAAACATCAATTTTTCTCAAAATAAATTTAAAACACACTCGATACATTGAAATGTGTTTCTACTGTTCGTCTTAATTCACTTTTTAACTATCTTATATTACGGTTAAAGCCATTTATGCTTATGCACCCGATTATGTTAAGTCGTAGCTTCGTTATTATGTTGTTAGACATGGGTCTTGCATGAAGACGAAAACATGTTTCTTCTTCAAGGCTTCGTCAATATATAAAATTCACGTGGCGGTTAGAATGATATTTTGTTGGTCGAGTATATTCGTGAAACTTTGTATATAGCATCGTTGCTGGATTCTCTTGATTACATTTTGAAAAAGAGCTATAAACTTAGAACTACAAATTCACAACTACTTTATAGTTCGTTAAACTTAGAACTATAAACTCAGGAGGGGGAAATTTCGCCATCGGGTTGAACCATGTATATATATGTTTCAAGATCATTTGGTTTTACGTGATCATGTGAACATTCCATGATGACACACATGCACAAGATTTAATGTCCAAAAAATAAGTTTTTGGGGACTATATATATATGTATATGCCATATGGGACTATTTCTTTAGTGTAATGTCAACCGAAAGTGAAACAAACACTCCTGAAAATGCTTACCAGTTCACAACAAACCCTTAACTCATCACTAAAACTTGAGCTATTAGTCTCACATTCAAACTTTAATCCATATTCAAGATGTTATCCTATAAGGTCAAAATGTAGGGAAAAGGGATAAGCACTAGGTTAGAGAGAGTAAATTAACCTTTATATAAAAGAGGAGAATCACGCATCCATAGGAGCAGTGATTTTCCTCACAAACACATTATAATATACTTTTTGCTCTCTCTCACAACACTTTTCTTCCCTCACAAACAAAACACACACTGGCACACACAACTTCCGTTTCATTACCCCGTTAATCATTAATTGATGCCCGTTTGACATTAATTGGGCGTTTGTCTGCCCTTTGGAAAATTAGCCTTTTGCCCCTTGGCCTATTCGATGTTAATTGAGTGATTGACCTTTGCTGTTTAATCACCCGTTTGGTAAATTAATAGTTAATTTATCTCTCTCATGGTGATAGTGGCTACAGGAGGTCGATGTGCGTCGTTGATTCCATATGCGTGTGTGGATCTTGCCCGTTGATTTGTGTGTACTAATATACCTCAGCCACAAATTAGTCCCACCCACTCATTCCACCTTCACATCCAATAATTTTAGATCGGGTTGCATCTCCTTTAAATTTGCCCGTTGATTTAATCGATGTGTGTACCACGATTTAACCTTTGTTGCCGTTGATCCCTTTGTTGCCACCGTTCGTGGTGTGCGGCATTGGTGGTCAGCAGGTGATATTGGTTAGCTTAGGTGGGAGGCTGGTTTTGTGGGCTACCTTGATTTAGGATTATGGTCGCCAATTGTTATTAAGGGTTTATGGTCAATGGCTGATTATCGACGCGTTATTGCAATATTCTGATTGTTTGGGTTTTCTCAAAAACCTAACTATTTGGCTTGTTTTGTAACTGGAATAACATGTATTTTTTTACTCATCTGATCATTGATTATTATAGTCACTGTTTGGTTGCCGTTGTTAATGCCAGGCGACGATCGCTATGGTAGTGTCACATTAGTGATACCCTCATTCATACATACATGGGTGGTTTATGTGTGTTTTGTTTGTGACGGAAGAAAAGTGTTGTGAGATGGAGAAGAAAGTATATTATAATGTGTTATAGGCGCTGGCTTTTGTTGATTGTCATTGCGTAACACAATTTATCTGGGGCCGTTGGTTTCGTTGTCGCCGTACAACGTGTGCGGTAAAACTGGTTTGTGTTTGACGTTGGCTGTATAGATTGTATGTCATGATCTGATGTGATCAATTGTTTGTGGGAATGTGAGATTGTCCAGGCTGTGATGAACTTGACCAGCCCAGGGTAAACCAGAGATCGCACAGATCTTGGCGGGGTAACCTTCTGAGGCTACAGCCATGTCGGGTGTGTCTGGTTTTCCCTGAAGGGTGTCCTATCTGAGCCTACCATGTTGATATATTTTTCCCCAACTTTTGGTATATGTTGTGAGAGAGGATATAGAAAGGTCGGATTCTTTATTTGTTGTGTGAGATACACAAAACAAGGCTGAGCACGTGATGGAAACAACTGGCGTGCTCCATATGGCCAAGATTCAACCCCATGTTTGTCTCGCCTTATATTGGCAGCTTATGGTTTATTTGGTAAAGTATGGTTGCTATCGTTTTGAAGTGGCCTTGATGATAAATTTTGAACATATCAACCTATTTGACTATACTATGGACTATCTGCATCTTGGCGGGGCAAAATTGCTTACTTTGCAGCCATGGCGGCCATATCTTCTTTTTTCTGACGGTTACTTATCAGAGCCTAATGGTAATCTAGAAGCTTTGTATTGATCTTGCATTTGCGGTTTTGTTGTTGTCAATGTCGTTACAATGTCGCTGCCATGATTAATTTATAGAAACCTTTGCACAGTTGAGGTTATACGCATCTTGGCGGGGCAAGCTATTAGCTTTGCAGCCATGGCGTGTTAATCCACTTTGTAGAATGTTGGTAAAAACTGACATCTTGGTTGTGTGGCATAAACTACCTATCAAACAACAGGAATGGCAATGACGAAACTTTTCTGAGCCACACACACTAAGTCTATGAGAGGGGAGTAGTTGTGTATTAGCGCGCTGGTATTCGTGATTCTCCTCTAACTGTGCCATTTTTGTTAAAGTTGTGATATCGAGATTCTATTTTATTAGTAAGTTTATTGTGAGAAGTACTATTGACCTAGGAATTCCATATTCCAATCTATGAGTAAGTAAATAATTATGTGGGGTATGATTCGCTTAAACTACCAGGTTAAACACAAGATCACTCGGACCTTGGCGTGGCGACCTTTATAGGTTGCAGCCATGCCGTGTTATCGATCTTTTTCCAAAATGTCGCCTTATCTGAGCCTATACTTTAAGCCGCAAACAAAAGGGGGAAAACTCAAAAAGAAATGTTGAATTGATTTGCGCTTATGTAGCTAGCTAATGGGTTGGTTGATTTTGGGCTTATGTTGCAGAAGTTAAATCTTATGATGTTACATTGTGGTTTAATATGGTTATGGCATCAGATGTTAATTTGTATTGGACGGCTAGCATGGATTGGTTTTCCTGATTATTGTATGTTTGTATAATTATGTGGGGCTGTGATGAGTTTAAACGGGCACGGTTAAAGGTCAGATTACCCGGATCTTGGCGGGGCAACCTTTCAAGGTTGCAGCCATGCGGGGTTATGAGTCTTTTTCCCCAATGACGCCTTATCTGAGCCTATACTATAACCCGCAAAAATAAGGGCGGAAACTTAGGAAGGAAAACGGATCTGTGATTCAGTTGTGCAGCTACTTTTTTTTAGTGACACCGTCGTTGATGTATGCAAAAGCTGCATGCATACCTGTTTGCATGCTTAGCGTGTGTGGTCGAGCGAGTCACACCTATGGCCATTTAACAGGCTATGATGAATCTCTAATCATTTGGAAAAACAAAGGGCATTCGTAGATTGGTGCGACAAACTGTTATGTTTGCAGCCATGGCGGGCACAGCTTCTGTCTTTCGACATTCTACATTCTGAGCCTACTGAATCTTTTAGTCCTATGATGTGGTTATTAACAGGTTGCGGTGTTGTACGGTGGTATTAATGTTACATTAGGAAATATGACCAAGGATGATCGGATCTGGCACATGTATGGCGCGGTTAAGGGAAGCGCTTGGCTAAGGTACATCCTTTTATTATTTTCAACGCTTATTTTCATACTTATACATAAGCTTTTCTGAAAAGTGTACATAAGCTTTTCTGAAATGTGTATGTTTGGATTATTAAAGGAATAAAAAAACAGTTGCTGATCCACGAGAGAAGCAACACCAGTTTACTGTAGAAAAAAAGTGTCGGCACTTCCAACAAACACATGTACTGAACCACAAACACATTTACTGAACCGCTGCTTAAAGAACAAGGTATGGAAAAAATCAGTTGCCTTTACATTTTCATGTAATTAAACCGAATTCATGATGCGGGTATTGATTAAAATGAGAGGGTGAGGCGATTGATGTGTGCGTTTATTGTTTTTTGAATTTCCGGTATAAAATTTCTGGATTTAAGTCTAATGACCAAGATACATGTATGTTTTACTAAATACTACTATTGTTTTTATACCTTCTTTGTTTTACTACCATTCGCTTATATGTGTTAGCTAATTTGGTTTTCATACATCAGTTATTAAAGGCGAATCCACAGCTACCACAACAAACGAGTAGCTGGTGAAATGATTAGCATTGGCCACGAATAAAGATCCAGACCATAATAATAGCTATATGTACTCGAATGGAAACTTTCACGGATTCAAGATACCAGGGAATTGTAAGTTAACACTAACACTATATTTTGTGTGTGTTATTTATGGACCACTGGTTTCAACATGTGTGCATTAGTACATTATGATCGTTGTTTTTTCTTTGTAGGGCAGGTTGTGCCACAAATCGGCACGTTTAATAATGGCGGGCCAGGTGTAGTGGTCGTAATAATCCTAAAATGGTATGAGATTTTAAGAAATACACGCTTTATTTCGTTAGCAAAATAAACATGTTTAATGACGTTTATTTTACGTCTTAGTGGGTTGAAATTTGTTTTACAGGCTAGCTAACAACATACTGGGTCTCCGTTTCTGCATTCAGGTTTGTTCATCTCCCATTTTATCTCTTACGCTTCTCATTTATCTATGGCAAAAAAAGAACATACCCTGTACATGTATTCGGCTATACATATTCAGGCCAGTAACCAATTTTTACGCCTTAGCAACCTCTAGGAACTCATAAATGACACCAACAAAAATGATTCGCCAAAGATTGTTTTGAGGTCTTCTTTCAAGAAACCGTTTGTTTGGTTTAGGTTGGTTTCGACTTACCATTCGTGAACATCCACTGGATTCGAGCTATCCTTTGGTGAATTTTTTGGGCCCATGGTATAATACTTTTATACTTACCAGGTTGTGATGAGTAACACTTACTATATACATAACATACCCATTAGCTCGAATCCAGTGGGCCAAAAGTTGTTTTTCCTTCAAATATAAAAAACACCTTTTGAAATAAAATATCCCTTCAAATAAAAAAATGGCTTATGAAATAAAATGCTCAACGTTTGATTTTTTTTCCTGTGCAAGTATCGGACATCCCTTCTGCTCCAAAAGGGTTGTTTGGATGCTGTTAAAACAGTAAACAAACACACCTCTGCTGCAAAAGGGATTCAACAGCATGGTTCTTTGTTGATGATGTTATTGTTCATGTTCCATTTGTTGATGATCAACTGACCAATGACCACCAAATACTGCAGTTCATAAGTGGCAGCAAAGAAACATATGAGCTTGACATCGCCGAGTGATGCAGGTATTTCTTGATAAGCACTTTCTACTAAGCTGGTCCTGAAATGGTTATTTTAAACCTGCTTAGTTTGTCCCAAAAGAAGTGTAGTTTGGATTATTCAACCACTCTAATAAGCAATCCCGTAATTAGTCAAACAGTATTAGGACTTCATATTATGTACAACATATTTTTTGCGTGTTGTTATAATGAAAGTAGCTATGTGATATAAAACAATTTCACGGACACAGTGTGAGGCAGAGAATCACATTCACACACTATTTTTTGAAGAAAGGGATGTCTAGCTGTTAAACGCAGAACCAAACACCCCTTTTGTTGCAAAAGAGGTGTTTAGCTGCTGTTAAACCATGATCCAAAGGCTCCTGCTGCAAACAAACTTGGAATGCACGTATATTGATTTTCAATCTATATGCACATCTGCGAAACTAAAAAAAACATTCCAGCGCGTAGTATTATAAAGTTGCATTTTAGAAGTATATATGTTATTTACCACTTTACATGCCATCTTAATAGTCATTATGTATTTGCAGGTTCAGGATGTCCAAATGACGATTCCTTAAAGACATTTCATGGTTTTGGTCACTTACCCATGGGATGATGGTTTAAGATAGTCGAAGTCACAACACCGCGTCTCTGATAGTGGGAAGATTTCGAGTGCTTAATGCGGAATCAACCAGTTGCAATCTACCATAGTCATGATCTATAAAGTAACACGAACTCAGCATGCCATAGGGTGCTTAATGTTATCCAGTGAGTTTGCATATTTGATTTGCGTTGGCTTAATGCTAAGAGATTATGCATAGTGATATGGTATTACTAATTTTGACAAATTATCTACACCAGTTATGCATTTTGTTATTCCTCGCTTGCAATTCAAATACACCAAACGTTCTTAAAAATGCCCGCGCTTCCCCGCAGCGGAGCGCGGGCACAAATCCTAGTATAGCTAAAAAATTAGAATATCTAAATAATAGTAATAATAAATTTCAGAATATAATTATAAATAGAGTTTTTCTAAACAATGCCAACTAGACGCTTGTTAAGCCGAATTAAAACCAATGATAGACAATAAAAACTGCATTTCATCTTTTGTTCGAAAAATGGTCTTCAAAACTCAAATCATTACTCAAAAGCCCGTGCATTCTACCTACGAACTTCGTCCTCCTCTTCAAGGGTGTACTCGTTTTCCGACGTTAAATTTCTTGCGGATTTCTTCGGGAGTCTTGTTTCTAATCATGTTTCCACCAGTTCGACACAACAAATCAAGAAGGCCCTTGATGTTCAGATAACTAGCAGCCTAAAATGCATAAACAAAACATGAATTACTTAGTAATAAAATAAAAAAATTAGCATTATCCAAACATAATCATACAAATAAAACGATTAATCAGAATAAAAAATAAGCCGTACCACAATAGGGTAAATGTTAAAAATACATAATTTACTTTCTTAAATAATCCATTATGCCCATCAAACTTTTTTATGTTCGATTTGCACACTTGCCACGTAGGATTTTGGTCAAACATTTGACTGGACCGTTGACTTAACGAAACCGTTAGTACTTCGTTAACTTGGAATTTTGTTTTACAATTTTAGTCCCTTAGCTAACTAACATGATCATCATCATCATCATCAACAACACATCCAATATTCAAATCCCCGTATCCAAAATCAAAATCACCAGATGATGATGATGAACAATACAAATGGTATGAACATTGAATTACTAAACCATTAACATATATGTGAACAATACAAGAAACCAAAAAATATGAACTACATTTACATAATTACATGTACCAATAACTAATGTAAACTAGCAAAACCATATGTCCTTTGCTGATCATCCACTGGAACATCAGAAACCTGGCAAATCCAGTACTCGAACCCAATTCTTTTACGTCAAACTAAAAAGCATAAAAGATCAATGATTGTTGACAGTGGTAGAAACAAAACTTCCTAATTAAGTTCTTAAAAATCTGACGAACTCAGGTACAACGAGAAACTGTAACCATTTGTTTGATCTTCTAGCCCCGAATCAAAAATCTTGTTCTCTCCAAATCAAATCTGATAAACGATAGATTTCAGCATCATCGACATCCATGTACACATATGCACCAGAACCTATATTCTTTTTGTTGTCGAAGAATCTTTCATCCAATTCAGTCATTTTGTAAGTAAACAAATATTCATCTACATAAACCCCACGCCATTTAATCCAGGACTTATAAAAGTCTTTAATATCTCTTTCATAATCAGAAAATGGATACTTTCCAGATTCTTTAATACTAATAATAGTATTCAAAAGAGTAATCTCATGATCCTTACTCCACATATTGATGGTTCTTGAGGCCGTATTCTCCTCTTCCTTATTTTCTTGAGGGATCATTGGTGGTTGAGGGAGTTCAAACGGTAGTGATGGGACATTATGTTCTGGGATAAAACCGGATGATGTCGAAGCACCCGAAACAGTTGAACTAGTCATATTGATGTTACGGTCTTTTGGGCCAATTACGGTCTTTTGGTTTCCTTGTATTGGATACTGGATGTGTTTTTGATGATGATGATGATGATGATAATGTTAGTTAGGTAACGAATTAAAATTGTAAAACGAAATTCCAAGTTAACGAAGTACTAACGGTTTCGTTAAGTTAACGGTCCAGTCAAATGTTTGACCAAAATCCTACGTGGCAATGTGCAAATCGAACATAAAAAAGTTCGATGGGCATAATGGATTATTTGAGAAATTACATTATTTATTTTTTGACATTTACCCTACCACAATAAGACCAAACAAAGTAACATGATCCACTTTCACAAACTCCGCATCAAACAATTTAACATCTGCCTGGAAACCCTTATCCTCGGTTTTTGGTGTCTCAACATATTTCTTACAATACTCAATTACCTTTGATAAGATTTTACCAGTGATTTTAGGAAGAGTGATGGCGGAGTCAGCACATCCAACTTCGATCATGTGTTTGATCGTCTGTGACTCCAACACAACAATCTCCTCAACTTTAAACGTCTTACCATCTAAAGTGTTGAGCACTATAAACTTTGTAGAAGAACAAGTCGACATTATTATTATTATTATTATTATTATTATTATTATTATTATTTTAATTTTTTTTAATAATAACACCATTTCATTAGAATAAAAAGATTTATAAAAAGTTAGTGGGAAACCGAGATACTAACTAGGCGCCACTCCCTTTTGAATACAAAAGCTAACTCTATGAATGATAAAAGTACAAAGAATAACTTTGGGCGCAAAGTATAAATCGTAGTTTGTAAAACATACTTGTTATGATTTTTTCGGTTGTATTTATAGGGCGACTGCGACTTTTTTTCTTCTATAATTACCCTAACGGAGTTGATCGAACCTACAACGAGAAGGTTGTGAAAGTCGCTAATTACATTTAGTTAACCGCTAAGCGAAAGGTCTAGGCGTACGCATAACCCCTATGATATTGGACACGCGCTCTTCCACAAAGATGTATTCGTAGTTAGTTGTGGCCAGGGGCGGACCTATTCATTAGGTACGGGGTGGTGGCGCCCCCCATAGCTAGACGAAAAAAACGAGATTTTAGTGTAATTTTTGGTTAATTTTGAGTGTTTTTTTAAAATGTCCCCCAATCGAATCTCAAAATGCCCGCCACCCACACATTAAAGTCCAACATTTAACACTCTAAAACTTAAAAATCCTCCATCTTTAAGTTAAAATACTCGATTTTTTATTAGGATTTTAGTTTTTTCGCTTTGATATTGTAAAAAAAAAAAATATTACCTCCCACAATTTAGTTTCCTGCAAATCCGGCCGCTGGTTGTGGCCTAGCTAATATCTGAAAACTTGAGATCCTCTTTTAAGACATGGGTCTGCCAACATTACTCGTGGCCAATAATCATTTGAATACAAGAATGAACTAGAATACTAGATTACCCTTGTTTGACTCGAACACCAAATGATTCAACTTTGAATATGTGTTTGAGAGGTTCCAGTTTTGCCTCAAGAACTCTTTGTGTAATAATGAATGATGGCATCATTGCAAATATGTTATGACTTATGAACACAAAAATAAACACTAGTACAGTAGTTGTTAATATGATAATTAAGTTTGACTTATGTAAAAAGTAATGATTTGATATCACCGTTGCCGCAATTGTGTTGAATCTCAACGCTAACAAATTTATTTTCGTCTCCAATAATTTGCAAAATATTCTAAAATGTTGACAAGATCGATCGATCCAAGATGAGTGGTTCAATGGATGTTTCTTGTTGACGTAAAATATCGGCAAGATACGGCGCCTCTAAATAATATGACAAAAAGATGTTTCCATGTGGTAGTTCAAACCACGTTTTTAGTCATTTGGAAGTATAAAACGTGTTTGCTAATTAGATTTAATACCCTGAAGGAAAGATATATTTCCTGATATATATTTTGGATTAACATTCTTGGATTAGCAGCCAATATGAATATGATATTATAATCAATAACTACATCTGAGATCTTCTAAAAATAGAAAGGCTAATAGGCTGTTTAGTTGGAGAAAATTCTCCACTTTTCTAGAAAAATTTTCAATTTTTTTAGAAAAATTTTCATTTGAAAAGTGAAAAATAAAAAACATGTTTAGCAACAGCATTTTTCAATATTTTTCAAAAATTACAAAATTTTCATTTTCTAAATTAACCTTTATATAAAGGAGGAGAATCACGCATCCATAGGAGCAGTGATTCTCCTCACAGACCCATTTTTAGAATACTATCTCCCTCTCTCACAACCAAAAATTCGTCTCACAACCAAAACACACACTAGCACCTACACCTTTCCGTTCTTTGATTTTACTGGCCCCGTTATGCATTGATTGATCCCCATTCATCATTAATTGCTGGGATTTGGGTTTTGCCTTTTGATTAATTTGCCCTTTGGTCATTAATTGATGGGTTTTGTGTTTTGCCCTTTGATTAATTTGCCCTTTGGAATTAATTGGTGACCCTTTTACTCGCTACAGTAATCCCTTTGCTATATATACTAATAATTGCACTACTCCCACTACTCCAATAATTTTGATCTCGGGTTTAGATCTGGGTTCTGTCTACAGTGGTGCGAGGTCTGATTATGATCGAAAAAATTGGGGTTTCGCGGTTTTTGTTTTATTGCAATGGTTGTGATGTGTGATGGGGACCCTTCGTTGCCGCCGATCTCTTCATTGCCGCCTTCGACGGCGTGCGGTGATGTGGGTCTGTGTGTGACGAGGTTGGATGCCTTATATGGGTGGTGGTGGTGATCTGGTCGAACCATCAGATGATAAAACTTCCGATGATAAGCTCTTCATCAACAAGGTGAGGATATTGAACATTGTGTTACAGATTCGGATTGTTTTATTGCTGCTATTATAGATTTATTCATGATAGGACTTTAATTGAATGTCAGTAGATAAGAAAAAGTGTTGATGTTTGTTTATAAAAGGATGGAGACACAGATAGTTAATAAACGTTCCCGTTGCCTACACACTGTCCCTGGCAACACTGTACCACTCACATATTTTAATTTTCCTTAAAAGAAAAAGGAAAAAAAGTTATTTGTGTGTGATGCGGGGTAAAAAGAAAAACATGGCTTTGACCAAATTTGGGGCTTTTCTTAATTTCGGGGTACCTTTAGATTGTGTTTTTGGTCTCAGGTGCTTGCGTTTTTTTTCTTCTCGTCTCTTTTACCATGAAAATGAATACTAAAGTATGGATTATGCTAAAAATAGGTATTTCTGTATTAGATTATTCATGCTTTATATTTTTATGATATTTATATGGTTTCCAGGATAGACATGATCGAATTAGAGTTATGTTTTGTTTAGTTTCAGACAAGGGTTTATGGACTTATGGTCATCAGCTGAAACTTATATATGGCTTAGGGATTTAGAGACACCGTCTTTTTTTATATTCACCAAATTTTAAAATTATGCTTAACATATTGATTCTATTACGAACGCCTAATAAGATTTGGGCTATTTGGATTAGTTGTGCATTGAGAATCGATGGGGTGTTTGTTTGAGCTTATATAGCCCGCTTATGCCTTATTAGCTTTTGGGCTTATGTTTCTTAAGCCTACTTTATGTGGCTTATTTTCAAACTTATCGACATGTATAAATTTATTATGATACAATAGAACTTTATATAAGCCAAAAAGTTTCAAAATAAGTAATAAAAGTGAGCTTATGAAACATAGACCCAAATTGAAATAAGCCGTAAACCGGCTATATAAGCTGAAACAAACACCCCCCCTGAGATTAATTGTACATACGATGCCCTAATAATGTTTTATGTTTTTGCTATACAGAATCATATAGTTAAGAAGCTAAAAAACAAACCACTTTGTTTATACAAAGTGGACAGCTTATGCGACCCGTGTCTTGGCAGGGCATCACAAAGTAGTGTTTGCAGCCATGGCGGGTCAGATACCCTAAAATCTGAACTCCAGACGATGAAGAAAAGGTTGCTTTTGCTGGTTCTTTTTTTGGCGTAATAAGCTCTGTCGGATATTTTAGTTTCGTTGGCTGTGATGATCCTTTGACTATGTTATGTTCTTGCGGAAAGTGTAAGGATGGCAGAATGCGAGCATTGCTCGATTCAGCAACCTCCACATCCCCAACAACGACATCAATTAATCTGGTAGTTGTTTATCCTTTGTGGTGATTGTTTGTGCTGGCTCAATTTGTTAAAATAAGCCACATTGAATGAGCTTATTTTTTGGGACCTTTTTTATGCTTTCTGTTTGGGGACACCTGTGGTTGCGGGGTGTGATGAGTACACGTGGCTGTGATGACCTTCAAATAGCCCGGGTTAAACCTGAGACTCCACGGACCTTGGCGGGGCAACTCTTGAGGATGCAGTCATCCCGTGTGTGTCCGGTTATCCCTGAAGGGCGTCCTGTCTGAGCCTACTACGTGCAGGCACCACATCAATTAATCTGAGCCGCCTTTACTGTGATTTTTGAAAAAGAAACAGGCTACGCCTTACAAAACACAAGTCCTTCTAATAAGAGACTGAGTTATGCTTCTTCGTTTGCTAAAGAAGGCCTCAAAATAAATCAGCGAAAGTAATGTTAACCATTCCTTTTCATTTGTCCTTTTACCACATTTACATTGATCATCTAACAATGATTGAACGTTAATGAACAAAATTTTTTATGACTATCTGGTCATTTATGAAGGTATGGATCGGACAACGTCAGACTGGAATGGACTCTCTCCCGACATTCACACCACTTGCTTTCAATGTCGATGCTTAAACACAATGAGGTACAAGCTGACATATTTTTATGTTGTTGTTTGAATGATAACACAAAACGATGTCAAATCTATGCAGTGCAACGGGCATGCTGAATTAGGAAGTCAAATGAGACTTGCTATTTTTTTTAAATTAAAAACATTATATTGAAAAGAATCTGCGTTTTTTAAATCAAGTATAACGGCAATTGACAAATTAAATATCTTTTTAGCTCATTTAGATCCTCCACTACAAAAGAAATTGATCAACTTTTACAAATCTTAATAAGCTCAAAAGCTTAGTTGTTGTTAAACCACTTGCCAAACGCTCCTTCTGCTGAAAAGGTGTGTTGAGCTGCTGGTAAACCAGTCGCAAAACGCTCCTTATGCTGCAAAAGGAGTGTTTGGTTGCTGTTAAAACAGGAACCAAACACCCCTTCTGTTGAAAAAAGAAGCTGTTGCAAGGCTTCTTGCTCCTTACAGCTGCCCACTCGCCTTTTAGGTGTGCTATCGAGTGTATATGATCGGGTTGAATCAGTTTTTGGTATAAATAAATGTAACCCGCAACCCGACCCTATAAGGATTCGGGTTGGCATAACTTTTATACAAGGAAAAAATTATCAGTTGTTTAAATACGTTTATTTAAGGGCATTAAACAAATTATCAAGTGTAAAAAATATCAACAGTACGTAAACTACATTAAGAGTTAAGTAAACTGCTTGCAAATAGTTTACTTCATTAGAATACATTAACAGTAAGATTACGTTTTCAAAAGAACAGTAGCATGTTTATGAGCTAATCAAACTCCCAGCAGAAGAAAGAGCAGAAGTTTTTATGTCTCCTTAAGGTGATCAGAGTGAGATTAGAAATCTTATCGAGGCGGTCTGTAACTTTCTTGGATCCCAATGCAATATACGTAGGTCTATTTCCTCCACCCTATTATTTTAAAATATTGACCGCAATTTCTCAAAACAGATCATGGAATCTGGGAAAAAGTTTAAGAGGGGCACATTTATGTTATAACGAATTATAATACAATACGCATCGCTGCTTAAATCCAAAGTAGTCACACTACTGTTTACATGCGATTACGCTTAAGTTGATACCTTATGCTCCAATGCTTTGAAAGTTGTCTCAAGTATCTTTTTAATGCATGAACTTGGTATATCTATTTGAATTTTTAGATTACTGATTTAGTGTTTTATCATATGAGGCAACCTGCCAAAAAACATAATACAACTAGCCTTTAGGATTTCAAGTTAGACGCACAACGGTATAAAACTAATTTTGTTTCGTCGATAGTAAGCCAACTATGTCCTTAAAAAGTTGGGTTGAGATTGAAAATTTAATCACAGTATATGCAGAATGGGAATTTGCAAGGATTAAACGCGTTAGGAGGGGTTGGGCTGGTGTCGTCTAGAATAGGAGTTTGCAAAATGGATGTTATTGTCTTGGAAGCACTGTAGTAGTGAATACCAACGAATACCGTAGATTGATGAATGAGATGTAGTCTTTTTTTGCCTCTGTTTTTATGTTGTAGATCTTATGATTATGTAGTAGATCTTAGGATTGTGTTGGCTACCCAACAATGGACTTTTGCGTTTTCTGTTTCTGAGGCTTTTCTGTGCGTAATAAGAGACTTATGTTTGACTTGCACATCGAACTTATGAGCCATCTGATTTTCTGTACAGTGGTCACTTAGAAGCTGGACCTTGTATGTCCTCTTCGATTGTGTTTGATGTATTGATTTTACATCGACCAAAGTCTACTGTATGTGTGTCGTTCTTCATACATAAGCCAATGGGGTCACACTAGATGATGGAGCTCTCAATGGTATCTTGGAATCCTTTAGGGCCATTGTAAGTCATATATACTCAAGCACCTAATATACCACTCGATACACTTATACAAATTTACCATTGTATATTAAATAAGGTGTGATTCCGTTGGTAATCAAAATGGATAATGATATTATGCTAAATTAAATATGCAGCATTTCAGAATCTTCGTGATGAACCTTCAAATGAGAAGTCAGATCTATTGTGCAGCTTTGCGTTAATTTTGTGGAAAGTTGCTACTTTGCAGCAATCATGGGGTAACTTGAATCCTGCGCGCACAGGTTTGTCCCACTGACAACTTTTATTGTTAAAGGACAATTTTCACTTGCATTTGTTGTTATTGGCTACGAAACACGAAATAGCTTATATAAGTATTGGAATCTAGACTCAATCATATGTAATTGTAATGCAATAAGCAGTATGATCAGTTGACTTGAGATCATCACACTTTTATTTGCTTAGGATTTCAACTATATTTTCCATAAGCGCAAATAACACCATCTATATACCCGAACATCGGTTCACAAAGATTCCTTAAAAATACCAACTCGCTTTGCATTGTTGATCAAGTTGTATTCAAATATTAGGTACTAGAATGGAAGCATACTAAATGGTCATATCAACTGATTATTCCAAACACTCCCTTATGCGTATAATAAGATTTGCGTACAATATATTTTATTTAATTAAGGAGGATACGTTTTTGGCAATGCAGAAGTAGTCCAACGAGCTCCCATGATTGCTAAAGCAGAACGTGGGAGCAAGATTGAAGTAACGCATGTGGAGAGGATGCTTTCTCAAGTGTTTGTGATTTACCAAGAAAAAAGAGACTCGCGGAAACGTTAAAAATTGATAATGTATTGCAAGTTTCGTGCATCAAGATACCCACGGCTCTTCCAACGAACACATTTATGTTATGATTCTATATTACACTCTATACATTGCCTAAGCTGGAGCAACCTGCCAAGAAAGACAAGAAAACATGGCTTCACAAACAACCTTAGAAGGCGACAAAACGCTTATTATGCAAACTATTCTAATTTTTGTAATCAAACAAATGTTCCTAAACGCTTATTATGGGTTTTCCAAAAACGCTTATGGTTATTAGGCAAACGCTTATTCTAATGTGTGTAATCAAACAAATACTCTTGAGATGCTGTCCATCTTTTTGGCAAAACGCTAATAGAGCCCAAATACTTAGAATTTTGTTCTTGCCACTTTACGACTGAACCTATAAAAGCAATCATAAAACGTCCGCGCTCCCCCGCAGCGGAGCGCGGGCACCAAGTCCTAGTTTATATAGAAAATTAGAAAACTCCATTTTACCCTTTTCAAAATTTTCACCTCATACCCTCCATTGTTTTATTTAACCCATTTCAATAACACGTTACTCTATTCAGTATTCACCGTTCATCATTATTTTTACGTTTTCGTCAGAAAATTTACGTTTTCATCAGTAAATTTACGTTTTCGTTTGTAAATTTACGTTTTTGTCAGTAAATTTACGTTTTCGTCAGTAAATTTACGTTTTCGTCAGTAAATTTACGTTTTCGTCAGAAAATTTACGTTTTCTTCAGAAAATTTACGTTTTCGTCAGAAAATTTACGTTTTCGTCAGAAAATTTACGTTTTCGTCAGAAAATTCACGTTTTCGTCAGAAATTCACGTTTTCGTCAGAAAATTTACGTTTTCGTCAGTAATTTTACGTTTTCGTCATTAATTTTACGTTTTCGTCAGTAAATTTAGGTTTTCGCAGAAAATTTACGTTTTCGTCAGAAAATTTACGTTTTCGTCTGTAAATTTACGTTTTCGTCTGTAAATTTACGTATTCGTCTGTACATTTAAGTTTTCGTCAGAAAATTTACGTTTTCGTCTGTAAATTTACGTTTTCGTCAGTAAATTTACGTTTTCGTCTATAAATTTATGTTTTCGTCAGGAAATTTACGTTTTCGTCAGAAAATTTACGTTTTCGTCAGAAAATTTATGTTTTTGTCAGAAAATTTACTTTTTCGTCAGAAAATTTACGTTTTTGTCTGTAAATTTACGTTTTCGTCTGTAAATTTACGTTTTCGTCTGTAATTTTACGTTTTCGTCAGAAAATTTACATTTTCATCCGAAAATTTACGTTTTCGTCAAAAAATTTATGTTTTCGTCTGTAAATTTATGTTTTCGTCTGTAAATTTACGTTTTCGTCAGAAAATTTACGTTTTTGTCAGAAAATTTACGTTTTCGTCAGCAAATTTCGTTATCGTCAGAAAATTTACGTTTTCGTCAGAAAATTTACGTTTTCGTCAGAAAATTAACGTTTTCGTCAGCAAATTTACGTTATCGTCAGAAAATTTACGTTTTCGTCAGAAATTTACGTTTTCGTCAGAAAATTTACGTTTTCGTCAGAAAATTTACGTTTTAGTCAGTAATATTACGTTTTCGTCAGTAATTTTACGTTCTTGTCAGAAAATTTACGCTTTCACCGGTAAATTTACGTTTTCGTCAAAAAATTTATGTTTTCGTCTGTAAATTTACGTTTTCGTCAGTAAATTTACGTTTTCGTCTATAAATTAACGTTTTTGTAAGTAAATTTAAGTTTAAAATTTTATGACGAAAACGTAAATTTACAGACGAAAACGTAAACTTAATTTTTCTGACAAAAAAGTAAATTTATTGACGAAAACATAAATTTATAGACGAAAACGTATACTTACTGACGAAAACGTAAATTTACTGACGAAAACGTAAATGTACTGACGGAAACGTAAATTTTTGACGAAAACATAAATTTACTGACGAAAACGTAAAATTACTGACGAAAACGTAAATTTATTGACGAAAACGTAAATTTACAGACGAATACGTCAATTTACAGACGAAAACGTAAAATTACTGACGAAAACGTATTTTTTCTGATGAAAACGTAAATTTACTGACGAAAAAGTAAATTTTTGACGAAAACGTAAATTTACTTACAATAACGTAAATTTACAGACGAGAACGTAAAATTACTGACGAAAACGTAAATTTATAGACTAAAACGTAATAATACTGATGAAAACGTAAAAAACTAATTAAAATGTAAAAAAAGTACGAAAATATGAAAAAAGAAGACGGGAAAAAACATACGAAAACGTAAAAAAAAAACTAGCAAAAACGTGAAAAAAAAGTTGATCATGAAAAATATGGTTCGAAATAGTTTCGTTTAAACATTGTTTATTTTTTTTAGAAAATGAAAAATATCATCTAAACAAGTTTTCAAAATTCTCAACTCTTTTCTAGAAAAGAAAAGTATTTTCTTTTCTAGAAAATTAGAAACAGAAAATTATGAAAAATTTTCCACAACTAAACAGCCCCTAAATTTTCAGACTTTTTTACTTACTAAATATATGTGGGTGTTGTGTCGTGGTTTAATCGTCTGTGTAATGCTCAACATGATTTCATCTCGAATGAATGGGTTGTTTGGGTTGATATTGAGGGGTACTGTTGCATGTATGGTCGCGTGAGACGTTTTGTAAGATTAGTTCAAACGTGGAGAGGTGTTGGATCTTGAAGAAAGTAAAGATGATTTATTGGCACGGAAAAGGATATGTGTTAAAACGAATCAGGCGAGTAATATTCTAGAGATGTTCAAGGTTATTGTTCGTGGGAAAGTTTATGTCATACGTGCTAAGGAGTTGTTTGTATGGTCTCCTGTGTTTGTTGATGTTATAGAGGAGGGTTATGGCTCGGACGATGAGTCTGTAAAGGATGATTAGGGTGGTATGAACAGCATGCGGCCGAATTGCCATGACAAGAATTCGGATGTTAAAAGTGATGAAGAAGGTGTCTTTGAAAATGTTTTTTTTTTTGACCAAGAGGAGAATGTGGAGAATGATCATGATAAATCGGTGGATAATGCGGAAAATGAACATGAAAAATTGGTGGATAGTGTGGAGAATGAACATGACAAATCGAAGAATGACAAGGAACATTCTAGTGACCCGTTTAGTATTTATGACTTACTTGGGAACCGTAAGACAGAGGCAAATACATCTAAAGCAGACACTAGCATTTCACATCCACCTGGTTAAACTCCACATAAAGAAGACATTCATGAGGTGGAAACTAAGGAACAGGCTACATCACCAAGTAATTCTAATGGGTTTAGTTCACGTGTTATGGAGGATACGAGACCAGCTGATGTGACCAGTTTGTCGTAAGGCTAAAAATATCATACACGAAGGTGGTTCTGTGCTGGAGGTTCTTGAGGATATGATTGAAGTAGGTCAGACTGTGGGTTTTTCAATGGATGGTTGTCTACAAGCTATGGAGCATATTATTGCCTCGAAAGGAGCTCGTGAGGGTTTTCAATGAATTTTTTATCTTATAATATCCAAGGCCTAGGATCCAAGGCTAAAAAAATATGGATCAAGCAGTTGAATAATAAACATAAGGTGAGTTTCGTGTCTATTCAAGAAACTAAAATGGAGTGTATTTTCGATATGGAGGCTAAATGTTTATGGGGTAATAGCTGTTTTGAGCATATTTATAGTGAGGCCCTTGGTAGCTAGGGGTTATTCTGTGCTTATGGGATCCGATTTTGTTTAGGAAAGATCATCATATTATCTCTAATAGTTTTGTTGCTTTATACGGTACTAGGATGCTAATAATTCCAAGTTGCTCATTATTTCTAGGTATGTGCCTCAATCTACTACTTATAAGCGACTCTTGTTAAGCTATATTATGGGGCTAATATCACGATGGAATCGTGAGGTTCTGATTATGGGAGATTTTAATGAAGTCCGGTTTAAAAGAGAAAGGTTGGGCTCGATTTTTAATGTGCGTGGAGCTAATGATTTTAACTCATTTATTTCTAATGGGGGGCTTGTGGAGATTCAGTTTGAAGGCTATTCGTTCACTTGGGCTCATCCGTCAGCGTCTAAAATGTAAGTTGGATTGATTCTTGGTTACAGAAATTTTCATTTCTTTATTCCCTCATATTTCAGCTTTGTGTCTTGATAAGAATCTGTCATAGGCCTATTTTGCTTCGGGAGATGGTTACGGATTATGGTGCAACGCCTTTAGGCTGTATCATTCTTGGCTCCCTTTTCATTGGTTTGATCAAATGGTCAAGACGGCTTGGAATTATTTTGTTCTTGAGGACTCTAATGGAATGATATGCTTAAAAAATTGCAAATGTTGAAAAAGGAAATCCGTATATGGGTTGCTGAATATAAACGTCAACATTTAGGAAGGCTATTTGATCTTCAAGATAAGTTGCGTGATATAGATAAATGTTTAGACCTTGGTGAAGTGTTTGAAGAGATTCTTCAATCGAGGTTGGAATTGACGAAACAAATGCATAATATCAAGTCTAATACCGTTTGTGATCAATTACAAAAGGCTAAGGTGCAATGGGCGATTGAGGGTGATGAGAACTCCAAATTTTTTCATGGTATAGTTAATTGTAAGCGTGTTCATTTATCAGTTAAGGGGTTATACTAATCGATTTCATCATAAGGGTACGAGTCGCGGTCGTCTGAACTTCAATTTCCCTTCTAGGCTATCTTTTGATCAAGTCTTGGAGCTCGAAAAATGGTGTCTGCTAATGAAATTTGAGATGATGTTTGGAGCTGTGGTGAAAATAAATCACCTGGGCTGGATGGGTTCATTTTTGAATTTTTTTCATGAGTTTTGGGATTTGATTGGGCCCGATATGTGTGTAACAGTTGAGTGGTTTTTCACTCATAATTCGTTTGCTAAAGAATGTAATGCTTCTTTTATCACATTGATCCCTAGAAATCATGATCTTAAGTTCGTGAGCGACGTTCGTCCTATTAGCCTTATTGGGAGCCTCTATAAAGTTGTGACTAAAATTCTTGCCTCTAGATTGTCTTTGGTTATTTCGGAGCTTATTTCTGATGCTCATACTGCGTTTCTTCCTAATCGTCAAATTCTTGATGGGCCGTTTATTATTAATGAACTTCTTTCTTAGTGTAGACATAGAAAAAGGCAATCAATGGTATTCAAATTTGATTTTGCTAAAGCTTATCACTCTGTTCGGTGGGATTTTTAGATGATGTCCTTGCTTCATCGGGTTTGGTACTAAATGGGTATCATGGATAAAAGGAAGCTTAAATTCAGGTATGACTTCCGTTCTTGTTAATGGAAGTCATACTTCTGAATTTCAATTTCATTATGGATTGAAGCCAGGGGATCCTTTGGCTCCTTATCATTTTATTCTGGTCATGGAATCACTTCATTTGTCAGTATCTAGAGCCATCACAGCTAGTATTGTTTCAAGTATTAAAAGTGATTCTACTCTTTCGATTTCACTTCTATTTTATGCGGATGGCGCGGTGTTTATTGGTGAGTGGTCAGATAGTAACTTACGGGGTATTCTGCAAATGCTTCATTGTTTCTCATTGGTGTCGGGGTTGAAGATTAATCTTCATACTAGCAATCTTCTTAGAGTGGCTGTAGCTAGTAATTTAGTTAGTGAAGCGACTGATTCTATTAGGTGGTCGGTCATGAGAGCTCCTTTCAAATATTTAGGGGTTATGGTCGGAGGAAACATGTCTAAGGTTAATGCTTGGGATGAGATGGTTGGTAAAATAAAGTCTAGGTTATCAAAATAGAAGATTAACACACTATCTATTGGAGGTCGTCTCGCGCTTCTGAAGTCGGTTTTAGGCTCCACTCCCATATATACTATGTCGTTATATAAGGTGCCGAATACTGTGTTACATATGATGGAATCTCTACGACGTGATTTTTCAATGGAGTTCAAGCTGGAAATAGAAAGATGTCGTGAGTTAAGTGGTCGAAATTGCTCACGACTAAGAAATATGGTGGGTTAGGTGTTTCTAGCTTTTATGCTCTTAATTGTGCGCTCTTATTCAGATGGGTGTGGAGACTTATTTCGCAAGATAGCTCGTTGTGGTGTCGTTTCATAACAGTCATGTATGGTTCTAGAACTCAGATACGGTCTCATGTCCCTTGCTCAAATTGGTCGAAAATTATCCGGGAAATTGATATCTTAAAATAACAAGGTATCGACCTGCTGTCACATTGCAAGCGTCGGGTTGGTTCAAGTTACAAACTATTTTTTGGACATATAATTGGATAGGTGATGTTACTCTTAGAGAGATTTTCCCTCGGTTGTATGCGTTGGAAAAATAATAAAGGTTGTTTTGTTGCGAAAAAAATACAAGGTGATATTACGAGTTCTTTTCGTCGTCAAGTCAGGGGTGGAATTGAATCTTAGCAGCTCGGCAATATGCAGGATTTGGTTAGAATGAAGGTTCTTTCGAATTTGAAAGATAGATGGGCATGAGACTTGAATGGATATGGAGTGTTTCGTGTTAGAGACGCGAGGGATCTTATAGACGAAGTTCTTTTTTCAAAATAGAATGTCACTACGAGATGGATTAAGTCTATTCCCATTAAGGTGCATGTTTTGTGTGGAAACTATATCTTGATCGTCTTCCTACGCGGTCCAATTTAATTAGTCGAGGTATACAAGTGATTTCTTTTGTTTGCCCTTTATGTAATGGTGCCCATGAGGACGTGTCATCTTTTTTTTCACTTATGATGTGGGCAATGCCATTTATCGGCTTGTCTTCCGTTGGTGGAACATTGCTTGGAGTCTCGTTTCGTCTTATGCAGATTGGGTGGAGTGGTTTAAGACGATTCGGTTAGGTTCTAATCTTAAAGGGATTCGTGAAGGTGTTTTTTTTTGCGTCTTGGTGGTGTGTGTGGAACTTCCATAATCAGCTTCTCTTTGCTTCGCCAAAGCCTCGTAAGCAGGTGTTGTTTGATAATGTTGTTTCTCGCATATTTTTATAGTGTAATTCTAGAACTAGATGTAAGTTTAGTTGGGATAGTTGGTTTCAACATCCCTATTTGATTGTTTTGTAATTGTTCTAGCTCCTTGCTAGTTGTTTTTAATAAAAGTTGCCGTAAAAAAAGTTATTGATTTTTCCTTACAATTATATAACATAACATGACCTTTTGTAACAACTTTTTTGTAACAAACGTTTGTAACAACCTATTAAAATAATATTTTTAATTTAAATTGAATAAACTTTTTATCAATTTATTATTTTTGTAATCTAATTTTATCATATTTTCTAAAATTTAATGCTATTTAATTTAATATGCATGCATTTTAAATATTTTTATTAACTTTTAGTTTTTTAGTATGTGTATTTTAATTTGATTTTTCAAAATTTTAATATCAATACAAACCTAATAAATAAGAGAGTAACATTTGTTCGCTTCAAAAACCTTCACCAAATACTCGTCGCCGCATTACGCGGGTACTATGCTAGTTAATACATAATTGGATCGACCGGGTATGTTTGGCATTCTTAGGAGCTGGAGTAGATCGTTGGAGCGGGTTACTGGAGCTGGATGCTAAAGCATGTAGCTTGAGCTTATTTTTGCATGCTAGTTTAACTAGCATTTCATTTAAGAGCTTATTTTTTAAATATGTTTTTTAACCTGTGTCAGGCAAACGAGACTTATTTTTAATAGTAGCTTATAAACTATTTAATTTATCTAGTATTGCACGATAATAACACTGTTGTTAGCTAATAAAACCCATTGGCCTGGTCACTTGATTAGGCCCGTTTTGTTTCTAGGATTTATTCTTTGTTTTGTCTTATAAATACTCTTTCACTTTTTTAGTTGATCATTAATTCAATAAAGTCTTGCATTATATTCTTGGTTTCTACATGGTATCAGGAGCTTAGGTACAAGTCGTCATCTACAGTCATCCTCTGATAGTCTACCAAATGTAGGTGATCCAGCTTAAAGTTTGATTGTTTTTTTGTCGCCGTTGATGGTTTTACAAATTAGTTTGATCGGTAAGTTTTATGATCCCTTTATTGCATGATGAATAAAAAAATTGTTGGTTGTTTGATTTTAGCAAGAACAGAAAAAAAGTGCGTTCGGATTGTTTCTGAATCAAGTTTGTATTTTTTGATTCATTTACTCGTGTGATCACCGATTAATTTTATAGATTAGTGAATTAGTATTCTATTCTAAGATTTGATTGGTTGGTCAACCTACTTGTTATTCTAAGATTTGATAGGATGAAAAAAACAGTGAATTGGTTTAGTTACCAAAAAAAGTTAGTTTTAATTTTAGTCTTTCGATAAGTTTGAGTTTATGTGGTTAATGGTTCGTGATGATGGTATTTGGTATTAGTATTAGTTATATAGATTGGTAACGGTAAATATGGATTCGGTTGTATTGGTTTGAATAAGGAATTGGTTTGTGTTGGTGATGGTGATGTTACAGTCTTAACTAATCCGACTAGGTCTTGAGTAGTTATGTGTAATATCTTAGACATCAACATGTATTTGGTATTTGCATCGGTTGGTATGGATTAGCATTGACATTGGATTGGTTTGGCTTCGCCATCGGTAATCGGCATTGGCATCGAGATTGACATAGGCATTAGCATCAGCATTGCATTGTCATTGGCATCTGCTCTCGTTCATCTTCGTAAATTTGTGACTATGTGCTCTGCATCTGGTTTAGGTTGCATCGGAAATAGACTCATCCTAGCCCCGAGTTTGTATTCTCGGTCACTATGTTTTTTTGTTTCGTTATTTGTCTTTAGTTTATTTTTAGTTTGGCAAATTCTCAGTGTTCACCGCTGCGGCATATTCAGTTTTGTTAGCTGTCAGATTATGGATAATTACATAGCTGCCAATTTAGTAATAGTTATTTATAGATAGTTAGCTGTAGATTTGTGATTATCTTGTATTCTAGCTGTCTATGACTTGGGCTAAGGCCTGATCCTTGTGTATATGTACGAGTCGTGTTTTGTGGAATGGTCAGGAAATCAATATACCATTGTATAACTTACATGGTATCAGCAGCCTCCAATGATCCAGAACCATAACACACCATAATCGACCCCCAAATACCATCCACTGCTCCTTTCCTTTTGGTCGACTGTTGGTTGATTGTGATAACCAGTCGTTGAATTTATAGTGGACCGTTGGCTTTGTTGATAGCCAGTCCCTGGTGTTATTAATATCATTTTTTTTCTCTGTTGTTATTACATTAGAACACTATGCAGCCCTAAACTTCATACTTACCACCAGATTCTCATAATCCACAATGACTGGTGTTACTCCCCCCATACCCACAATCTTGATCTCGGATAGATTAATGGCGATTGCAAACCTACATATCTTGGTTCCTGATAAGCTGGATATTGACGAGATGAACTACTCGTCTTGGGTGTATTTTTTTCTTAAGCTTTGTCGCAGTCATGGCTTATTGAAGCACATCTTGGGCGAGGATAAGCCCAAGTATGATGCAACCCCTAGTGACCCTACGCCCCCGACTGAGGAACGGGTAAAGATCGATTCCATTGTTCTTTCATGGATCTTTACAACCATATCCAAACCTCTCCAACAACGGCTTGTGGTTGAAAATCCTATTACGGCTAAGGAAGCTTGGGACATTGTTGCATTAATGTTGCATGACAATAAACGGTCTTGTTCTATTGCTTTGAAGGCAGAGTTGCGTTCGATGCGTCTTGGAGATTTAACCATCGATGCTTACTTTCGTAAGATCGAAACTATTGTTGCTACGTTATCTAGCCTCGGGTCTCGTCTAGATAATGACGATGTGGTTAATATAGCACTTGATGGGTTGCCGGATACTTATGCCCATGTTTCTGACATTATTATTCATCGGGATCCTTTCCCGGATCTCAAGACGGTTCCTTCCATGCTTACCACGGTGGAGATGCGCTTAAAATCGAGGGCTCATGCTTCATGCGTTGACTCTTCATCATCATCCCCCATGGTCTTGTTGGCTCACTCCGGTAATAATACTCGACGCCCTACTCCTTCCATTAAAAAGATAAACAAACCTTGCTTTCATTTTAATAAGGGTTTGTGTCGGTATGGTGAATATTGTAAATATTTACAAACGGGGTGAAAGGTAGTTCTTCTACAAATGTGAAGACTACCACTGATATAAAAGAGGATGATATGAAAACTCTTCAAAACCTAATAACTAAACTTGGTTTTAATAATACTACACTTAGAACCTCAAATGTGTCCATCAATCCCCCAGTTGCACTCCATGCGTACACCAACAACCCATCACCAGCCCATTATTATAATCCACCACCACCACTGGCCCAAACTTCATTTTATCAATAGGCCCAGCAGATGTCACAACCTCATGCCCAAAATATGTTATATCACCCAACCCAACAGCTCACACCGGCCCAATTATTTACTCAGCCCAGCCAACCGGGTCAACCCAGTCAGCCCAGTCAACCGGGTCAACCCAGTCAGCCAGGTCAGACCAGTCAATCGAGTACGTCGGGTCAGCAAACTTGCGTGGCTTCCCGAGGAGCATTTTCGGGACATGAGATGATTTTACCAAGTGCTTTTAATGCCGTGACACTTCAAGATCCTATTTCCAGAAATTGGAATATGGATACAGGTGCGAGTTCTCATCTTAATGATAATGTCTCTAGTCTTAGTGATATTTTTAATGAGTGCATTTATTCATCTGTCTTTGTTGGTGATGGTTATTCTATACCTGTTACCAACTTTGGCCATAGCATTTTCCTACGCCATATCGACCTCTTCACCTAAATAACGTTCTCATTACTCCTAATATTGTCAAAAATCTAATTTCTGTTTGTCAGTTTGTTCGTGATAATTCTTGTACTGTTGAGTTTGACGCTTTTGGTTTTTCTGTCAAGGACTATCTAACTCGAAGGGTGTTGCTCCGTTATGATAGCACTGAAGATCTTTACCCTGTCACAAAGCCATCTACCATTCTTCATGCTTTTCTCACCAGTCAGTATACGTGGCACCAGCGTCTTGGACATCCAGGAAGTGAAGTGTTACGTCGTGTTCTTTCTAGTAATTCCATTTCGTGTAATAAAGAAGAACCTTCCGTTCTTTGTCATGCTTGTCAGCTTGGCAAACACGTAAGGCTTCCATTTGTTAGTTCTACTAGTTCAGTTAATTCTTGCTTTGACATTATTTACTCGGACTTGTGGACTTCGCCAATTCCGAGTCTGTCTGGTTTCAAATACTATGTCTTGTTTTTGGATCATTATTAGCAATATGTTTGGGTTAATCCAGTAGTTAATAAATCTGATGTTTTTTCCAAATTTAAGTTATTTTGTAACTTAATCCACACTCAATTTAAGAGTGAGATAAAGTCATTTCAATGTGACCATGGTGGTGAATTTGACAACCATGCCTTTCACCAATTATTTGCTAACAATGGGATTCAGTTTCGCTTCTCTTGTCCACGCACCTCACAACAAAATGGAAAGTCTGAACGAATGATCCGAACCATCAACAACCTAATCCATACCTTATTGTTTCAGGCTCGTCTACCTCCAAACTATTAGGCAGAAGCACTTAACATGGCTGTCTACTTATTGAATATTTTACCCTCACATGCTATTGATAATCAAATTCCTTTTACCTGTATCTTTGGAGAAATACCCGACTATACTATATTGCGTACATTCGGGTGTCTTTGTTACCCTCACCTTGATCCCTCTCACAAACTTGAACCCCGAGCTACACCGTCTATTTTTTTGGGACATGCCACAAATCACCGTGGATACCATTATCTTGACCTTAACACAAACACAATTATTATTTCACGCCACGTAACCTTCGATGAGACAGTTTTTCCGTTTGGCTCAATGACACCAACTTCGAGCCCCCCTTATGACTTTTTGGATGAAGCACCAAATATCATTAACACTAGGGGTGCAAACGAGCCGAGCTGAGCCCGAGCTTAACAGGGCTCGGGCTCGGGCTCGAAACATAAAAGGTGGGCTCGAGCTCGGCTCGATAGCTCGTCGAGCTTTAAACGTTAAGGCTTGAGCTTGGCTCGATAAGGACTCGAGCAAAGCTCGAGCTTAGCTAGAAAAGCTCGAAATTTTATATATGAAACAAATACATCATTAATATTAACACAACACCACAAATTCTATGTTTTTATTATACTATGATAACGACTATCATTAAATTATTCAATATTTTATAGATTTATCCTTTATAATAAGGTTAATATTCAAATCAACGTTAATTTACTTATATATAAATAGTTTTTTATTAAGGCTCGAAAATCTCGATAAGAGCTCGAGCCGTGTTATCAAAAGCTCGAGCTCGGCTCATTATATGTTTCGAGCCCTATTATTGGGCTTGAGCTCGGGCTTGAGCTCGATAAAAGCTCGGCTCGATCGAGTCGAGCTTGAGCTCGAGCTCGAATAGCTCGATAAAAGCTCGGCTCGTTTGCACCCCTAATTAACACCTTAATTTGCTTGTCGCCTACTGCAAACCTAAATGTCAATTCCACACATTATACCGACCCAAATAATAACCCTACTGATCACCAAACACCTACACCGAACAGAATTCCTTCTCCCCCCAATCTGAGCCTACAATTGATCCTCATATTTCCAGCCCACTATCCTCCGGCGTAGTCCAACAACAAACTGATCAACCACTTACTCAATCAACTTCAACTAGTGACCCCACATCGCCTGCCTCCGTTTCCGAAAATCAATCCACTCCAAATGTTAACCCGAACCCCACTTCGATTCATCCCATGGTCACGCGTCTTCGTGTCGGGACTAATAATCCTAATCCTAAGTATAATTGTCATGTGTCCACTGTCTCACCTTTACCTAAGTCGTATACTGCCACGTTTAATGATTCAAACTGGCAAAATGCTATGTCTGACGAGTACAATGCGCTTATTAAGAATGAAACTTGGACTCTTGTTCCTCGACCAATAGATGCCAATATTGTTCGTTGTATGTGGTTATTTCGCCACAAGTATTTAGCAGATGGTACTCTTAGTCGTTACAAGGCTCGTCTTGTAGCAAATGGTAGTACGCAGATCGAGGGCGTTGATGTTGATGAGACTTTTAGCCCGGTTGTTAAACCAGGTACTATTCGGACGGTTCTCAGTTTGGCAATTACTTGACATTGGCCTGTTCACCAGCTTGATGTCAAGAATGCATTCTTACATGGTGATTTATCTAAGACAGTGTATATGCATCAGCCTCCAGGGTTTCGAGATTCCGCACATCCAGATCATGTATGTTTATTACAGCGGTCTCTTTATGGTCTTAAGCAAGCCTCTCGGGCTTGGTTTCAGCGGTTTGCTTCTTATATTACTCGGGTTGGGTTTCATCATAGTCGTTGTGATACATCTTTATTTATATACAGTCAGGGGGCTGACACTGCGTATCTACTATTGTATGTTGATGATATTGTTCTCACGGCCTCTTCTGATACTTTGTTAAAGAAGATTATTGCATCTCTTCATCAAGAGTTTTCTATGACGGATTTGGGTTCTCTTAATTATTTTTTGGGTATTTCTGTTACACGTGACTCTTCAGGGATGTTTTTGTCTCAGCGTAAGTATGCTACTGAGATTCTTGAACGGGATCATATGGTTGGTTGTAACTCCAGTCGGACTCTTGTTGATACTGAATCCAAACTGGGTGATGATGGGGATCCGATTTCTGATCCAACTTTGTACCGGAGTCTTGCAGGTTCTCTCCAGTATCTTACCTTTACTCGCCCTGATATTTCTTATGCAGTGCAGCAGGTTTGTCTTCATATGCATGATCCTCGGGGGCCTCATTTCTCGGCTCTTAAACGGATTTTACGATATGTTCGAGGTACTTTAGAGTATGGGCTACAGTTGTTTTCATCCTCTACTACATCCTTGGTTGCTTATTCGGACGCGGATTGGGCTGGTTGCCCTACTACTCGGAGATCGACTTCTGGTTATTGTGTGTTTCTTGGTAACAACTTACTTTCGCGGTCCTCTAAGCGTCAACTGACGCTCTCTCGCTCTAGTGCAGAGGCTGAGTATCGTGGGGTTGCTAATGCTGTTGCTGAGACTTGTTGGTTGAGGAATTTACTTCGTGAGTTACATACTCCTCTATCTTCCGCTACGCTTGTTTATTGTGGTAATGTCAGTGCTGTATACTTATCTTCGAATCCAGTTTAGCATCAGCGTACGAAACATATAGAGATTGATATCCATGTTCGAGATTTAGTTGCTGCTGGCCAGGTTCGGGTTCTGCATGTTCCGTCTCGTTGTCAGTACGCAGACATATTTACTAAAGGCTTGCCATCAGCTTTATTTGAGGAATTTTGTACCAGTTTGAGCATTCGGTGTCCTCCCGTTCCAAATGCGGGGGAGTGCTAGCTGTCAGATTATGGATAATTACATAGCTGCCAATTTAGTGATAGTTATTTATAGATAGTTAGTTGTAGATTTGTGATTATCTTGTATTCTAGCTGTCTATGACTTGGGCTAAGGCCTGATCCTTGTGTATATGTACGAGTCGTGTTTTGTGGAATGGTCAAGAAATCAATATACCATTGTATAACTTACAAGTTTGAGGGGTATGTTAGCTAATAAGGCTCAATGGCCTGGCTACTTGTTTAGGCCCGTTTTGTTTTTAGGATTTTATATTTGTTTTGTCTTATAAATACTCTTATACTCTTCTTAGTTGATCATCAATTCAATAAAGTCTGAGGTTGTCAAAAGACAGAATGTTTGAGGACAACTTGATTTCTTCTTATTTGTATTTCGTTAAAAAGGTCGACCTTGATCTCATTTATTTGATTTTTATCAAAAAATGTCGGGTCGTTAAAAAGCCCTTGTTTTTATGCTATCACTGTTTTTCGAGGAGGATCAACAACAAGAAATCCAGTAAGACTAAAGCAAGAACTCCCTTCGGTGCGAGGCTTATCGAAGGTCTGACATTATAACACGTCGATAGTTGTTGCAACACGTTAGATAGACCATCTCACTTTCTGATTTTGGTAAATTGCTGTCGCCTAACATGCGTAATTATCTTTAAGACGACCTAAAATTTCATATACACTAATAATAATAATAGTTTGTGAACATGCTTTATCCCATTACTAAAAGAAGGATTCATATACTATTATTCTTTGCATTATGCGATTACCTTAAATAATTCATAAGTTGACACTCATTCACTCTTGCATGTGCCTTTCTTTTCTTCTTTCTAAGACACCCCACGAGCTTCCTTCTTCATTCCTCATATTCATTTCCATCTTTTGCTTTTTTAATCTTTATATTCATCAACTCTTTACTCCATAATTTCATACTTCAATTTCCAAAAATAGACATAACCTAATATGGTTCTTGAGTCATTGCTAATCAAAGTCAAGAAAACTATATCACATTCCAAAGTTTCTGTCCATGCCAATCCACCACCAAAAAGTTCTATTATCAAGCGATCGAGAATCGGAGTTTTAGCCTTCGAGATCGCTGGAATCATGCCGAAGATCACGCACATGTGGCGGTTTCTTTCTGATGAAAATATTGCTCGTTTTCGTAAGGAGTTAATGTGCCTAGAAGGAGTTTTTAAGATTGTGTCAAAGAAGGAAAGTTTGCTTCTTGGTTTAGCATGTGCTGAGTTAGTCGAAAATGTTAGATTTTTGGCTAAAACAGTGGCTAGGCTGAGTAAAAGGTGTGAGGACTCGAGTCTTGGGTGCTTTGAGACCTTATTCGACGTGTTTGCAAACACGGGTCATGATCCGTATGGTTGGGTTCTAAGCTTCAAAGATATGGAGGCTAAGATCAAGAAAATGGAGCGGTACGTTGCTGATACCGCGAGTCTTTACAGAGAAATGGATGAATTAACTATCATACAAAACAGTTTGAAGAAACGATCAGATAATCACTTTCAAAACGCAATGGCCGATAGTACAAAGCAGCAAAAGATTATTCATCTTCAACAAAAGCTTATTTGGCAAAAGCAACAAGTTAAGTATTTGAAAGATAAATCTTTATGGAATAAAAGTTTCGATTCAGTAACTTTAATGTTAGCCACATCAATCTTCACAATTCTTTCAAGAATCAAGCTTGTTTTCTGTATCAATAATGAGCATCCTACATCCATTTCGCGCAGCCTCTCGGCCTCAGCTATGGTCTATCCATCTAATCAAACCGCAAGCCCGTGGAATAAAATCGTATCAAAGAGTGCAAAACATCTAGATAAAAATGATATCTCACACGGGTTTTTCGAAACAAATTCAAAGATCATAACACCATCATCTACGACTTTAGGATATGTTGGTTTATCTTTGCATTATGCTAATTTGATTATTGTGATGGAAAAGATGATAAGGTCGCCTCAATTAGTTGGTCTTGATGCAAGAGATGATCTTTATTCAATGTTGCCTAATAGCATACGATCATCATTAAGGGGTCGATTGAAAGGTATTGGGTTTAGAGCGAGTGATCCGGCTCTTGCAGGAGAATGGAGAGAAGCTCTAGGGAAGATATTGGGTTGGCTGTCACCATTAGCACATAATATGATAAAATGGCAAAGTGAAAGAAGCTTTGAGCATCAAAATCGCGTTGCAAAAACAAATGTTCTTCTAGTACAAACGTTGTTTTTTGCAAATCAGGAGAAAACCGAAGCTGCGATTACTGAGCTCTTAGTTGGTTTGAATTATATTTGGAGGTTTGAAAGAGAGATGAATGCAAAAGCTTTCAATTTGTTCAAGAATGTGGAAGATCATACAATCTAGATTAGCATTGTTATGTAGATTAGTGAAGATCAGCTTGTTAAGATCTGCAAAGATTTTGCTTGAGTTCCCTAAAATGATCTGTCAAACTGTAAAGTGCAATACCTTAATGTCTTACAATGATTTGATTGAGTTGAATTTTCATAAAATAATTTGATTGCAATTGATAAACTCTCTTTTCTTCGCATGAGCTTATTTGATTTCGGTTTATATTTTATAAGATTCAATTTTTCGGCTTATAGTAAACCTAAGTAAGCCCACAAGTCTCAAAAGAATCCGGATTTTTCGGCTCATATGTTTGTTGTTTTATGCATGAATTGTGTGTGCACATAAATGTAAACAAATAAACCAAATGAAGTAGTTCCAACTTAGATATATTGTAAAATATAGCCACAAAACTATACGTTACATTCAAAGTATTCACATATATATACCTATAAGGATTTCAAAGAAACGTGTGACCTTATTATCGTCAGTGAGGTATTTCATTATAGGGTTAATGGCTTGATAGTCGTCACGGTTTTTTTTTATATGTAGCCAACAATTTTTTCTGCTATTTTATGTATTAATTTTGTGTGTTTGAGTTTTCTTATATATTTTATGATCATTTTTTCCTTTGTTTTATTAACTCACGAGGATCAAAATGGTTATAAAATATATAAAAAAAAAACTAAAAATTACTAGTTTAGAACATAAAATAGTAAAAAAATCTATTTGATACACATAAAAAAAATCGTGACAACTATGAAACATTTAGAGGCTATTAACCTTTCATTATATACGTAGAACTTTGTTGCCAAAGTTTTATATTGTCATAAAATATGTTAAGGGCATGTAAACATGATTATATGGAATCTAATCATTTTCGTGTAGTAGTTTACCAACTGCCATCAAATATAAGTTGTTTTAATTTGCTAATGTACTTGATTCATTCATGTATATTTGGCTTTAGCTGGATTATATAATAGTTTACACATTTATAGGGTGGATTTTATTCTTCTATATGAAAGGAAAAGTATTAAAGTGGAATTTTGGCCTCTTTGAATACTTTAGTACGTAGGGCATGATCTAGTAATCATTATTAATGTTATAGAACGTAAAAGAAACTTTTTTTTCTTTTTCTAAAATCGACCTCTCCCAAATTCTAAAAAGAATAATATCTAAACATTTTCGTTATATTAAAGTGTTTAGAATATGTATTACTTTCTTTAATTAGATTTTAAGCCATTTTGAATTTGCTTGTTGTATTACTTGATATCATGGAAAAGGGGTGTGAAAATGATTCTTATGTCTAAGCTTGCTTATATGTTACTAACTTTCATTTGGTAAATTTAAAAAGGCGATTTGTCAAGATTTGAAAGATTTGTAAGATTTGAAAAAGAGGTTTATTGTAAAGAATTTTCGAGTTTTAAGTATCAATGTGATTTTGTTAGGGATGTATTTTATGTATGTAGGTGTGTTTGAATTCTCGTAAAAAAAGACATTTGTGAATTTTTTTATTGACCTGTTAGTTGGGAGATCCACAGTTAAATTCATTGATGTTTTGGTTTTTGAATGGTCGAAAGTAAATATGCGTGCGTTGATTTGACAGAGGTTTTTTTTTCGTGAGATTAGACAGTCGAGATTTTATAGTGGGTCAGGTTGTTATAAAAGCCGTTTCGTGCAAAGTGGCTAAACACGTAAAAACATATATTGAAAATCAATACATATTTATTCTTTTCGCGTCTGATACATTTGGTTTTTTCACATAAACACATGTGTCAAATGTAGAGGTGACAAATCTTGCCCATTTTAATATAGATGAGCACTTTTTGATACTTTTCAAAAAGGATGTGACACTTTTAGCCCATTCTTTATTATAGATGGGATAAACGGACGCACATGTAAAAACTAAATGGGCTTAATGAGTGCACATGTAAAATACTAATTAGGCTACTCGGCGGATATTTTATATTTAATTTTTTATCTCCGGCTTTCAAATAAATATTTTTATTTATTAATTATACATTTTTATATGTTTTTTTTCCTTTTTTAGCTTGCGTCCGTTTAGCCCGCCTATTTCGTCCGCCTATTTCGTCCGTGCCCATTTAGCCCGTGCTTGTTTAGCTCGCCACCCGTTTAACCCATCGCCCGTACCCATCTGCCCGTTTTACGACCTCTAGTCAAATGATAAATGAATTTGACATGTAATTAGGCGTGATTTTTGGGCTAAATCGCACTGTAACATGTTAAAACATGTGGTTTTTAAGTGCATGTTGCCATATTGGGATGGACCAACCCGTTGACACACCTATTTCGATTTCTTTGGAATTTTGTAAGTGGTCGCATGTTAAGGAGCCGTTTGGTTTCACTATATAGGAATCAATGAATCACTTTCATAGTTATATAAGATGTTTGGTTAGAAATTCGATTTCGAAGTATGATATAAACAATGATAGATTGATAGGAGTGTGGGAGGGTGATTTTTCTCAAGCATTTGTGTAGGTTCATATGTTTTTAATATTTACTCTTAGATTTTAACATTTTACATACTATATATTTGTATTTTAATGTTATATTCTATTTTGTTAATAATTGATGAAATCATTAAAAGAATGATACATTTACTTTTAGTTTTATACCAAACAACAACAATGACAATCATACTTTTCTATCACATGTTTTTGTAATCAAAATCATACCTATAGTGATTCCCGATTGCATACTAAACGCAGTTTCTACTATGTTTCTTTAAAGGGAATTGATTGACACACTCAATTTTTTTATTGGGACACTCTAATGTACAAACTGTTAAAGTCAATGTACAACTGTTCGATGCATAATTTAGAGTGTCCCAATAACTTTATGGAGTGTGCAAATCATTAACCTTTTTAAATAAGAAGATTAGCATATCCTCCATCCGGTCTAAAACAATTGCATCATCTTGCTTGACAGTACATGATTTTGATTCAAAACTGAGCAAGACAAATAAACAATATGGAATTATGGATAATTACACATGGCACATCTAGACCCAAAGTAGAGAAAGCATGTAATGATGTAAAATGTTGCATGTTTTTATTGCAGAAGAAGCAACGTTCTTAAAAGAACTCTTTATAAGCCATGCCTACTAATCTATCATGAACCATAAACCATTTATCACATCATGGTTAATATATACAACCTATATTCAAGGTTTAGCATTGTAAAGTGGTTTTATTAAACTCAACAATATGATGTCATGCAATCCTAATCAAGTAATGTTAAAGTATCTAAAAGAATTTTTGTGTTTTCATGGGTGTTGGCTCCCTCTCATATTCATGGTGTGGTGTGGGTGGGGGCATCAATGGGCTAGACCTAAAGTGCTTGTCATTCTCTATCCCTATCTATTTCCATTTTATTCATCTTAACAAACACCTAGAATCACTAAACGAAACCTGACATATTAAGATCTTGAGACCTTTTTGTCACATAGTGGATTCAAAAATGACAAGATCATCTCAAGGTGTTTGTTAATTAAAAGAAGTAGTAGCAATAAACAATAGTAATATATAATAGTAATAGGTAACAACCAAGAGCATGAGTAGTAGAAGTAAGAAATAATTTTCTCATCTTATTGCTTATTTGTTACAACTTTTTATAATAACATAAAAAAAATCTTAAAAATAGCTTACTCTTTTATTAAACAACCAATAAAAAGTAAAATGTCTATGCTTTTTTTACTAAACCACGAAACATTAAAGGGTAAAAGCTATAAAATACCATTTTACTTATTCATTTGTGCCGACTTTAAACACTTACTAATTAATCTCGTGACTTTACCATTGTACTTTCAAATTTGTTCCGACTATACCAATATTATGTTAAAATTACTGTATTACCCTCGTCTTGTATGACATAATTACATCCCCTGCCACATTTATCACCACTTTATAATTTTCTGCTTCTCACTCCTTCATTTATGTTTCTCTCTCTAATACTGTCACAACAAAAACTTATGCATCATCATTAATAATTTACAAAATCTTATGCATCATCACTAAAGAAAATATGTTTTTTTTATTGTATCTCACATATTCTCTCTTTTTCCATATGAATATCATATCTCACATCTTCTTTCTGTAACTTTTTTACAACCACAGAACCACCACTACTACATATTCAAACCATTAATTGCAGATACTTTTGTTATATACTTTAACCATTGAAGTAAGCTACATGATTGTCCGTGTTTTATAATATCCCCCCAAATGATTTTTAAAAACTTTATATATCGTTAAGAATGATCACGAGTCTTTTTTTAACACATAGAATGAAAGGTCACAAAAACAAGCAGAAGAAAAAGGTACAGCAGTTTTGACAGCAGCGTTTGATTGCTGTTTGTGTGGGGTCATGTTGTGCAATGCAAGTGGTCACGTTTTATGATTCTTATCATGTATCTATTATATAGCAAAAGTTTATAATATCCCTTAAAGAATTACATCATCGTAGATAAATGATTTACAGGTATAATGATTTTTAAAAACCCAATAACACCAAGGTTGTTTAATTCTTATATAAATTCGTGATAACCTGGATTGAAGATCTTCTTTATACTAGTGGTTGTTGCATATTACCTAATAATTGAAATGATAAGAAAAAAACATGAACCACATCTGGGTAGCTATCAATGGAGGGTATTTTAGTCATTTAAAAGGGTAATATAATAATTTTAACGTAATATTGGTATAGTCGGAATAAATTTGAAAGTACAATGGTAAATTCACGAGATTAATTAGTAAGTGTTTAAAATCGGCACAAATGAATAAGTAAGATGGTATTTTATAGTTTTTACCCAACATTAAAATGCTCATTGTTTATCAGTCACCGCCTAAAAAGCTTCACATCATTCCATGTCAAACGTACCCCTAATATGTTGAGTTGTTGACAGAAAAACTAAATTTAAAGGCGTGGTTATTGGTACCCTCCTAAATGGATTCTAATACCCCTTACTTTTTCAATTTTTTTTTAATTTTTTTTTATTTTTTAATTTTGTTTTTGTTATAAAACTGTAAAACGGAAAGTACGGAATAAAAAATACAAAACAGAAACTAAAAAACGGTAAACAATCATAAAATACAAAACAAAAACTAAAAAAAAACTGCGTTATACTGTAATCAGGGGGACAAAGAAGATATTTCAAGTACTTTTGGGTCAAAATGTGGTATTAAAGAATCCCATCATGTTTCTAGGTTAATTTTCATTTGACATGATGTTTTCTTTTTGTTTAAATCGACACTTATAGTTTCATGGGAAAAAGACCAATTTGGTCAAAATCACCTCTCCAAAGTAAAACCATGGTCAAGTTTTTTTATGGGGACAAATTTAGTCATACACAAGTGCACAACTGCACAACTCCATCCATTTACCGCCACGTGTCCCTCCAACTTCAGATTTTAACATGTGACCGGACCCACACATGTCCCCATTTACTATGACAATATTTGTCTTATTATGTTATCAAATGCACAACTGACGGCGCTCAACTTGCAAATGCTCAACCGTATCAGTACTTTTTTTTCTCGATATCCGTTCTGAGATTTTCAAATTTAACCCTTCCAAATTAATAAACGTTTCACATTATACCCAAATACAACTTATTTCGTTGTTACGATTTCATAGTATCACAGTTACTATTTCAGATAATCTTAATCATGGCCGTTTAGATAAACCTTCATCATTGTTCATCGTGGTGATATGTTTCCAGATTTGTGTATAACTATGGCCGGTATTGTACAGGTACGTTCTTCAATCATAATAATTATGTTTAATTGAATATCCCATTTTGTTTATACAAAGTTTTTAAAAATTATGTTTAATTGAATATCCCATCTTGTTTATACATTAGGTTTTTAATAATTATGTTTAACTGAATATCCCATTTTGTTTGTACAATAGGTTTATGATGCGAAGGTGGGATCAGAAGTAGTTTAGATTATTTGACAACTATAAAATCAAAATTGTCTATGAAGGCCTCGCGGCAAAATCTGTTCAGGAAAACAGTATTTGGGCCTTGGTTGGATATAGAAACAGTGGAACATGATAATCATTTGATTAACTATCTTCTACAACATCAAAGATACATTGAGAACCCACCTCCTGATAAGTCTTTTTACTTTGATTTTGGGCAACATACCTTGGAGTTTAGCCAAAAGGACTTTTGTTTGCTTACCGGTTTACGTTTTGGTAACTGTTCCTTAAAACAGTATAGTAAACGTGAATCGGAATTCAAGAAACGTGTCTTTCCGGACATCTCTAGAGTAAAGGGTGACAAAATTAAGAAGCTTATTTTGGACGATTCTGCTTTTAGTAATTTGACCGATAAAGATGTCGTGCGGGTCTGTCTACTGTTTGCATTAAATTGGGTGTTCATGGGTCTTCAACTACGGGGAGTTGTTTCAGAAGAGTTGTTTAATCTAGTCGAGAATATTGACTCTTGGAACAATTTCCCTTGGGGTGAGTATATGTGGGACGAGTTTCACAACCGGGTATACAATAATGACAGAAAGTACCACAAGGATCATTTGGACAAGAAAGTTGCGCTTGGCCCAACTTATCTCCCCACGTATACATTGCAAGGTTTTGTATTTCCATTAAAGGTGTGTAATTTTCTGTTTATTTCGTACATAAATCCTATTAGCAAGTTTCCTGCATACAATGTTTATGTTTCCCATTCAATCCAGGTTTGGCTACTGGAAAAGTTTCCGGTTTCAAGATGTTGGTGGTCTAAGAAGCTTGATGTATTACCTCGGTGTGTTGCATGTAGTGATGCGAAGCCATTTTCAAAATCCGATTCTCAAATTTTATTTGATTTTAGAAATCCCATTTATAACATTGAGCCGACAAATGTTGAGAAAATACAACCCTGGTGGATTGCTAGTTTGGAATATTTCAAATCAGGTTCACGGTTGTCGTTGTCTACAGAAAAGTCGAACAAAAGAACCCGTTATAAGCGCAAGTCTCTAAAGTCACCAAAAAAGGCCACCGCAGAAATCACTCCTATGGAAGTAGATGTTGATTGCATTCAGCATGGATCTACATCATCCGGTGTTGTAGATATTTCCAAGGAGGTTGCTGATTTGAAGTGTGAATTCAATGATCGTATACGTAACCTTGAGCTTATATGTAGCAGCCCCTTTACAAACCATGTAGACAAAGTTGATGTTCTTCAAAAGATTAATCAAATCAAAGCAGACTTTAAGATACGTTTAGCAGAACTAGATGATCTCGTGAAGAACCCTTTATCTGGTTACCATCAGAAGGTATAGTTAAATTAACAACTGTTTGTATAAAATACAAAAAAGTAAAATACATTATAAGTTTATGTTTTTTATTGACTTTTTATCAGGAAAACGATGACTTAGGCGGTTCAACATTGGGAAGTTACACCACTGCTTTCGATGGTGTTGACTTAAATGTGGAAGATCTAAATGGCAACCACTCAATGAATGAGAATCATAATGTTGCTGAGAATAAGCATGATTTGCTTGATAATGAAAAGGTAACCTATCTATTTTCAAAAGTCTCTTTGAGGAATGTCTGGTATATAATTTGTTATGTCAACCCTGCAGGCATCCAGCCCTTTTAAAGCTAAGGTGATGATGGAAGAACATCATGTTTCAGTTAATGAGAATAAGTGTTCAAACACATCTGAACACAACGAGGGTAAAGAGGCGTGTAAGGATATGGAAGTTGATACACTTAAAACAGCTGAAGTTGAAGATTTTAGCTCTTCAAAATCTAATCCATCAACGATTAATGACCCAAATCATGAATTGCTTCATAATGAAAAGGTAACATTTTTGTTTTCATATATCTCTTTGTGTTATGAAAAGGTAACATATCTGTTTTCTAAATATTTTTCTCATCCCTGTAGGCATCCAGCCCATTTAATGGTAAGGTGATGATTGAAGAACATCATGTTTCCGTTAATGAGAATAAGTGTTCAAACACATCTGATCACAACGAGGGTAAAGAGGCGTGTAAGGATATGGAAGTTGATACACTTAAAACAGCTGAAGTTGAAGATTTTAGCTCTTCAAAATCTAATGCATCAACAATTAATGACCCAAATCATGAATCGCTTCATAATGAAAAGGTAATATATCTGTTTTTAGATATCTCTTTGGGTTATGAAAAGGTAACATATCTGTTTTCTAATTTTTTTTGTCAACCATATAGGCCTCCAGCACAATTGATTCGTATATGGACACTGATTCGATTGTTCCACCTAACACAGAAGAGTCTCCCCTTAAGAAATAACATACCGAGTCGCTTCCTAATCACAATTTATAGTATCTCACTTCCCCCTGCTAGTCATACTATTCTATTTAAACTTCCCCCTAGTTATAATACTTTATACTGCTAAATTCTCAGCGTTTCTCCAAGGATGAATTAAATCAAACGAAAGACGAAAAAGTGTTTTTGTCTAATGACTATTCTTGTATCCAATATGATCTTTTAGTTTTCGAAAACACTCAGGTAATAACTTGATCTTCATACATCTTGTTTGATTTAAGTATTCTCATCCCTTCGAGAATTTATACAGACACGAGAAATGAGTTGTGGATATGTTGCATCCCAGACTTGCATTTTGTCGGACGACACAAAAGGATTCTATCCTACAGAGAAACTCGACGAACTAGACTTTGGGCTTGCCGATGTTTTACTGGACATAAACTATGCATCAAAGCTTTGTAATAACCAATTTCTTTCTGATGAAAATTTGGCGGATAATGCTGATCAAATTGAAGATGGGTCAAGTACGATGGATCAGTCAGTTAATAACGCAAATGATAGTGTCCCGGATGTGGCTTTACTTAATGCTGATGAACAACCAGCCCTTAAAAGTCAACGTGAGACTAAACTTAGTAAGTTTCGAAAAGACCCTTTCATCACCCCCCTGAGTCTTCACAACCTAAGCCTAAGGTTCGTGCAAGGACCAAGAAACTTAAAAAGTTTACAATACCATTGATTGGTCCTGATAATCATGAGATTCCCGAATGGTCCGAGGTATGTATTTGTACATTTGAATTTTTTAGTGAAATATATTAGAAAGTATTTTTTTAATATATACTTTTTTATGAAGGATTTATGGCGCACAGCAAATGCACCAAGAAGCCGGCCCCTTGTTCCTAAATATATTATGGACTTGATTATAAGCCACAAGGATAAGGAATTATATTTCCGATGGGGTCCTGATTCAATAACTGTTAAAGCTGCATTTTGGGGACGATTATTGGGTATCGGTCGTGGACGAGATTGTTGGCTTTCGGATACTGTAAGTAGAACTATATAAACGGTTATTCGATATTATAGTTATTTTTCATATAGATGAATTTGGTCATTTATAAATTTATTTTTCAAATGACAGCACCTGGAACTATGGATTTTATTTTTGTGTCACTATAGACTGCCTGATGCCGATTACATACTTCATGGCCCATTTTTTCATACCTCTATTTTTACTAAGGATACTCGTTCCCATTTTGTTTCTGGTGTTACTTATGGTGTCCAATGGTCCGATGACGGTGTTGAAAAGGTTATATCTTATTTAATGTTTTATGTCTAGGTTCAATATGGCTTCTACTTACAGTTTATTTGATATTATAGGTTTACTTTCCAATCAATAAAGATGATATCCATTGGGTCCTTGCTCAACTACATTTACGTTCAGGTGTCATAACCATTTACGACAGCATGCTTCCTAATCACTTGCTAGAAACTCAAGTTGAATATCGAAAATGGTGGTTGGCCTTGGCTGAAACATATCAATATGTCATTCCAAAGTATCTTGAGGACAATGATGTAATGAGTAAGAAAGGGATTGATCCTAAAAATTACACAATCACCTTCCGTTACGCTGCTAATGTCCCTACGCAAGCTGGCCCTTTAGGCGATTGTGGAATTTGGGTAATGAGAAATTTGTTTATGCTGACAAAAAATATGGAATTGGAGGTGACTAATCCATTGCTAGCAGGATTAGCCTATAGGGAGCGTTTCGCAGACTTCTTTTGGACATACAAGATTCCCACTAAGTGTGCAAACAACAGTGCAGACAATTGAACGTCTTGATTACTTATGTAACTTTTCTATTATCAGATATTATTCCTAAAAATGTTGGTCACAGTCTTTTGGACAACTAGATTGTTGAACTTTTGTTTATATTTATGTTAAATGCCATTTTCAAATGGCCAATATATTTTATCTATTGTGCATTATATTTATGTCCATAATAAATATAGACAAAGCTAAATTTCCTTAACTACTAAGTTGAAAACAAGCTTATAACAAAAGTTGAAAATTAATATAAGCTGAAAACAAAACACCCCTTGTATACAAGCCCTAGGGAAACTTTATCAGTAAAGACCCTAGGGCATGACGGTAAGGTGTGTGTGTTGTGGTGTGTGTGGCGCAGGTTCGAGTCCTGGCTACGTCCAAATTTTTTAAAACTTTTTTATTTTATTTTTCTTTTACACTACTGGTAATCCCAATACCAATAAACAAAATTTAAACCTAAGATTTACAAGATTAAAAGCTAAATTTCCTTAACTAATAAGTTGAAAACAAGCTTATAACAATCGAAAATTAATATAAGCTGAAAACAAAACACCCCTTGTATACAAGCCCTAAGGAAACTTTATCAGTAAAGACCCTAGGGCATGATGGTAAGGTGTTTGTGTTGTGGTGTGTGTGGCGCAGTTTCGAGTCCTGGCTACGTCCAATTTTTTTAAAACTTTTTTATTTTATTTTTCTTTTACACTACTTGTAAACTGGTAATCCCAATACTAATAAACAAAATTTAAATCTAATACTAATAAACAAAATTTAAATCTAAGATTAACAAGATTATAAGTTGATCATTTGTGAAAATTGTGCTACGGTTGAGCACTATTGCATTTGCTAAATAAGATTAAGAACAATACAGACATTAAACAAAACAAACAAACGAAATGAAATACAATACATCATGATATCACTAACAGACATAACATATCATGGAGAGTTATATAATTTCACTTGGTGGACTGTTAAGAAGAAATAACGATTCCTTGTAGGGGCCGACCATGAAAGAATCGGGTACTCCTTGAATAGCTAGGTTGTTTACCCATTGACCGGTTGGTCTGTGCCATGTTTCTAGGATGTGAGGAAAACCAACAGGGTTTACACTTGTCATAAATATCGGCTCATTGTTATTTGTAAACCCCAACAACTTTGGCACTAGCTCGATATCCCTTTCGTGAAAGTAATTCACTCCAGCCATTGAAAGCAAGCCATCCACCACATCTAATTGCCAACCACAAGTAACTCGTCCTCTTAGAAAAACAATTGTCCCTGAAATTATGAGACGATTGTTTAGCTTTGAAAGTGTGTATGGAGGTGGAACGGCTCTTGTTATCTCCTCAGGGATATATTCCAGTATAAACTGGTGAGTATCCAGTCCAAAGGACAAAATCATAAATCTTCTTTGCTCTTGTTCATGGTTACAAATATAATTTTCAGAACACACCCAATAAATTCTTCCGGCCACCACCGCCTGGCTGCCCCTTTTGATTCGTAGAGATCCCCGGGGCGAATCTTCGGGTAACAAATCAATCCATACACGTGAGGACATTGTAAATACAGAGACTGAGCATGGACCTTCAACTACTGGATTAGTTATCTTCACTATGGTAGGTTCCTGTGTTGCCTCAGAAACACCAAACCCAAATACCTTTTTGGAAAAAGGAGCCTCTAGATATGGTGCCAAGATGGTCACATTTTTGTCCAATATTGGGTTCCAGAGAACAAATGCGATTTCGCCTGCAACAATAAAACACCATATACCTTCAGAAGTGCAGAGTGCATCCAGTGAAGCAGAATTTAATCCAGAATTCTCAACTAGTCTGAATTCTATGTCCCTATTCACCTTATACATGATACCATTGCCCAGAACCTCTTGCTTGTATTGAAAAATAAAGCTGCAATTAGCAACCTCATGAGACCCGTATTCACGAATGAAATCTTCTGCGTCAATGATAGCTTTCAGAGACTTGCATATATGAAGACATCTGCATGCGTCTCTTACAGGTAGTCTAAGCATGATTTCTCTTTGTATTTCTATTGGAATGTATTCAGACATTTTTTAAGGATGTTTGTGACAAAAGAAACAAACAATTGGTATGTTGTATCTGATGACAAAGTTTTTGTCAACATACTTATAACCTAGTAAATGCAGAAAAAACCTTAAAGGACATAGTACAATTTCATTAGTTGACTTTGTATCTTGACAAGACAAGTCAAAATAAATACAAGTTGATCACTTGAGCACCGTCAGTTGCTCAATTAACATTCAGGAAAAGATTATTTCACATGCCTGTTCTTTTACAAACAAGTATACATGAACTAATAAATCTGAAAGTGATTACTTCCGGTTTCCTCTTTTGGTAAAAACGTTCGCCCTGTTTTGATAAATATTTCCCCCTGTTTTGATAAATAATTCCCCCTGTTTTGAGATAAAATTTAACTAATAGTTGATAACGTGAGCACCGTTGGTTTATCACTTGCCTAAGTCTACGGTTGTTGAATTAATTTATGACAATTAACTAATGTTGTTACATTATCACTAAGAAAACCTTAAAGAACAGTGCCTACACTTAACACCCTTTCTGAATAATCTATATCTAGTTTCTTGTTGCACATATTTATGACCATTAACTTCACTGAAACTACCCTAAAGAATAGGGTTAAAAGTCCTAGAAGCCATTTGACTTTCCTTGTATACAAGTCAAGTGTTCCATTACAAATTTTCTTTCAAAATGAAACAAGGATTCAGAATAGTGAAAAGGAAACATACATTAAGTCATACATTATACGGTTACATAATAAATACCCATACTTTCTAGTAACGGGTAAAGTGTGCAAAAGGTTACATAATATTATACCATTACATAATAAATACCCAGTGACGGGTTAAGTTTGCAAAAGATTACATACGACAAATATACTACTTGTCGCGTTTACCTTTACCCTTAGAAGGCTTAACACGCTTTGGCTTGGATGTTGCATCAGAAATAAGATCATCTGGGAGGTTCTTTTTACCCTTTGAAGCCTGTTTTGACTCGTCATCGCTGTAACTTAGGAAAGGCCTTTTATATATGGGTTCCCCCTGTTTCTCACTTTCTGTGCCGTCATCAGAACTGGCATCATCAACATTTCTTAGTTTGAGTTTTTTTTGCTTCAAAAAGAAGAACTCTGGTTCATCTTTCTCTTCCTCTTCATCAAACCAATTGACGAGGTAATTAAATGGACCTTTACTAGACACTTTTTCCATTTCAACCACAGAACTTGATGAACTCGATGAAAAGCTATCATCTGAATCCCATGTTAAGTAGTTTGATCCCTGAGAACTATTTTGATTATCTGAATTTGGCAACAAAATACGAAGTTAAGTACCAACAACATAAGTGTTCCTTTTAATTGATATTCCTTAATTTTAAAAAAGAATCCCCTAAAATATACCAAGAACATAAGTGTTCCTTAATCTACCAAAAATATACCGCATCTTTAATATACCAACAACATAATCTACCCTAAAATATACCAACAACATAAGTATTCCTTAATCTACCCTAAAATATACCAACAACATAATTGTTCCTTAATCTACCATAAATATACCGAATCCTTAATAATCAATATACGACAAAAACATATCATATGTGTATCTCATATCTAATTATAATATTTTGTGTAACAAATTAAAATTATAGTATTATACGGGGGATTAAATTAAATTGTCTAAATTTAGTATAAAAATTTATTAAAGATGTGACTTACCGTTATGATTTACCATTGTTCCTGATCTTGGGGATCTGATTGATTTGGGTATGGGATTGGTCGTAAATTGTGTTTTGATCGGTTTTTATGTATTACAATCATTAACCGCTTGTAAACAAACTTATCTAAACTGTGCAAAAATTACCCTTCAACTTTAATTAATTTTATTGTACATATATAAATTGGTCTTTTTCCCTAAATTTAAACATTGTTATCTAAATAACAACTTAAGGTGACTAGTTAAAAGAAAATATTACTTTGGAATTAATATGTGAAACTACCCCTCTCTAAACGACTTGATGTAAACACACTAGTCTAGTATAAATCTTTGTAAAAGTCTAGCCCATCTGTTTCCACCTGTTGTAGTTACTATTCCCCCTGAATTCAGAATTACTAACCCCTGCGAAAGTCGAGCATCTACCCCTTATTAGTTGAGCACTTGTAAAATGTCCTTTGGTTGTTGAATATCATAAAGACCATTAATAGTTACATGAACTTTGCTATTATATAATCAAGAAAAATGAGTTTCCTTTTTAGTTTCTTGTTACAAAAAAATTTAAAAAATGACTTCTTCCAGGAAAGAAATTAGTGTGTTTTTTGATTACGAAGGCTTAATTTTTGGTGTTAGCCTTAAGAAAAGCACAAATTACGAAGAACTTGTCTCTTATGTGAAGAAAAGTTCGAAATTAACCTGCATTCCGATATCACGTTTACTTATGAACAAGGTTCAAGATTGGTGCGCATACACGATGATGATGATGTCAATTTCTTCATCAATAATGTAGGTCACAAGAAAGGTAACCCGCATACAATATTTATAAAAAAATAGACATAACTTCTAGTCCTGTTAAGAAGAGTGATTTGGATCCTTAAAAACATGATATAGATGATAATAATAATTCACCTTTACCGAAACAAGAAACTTTAGACAAGTATGAAATAATAGATTGGGAACAAAATACATTAACAAATATAGGTAGTCCACCAGAAGATATAGATCAGTACATGATTGAAGAAGGTCACTCAGGTGAATCAAGTAAAGAATTATTGATCGAACTGTGTCACAGGGTGATAGATTTGATAGTAAAGAATTATTAATGCGTAAACTTGGTGAAAAAGCTCTTTTAGAAGGATACCAGTTTAAGCCTAGGAAATCAGATCCCTTTAGATATGATGTAATATGTGTGCACGAGGGTTGTGGTTGGAAAATAATTTCAAATAAGCTGACATCTTCCAATGAATGGATTGTTAAAAAAGTAAATGACCATCACACTTGTCCAAAGAACCAAATTGGTATGCATCATCGTAATGCTACCGCAAAATTGGTGGGTCATTTATTACAAGATAAGTTAAAAGAAAATACCACTCGTATATACAAGGGTAAGGACATTCAAGATGATATAAACACTCAGTACAACATCGACATTACCTACAAACAAGCATGTAGATCCAATAATGTGGCTTTGGAAGCTATAGCCGGTTGCCCTGTTGCCTCTTTTGCATAGTTGCCGTATTACTGTCATAACTTAATGTTGACAAATGACGGTACTGTAACACATATCGAGACTACTGACGAAAAAAGATTTAAGCAAGTGTTTATAGCTTTTGGTGTTTCGGTAAGCATTTTTATTAGTATCTAATTTTTATCAGTATAAATAAACTTTCAGTATAGCTAAACGTTTTTAATTAATTTAGATTCGGAGCTTTAAGGAACATATGAGGCCGTTGTTGATAATAGATGGAGCTCATCTTAAAGGGCCATTCCAGGGAACTAATTTGACAGCTGTGGGAATGGATGGCAACAACCAAATTATACCTATTGCAACTGGTGTGTCTCAGGCCGAGAGTGCAGAATCATGGACATGGTTTTTGAACCACTTGAAGGAATGCATAGGGGAAAATCCTGAATTGGCTATCATATCAGATAGACATGCTGGGATTTTATCAGCTTGTGTTGCTGTTTTCCCAAATGCATTTCATGGGTACTGTTGTAGGCATCTAATGATGAACTGTAAGTTGAGCGGTGATGTACTTGAGTCAACATACTGGAAGATGTGCAAATCTTACCTAATTGAAGATTTTAATAATAGGATCAGTGAAATTAGAGGCAAAAGACCGCAAGCATACAAAACCCTTATAGATGCTGGTGTAGACAAGTGGTCCAGGGCACATTGTACTAGTAATCGTTACAATTACATGACTTCTAACTCGGTTGAGTCAATCAATGCTTTAACAAAAGAACGAAGAAAACTTCCAATTACAAACCTAATGGAGTGGTATAGGAAACTGGTTCAGAAGTGGTATTGTAGTCGTCGCCACAAATACAAAGGTACTAGTATTGTTCTGTTATCTGTAGTTTTGTAACTAATCCCATTTTTTTGATAAAAAGTCCCCCCTGTTTTGATAAAAAAGTTCCCCCTGTTTTGATAAAAACGATCCCCTTGTTTTGATAAATAGTTCCCCCTGTTTTGCCCTAAAAATGCAGTTGACATGTAGTTACTCTATTTGATGAATAAGGAATAATTTAACTAATGGTTGATTATTAGTGGAATAGTTGAGCCTTTTTACAAAATCTGAGAATTTGTGCACAAGTAAAAGCAGTTGATCATTTACAAACTGAGTATTATTTTTTATTTTTTTCAGATGCACAACCAAAGGACAATGAACTAAGTAACTGGGCTAAAGGAAAAATAAACAAGCGGTGGCGAAAAGGCGTTAGTTGGACTGTGACAGGCATTGAGAAGTTTAAAATTTACCAAGTTGATGATACTCGTAGAATCCATACTGTCGAGATATATAATTACTCATGCACATGTCGAGTTTGGCAACTTTCAGGTTTGCCTTGTGCCCATGCTTTGGCAATATGTAGAGTTCTTGGGTTGACAGAGTTTAATCACATGGCGCAAGGCTGGTTTAAGAAAGCAACGCTAAAAGCCACATACCAAGGAATGGTTTATCCGGTCGGAGAAGTTTCAAGTTGGCAACGTCCTAATTACTTGCAAGTTGTTAGGCCACCAATTATTGGTAAAAAACAACCGGGCAGACCAAAGAATAAAGATCGTATTAAATCACAAGGTGAGGAAAAGCTACCTGTTAAATGTGGAAAATGCGGTAATCGTGGGCACAACAGACAAACTTGCAGAGAACCGTTACCATCCAAAAAGGTAAGCTCTTTATGTTGCTTTTATATTTTATATTTGGTTACGTGGGTGTTTTGACATTTATATAATTTTTGACATATGTTTTAGGCAAAGACGTGTGACAATGAAATAAGGAGGGAGCACATAACGGCACTCAGTAGTCAACGTCGTACTCTTTAGACGTTGTTAACTTGGATGAACCATAGATTGCATCAACTTATGTGGTTGTTAATGAACATTGATTTGTTGTTTATGTTTAAGAACTTATTTTCTTGTTTTATTTTTTTTATCGAACAATGTGGGTTGATTTAAATTATCTATCAAACTGTCTGTTAGTTGATGATGTTTCATATTTGGTTAGCTTCACAATGAAATTAAATGAGTCTAAACAATTGTTGATATTTGAATGTTGTTTGACCATTTTGTCCCTGTTTTTATAACCGTTAAGTGAAAGAACCGTTATTGGATAAACAGATGTTTGACCATTGACTTTTAACGGCGGTTTGATCATCAGTTGGTTTAATAACCTTCAAAAACAATAGATAATTTCTTTTTTCAATTCAATCAAATCCGTCCACTATTAATTCTTCAATCTGCATATAAAATTTCAATTCCCTTTTCTAGTTCATGGTAAATTGCAAATCAATCATAACCCACTAGCAATGACTACTATTAAATTTCAGGATTATCACAACATGGTTGCCAATTTGAAGAAGAGTGATGATCACAGGGAATTTGATGATATTGTGGCCTATCTTCGTGTTTGCTACTTTAAGTTCGCACTTCAGGTAAATCCTAAAATCTACACTTCACGCATTAAGCAGTTTTGGAATAATTCAAAGATAAAAACTATCGATGGAGAAGTAAAAATTAAGAGTAAGGTTGATGGAAAATATAAGTGGGTAACTGTTGATTCAATCAGAGACTCACTTCTATTGAATGATGCGGATGGTGTCAGTACTATGCGTGAAACCGAATTGTTTCGAAATATTTCATTGTTGGGCCATAATATTGCTGATAAACAAAAATCAAAGTTTTTTAAAGGATAGTTTGCACCCCACTGGAAATTTTTAATACATGTTATTCAACAGTGTTTAAGTCCCAAAACAACCTCGTTTAATGAATTCGGGAGTAATATTGCGACGGCGCTTGTATGTTTGGCAACAGGGAAAAAATACAATTTTTCGCAAATGATTTTTGATGCTATGTTGAAAAATGTTAAAAGCAAGAAAAAGTTTTGTATGTACCCAAGATTTTTGTCAGTGTTTTTAGACATGGATGGGGAGATCAAACACAAAAAGGTTTTACAAGATGGCCAAACACAAAGCCAAATTATTCAACACCTTGAAACCAAACACACAAAACTTTTCTGGGAGATATGTCCCATTAACCAAACCAATTCTTGATATAATTCAGTGTGAAGCTTCTGCAAACACAGCAGAAGCCCATCAAACACCCTCGCCTGAATCACAACCTCATCCTGACCCTGTATCATCTCATACCAAGTCGATCAGGGTACATTCAGTTGTAGAAGAAGACGCTCATACCATAGGTGAGGGTAGTAAGCAAAAGATGACTGAGTCAGGCTTTGAAGGTAGACATGAAAGTGGCAACACAGGTGAGGGTAGTATGGAATCCTTGACAAATACCGAGTTGACTGTTTTGTGCACTAGTCTGCAAAGACAAAATGCACAACTTGAACAAAAAGTAAAGGATCAGGGTCTGGAAATTGAAATTTTAAAAACAAGACTGGAACAACTTGAGGGGACGAGAAGTAAAAGTTTGGTTGTTTCCTCTAGTGATGGCAATCAAGATGATGATGCTGCCAAAACGAATGAAGATTCAAAGGAGTCAAGTGGGACTGAATATTATGACTATCCCACGGAAAATATTGAAACGGATACTTTTAATAAAGGAAGTGATAACGGAAGTCACAACATAGATGATATTGCTGATATATTGCCAAAATGGCACAAACATCTGATCAAACACAGCAATGTAAAAGAAAATATGAGAGTGGTTGTCTAGGTACGTCTAGTTTTGTTAGTCAGCGTAACAAACCAAAAAGAATGAAAAGGATGGAAAATCTAGGGAAGTTTGCTGCTGATAACACGGGACCATCTGATGAGGAGATTAATAAGAAACTGAAATTAGTTCTTCCTGATGACTTCAAGTTAGATTTAATCTCGACAAAGTACTTAGTTTATAAATATGAATCTGTGATTGATAAGGGTATGAGTTGGTGGAAGGTGTTTAGGAAAAATGGTGATTGTGAAGCGTATCAAACATTTCCAGAAATGTTTGAGGCTTTAGACAGAGAAGATCTTGATGATCTTTGGAGGGTTTTGAAAGCAAAATTCCTGTCTAAGCCACCTACATAAGACATGGAAAAAGATTTTGACATGTGGACTACAATGAAAAGAATGTACGAGCATGATCAAAAAGATGCCATTTGGGGAAATCAGACGGATTCAAATATGATATTTTGGAGGCTGTTTTCTTCTTCAGCAGTTATTGAGGTAATTATGACCAAGGTTGTAAATATCGCTCGGCGGGGTCTCGGCGGTCGACCACCGCCAAGCGATATATCGTCTTGGCGGCGATATATCGGTTTCTCGGCAGGTACTATAAATTATCATTATATTATATATTTTATCATTATTTTGTATATTTTTATCATTGTTTTATATAATTTTAAAATATATTTAATATAAATTTGAAATTCTTATATATTATTATAATTTTATTAATGTATTCTTTAATTTTAGTTATATGTCTTGTAAAATTTACATTAAAAAATAAATACACAATAAAAAACAATCAAAATACCAAAAGTCAACCGATTTTTTACCGATATGACCGATATTTGACCGATATGACCGATATTTGACCGATATGGACCGATATTTGACCAAACGCCAAGTTGGCCGATATGCTCCATGGCGTGGCGGTGGACCACCGCCAAGCGATATATCACCGATATATCGGCCGCCATGACCGATACTTGCTAGTCGATAGGATGTATCCCCTCACACAGGAAACTTTGAAGAAAATGCTGGAATTTGATTTACAGGTTGATTGTATCAATCATGTAGCTTATCAGTTGATCAGGTTTTTGCACTCTCAGATTCTCCCTTGAAGAAGTTACTTTATTTAATGTAATTCAATCTATTTAATGTAATTTACTCTATTTTCTGAATATTTAGCAAGAAAATGTTGGAATTTATTTAATGTAATTTACTCTATTTTAATTTTCTCTATTTGCACAAAAAATTCCCACTGTTTTGTCAAAATATTCCCCCTGTAATAGTATTTCATTTGATGGAAAAGTTGAGCATTTGTTCATTAAGCAACAAAAGTTGAGCATTTGTGCGTAAGCAACAAAAGTTGAGCAGTTGTGCAATATCCAACAGAAAGATGAGCATGTGTGCATTAGGAAAACAAATAGTTGAGCAGTTGTGCAATATCCAACAAAAGTTGAGCATTTGTGTATTATCAAACTAAAAGTTGAGCAGTTGTGCAATATCTAACAAAAGTTGAGCATTTGTGGATTAGGATAACAAATAGTTGAGCAGTTGTACAATATCCAACAAAAGTTGAGCATTTGTGCAAAAAGTTGAGCAGTTGTGCACAATGAATCAAAAAGTTAAGCATTTGTGCACTATGAATCAAAAGTTGGTGCATTAGGATCACAAATAAGTTGAGCATTTTTGCACTATGAATTAAAAAGTTGACCATTTTTGCACATTGAATTAAAAAGTTGACCATTTGTGCACTATGAAACAAAGTTGAGCAGTTGTGCAATATGTGAGCATTAGTGCAACATTTGACCAATATTTTTAAGAAACAAATGTAATAGATAAAGTATCACAAAACAAATAATAAAACAAAATAAGTTAGAAGTTATTTGAAGCCATTCAAACATAACAGTTGATTAGAAGTTGCGTCTAAGACATATGCAGGAACTACATTGCTATCTTGTGCTTGAAAAAGAATTCCAGCATTTTCTCTCTATAGGCAAGGGCGGTTTGTATTGGATCTTCAACATAGAGCGAGATACCATGGGCTAACCTATTTATATAGCAAAAAAAAATTTAAAAATGTAAGATCTGACAAAGGATATATAAGAAGACAATGAGTTATACAAGGATATACCTGTAAAGGAAAATGCAGAGAAATACGCCATAGTCACCAAATACCCCACCTTGGATTGGGACATTTTTTGCTCGACAGAAGTTAATAGAGTAGGAATTTTTTTCAATACCTTTGCTTTCAAACACCCCGGTTTTTTCTAAAACAACCGGAAGTTTATTCCCTAAACACTCCATTACTGACAAATACCAGTCACTACATTCATCATTATAATTTTCACTGTCATATATCGTAACATTTCCATATGTGATGTGAAACTATGCTAAGAACCAATGTCGTTTGGATTGATTAATTGGAATGAAGACCTATAAATATTATTATACATAAAATTAAATTAAAAATAATATATGATTTGCAAATACGATTTTTCAAACTTGAAATAATTACCTGTTCAACATCTTTCCACGACAACGGGTAAACTTCATCCGTTGCATAAAACAGTGGCATCGATTCGGCCATCAAAAGGTTAAAAAAATAACAGCTAACCATTGATCAGTCATGCGATGATTGTCTAAAATGCCACATGTACCATACCCATAGATCAATGTGCTATAACAAGATAAAAAAAATATACGTTAGCCTCAAAATATTGAGCCAAACAAGAATGCTCGGTCATATGTTTATTATGTATCGTATTTTAGAACGTTGTAATAGGTAGTATATTAGTCGTGTTATTACGGGCTTAACTTTAAGCTAAGGTTCATTAATAAGTAACCAAAGCCCAAAAGGAAAGCCCGGCCCAAACCATATAGTCCATAAAGAAGCCCGCATGTGGGTGGACTATATATACCCTTCCTAGCATGTTAGGAAGGGTGTTGGTTCATTTTGTATTCTCACTTCTCAATCTAACATTCCACAAGTTCCAACCATTTTCTCTCTACTTTCTCTCACTACTTTCTCTCTCTAGAATTCTTCTCATATCTTCCTTTCTTTCTTTAATTCGTGATTATATAACATCATATATTAGGGACAACAATTGGTATCAATCGCCATGGGGTAGTTTTGTGATTGGTTGTTGTGTTTTCATATGATCCGTTTGATTTGATCCATATTTCTTCCTCGAATTCAAGATTTTTCTTGTTTTTGATTGTGTTTCTTAATCGTATAACTTCTTTAATCTTGTTGTAGAGATTTGGTTGTTTTAGTTTGGTTAAAAACACGATCTTGTTGCCTAAAAGTTGCTAAATTTGTTGCCTAAAAGTTGCTAAAATCGTTGCCTAAAAAGTTGGAAAAAGGTCCCTTATTGCGACAGCTACAATTTCGGAAAAGGTAAGTACATTTTTGATCGCAATAACCCTAGGGTTTTACTTTGCGATCTAAGGATTCCGATACCCTATTCCGATCTGGACATTCCGATCGTACAGTGCGATCTGGGATTCCGACGGTTTCAAGGGACTTTTGAGTCGTTACTCTGCCAAATTTGTTTTAGACACATTCCGATCTGAACATTCAGATCTGAACATTGCGATCTAAGCCACATTGCGATGAACATTCCGATGGACATTCCGATGGATATTCCGATGGACATTCCGATGGCACATTCCGATGGCTCATTCCGATGGCACATTCCGATGACATGTTTAGCTAAATTTTGTTCGAGTATTTTTTCGACTTAGCCACCATCTAAACTAGTTTCGTAATATCGTTTACACGAAGATTAAAAAAAAAAAAAAAAGTTTTTTGGCGGGAAAACCATTTTAAAATTTATTTTTTCCTAGACCATTTTTAGGCCATTTATGCTTTAATTTCAAATTTTGGCGATGCGAAAAAATTTTTGACCAAAAATTCAAATTTTCGGACCAAAATTCAAATTTTTAGGCCATTTTTAGGTTTTATTTTTGTCAAAATTTTTCACTTTTCAAAATTTTTCCCTATTAGTTTTTGGCTATTTCGGACTTGATTTCAAAATTTGGTAAGACAAAATTTTCTGTTTACCGTTTTGTCGGACTGAGGAATTTATTGTCGGACTGAAAAAAAATCAGAATTTTTCGGAATTTCAACAACAACACAATCACAACAAATCTACTTAAGATCCATTTTCACTTCATCAACTGAGACACCATCATCATGGAAACGAGCAATGCGTGTTCAGACAGAGAAGAACGAGAGATGCAACTACAAGAACAAGTCCTTAAACAACGTTGTATGCAAGCTTTCAGTGATCTTAAAACGAATCTAAAACGTCTAGAAAGAGAGACCTTCTCGTACAATCCTTTGTATATGCGTGCTTTTCATTCCTTTTTCGGAAATGATCATCGCACGTTCACTTATGACTTAAGAGACCACTTGAAGAATCTTGAGAATGAATTACTCAACAAAAACCTTCATGAGACAAATTCCAAGAATGCCTTCAAAATACTCAGAACACCGTTTCAACCATTCTTTGCTTCACAGCTATTCAAGAATCCCAACTTTGATTCAGAAGTTCGAGATAAAAATCAACACTTCAAAGACTACACTACAATGGAAGCAAAATCATTCAGAGATTTGATATTTGGAAACATGGAATCAATTGAGAGGCTTTTGGATGAACGCCTACTTCATGCAAAAGACATGATCAAGAAGATGATTGACAAAAGGCTGAAAATGCAAGAGTGCACGGTTGCAAAGATTCATGTAGTGGATACGAGTCCAGTCTCAACTGTAAGTAACAAGACAATATCGAATAATGCAACTGACAGCTGCAGAACAGGGAAAACAACGCATGGTGAGCAGAATGAACATCACAGCTCAGGGAAAGACAACAGCAGCTCTGACAAACAACACATCGACTCTGAGAATGTCATCAGCAATACACCTTCCTATGATAATGGTCCTGTTTACGATTCTGAGCCATTAGAAGAGGTACACAATGCTGAATTTAATGTGTTTGCTAATGCCAATACGCATGAGCATAATGATCAATCAACAAACCTTATTGACACATGTATGACGGAAAAGGTTGATATCAATACCACACCAAATTCATCGGACATGTGCAATAATGAGTTTGAGGATGATCAACATGCAAATGAGTATGATGATGAGGAGCGTGTCGCGCTTGCTAATTTAATTGCTAGTTTACAAAAAGATGTCAATGAAACTAGAAAGAGTCAAAAGCAATTAAAGAAGGCAAACGCAGCGCTCACTCAAAACTTTGAAGAATGCAAAGCCGCTCTAATTAAATCTAATGAGACCCTTGAAATTAATAGGGCTGAGCTTCTTCAAAAGACCAAAGAGCTTGAGAGGTACAAGGGCAGTACGTTAAAAAGTCAAAAGGACGATTTTGAAAACAAATATAATACAACTCTTGAGTTATTAGCCAAAGAGAAGCGGCAATATAATGTTTTCCTAATGGATGAACGTCAAAAAACGTACCTTGCCAATACCAAAGTTAATGAACTTGAACAAAAGCTCTCTATGACCACTACTGATTCTGCTAAAATTCTTGAGGATAAGAAACAAGAGGTAGATGCGTTAAAACAAGACTTCAAAAGTAGATATGATAAATAAACTGAAAAGGTAACGAAATTAGAAGCACAAGTCGAATTTTTGAAGAACGTTGTTTATAAAACGCATGATTCTATTCAATCTGTAAGAATGCTAGCACCTCCATCGATGTTTAAGGGTCAAGCTAGCTTTGCAAGTCCTGAGTACCTTGCCAAAGCTCAAGCTGCGAACCCGTGTCTTTATCTTGATGAGACTGAAAGGACAGATCTTGATTGCATGCCTGTTAGTGCCAATATTGAAGAGATTGCCCTTTGGGATGATGATAGTCAACCACTTGTCAATAAGGAGTTTGTGAAACCATATAATTATGCTTATGAGAATAGTCTTTATGGTCTTTTCAACAAACAAACTCAGAAAACTCGTGAGGAAGTGTTTCTAGAATGCAAACAAAAGAGAATTTAATGGAAGAAAGCATTTGCCCCTAAGAAATCTAATGTTTACAAATACATAAACTACCTTCCTCTAGATGAATCTAAAAGCAAGAGTAGGAAAACATTAGGTATTATTAAACACCACATAGATAATGTTAAATCTATTGTGGAAAGAGACTGGGCAAAACGTGAAAATGCTTAGTGGACACGCCCGATTCCTCAAGATATTACCTTGCTTGTGAAAGAACTCTTAATTCCAAACACGGCATTGATTAAAGAAATTGTCCTTCAACTTGAGGATTTCATTCGGACTGAAATGTTTGATGACTTAAAATATGTTGAATCTCTTGAGAAACGCATTGATGATCTTCAAATGGAGAAGTCTGATTTCTCAGATGAATATGATTTACTCTTGCAAGAATGCGTTTCTAAAGATGTTATGTGTGCTTATTTTACATCTTGTGCTGATATTGATGAATATTCTGAAGTTGCATGCCAATATCTTGATAAGAGCAAAGAATGTGAACGTCCTGAAATTGAGCTTTCGAAACGTAAAGAAAATGTTGACAAAAAGGCTTTTGAGTTACTTCAACACAAAACTGATTTCCTTCAAAAACATTGTCATTCTCTTGAACTTGCTTTACAAAAAGACGTTGGTAGTTTTCCACATGATAATAAATTGCAAGAAAAACTTTCCCAAACATTTCGAGAAATGAATGAACAGAATTTGGAAATTAAAGGGTTGAAAGCTCAATTATAAGACAGGGACAGAGCGATAGCAGAGTTGCATAAACTCGTTGCTAAAATGGGTGGGAAAATCGTGGAACCAAAAGTTGTGAAACCTGTTGTTCGACAACCCAATGCCTACAAGGATCCAAAGCCGTCTATCTTAGGAAAACCGACTCCGTTCTCCAATTCTTCTCATATGAAATCTAGGCTACCCCCTAAGACTGATATGCAACCAAGTGTTCCAAAACCATCCATATCACCCTATGTTCTCCCATTTAGAAAGCATACTGTTGCTAAACCCAACCATGTGAATGCACCTAGCACTTCTAGGACTCCTCCAAAACGTGTGACATTCACGTCCACAAAGGAATCTGTAGGTTCAAATGACCTCGTTCATACCCACAACCTAGAGGATGCGAAACAAAAAGGGAAGATTCAGAAAGACAAACCAGTGTATGAAAAACCTAGTTCACCAAATCCCGCTAGAGTTCCACACACTCCTAATGGTCGTCAACCAAAACCTAGGATCCCTCTTCAGCAATCTAGGAATTGGAAACCATCCATGAATAGTCGTGTTTCAAACACTACGCCTGAACGATTTGGAAAACAAAGGAATACAAGTACTTTCGTGAATCCCAAATTCCCTGTATGTCCCACTTGCAAAAAGGGCATTCAAAATGGAAATCATGACCATTGCATTTTGCAATACCTCTATGAGGTCAAATCTCGTTCCTTTGAACGGAGATCGAATACAGAATCCCATAAGACAACAAGGAGATACAAACCCGTCGTAAAGAAAAGCAACCACACCAAATCTGAAACGTGGATTCAACAAGGACATAGTTTCTCTCCAAAGAAGTCTTCCGCTGTGCAAGAGAAAGCTACTCCTAAATCTAGTCTTCAGTGGAAACCAACGGGTCGGATCTTCACAGAAATTGGTCTTAAGTGGATTCCAATAGAGAAGAGTGATGACACCTGCACCAGTACTAATGCTACTGTTCTACACGTTGAAAAGGAATTTGTTACTCCTAATTCTAGTATTTGTGCAAATTCTTCTTCTGTGATTGTAGGTACAACAGCGGATTCTGAACTCACTTCTCCTTCTTCAAAGGGTTCCAATTCTGTACATTCTATATCACCTTCTTCTGCTGTACAAAAGTCTATTTTGGATTATTTTCGAAAAACTTGAGAAAACACAAAAATATAATAAAATGTAAATATCCATAGAAAAACAAAATAAAAAAAATGGAAAAACTTTCAAAAGACCAAAAATATTCTTTTCGACATGTCTTTTAGTATCGATAATATGGACGTGCCTAGAAATGTCGCTCAATAACGACACGGGTGTGTACATAAAGCTCGAATGAAAGTTGTAAATATTTTTCAAAACATGTCATTTCTTCTTTTAATAAAGAAAATTGTCTATTTTGGACAAATATTTCCAAACAACGGGTAGAGCAATCTATCAAGGGTTGAGCTTGTCACAAAACATTCAACGTTTTGAGCTCAACACAATGGCTTGTAATCACTTTCAGATTGCAACCCGGTTCGATATTCACGGGGGAGTGTACGATTTAGTACCCTTACCCTCAGCAAAAGAAGAGAAATCTTCTTACACTTGAGTGGATTCGTCAAGACATTCAAAGTCTATGAACTCAAGTTTATGCTTTAGAAAAACCTTTCGACAAAAAGAATTGATTTTTCAAAAAGCGTTGAACACAATTTTTTCAAGAATGTTTTCAATGATTATTCAAAATCTCTCAAAAATTGTGTGTTCAACAACTCCCATCCTCAAAAAGCGAAATGTGGATCATATCCTCACAATGACAATTCAATTGGATCAATTTTTGAGGGGGAGCATTTTAACTTCATGCAAAAGATTAACACATCTTTCTCCCAGAGATTTCAAGACTATTTTTTCAAAATATATTTTAATCAAATTTGGTATCTCTAATATCAAAAGATTTTATATATTAGAGATAGGGGGAGAAAATGTGATTAAAATGTGATCTAATATAAGACTCAAGCACTTTAACTCTTACCTACATGTGCGAAACACTTTCGATTATCGATGCACATGTGAAGGGGGAGCATTTCTGAAACGACAAAACTAGCAAGGTGTTAAATGTTTTTCAAACAGTTTGTTAGAATTTAAAGTGGTTTTTATGGTTACGATCAAATACCCACAACATCTTTAATTCACGACGTTATTGGTGTCAAAAGGGTGGTTAGGTTTAAGTCCTATGATCCAACCAGAACCGGAGGGATCTTCCCAGGGACAATCCAATAGATTATTAGAAGTCCTTAGGAAAGATGGAGTAGAATGTGAACGTAGCAGAATGCCGACTAAGTACTGAGGCTAGCACTGGAACAATCACAACAAGGTGCTAGTAATGATGTCTTGGTAAGCATTGAAGGGGTTGAAGAATGAAAAAGAAATGTAAGGATAAAGGGTCTAAAGAAAGAAGACCTCCATACAACTTAGGCAGAAACCGGGTCAACTCATCATGAAGACAAACTCATCATGGACCCAGTGATGTATGCACAACCCTTTCCTAGCTACTCAGGCTTCTCTCAAAAGAAGTTTGTTTTATTGTCACGGAGAACAACATGACTACTATTGACTTTCTCACTTCGAGATGGTTGATATTGAATAGGTGGCACCTGCTCCAGCCTCCGACCACTAAAAGTGCACAAATAGAGTCTAGAGCCAAGAGATCAATCAAATCTCGTTAGGACACACGGATGAAGATCAAGAGAGTCCTACGCTATATCCTTGTGATATTCCTAGAACACTCAGAGTGATACTACTTAGTATTCACAATGATGAGTGGAAATCCTTCCAGTGTTAACATCAAACAGCACTGCGGTAGGTCATATGCAAGATTCTTTATGAATTGAACATGTGCAAAACTGAAAAGCAACAGTGGTTTGATTCTGAATTGATTCAAACTCGTTTCAGGTTTCTACGCAATATCTTTATGGTCTTGCCAGAACATTCAGAGTGATATTTATTAAAATTCACAGTGACGAATGGAAATCCTTCTAGCGTCAACATCAAACAGCGTTACGGTAGGTAACTTGTGAGATTCTTATGAATCAAACTTGTGTCAACTGGAAAGCAACAATGGTAAGATTCTTTATGAATCACACTTGTTCCAGGAATTTGAATTGACGACTTTAATCAAGCGGATATTTATCCAATTGATTCACTCTTTATGTTCGCAGTCTTGCTTTGAGACGGTCGAGTAAAGAGAACGGCTAGTACAGCCGCGAAACCCTGTCAAGGAGATTCTTAATTGAATCTACCTGATCACAGGTACGGTATTTAATATCGTATAACGGTCTTCACCGACCGGAGGTAAAACGCTACCGATTTAGGACGAATGTCAAAGCCATTCAGTCCGTGTCTATGTTTTGTCTCGAGAAGGTTGCGTCACGGTGTACACAGCAAAGTCAATGATTCAGAAACCACATACTCATGCCTAAAGACATATTCAACAATTAATAGTGTGAGCATGTGGATGAAGACACAAGATCGCAAGATGGCAAAGAAAAGTCAAGGATGATTTGAAGATCTCAAGCTTAAAGACAAAGTCGAAAGACAACGACAAAGGCTCAAAGATCACAGCATGAAGGAACAAGACTACTATTACACGTTCAAGACTCATTTATGGCGAGATTAGTAATCTCTACAAATTTCCTAAATGACTAAGGTTTATGACCTCTCACTGGGGGAGATTGTTAGCCTCAAAATATTGAGCCAAACAAGAATGCTCGGTCATATGTTTATTATGTATCGTATTTTAGAACGTTGTAATAGGTAGTATATTAGTCGTGTTATTACGGGCTTAACTTTAAGCTAAGGTTCATTAATAAGTAACCAAAGCCCAAAAGGAAAGCCCGGCCCAAACCATATAGTCCATAAAGAAGCCCGCATGTGGGTGGACTATATATACCCTTCCTAGCATGTTAGGAAGGGTGTTGGTTCATTTTGTATTCTCACTTCTCAATCTAACATTCCACAAGTTCCAACCGTTTCTCTCTACTTTCTCTCACTACTTTCTCTCTCTAGAATTCTTCTCATATCTTCCTTTCTTTCTTTAATTCGTGATTATATAACATCATATATTAGGGACAACAATATAATTAACAAAATTAAATGTATCTTAAAATATAAATAAAATATAGATCAATGTGCTATAACAAGATAAATTAAAACATTTAGTATAAGTACCTCATCCAAATACCAACCAACTCGTTCTTCATCCAAACCAACAAAACTATCCCAGAAACTACGATCTACTGAAATGTCATTGCACCATGAGAACTTGCAACGAGGAATTGGTAAGTTGTTGAGGAAAAACACCGTCGGGGAATCACAATAAATTTTGTCAATACTTTTAGATGGTCTCCTAAGATCCTGAGAATAACAAATTATCAGTAAAGACAGTTATGTTAACAAAAAAGATAACAAGTATTAATTTGATGCCGTGAATGGCGGACAAACCTCTTTACATGGTTCAAGATTCATGCACATTTTAATCATAAATGCATCAAGAACGTTCTTCTAATTTCTTAATGCATCCATGCTGGGTAACACAGTATCTGGATTGCTGAATCCCGGTTGCCTGACCACATTAACATACCTCCTATTGGTGTTGCTTCCAGTTTTCTGTAGAGCAAGTTTCATGTGACTGGAATTCGATATGTCCGTGGTCTTCATGCTTCGTTGTTCCTCTTGCAATGATTTCATCCTTTTTCTCTTAACCTCATCCAGCCTATTCTTTTCAGCCTCTAACTTTTACGCTTTGATGCGAGAATTTAATACAAAATTTTTCTTCTCAGAACGGTGATCCTGTTTAAAGTTATATATACTTGTTAGAATACGCTTAAAAAAGATATTGGAATACCGAAAAGTTGAGCAAAAAACATACCTGATTATCAAACTCATCTAAAGCTTTTACCAAATCCTCAACAGGGTCTTTGCTTGATCGTACAATTGGAGAACAATTAAATGAAAAATATTGTATTTCATCATCACTCAAATACTTGTCTCCAAGATCACACGCCTTATCAAGACTAGGCAACTTATCCTGTTGATTAATTTAAGAGGTTATTATTATATTCTATTGTAAACCAATGAATAAGAGGAGAATTACCTTTTGGGAAACTGTTTTAGTCTTATCTTTACGAGTGAGGACCTAAAACATTAAGATTAATGAAGTTAACATTAAATTAACAAGAGAATGTGTAAAACAACTTGATAAACCATGTTTTAAAACTTACATTGATAATAGTCTCAAGCTTGTAAACACGTGATTTCAAACTATTTGTCTCTTTCGGTAGAATCATTAAACTGTTGGATAATTTCTCTAGAGCCTGAAGACGGTTCTCAATTGATGGTTCTTTGCTAAGTGTACCTTTTGATGACTCAGCATCTTCCTTCCGGGCTTTGCGGACTTTCATCAATTTTTTTAAATAATCACCAAATAGGCCACCGTATTTAACAGGAGGAGCTCTAGGTGTATACCACTTGAAATATTTATTACTTCTTGTATACCAACCAGTTTTCCCCTCAAATTTGTTTGGATAAATGTCAAAATCTGTCGCTTTTGCCTAAAGGTAAGGACATACAAAACTTAGAATGACTATTTGATCAATTAAACCTGTACTAAATAAAACAAATATTCCCGTGTATTGTCAATAAATTCCCCCTGTTGTGCATTAGGTTACAATTTTTGGCCTGTTTGTACAAATATTCCCCCTGTTTTCAATCAACATAACTTAGAATGCCTATTTGATCAATTATACCTCTAGGGATCATATCAGTTGAATCAAATTATTTAGTAAATTATTAACATAAAACATAAAACATAAAAATAACCTGGGGGAAAAGTTTGTCATAATCCTCAATATTCCTATGTTTTGACCAGGAAACGGCTCTAGGGATCATATCAGACATTTGGGACCACCAACAACCGCTCACTCTTGAACACTCTAAAATCCAAATCTATAATTTGTAGATGTAAAAAGTGTTATGGTAAGGAACAACCACTGAATATGGAATACTATAAAATCAATACTCACTTTGAAAGCTAAGACAAATCCAGACAATGAATACGACGGAACAAAGTTAGGATTTCTCTCAAATGATTTACAGTGAGTATCCATATACCTGGAACTAACATTTCTAATGGCAGTATATAACTCCCGCCATATATACTCACCCCAACAAAACTCATTCCAAACAGCAATATTTTCCACCATCCGCAGAAATACATCATCAACAATTGCTCCCAACTCGTGACCCATGAAAATAACTTCCAAAGACAAAAGTAGACAAACTCTAACAGAATCTTCATTGGACAAATTGGTAAATCGCTCTTCATCCTCAATGATACATAGAAGATCCATGTTTTTTACATATTCACCAATCTTCTCTGGTAACACTCTATCACGGAAACTGATTTCGCCAGCCCTATACTTACTGAAGCTTTGGTGCCCAAATTCAAAAGCAGTTATAATACAGAATTCACGACGACCAAAGTGGAGTGTACTGCCATTAACATGATAAATTAAGGGCAAATCATGATGATCACTATCTGAATACTTCTGCTTCTGAAGCATATAATGTATCAGACCATCGTCATTATCAACATTATATAAATCCAACCAGCGACCAAAACATGTGGACCTAAACAACTCACATCGTCTTAAACCTAATCTCTCTTTCATCAAACGAAAGTAATGGAGTTTGCTTTTTATATGAATCTTCGCAACATATTCCTATAACCATAAAATAATAATACTATATCAATTCAACAAATTAAATCAGTTTCATGGATGAAATGAGACATACTGTTGGAAAAAAAAGTTAATGAGGCTTACAAGTCGATTCATGGAGCTTCCTGGATGAAAAATAAGGATGCCAAAATAAAAATATTATGTGAAAATTAATATATATATGGTTTATAACAGGGGGTAAATTGAAAATAAAAGGGGGTAAAAGTGAAAAATATTTCCGGATATCAAGGTTATGACAATAGTACATAATTTTTCAATTTCCAATAAAGTGAAACACAGAAGTTGTGCATTTGAGGGTTGAGCGCCGTCGGTTGAGCATTTAAAAAGTAAATTTAGTGGGACACTTGTCACAATATGAATGGTGATAACCAAATTTGTCCCTAGTTGAAAAGTTGATCATGATAAGGTTTATTAATGCTCAAAATGACCATATATGTCTTTTTCTCTAGTTTCATTCATTTTAAGTGGATTATTATTCATCATTACTATTTTAAAAAATAAAAAGTAATATTATCCAAAGTGATAATTGGTTTAAAGTTTAATTTGAGTCACTATGTGCATTATATTTAATCAATTTTCTTTAAAGCTATCCTTTCATGAAGATAAAAAGGTTTGTACAACATTTTCGTATACGGGTGTGTTTGTCAAAACGAGTAATAACTGTGGACACTAGCTATGAGTAATATCAGTGATTAGTAGTTGTGATAGCTCATCGTTCATTTGTCGTCGCTTCTTAAATAAGCATTGAAAAAGTAGTCTTCATAAAAAAAATAGCATCGCTCCAAAATACTCACGGCTCTTGTCGCCAAACGACTACTAAAAATTAAAAACTCGCCGTTCATTTTGCCAAACAAATAATAAATTTTAAAATACTCTTTCTCACAGTTCATTGCTCTAAAACGCTCAACCACCATTCCTCACCAAACACATCCACGTCAGTAATTTTTATGTACTCATAATGTTCTTCCTTATCTATATAAATTGACACGTAATTGATTTAGAAAATTATGCATGATTTGGAAATGAGATGACATAAGTTTGTTGTTGATTTTATTCGACTTTCACCCACTCTAGTAGCATTTCATGGTTGTCACATAACAAGGTCATACCCCCGCAACCCCACCAACCCACCCACCCCTAAGAACCATTTGAACAATCAAGTGTATATGGTAATGTCGTTTTAACTTTGTTTTGTTCTTATATCAACACCCAATGATGAAAATTTATAATAACCTCGAGTTTAATATGATAAAGTTATTAGTAGAAAACAACTAACAAAGTTGGATGAACAATCATGTACAAAGTACCCAAACATGCACTCAAACCATATATAGGAGTGGACCTTGTAGAAGAAAAAAACTAATTTTCTCATTTCATTTTGTCAAGTGTCATGATTACCGGGGGTCTCCGGACATGACTGCACTTAAAAAAATATCATATTTTCAATAGTTTAATATATAAATATATATAATATTAAACATATATAAGTAATATAATTCAAATTTAAGCGATCTTCTTACTTATAATTTATAAATATCATAAGACATGTTTGTTAGTATTATATAGACCACCAAAAACCACAAGACGACTCTCTTTTACATCTTTAAAAGGTTAATAAATTAAACACGGGCTTAGGAGATAGTACATCTTTGCTTGATTAGAGGGCAGGGAGTAATCGCGCCGTGGGGTGCCAAACCCACGGCGTGGCCGGCGTGATGACTCCCAAACATGGCCAAAATCGCGGCGTGAGCCCCCTGCGTGGGTATACTCACGTCGCCTGAGACACTTTTTTTTTAAAAAAAATTCAATTTACCCCTCCCCCCAACGGTTATAATTTTAAAAAATTTCATTTAACACCCCCCCCCCCCCAAACGGCTACTTTTCAAAAAAAAATTCATTTCACCCCCCAACGGCTAGTTTTTTGAAATTCGAATTATAACGGTTATATTTTTCAATCCGTCTATAAATATAACTCAAAATCAACCATTTCTTACACACCAAAACATAAACACTCTCTACAAACAAATATGAATCCCGATCACGTTCCGTCAGTTTTTAAAATCGATGAGGAATTCGATGCTTACTTCTTGCCAATAGCACACAATCATTATCAACGGTTGCTTGAAGAAGAGAATCGTCCAAGACTATCTCGGACCCCAGTTAACCGTGACCGAGAAGGTGCTGAGGAACGGCTCATGAACGATTATTTCGTTGAGAATTGCAGGTATACTTTGGTTAAGTTTCGTGAAAGATTTCGAATGAGCCGAAGACTATTTTTAAAAATAGTTAACGGCATAAAAAATTATTAGGCCGATCCTCTTCCTGAGCATTTTAATTATTTTACTTCTCGACCCGATGCTACGGGTCGAATGAGTATTAGTGCTATTATGAAGTGCACAATGGCTATACGTCAATTGGCATACGGCAACACGCCGGATGCATTTGATGAATATTTACAAATTGCTAATCGAACCGGACGTGAGTGTCTAATGTATTTTAATATGTGTGTTATTGACTTGTATATGGCCAAGTATTTAAGAAAACCAACTCCGGCCGATGTTGATCAAATATATGATCTACATCTTACGAAACATGGTTTTCCGGGGATGCTTGGCAGCACTGATTGTATGCACTGGGAATGGAAAAATTGTCCAGTTGCGTGGCATGGGCAATACGCTGGTGGTTATAAAAGATACCCTACTTTGATGCTTGAAGCTGTTGCTTCGCAAGATCTGTGGATTTGGCATGCGTTTTTTGGGATGGCAGGTGCGAATAATGATATTAATGTTTTAGATAATTCTCCGTTATTTGATGACCTTCTGAATGACGAAGACCCGGTAAAACCGTATACGGTTAACAGAGTTGAGTATCAAAATGGGTATTACTTAGCGGATGGTATTTACCCACAATGGACGAGTTTCGTAAAGTCTTTCACGGTTGCAACTGACGCCAAACATGCTCACTTCAAAAGGCGTCAAGAAGGTGCACGGAAAGATGTTGAACGTGCATTTGGTGTTCTCCAAGGACGTTGGGGAATACTACGTCAACCAGCGCGCGCGTATGAAGTAAACACCTTACGACGACTCATGTATACGTGCATCATACTTCATAACATGATTTTGAAAGATCAAGGTATGCAGGTGTTAGATTGGAACCAAAATTACGTTAACCCGTCAAGAAATATGCAACGAACATGGGTTAAGCGGTGTGAAGTTTACCGCCGAAAAAACAAAGAACTACGTCACCGACAAACCCATCAAAGTCTTCAACAAAACCTTATGGATCATATGTGGAATCAAATTGACCACAAAGATGAAGATGCATATAAAGATGAAGAAAACTAAACGGCGGGTCGTATGATTTTTTAATTTTCGTATGTTTTTTTAATTTTCGTATGTTTTTTTAATTTTCGTATGTCTTTTTTATTATGTTCGTTTTATTTTAAAAGTATTGTAATGTTGGTTATGTTTAATGAAATATTTAAGTTTGTTTAGGGGGTTTTTTGTAAAATTCTGAAAAACTGGAAATCACTTGGAGTGATGACTCCCCTGTTTTTTACATGTGAGTGAGTGAGTGAGTTTTGCTGACGTGACACCCCAAAATACACTCACTCGGAGTGATGACTCCCTGCGCTACTTAGGAGCCTTACCAATTGTAACTACGAGGAAATATCCATATTTGTGTATACAATGCAACTTACAAAAGTTATAAGAATCTGAATAAAATGACGATCACTTGGTATAATTTTGGAAATAAAATCTAAGTTGCTTTACCTGCTTTCGAATTTTATAGAGTGCTAAGACAGATTTATCCCTCATGATTGCATTCTAGATATTTTTTATAGGGGCGGAGTCATATAAGTGCCTGGTGTCACATAAGCCACAATTGTAAGGTCACGAAGTGTAAAAGAATCAGTAGATTAAAGAAAATTTGGATTGTGCCTGTAATTATACGACTTGGTTAGAATATACAAATTATACTATCCTTATACTAGTCGTGTACCCGCGCAATGCTGCGGCGAGTACCTGATGACTAAGTTTTTTGACGAACAAATATTTTTTATTGGTGGTTTGAAGAATCTTGATGGCTGAATTTTTTGTGTGCACATTTTTTTGAGTCTTTTTCATAAATCATGAATTTTTTTATATTAAGTTTTCATAACTGATATTCTTGTAGTAATATCTATCAATAAATTATTTTCAGTTTTATGTGTTACAAACTTACAATATACGATTATTTATTGTTTCATTAAATTATTTATTAAATCATTAATGACATTTACTCTTATTGATTCATATTTATGACTCGTTTGTATCATTTACTTTTTAGATGAGTTTTTAAAAAAAACGTAATAGGTATTTAAACCTCAAAAATGGTTGTATATAAATTTCTAAATAAAGAAATGTTTGAGGCTGAAACATTTTAAGACTTCTAAAAATAAAAAGTGATAAATGTTTTATAAAGTATATAGATAAAGTGAGATTTGTTAGCCATAAAGAAATACTAATCATATTAGCAAAGTATTAAATGGAGTTGAGTCTTTGATGAATACATACAAAAGCAAGATTCTAGCACTATATATTCTCGAGCAAGTAGTAGCCTAGTACCTTCTCAAGAGTATATCCGTTTTAAAATTTAATTTTTTTTAGTTAGATACGTATATGAAAGCAAAATAATGTGATATTCATGTTCGTGGTCGAGTTTAATTTGCATGAAAGCAAAATAACTTTGATGATTGTATTTTATTGTGGTTCATATGTAGATCGAGTTAACTGGCAATGAGCTGAACGATGTCCGTAACGTGTTCGGTTCGTTTATTCTTGAGCTAATCAACTGGTCGAGATAAGTAGAGATGTGTGAAATGAAGTTTGTGTGGGAAACGATATATACTTTTATTAAAACAATAATAAAATTAACAGAAAAGCAAGAGACAGAATTAAATAAAAAATAAAACTGAAAGCAATAAGAATCTAGAGACGAGACACGTGTTTAACACGCTTCCCTTAAAATAGATTCGCCGTCTGTTTCCCAGGGTACAACGTCCAAAGCTGTTGTACAGCCGGACTAGACAAACTTGCCTGAAAGATCACGGAAGCCTTCTACGTTTCTGATCGATAACTGCAGGAAAAATCGTCTGGTAATGGAGTAGGAAAAATTGCGTTTTTTTCTGTGTTAAAACTGAATGAGACAGATTTATTATATAGTGAAAATTTGCCTTGGTCACCAAGACAAATATTCTGTTCTATATAAAATATTCTGACAAATCTGTTATATCTATAACACGATTTGCAAATCAATTATAAACACAAATTTATTCTAAATCTATTCCTAAAATAGATTACAGAATTTTCTGGAAAAAATTTGAATTTGCAGCAAAAAAGATACCGAAATATGCCCGCACCTAAGCCAGTTTTCGGAGCTGCATTGGTGTCCGCAGGTCGCGCGCTCGTGCACAAGTTCAATAGCTTCGAACCCGTTTTTGACCTAGAAATCTCACTTTCTGCACCCCTGCGCGCGCGTAGGCGTGGGAGAAAAAAACCTACAAATGAATATTGTAGGGTAGAAATTAGGATTTCCTTATAAACATGTTTTCACTTCATGTTTCAAACGATGTGGGACAAAATATTTTCCAAATATTGTGTTTCACGTGACTCACTTTGAGACACGATATCTCGTTCATATTAACTCCATATTGGACATACTTTAGCTCGTTGCGAAGCTCTCTTCGAGGAGAATGCAAAGCTACTAAGTACTACGAATATATATAACATATACATACATAAAATTACGTCCAAAGTATTGCAAAACCCATATTTTGCAAAACATTTTCTAACAATCCCCCACATGAATGGGAATCGGTCGAAAACACACGAAAGTTTTGGCAAAATTTATGCGGTTAAGTCCTGCATAGGATAGGTGGGTGTAACCCTTTGAACCTTCCCTTGTGAGATGCACTTAGTCTCCTAGATCTGAGTAGACGCGATGTCCTTGAACTCAGCCTCTGTTTACGTAGACGACAATACACACTCACACAAGACTCTCCCTGACCTTGTCAAGTCCTCAGAGTCGTGTTCGTTATGGTCATGAACACTCGCCTGGTTCTGCAAGAGCTCTTAGAAATTTTTCCCCCCACAATTTCCTTCGAAGCGACCCCACTTTTCTCTCACATAGGTGATTTCATCTTAAATCATTAAAAAAATATGTTTTATGATTTCATCTTGAATCATTATACTTTATGATTTCATCCTGAATCATTAAGCCGTATGTTTAAGCTCTCAACAAGTCACATTGTTCTAGGAATAGACGAGGAAAGTTCCTGTATTAAGTAACTCCGCCACATTTACGTGACTCCCCCCACATTTCTATGATTAGGTTGTCCTATTGAACCCAGATCTTGGGATCTCCAGTCAACTGGGTTAGGTTTTTCTTCATAGAAACTCATTCCTTTAAGGGCTTTAGTCCTATTCCTTTAGACGACTTACTAACTAACTCTCTGCTTAAGCCTTTCGTAAGCGGATCCGCAATGTTATCCTTTGACTTCACATAGTCAGTTGAGATAACTCCTGTTGAGAGTAGTTGTCGTACCGAATTATGTCGACGATGGATATGTCTAGACTTTCCATTATACATTGTGCTATGAGCTCTGCCAATTGCCCATTGACTATAACAATGTATACTAATGGTCGTTACCGGTTTAGGCACCTGGGTATATCCTCTACGAATTGACGTAGCCATTCCGCCTCTTCTCCGCATTTATCTAACGCGATAAATTCTGATTCCATAGTGGACTTAGCTATTACAGTTTGCTTGGAAGACTTCCAAGATATAGCGGCCCCTCCCAGTGTAAACACATATCCACTAGTTGATTTAGAATCCTTTATGTCAAATATCCAATTTGCATCACTATATCCTTCAATAACCGCTGGATATCTAACATAATTCAATACATAATCACGACTGTATCTCAAATAATGAAGTACCCTAGTCATAGCTTTCCAATATGTTTCACTTGGATTACTAGTATACCTACTCAGCCTACTAACAGCATATGCTAAGTCAGGTCGGGTACAAGTCATCAAATACATTAACATGCCAATAATTCTTGAATACTCTAATTGGGCAACACATGCGCCTCTATTTTTAGATAGATGCAAACTGGTGTCAATTGGAGTTCTAGCTAGGCCGGAATCCCCCGCATTATGAGTATTAAGAATTTTGTCCACGTAATGTGCTTGACTTAATGCAAGGCCACTTTGAGTTCGTATGATCTTTATTCCAAGGATCACATCAGCCAAACCCATATCTTTCATGCCAAACTTTGATTTCAACATGTCTTTAGTAGACTTGATCATCTTGTCGTTACTGCCAACGATAAGCATATCATCGACATAAAGACACAAGATTACATATCCACTATTTGTGTATTTAACATAAACACACTTGTCGCATTCATTAATTTTGAATCCACCCTCTAGCATGGCGTGACCAAACTTTTGATGCCATTGTTTTGGAGCTTGCTTTAAGCCATACAATGACTTAACAAGCCTACAAACTTTGCTCTCTTGTCCAGGAGCCATGAAACCCTCGGGTTAGTTCATGTATATTTCTTCTTCTAAATCTCCATTTAGAAAAGCCGTTGTTGGGAATCTAAGTTTATTAGATTCCTTGTATCATAGATTTAAACACAAATCAAGCTGTTAGATATTAACTTGCATGTGCCTAGGAGGCAGGCAAGTATCGCAAGACTCACAGAGATCTAAGTCTCTGTGAGCAACCTCAGAGGAGTCCATGTCAGATACATTGTCAAGGAAGTCGAAGATTACTTGAAGACATACTCATTGGCTGTGATGGATAACAACCAAGATGTATCAGGGACTCTCAGGGGTTGAGGGTTAACAGGGGTGGCAATACCCTGTTAACACTCAACACACTTTGGACATACCTTAGTGTGTACGAGACTATGAAGAAAAGGGAAACTGTGTCAGCTCTGTTTCCCTAAAGCATTGTGGCAGACTACCAAGAATAGAAGAGCATCTTGTGACAGAGGTCTGACAAGTGTCTGTCTAGTGTAGTCACCATCAACCAGTACTTGGAGTCAACCTCGTACCACTATAAATAGGTTATGTAGCCTAGCGTTAATGTTCAACACTTTGATAGAATTCACACATTAACTCTTAGAACTTATAGAACCAAACAGCTACGACTGTGTTCATAAGTTAGGTTTTAGTTTGTCCAAAGTGTGCACAACACATTGTCATCAAACGGTGTTATCCATAACACTTGTAATTCTTTATTATACAATAATAAGTATTACGTTTGAAAAGTAATTAAGTGTGTTGATTAGTTAAGTTTATTGTTTCAAGCATAGTTTAGGGACTTTCAATTGGTATCAGAGCAGTGTTTGATATTAAAACCCTCATAAACATCGTTCTAAGTTTTATAATCAAGATCCACCATGCCTGAAACAAGCAATACACCACCACCACTGTCTTCTGGGAACAACACAAATGCACCACCAACATCACCAAGACTCACTCCTCCACCTCAAAATGAAGATGATCTACCCCAACTTCTTGACTTAAGAGGCGGATCTCATGTCACCAATGTACCAGTCTTTGATGAATATGATTTTGCAAGCTGGAAGAGTCAATTCCTCGTGTATCTCGACGGACTTGAATCATTTCTTCTAGAAATTCTAGATAATGGACCTTATGTTCCCATGACGCTTACCTCTACTGATGAGAATCCTCTTCCCAAACCTCTCAAGCAGTGGACTCCAACTGATAGGAAATTGGCAAACCAAGACAAACGTCTCAAAAGCATCATTATATCTTGTCTTCCCAAACACATCATGAAGTCTGTAATTCAGTGTCCTACAGCTAAACAAATGTGGACAGACCTTATCCATGGTCATGAAGGACCCTCTAAAACAAGAGAAACCAAGATTCAGGAACTCAGACTTCAGTTCAGTGCTTTCTAGGCACTTGAAGGTGAAAAGGTTCAACAAACATATACAAGGCTAAAGATTCTTCTCAATGACCTTGCTATGAATGACGTCACCATTGGTCAAGCTGAAGTAAATGCCGCATTTTTCAACAGCCTTCCAAGAAAATGGCTAAGTATGAATCAGACTCAGAGAGCCAATAACTCAATCAAGAATGACACCTTAGCTCAGCTATATGGACAGTACAATTATGAAGAAGGGCTGATTGATACCATATACAAATCAGAGACTGAAAGATTTGTAGTTCAGGGAGCAACATCCAAAGCTTTGATTTCTACCCCACACCCTCATGACAGCGACTCTGATGTTGAAGAAGACACACACAGCAGCCAAGAGTTCTTGACAGACCTTAATGCTGAATTTCATGAAAGAGCCTTGCTAGCTAATCAAAGGAGATTCTACAAAAGATCAGGGAGAGTAGGATCAACTAGCAAACAAACCGACAAATCAAAAGAAAGTTGCTTTGCCTGTGGAAAACTTGGACACTTTCAAAAAGATTGTCCTTCCACAAAGACATCCTCACCTTCTTATCCATCATCTTCCACCAAACATTACAAGTTCAAATCACAACATAACAACTCATCTCACCAATTCAACTCCTCAGACAATGAGAAGAAGGATTACCAGAACAAGTATAAGGCACTTAAAGCTGAGTTAGAACAGATGAATTTGAAGCTTGAAGCTTTGTCTAAGAAGAAAGGGGGTGATAAGAAGACAGAGAAAGGGTTGGTAGCTGAAGCATATGATTGGAATGATGAGCTGCTGACCTCAGATGAGGAAGATACTACTAGAGTCAGGGCTTTCATGGCAATAGCTAAGGATGAACCAGCTGTTGGGAAAGGAGATGCAAGATCAGGACAATGGGTTGACATCACTATGAAAAAGGTACACAGGATTTTATCTATGTCTGAAAGTGATGAACGCAAACATGTCCTTGATTACACCATTGTTGATTTACACTTTGTTGAGGAACAAAGAAAGAACTTGCTAGATAAGTTTCACTCTGTTAAACATGAACTATTAACTGCTAGGGCTGAATGTGAAACTCTCAAACAGGTTAATTCTGAAAAGATATCTCTTTAAAATGAAGTTAATAGGTTAACCTTAAAGAATAGTGCCTTGAATGATCAAGTATCTGAATTAAATAAGGTTATAGAAAAATGGTTGTGCAGTAGGTTCACTATAGATGAATTGCTTAATGATGAACTAACTGCTGACATTAAAAGGGATATCTCTACCAAGAAAAACAAATTGAAAATTCTCACCAAACCCAAAGAGATTGTTTTCAAATCTACAGAGACAATTCATATGCCAGATCCCCTCTTGACTGATGTCCCTGTCTCTGAAGATGTGGTTGATTTACCACCTTTACCAAAACTCTCAGGAGTTGAACCCAGCAGCTCTTCTAGATGAGCTAAGGCTGAACCCAAAACAGAAGTTGAGAAACCACCAGCTAAGGTATTCGTTGTACTAGCTAAACAATCAGTTAAGCAAGTTGCCTTTAAGCCTGTCTCAACAAAATCTGTTAACAAAGTTGATTCCTCAATTGAAGAACGCCTGTTGTCATTAATGAAAGAAATGGAACTCTTAAAACAACATATTAAGCCTTCTGCTGAATGCTCTACTTCCTATGAACCTAATTCTATTCTAGGAGAACCCAAAGGTGAAAGGATAGTCAAACCTTACTGCAATATTTGTAAAAACTCTCATCACATGACCATAGATCATGATAGACAAATGGCTGTTAAGAGATCTCAGACACCTTCTAGGGATAGACAACAGGCTTCTAGGAGACAATTAGGTAACTATAGACCTTATCCTCCTTGTAAATTTTGTGGATTCACAGACCATCACTCAGATGAGTGTAGTGACTTTCCAGGATGTGATATCTGTGGAAGGTTCACCCATGAGACAGCTAACTGTCCTTCCCATCGTCAAAAGTTCTACAGGAACTCAAGAGTTGCTAATCAGCAATTCAGGGAACCCACTGGAAAGTGGGTTCACCATAGGAACTAACTTGTTTCTATGTATCTGTGCAGAAACATCATAAGGAATCGGTATGGTATCTTGACAGTGGCTGTTCTAGACACATGACAGGGATTCGACAATACCTGCACAGATACTCAAAGGAGCCAGGTCCTAAAGTGGTGTTTGGGGATAATTCTTCAGGCGACACATAGGGATACGGCTCAGTGAACTGCAATGGGATAACTTTTACAAGGGTTGCATATGTGAATGGTCTTAAGCACAATCTTATTAGCATCAGCCAATTGTGTGATGCTGACTACAAGGTTTTGTTTACTAAGACTCAGGGAACCATATACAACAAGAACAATGATGTGGTGCTTATTGCACCAAGTAGGAGAGATGTGTATGTCATCAACATGGCTACTTGCTCTGAAGACAGCTCCAACTATTTTCTAGCCAAAGCTTCTGAAAGTGTCAATTGGCTGTGGCACAAAAGACTGTCTCATCTCAACTTTAAGAACATCAACAAGATAGCCACACAAAACCTGGTTGTTGGTCTACCTTCAGTGATGTTTTCAAAAGACAAGACTTGTTCAGCCTGTGTCAAGGGAAAGCATCACAGGTCTTCTTTTAAGACCAGGCAATCATTCTCTATCGACAAGTGCTTACATATCCTTCACATGGATTTGTTTGGGCCTGTCAAACCTCAGACCATTAATCACAACAAATATACCTTGGTCATAGTTGATGAGTTTTCAAGGTATACATGGGTTTTCTTCCTCAGAAGGAAAAGTGATGCTGCTGATACCATCATGTCCTTCATCAGACAGGTTGAAAATATGAATGATGTTAGAGTCAAAGCTCTAAGAAGTGATAATGGTACTGAATTCAATAATCAACAACTTGAATTTTTTGTGATGAAAAGGGAATATCACAAAACTTCTCTTCAGTTGGCACCCTTGAACAAAATGGTGTGGCTGAAAGAAAAAACAAGACTCTGATTGAAGCAGCCAGAACTATGTTAAATGGTGCAGCTTTACCAAAGCAATTTTGAGGAGAAGCTGTTCACACTGCTTGCTACACCCAAAATAGGTCAATCATTGTCAAGAGACATGGAAAAAACTTCCTATGAAGTTTTCAGAAATAGAGCTCCAGATGTCAGCTATTTCCATGTCTTTGGATGCCATGTGTTCATTTATAACTACAGGGATAAACTTGGAAAATTTTATGAAAAGGCTGATGATGGTTTCTTCTTAGGATACTCTCCTACTGCCAAAGCCTTCAGAGTATTCAATACTAGGAGACAAGAAGTAGAAGAAACTTTTCATGTCAGATTCAATGAAGACGATGAAGTCATACATAGATCAGGAACAGAGGGTGATGAAATTGATTTTAATGAAAACATGTCTTTCCCAAGTGATGAATTCTCAGAACCAAGACCTCCCTGTCATCACCATCATCACTCCAACACTCCCACTCCTTATGTTCCTACATTTGACCCTCTGTCAACACACAACATTAAAGTTCCCTCTTCTTAAGGACTTGATGAAGAAGAACCACAACCTTCTTGTAGTCCTTGTTCCTCAACTGCTGAAGATGACTCACCAATTCTTCAATCCCTGAAGACTCTCCTGCTGACAATGAATCTGTACCCCTTGATATAGCTGAAGTTGACACAGATACTGGGGTCATCTTTGAAGAAATTCCTCCTATTCAGCAGGATGAAACTCAAATAGTGCTAGCTACCTCCACAGATGTCCCTGTCCATGATTCCCCGGTTCCTCAAACTAAATGGTCAAGAGATCAACACATTCTTCTTGTCAATATTATTGGGGAACCTAATGCAGGGGTTACTACTAGACAGCGAATTCATGACTCAAAGTCAGCCTTAGCCAACGAATGTCTCTTTGCTGAATTTCTCTCTCAAATTGAACCTAAGAGAGTAGCTGAGGCTCTTATGGAAGATGGGTGGGTAGCTGCTATGCAGGAAGAAATTAATCGGTTCAAAAGGAACAAGGTGTGGACTCTAGTGCTAGCTCCACCTGGTAAGAACATCACATGCACTAGATGGATTTATAGAAATAAGATGGATGAAATTGGAAACATCATCAGAAACAAGGCTAGGCTGGTAGCACAGGGGTATACACAGACTGAAGGGATTGATTATGATGAAACATTTGCTCCTGTGGCAAGACTTGAAGCCATTAGAATCTTCCTTGCTTATGCTACATATATGAACTTCACTGTGTATCAGATAGATGTTAAGAGTGCCTTCCTCAACGGAGATTTGGCTGAGGAAGTATATGTTGAACAGCCTGGAGGACTCGAGAACAGCGAGTTTCCTAATCATGTGTACAGGCTACACAAAGCCATGTATGGGCTGAAACAAGCTCCAAGAGCATGGTATGAAACTCTGTCTAATTTTTTAACTAAAAATAAATTTGGCAGGGGTTCCATTGATAAAATACTCTTTACCTTCAAGGACAAGAGTGATTTCATCATTGTGCAGGTTTATGTGGATGATATCATCTTTTGGTCAACCAATGTTAATCTTAGTAAACGTTTTGCTAAATTAATGACCAAGAAAATGAGATGAGTATGATGGGTGAATTAACTTACTTTTTGGGTTTTCAAATTAAACAATGTCCTAAAGGAATTTCAATTTATCAAGAAAAGTATGTTAAAGATTTACTTAAAAAATATGACTTGGCTGATTGTGCATCAGTGAAATGTCCCATGCTTTCACCCAACAACTTGGGTTTTCAAATTAAACAATGTCCTAAAGGAATTTCAATTTGTCAAGAAAAGTATGTTAAAGATTTACTTAAAAAATATGACTTGGCTGATTGTGCATCAGTGAAATGTCCCATGCTTTCACCCAACAACTTGGGTCCTGATGAGTCAGGGGTCTCTGTTAATGAGACTTTATACAGAGGCATGATTGGGTCACTCATGTATTTAACAACCAGTCGTCCTGATATCCAATTCTCCACATGTCTTTGTGCAAGGTACCAAGCTAACCCAAAAGAATCCCATCTAGTGTCTGTTAAGAAAATTTCCAGGTATCTCAAAGGAACAACCTCCCTAGGTCTATGGTATCCCAAGGAATCAGGCTTTGATCTCAAGGCCTATTCAGATTCAGACTATGCTGGATGCTGTATTGACAAGAAAAGTACCTTAGGTAGCTGTCAAATCCTAGGATGAAAACTGGTTAGATGGAGTGCTAAAAAGCAAAACTCTGTGGCCATGTCATCAGCTAAAGCAGAATATGTTGCTGCTGCCAGCTGTTATGCTCAGGTACTCTGGATGAAGAGTCAATTGGATGATTATGAGATCTTATATGACAAAGTGTCAATTTTCTGTGACAACACAAGTGCCATTGCCATCTCCAACAACCCTGTTCTTCACTCTCGAACTAAACACATTGATATCAGGTATCATTTTATCAGGGATCACATAATGAAGGGAGATATTGAGCTGCATTTCGTTCCTATTGAGCTGCAACTAGCTAACATTTTCACAAAGCCTTTGGCTGAACCTTCGTTCAACAGGCTAGTTGCTGAGCTAGGGATGCTTAATATCTCAAAGCCTGTGGCTTGATAATTAATGTGTTCATTAAATGTCTGATTAAATATTAAATGTTTTTCACATGAAACTAGGTAGTTACTTTACAAGTAAATGCTAAAAAACATTCACTATATTTAATTATTTCTTTTCCGAATAACGAGGAGACAAATGGTTTTGAAAGGTCAAGGGACCCACTTTTGTAGTCTTTTTCCCACTACGCATTAAATGCCTTTGAATAACTGTTTCATTTTTTGAATATAAATATTGTCTCACGTTTCTTCTCACCTACCACTATTCTCATTTCTCACAATCTCATCTCTCTCTCTAAACTCTCTCTCTCTCTAAACCCTCTCACCATTTTCGTTTTCTTCGACCTTGAATCCATGGCGTTCCCAGTTCCCAAGGCTTCTAACGTCACCTTCGAACTTAATGAGAGCATCCTTGCTTCTAACAACTCGATTGGATGGATCAAGGCTCCTAACGATTCCTACACAGATCTGGTGAACTTTATAAAGAATTGTGATGTAAGTGAAGCACTCACAAAGACCCCAACCATTTTCTACCAAGAATACCTTAGGGAATTCTGGTATTCAGCTGAAGTCATTGACGACACCATCACTTTTAGCCTCTCATGCAATGAACACCCCTTCGCTTTCTCTCTCAGAGATTTTGCAAATGTGGCAGCGCTAAGACATGGAGATGAATGCCTGAAGGTTGTAGACAAAAAGCCTGTAAAGGACGCCCTTGCCACACTTAAACCCATACATGATGTAAACCCAGCTCTCACTCCTACTGAAGTTCTTTCCAAGTCTCCTCTGAAGATCAAATACTTTTCCCCTATATGGCGTGTCCTCTTCACTCACATAGTCAAGTCCCTAGGTGGCATGCAGGGTTCTCAATTTTTAATCACCAATCCATTGCTTTTGGGCCAATCTGGGGTACAAACGTAGACGTTGGAAGCATACTGTTCTCAAACCTTGTGGAAAAGCTTAAGGGAGCAAATCAGGTCAGGGAGAAAAATATCTGGTATGTTCGCTTTCTTTCTCTTATCTTCGAAATCTTGTTGGGTGACAGCTACCACAACTCTGCCCTCACAACCCGGAAGCCATATCGTATTACTAGAGTTATCTACAAGGAGATTGGATCTGAAGATGTGCATGCTACTTCTCACATGCTGAACATTGCCAATAAACAACCTTCTGTTGTGAAGTCCTTGCTCCCTTCCTCTGAGAATGTGAATACATCTGATGTATTTGGCAAGTCTGTGTCCTTCACCTCTGGGCAGCACACCACGACGTCCAAGGCAACAACTGGCTAACAGCCAAAGAAGAAGAAAAACCCATCTTCTTCCCAAACCAAAACTGTTGCAAAGGCCAGGATAAAGAAGAACGTGAACCTCTCATCCTCCTCTGTTCCAGAGATTCCTGTGGATTCAGAGACTTCAGCTGACCAACAAAAAGGGTCTAGCTTCTCGATGTCAGCCGAGACAACAGGGAACCTGCCAAATTCTACTGATATCGCACATGTAATCAGTCTTAGAGGTCCACAAGCAGCCACTCTCAAATGTCTGTAGGTGAGAGTGGTGAAGTTAGGGTTATCCTCGACCCATAGGAGTCATTGTATGCACTTAGAAATCATTTAAGACTTCTGTACACCCTGTCTATGCACCAGGGAGTGATTCATTTGTGTTTATAAAGCACCCCGATGACCCTGTACCCTCTAGACAGTATTCAGGCAAACAAAAATCTGAATACATATATGTCTCGACCTAGAGTAGTTGTACCTCACACAGCCTCTTGGTTCCCTCAGAAAAAGAATCCCAAAAGTTTTAACTTTAGGGGAGCTGAATAATCATCCTCAGCTCTCCTAGGGACAGTGTTACAAGACGACCTTACCCTACATCTTTTTCACACTTAAAAGAATCCCAAAGGATTTATCCTTTCAGGGGGAGCTAAATCATCACCCTCAGCTTTCCTAGGGGCAGCGTAACAGGCGATCTTTACCTACATATGTTTCACAAATAAAAGAGTCCCAAAGGTTTCTTAACCTTTTGGGGGGCTGAATAATCACCCTCAGCCTTCCTAGGGGCAGCGAATGGCGATCCTTAACAACATATGTTTCACAAATAAAATAGTCCCAAAGGTTTTAACCTTTTGGGGGGGCTGAATAATCACACTCAGCTTTCCTAGGGGCAGCGAATGGCGACCATTAAACTCATGTTTTTCACTCTTAAAAGAATCCCAAGGATTTATCCTTTGGAGTGGCTGAATAATCACCCTCAGCCTCTCTAGGACAACGAACTAGCGACCATTCCCCTTATTTATTTCACTGTTCTAATTTAAAACAACTTGCAGGCTGATGTTGTACAGCCAAACATTGAATCTCTAGAGCATCCAGATAAAGAAGTTGATACATTGATTCAGGATCAACCAAACGAGGAAGAGCCCATGCCTGATGTTGAAGAGGATGTGCTCTCCTTAGTAGATGACTTCTCTGAACCTGAATCCATGCCTGATGATGAGATTCTCCCTGAGGGGATGATTGAGGAGGAGGAGGATGAAGAAGATGATGACCAGCAATCTCTGTCTCCTCCAAAGGATATCGCTGTGTCCACACCAACTGTTGATACCACTCCTCCTCCCAAGGAAGCTGTAATAACTCCCACCTCTACTACCTCTGTCACTACAGTATTCCAAAGGCCTGCATATGATCCGACAACTGAATTCTTATTGTTTGATCACCCTACCCAAACCAACTTTGATATATTGCCAAGGGAGGATGATTATGCACAACAAAGTCTGAACATCCATGATCTTAAGCCCGAACACCATCAATCAGACATGGAACGCCTGTCAAGAAAGCTGGACATCATAAAATCTGAAATGCATTCTTTCACTGTCAACTTTCCAAAGATCATCACACAGGCGGTTAGGGATGCAGTCACTGAACCCATTAAGGATGGCACAAGAAAGGGAGTGTCCTAAGGACTTAGTCATTTGTCCACACGTATCAAAGATGCCATCGTCACAGAGGTCCCTGCGCTTTTCAATGCTCATGAGTTAACGATGCATAGAGAGTTTGAAGCTGTACGAAACAGGCAACTTCGTCACACCAACTTTATAATTGATCGTGTTCATCGCAACACAAATGGTAATTGCAACCACCTGCTGAAAATTGCCAGAGCTTCAAGAACCAGGCAACGAGAAATGGCTGCCTCTGTTGAGCAAATTGCTAAGCACTTTCAGGCACGTTCATCCAAAAGTCTGAAAAGACAGGCTGAACGTGAGGGGGAAGGAAAAGGTACTTAACCTTGAATCTGCCAAACAAAGCTCAGACTCTGCTGACAACACTATCCCTTCACCTGTCCCTCTCCAAGTCATCACTCCAGTAATTATACCTGATGATGAGGATGAAATTAAGGGGGAGCAACAAACAAAGGATGGAGTTGATTCATCAAAATCCCTGACTCTAGTTAACACCAGCGAGGCTGTGGATGATGGTGAACCAGCTGCCAAGAAACACAAGTTTACTATTAGCTCCCTACCCAAAGCTGTACAAACCCAAACTCAGATGGCTTTTCTCAAACAAGCTGAAGAGCTGAAAAAAGCAAGTGTGGTATCCTCTGTCTCAAAGAAAGGAAAGGAAATAGTTATGGTAGACTCAGACGCCAAACTAAAGAAAATAGTTGCGATGCTAGAGAGAGGAGGATCAACCACTGACCCATCCTAATTCACAACCTTCACAGCATCACATGAGAATCCTCTAACACCTAAAGAAATTGAGAAACAGGCTATTGAATTCAAGAGGTTGAATGAAATCAAGAAAGCCAAGGAGCTTAATGAGGAAACTCTAAGAAAAATGACTCCACTTCAAAGGGAGAAGCAAAGACAAAGGTTGAAAGAAATGAAGGTCAAACGCACAGAGGCTCTGAAAAAGGTAAAAGCTGATTATGATGCTTGTGTCAACAACAGGTTTGCACCTGGAAAAATCACCAAGTTTAAGTACACTATTCACAAGTCTACTAACACACCACAAATGATTTTGTGGAGAGATAACCAACAGGCCAATATGGATATCTTTGAAGACTTTAAGTTAAAGAAACTTGGCTTGACTGAATGGTTTGAACTTGAGGCTTTAGCTGCTAAAAGAACTGGACAGGCAAATTTCACTCTTCTTAAGACCCTCAAAGCTAAGTTTAATTGGGTTAAAGAAACAACAGGCAAACTTAAGATAGATCCCCCACCATAGCTGTTTGAACAAGAACTTCCAAAGTCTGGAAAGAAAAGAAGAAGGATGACACAATTTGTTAAGGAGACCTTCGTTACTGATGATGTTCAAGTGGATGGAATGCACAGGGATTTGGTATTACCAAATGGAATCATAGGCCATATTGATGGTCAGACTTACACTGAGCCTGAAAGAGGTATGGCCTTCATGAACAGGGCATGTCAATATGCATTCCAAAGGGAAGATGAGCTAGGATTAGCATCAACCATTCAGCTGATTTGTCTCAAAAACACACTTAAAATCAACACAGAGTATTCCAAGGTATTTGCACAAGCTTTGCAGGCCGAATTGGATACTAGGAAAGACTTAGCTGAAGCTGAAGAAAGAATCAAGAATGATGACTATTAAAGGATTTCACAACTGAATTTTACCTTCATGTTTTATTTCACTTTTGTATTGTACTTGTAATTTCCTTTAAGTATTAATAAAATCATGAGGTATGTTTGTTTAGATCTGTTATGAGTAAGAAGAAGCTGTTATCTCACTTACCTTAACTTAGATAGATCTAGCTGTATTTATGTTTAAATAGGGGGAGATTGTTGGGAATCTAAGTTTATTAGATTCCATGTATCATAGATTTAAACACAAATCAAGCTGTTAGATATTAACTTGCCTGTGCCTAGGAGGCAGGCAAGTATCGCAAGACTCACAGAGATCTAAGTCTCTGTGAGCAACCTCAAAAGAGTCCATGTTAAATACATTGTCAAGGAAGTCGAAGATTACTTGAAGACATACTCATTGGCTGTGATGGATAACAGCCAAGATGTATCAGGGACTCTGAGGGGTTGAGGGTTAACAGGGGTGGCAATACCCTATTAACACTCAGCACACTTTGGACATACCTTAGTGTGTACGAGACTATGAAGAAAAGGGAAACCGTGTCAGCTCTGTTTCCCTAAAGCATTATGGCAGACTACCAAGAATAGAAGAGCATCTTGTGACAGAGGTCTGACAAGTGTCTGTCTAGTGTAGTTACCATCAACCAGTACTTGGAGTCAACCTCGTATCACTATAAATAGGTTATGTAGCCTAGCGTTAATGTTCAATACTTTGATAGAATGCACACATTAACTCTTAGAACTTATAGAACCAAACAGCTGCGACTGTGTTCATAAGTTAGGTTTTAGTTTGTCCAAAGTGTGCACAACACATTGTCATCAAACGGTTTTATCCATAACACTTGTAATTCTTTATTATACAATAATAAGTATTACGTTTGAAAAGTAATTAAGTGTGTTGATTAGTTAAGTTTATTGTTTCAAGCATAGTTTAGGGACTTTCAGCCGTTTTCACATCCATTTGGTGAACTTCTAAATTTCTTAATGCGGCAATATCAAGAACCATCCTAATAGAAGTTATTCGCGTAACAGGCGAATAAGTATCAAAGTAATCTAGACCTTCGCGTTGTCTAAAACCTTTGATCACCAATCTTGCTTTGTACTTATCAATGGTGCCATCAGCTTTCATCTTCTTCTTGAAGATCCATTTATAGGCTAGTGGTTTACAACCAGGAGGTAAATCCACGAGCTCCCAAGTATGATTTTGTAAAATAGACTCTATTTCACTATTAATCGATTCTTTCCATCGAGGCCCTTCCGAGGAATTCACATCTTCTTGATAAGAAGTGGGTTCATTTTCTACCATAAAAGAGACAAAATCGGGTCCAAATTATTTCTCGGTTCTCGCCCGTTTGCTTCTTCTAGGTTCAACCTCTTTTTCCTCGGGTTGATCTTGTCTCTCATCGTGGAGATCATTATCATCTCGTTGTCCTTTATCTTGGACAACTGCCATCTATTCTAGATGTGCTTCCATTTTCATTCTTTAAACAAGGAAATATCTTTTCAAAGAAGGACGCATTCCTTGATTCCATAACTGTGTTCTTGTGTATATCTGGATTTTTCGAATCATGTACAATGAAACGATATGCACTGTTATTCTTAGCATATCCAATAAATATACAATCCACAGATTTAGGTCCAATAGTTTGGGCCTTAGGTGTCGGCACAGCTACCTTGGCTAGACTCCCCCACACTCGTAAGTACTGGTATGATGGTTTTCTTCCCATCCATAGTTCATATGGGGTTTCCTCTTTATCCTTACGAGGTATCTTTTTTAAAAGATACGTAGCCGTTAGAATGGCTTCCCCCCACATGTCCCGGCTCAAACCAGAACTTAACAACATGGCATTAACCATTTCTTTCAAGGTACGATTCTTCCTTTCGGCAATACCGTTTTGCTGAGGTGAATAAGGAGCGGTAAACTCGTGTCTAATTCCATGTTTCGCACATAGATCAGAAAAAGGAGACACGTATTCACCTCCTCTATCACTTCGTACAACCTTGATTTTCCTACCAAGTTGATTCTCAACTTCGGTTTTGTATAGAACGAACTTGTTTATAGTTTCATCTTTACTTTTCAACAAGTAAACGTAGCAGTACTTTGTGCAATCATCAATAAACGTGATGAAGTACTTATTGCCACCTTTTGTGGGTAGTGATTTCAAATCACATATGTCTGTGTGTATCATATCAAGTGGTTCGGTTTTTCGTTCAACCGATTTGAAAGATGATCTTGTAAGTTTGGCTTCGACACAAGTTTCACACTTATAATTTGAACCAATATGAAAATTTGGTATGCCATTAAATTTAATCAAACGACGCATTGAATTAAAATTAACATATCCAAGACGGCCATGCCACACATTAGAAGACTCAATCAAGTAAGCAGAAGAATTCATTTTATTGATAGCATTCTTAACAACTATTACATTGAACTTAAACATACCATTCAGGGCATACCCCTTACCAACGTACATTTGATTCTTAGAAAGTACAACTTTATCAGACTAAAAAATAAGACGAAAACCAAACTTATTCAAAAGCCATCCGGACACAAGATTCTTGCGAATCTCCGGAACATACAAGACTTTAGTCAACTTGAGCTTTTTCTCGGATGTCATCTTCAAAATAACATCTCCTTCGCCCTTGATATCAGCAGTTGCAGAGTTGCCCATGTACAGCTTCTCTCCATTGTCAACCTCTCTGAAAGAGTGAAACATACTCTTGTCAGCACACACATGACGGGTTGCCCCAGTATCAACCCATCAATCATTATTATTAGAACCTACCAGGTTAACTTCAGAGATCATGGTAACGACATCAGACACCATAGCAATCATGTCCACATTATCATTCACCATATTAGCCTCGCGTGGAGTCACCCGCTTTGGCGCTTTGCAATTAGCAGCACGATGACCTGGCTTGTCACAGTTGAAGCAATTTCCTTGGAACTCCTGCTTTGCAATTACACCTTTAGGAGCAAGGTACTCAGACTTCCCTTTGCTCTTCTTGTCATTCTTCCCTTTGCCAAAGCTCTTGCCTTTAGACTTTGAAGAAGACGAACCATGCTCAACCATATTTGCCTTGGCAGAATCAGGTGTATAATTGGTTTTCTAAGCCAGCTTGTTGTCCTCTTCAATACGAAGACGAACAGCCAAGTCTTCAACAGTCATCTCCTTTCGCTTATGCTTCAAGTAGTTTGTAAATTCTACCCAGCTTGGAGGTAACTTTTCAATGATAGCAACAACTTGAAAAGTTTCACTCAAAGTCATACCCTCAGCATGAATGTCGTGTAGCAAAACCTGCAGATCTTGAACCTGAGTTATCACACTCTTTGAATCAACCATCTTGTAATCCAAAAAACGAGCTACCACGAACTTCTTTGTACCAGCATCCTTAGTTTTGTACTTGTGTTCCAACGACTCTCATAATTCTTTGGCAGTCTTAGTCTTGCAATACACATTGTACAAAGAGTCCATCAAACCATTCAGAATGTAGTTGTGACACAAGAAGTCCGAATATTTTCATGCTTCAACAGCCTACACGGCTTGTTGATTTTCGGGTACACCTTCTTTAGGAGGTTCCACCTGAGGTACAGTCTCCTTTAAGAACTTCGCAAGGTTCAAAGTAGTGAGATATAAGAACATCTTCTGCTGCCACCTCTTAAAATTCTGCCCATTGAATTTTTCTGGTTTTTCAGCATGATTAGCAACTGTGTGGGTAACTGGCGCACCAGTTACATTCACAGTAGTAGTAGTTGCAGGAGTTTCAGGAGTGCTAGTAGACATTCTAAAAGATCAAACAATATCAAAACATAAACAGTTAGACAACTGTTATAAATCTGTATATAAGAAATTCAATCGTGATCTCTATATACTTATAGTAGATCTGCTTCAAAGAAACTCAATCTTGGTTTCAGTGAATCAGATGCAATTATCAAACGCATCAGTTTAACAGAAACACGATCTCGGTTTCAATAAACTAATTAGAACAACTGCTAAAAAAACTTTAACTGTTAATTAAAATCTGTAAATTAAAACTGATTTCCAGTGAAACTCAATCCTGGTTTCGGCAGAAACAGTTTATAAATAAATCTGATAAAATCATTAATCCGACTTAATAAAAGTTTTAATTTTTTTAAACAGAGTTTGTTTTAAGATTGTGGGAAACGGTGTATACTTTTATTAAAACAATAATAAAATTAACAGAAAAGCAAAGAACAGAATTAAATAACAAATAAAATTGAAAGCAGTAAGAATCTAGAGACGAGGCACGTGTTTAACACGCTTCCCTTAAAACAGATTCGTCGTCTGTTTCCTAGGGTACAACGTCCAAAGCTGTTGTACAGCCGGACTAGACAAACTTGCCTGAAAGATCACGGAAGCCTTCTGCGTTTCTGATCGATAACTGCTGGAAAAATCGTCTGGTAATGGAGTAGGAAAAACTACGAGGTTTTTTTCTGTGTTAAAACTGAATGAGACAGATTTATTATATAGTGAAAATTTGCCTTGGTAACCAAGACAAATATTTTGTTCTATATAATATATTCTGACAAATCTGTTATTTCTATAACACGATTTGCAAATCAATTATAAACACAAATTTATTTTAAATCTATTCCTAAAATAGATTACATAATTTTCTGGAAAAAATTCGAATTTGCAGCAAAAAAGATACTGAAATATGCCCGCACCCAAGCCAGTTTTCGGAGCTGCATTCGTGTCCGCAGGTCGCGCGCTCGTGCACAAGTTCAATAGCTTCGAACCTGTTTTTGGCCTAGAAATCTCACTTTCTGCACCCCTGTGCGCGCGTAGGCGTGGGAGTAAAAATCCACAAATGAATATTGTATAGTAGAAATTAGGATTTCCTTATAAACATGTTTTCACTTCATGTTTCAAGCGATGTGGGACAAAATATTTTCCAAATATTGTGTTTCACGTGACTCACTTTGAGACACGATATCTCATTCATATTAACTCCATATTGGACATACTTTAGCTCGTTGTGAAGCTCTATTCGAGGAGAATGCAAAGCTACTAAGTACTACGAATATATATAACATATACATATATAAAATTATGTCCAAAGTATTACAAAAACCATATTTTGCAAAACATTTTCCAAAAGTTTGGAGCCTTTAGAACTTGAGGGTCTTACTAGTTTATCTCGCTAGACTTAAAAATTGTTAGGTTTAATTTCGGTTTTACTTTGATAACAAACTTAAATTACCTTATTTTCGGTGACACAAAATTTATAAACCTTTCAACTTTTCTAAGAGAAGAAAGTTATTTAGATTCATACGAAATAGATAACAAACAAACATGAAAAGAATGTCAAAAGAAAATGACGTCCATTAGCAAAAGCTAGTTTAGTGAAAAGCTACTTACCTAATTAAGCACGTAAGCGTGACCTAGATAACACATGATATGATCCTATTTCATATGTAAAAGTTATCGGATTGACAATTGTCCAAAGGGATTAATTTAGAGTTATCGGATAGTACAATGGAATGTGGTTGAGTATCATATCAACCTAAAGATTTTTTGGTACCTTTATCGTAAACGGATGCCATTTTTTCCTACTCATACTAAATAAGGAAGACGAGCTTTTGACTCATACAGCCTATGAGCCTAACCTGGACAACTTGTAGGTCTGTAGCCGTTTCAGACCCTTTATCAAATCACCCAAGATATAAGTCAGGGATGTTTACCTAAAACCTATTAAATCAATGATAACTACTCGGCCAACTTGGTGATAATTATCCTTTTGTTGCTTGATATTGCAAAATAGAGTAGTCATTACGTACTTGATGACTAGGATCGCTTAGGTAAGTTTCCTTGAAGCTAGCTAATCGAACAAAAAGTGTTACTGATGTTTTACGTCGCTATACGATTCCATGTTTGTGTGCATGTCTGCGTGTAAAGTTCTCTATTATTGGATGGAATAGGAAAACAATCTTTCTGTACGGAATCAAATATAGGAACTTGATGAAAGTTGATTCTTATCGAATAATTCGATTTATAGTATAATGGAACAATACCTTTTCGTTCGAATAATTGTCCGAATAAGGGCATTAACGCGACATGACCCGTTTAGGATAGAATATTTCAAAGATCAGATTGAATAAGAACATAGAAGAAACTGTCATTGTTCCTGTACAATTTCTTCTCAGGAAAGAAAGCATCGACAGACGACAATGCACTATACTTCTACGATTATATCAGTTACATGTACAGCTGAGAATAATTATCAATTAAACCACCTTACATCAATAATTAACTCAATAACTTGCAGAACATATGTTGGTAACTTGTTTTTTTAGGCAATTATATGTATCATTTTGGCCCGAATCATATGGTGAGTCTGGACCAACCCAACATTCCACATGATTGGATTCATGGACCATTCATCTGGTTGGATAGCCTTCTTCAGCATATAAATGTGCTATCTATTATTGTAGTGTTATATAACAGGTTGACTCGGCAGTTTCAACCGGATCCCGGTTTGATTATCAGAAGCTGGGTTGGCGAAAACACCAGTTAAACCAGCAATTCAACTTGCCGAACCAAAAAGTCTATTCAAATGTTTATAACTTAAATCGTTTTATCAGTCAATCCAATTTGAAAACTGAACTAGAGGATGCCCATTTAAACAATACACAAGCTTACATGTACCGATAAGGACTCACTATAACATGATTTGGGTCTCAAGTGAGGGTGTTTTTCGTCATGCCCCAGAAAATGCCTAGCTGTATGCAAAATGATGTACGTCAAAATGTGCGCCATGTGTCGCACATTCGTTGGGACACCTGTATTTCGTGTTTCGCCCAAGTCTAGCAAAAGTGCAAAACGAGTTGACTTTAATATAAACGCATATGCAAATGGGCTACAGGGAGTTTGTGAGGCACAGGCCGCCACAAAACTATATCTAAAACTGAATAAGAGAAACTATATATATATATATAATGAAACCAAATCCAACCAGGCCGCACAGTAGAGAATCATATAAACCAAAAAAACATCAAGACCTGTGCATCTGATTTGTATAAGCAAACATAATCAAAGATATACTGCATGGTAAAAACATGTTAAATTTCCAGCAAAAAATGAGTACACGTACTCTTAAACCCAAGCATCTATAAATTAACACTAACTGCTTGTTATTCCCTACATTTAAATTGGTGAAATTTCTACATGTAAGAATGAACATCGAAATATTATCACACAAGAAACATATCTAACAATCTTTTCAATATACTAACCTTTCTGGACGCGCGAGAGCTTCAGAATCATGAAGACAACCGCATCTGTGCGAGTGTGACTCGTTTTGGCTTCAGATTTGTATTTTGTACTGTGATCATAGCCAAAGTATACAAACCCATAATTCAAACGCGAGAACATCACTGCATTTTCGACCGTTAAAATAACAATTCTTGGACTTTGAAGAAATTTCAAGAAGGGGATTTACAAGTTTCAACAACACTACGGATCCGTTCTATAACTACAGGGATGTCTTCTTCATCTAAAGTGGTGAAACAACATCTGAACCATCCAGGTTCAATACAATGGCAAGATGAACCAGGGGTCATGTTAACCTTAGCTACATTCAAAAGCTTATCCCAAAGATCAAGTTCTCCTTTTTCATTATAAGAGCGAATCAGTCCACTCATATCAACCCAACAATACAAACCTCCACTGCTCTTTGTACAGCCTATTCCTAACTGTTTAAGACCTTCTACAAATAACTCATACATAGCCCTTAATCTTTCTCGGTTTCTTTCAGTATAATTCTTGATAAATGTCGTATCTGAAAGCATAGAAGTGACTAACCGTTGGGTTGGAGCTGAAACTGGAGAGAATCGTGTCATTTTTCTAGACACAGTCAAAACGCTTTCGTTGTAAGAATATATAACTCCGACCCGGAAACCAGGAAGAGACAAGTCTTTGGATAATCCATATACAATGTGAACCCGATCTTTGTCAATATCTTCTGAGTCGATAATTTCTGCCATGCTTACAAATTCATCATCTCCAAAGGTTGAAGCAGCAAATAACTCATCAGAAATGATATGGATGTTTTTTTCTCGGGCAAAATCTAGAAGACTGAAGAGGGTTTCACGACTCATTAGATTACCGACAGGGTTTGAAGGGTTTGATAATAGGATTCCTCTGACTTTTTGACCTCTTTTCCTTGCCTGATTAAAAGCTTGCTCTAGAGCGGATATGCTTAAGGAAAAGTTGTCAGAACTACGACAATGAACAGGTATTAACTCCACTCCTGTTCGCCATTTCATATCCCTATCGAACCTGCAGAAATGTTTTTGAGATGTAAGATTTATAGTAAAGGGGGCTCTAATGAATAACATAGGCGAATACCCGTTTACCCAAAAGAAAATGACCAGTTTACATGCGAATCTGTCCGATTTGAGATGTCATTAATTCCAACGGGTTGTAAATAAGATCAAACATAATAACTATTTATATAAAATTCAAAAACCGGTTTTAAGCACACCAAAAGGATGCCCTATTTTAACATGAACCTATTTTGACCCATTAACAAGTCAGTCTATTTTGCCTGTCTAAGCAAATGTATTAAAAATTACCCAGGATAGTATGGAGCAGGTATAAGAAACGCATTTCCTTGGTCTGCCAAAGCAAAACAAAGAATCTCGATAGCAGAAGTTGCACCAGATGTTAACACGATCTGTGATGGGTCAAATGACACTGTTCTCCCCACAAACTGTGACATAAATCCAGCCATGGCCTACCAAAAGCAAAAGAAAAAACAATAGAAAGATCAGCCAACCATGATACGCAGAGATCATAATCATTCAGATACAATACTAATAATGGTGTCCTTAAGATAATATTAAGTAGATGTGTAAATAACAGGAAGAGAACTGCCGAACTATGCACAATTTATACATCTGTGATGCTAGAAAGCCATTACAGGAGAAATTTGATTCAGAAAACAATAAACTGCAAGTTCCCAATCCCACCTATATTATATCTAATCTCTTACACATCTCACATTCTCACATAGGTAACATGATTTACATAATCTGATAGAACCCTCACAAGCCATTCTCCCTTAAACATAATTTAACCATCTAATGATCTATCATTACAATAAAAAAAATATACATGTCAATACCGTATATCATTTCAATACAATCCAAATCACACATTTTTACATAATCACATTATATGATAGAAAAGAAAGCAATAAAAGACAAGTATCAGTTCATCCATTCTACAGGTTGCATTACAATCTGTAATATGTCTTTGTGTATTTACCCTAGCGATAAAGAGGTCACCAGTCTATAAGTCGTCCAGGTTCAAGATGTGCATCACATCGTCCAGGTTGGTGAGGACGCACATGGGTAGCGTTTACCCAAAATTAACTAATATTCGGTAAAAAGATCTCTTGCGAGCGAAACTGCAGCTTAAAGACTAAATTAGCATATCAACTTTTTGCTCCAAGGTATTGACATATAAACCAATATCCTGTCAATGTTCTCGCCTCCCTATTAAACATCTTCGATAGATACACTTCTATTTAGTTATATATTAATGGCTTCCTTTCTATAACATATGGCACACGTCCTAATCATCATGCACAAAAAGATTGTAATGGGTACGAACCCCACATGTAGATGGTGACTAGAGTACGCTCGTGATTTAACAACTTATTACATCAATAAATAGTAACCTACCACATATTCTATGAACAATAAGTACACAATACCAACCAACCATTCCAATCTAAACCAAGATATAGTTCCTCGGATATATGTTTTCCAATCTAATGTGAGGTCACAATCCAAGTATCATCCCCACCCACATTTCACAATCAAGAGAAAAGCTAGTCACATGGTATGATACCATATAAACCAAACTTCTCAGCATTGTAACTACATGACAATATTACCATCCATTGGTCACCAACAAACTACAAATTCTAATGTACATAAATAATTCTCAAAATCATTATAAGGACTGTTTAGTGTAAAGAAACTTACCACTTTTAACTCCGTCATTCCATCAAATGGTTGGTAGGTAGCAATGCCACTAACACTCAAACCCCCTCTACTATCAACTCCGCCAAATATAGAATCATTCAAATTCTCGCTAATCCAATTTTCAATCAAATCCAACGACAACTGCAATCACCAAAACACATACAACAAAGTTACAATCCCAAAACCCAATAAAAAACTACACCAAAATGTAAAATACTTTCACCTTATTTGTCAAAGTATAATAACATACTTCTTTTTATCCATTATATGTTACGTATATACTTACAGTTTTATTTTTACCAACTGTATGTGAGTCAATTACATACAATTGCATCAAAACATAAGTATGTTACATAAAATGGGTAAAAAGAAATAGTATACAATGACAATAAGGTGAAAGTATGTTACATATCCGTGCGATTAACAAGTTGACTGCACCAACAACATAATCACATTCTAACGGCACTGCTATAAAACACTAACCGCTTTGTATGCTTATCCAGTTGCAGTTACATACAATGTACAAAGTATATGCCACATACAATCGAACCGGATAAATAAACAAAGAAATTACAGTAGTATGCAATAACAATACAGTTAAACCTATGATTAAACGTGTGTTTGGCGTGGAGCATTAGTGAGCGTTAAGCGTTGTGATTTTTAAAGCTCATTTCACAAGTAACAAGTAGCTTTATCTATTTTTTTCGAAACGCTCATTTCCCAAAGCTCCATAACATAGCATTTAGAAGTGTTCAGCATTTCATTTAAAAAGCTGTTTTACACATTATGATTACACCTACAGTTACGTTACCAAAACTTTTCATAAATAAGTAAAAAAAAAACTGCTAACACAAACAACAGGATATCGTACCCTATTTTCGGCCAAACCGAGCTGAACAACCCCACCCTTATTCCCCACCCTATCAAACTCATCCCCTCTAACCCTCTCCAAGCCAACGTAATAAGCCGAATCATCCCCTTTAGCAATCCCACAGACTCTCCCACTGACACTCGGCCTCCCGATAGACAATCCACGTGTCAGAAGCAAGTTAGACCTGGAAGCGGACCGAGACAACAACGAAGAGACACTCCCGTCTTCTTCCTCTTGGTTTTTGGAGTCGGAACGACGTCGTTTAAGGTAGAATTGGAGGAAATAGTACATGGCGCAAGGGATGACTGAGCCGAGGATTAAGCCGCCTTTGCCTTGGACGATGCCTTGTAATGGGACGATGAGACGCATACCGGTTGAAGATGAGGGTTGGGGTTGTTGGGAGTCTGTTAGGTTGTTACGATGGGTTGTTGTTGTTTGGGTCATTTGGAGTGTGTGTTTTTTTGGGAGTGAAAGGGGGAAATGAGTATCGGAAATCTCGAAGTTGCTTGGTTGTGGGAGAGAAGAATAGAGATGGGGAATGTGAGATGCTCTCTACTTTTTTTTTTCTTTTTGGTTCTATGTTTATTTTGGAAATATTTGTTTTATTTTTAATTAATTATTTAAAGTTAAGTTTGTAATACAGTAATAATTTCAAATAATTACAAAAATAATATAATAAACTTGATAAATATTGATATTTAATTTTACTAGTGAAAAATTAAATTAAGATATTTAGAATTAAAAAAACGTATATTATAAATTTAGGATGAAAAAGGTAATACTTAATATAAAATATATGAATGAAATGAATTTTAAATATATGTTTATTTATTTAATTTTTATTAAGTATTATATATAAAAAAATTATTTAGTCAAAGTTGAAAATGAATGATTTAGTGAGTTAATATTCTTTCCGTCCTAAAATTATTATTCACAGACAAAAAATAGATAATTTTATAAAAGCATCATTATTACAATTTATTCTTTCATACTCTTTTTTTTTGCAGAAATATATTTTTATCTTTAATTAATTAATTTAAAACTTACTTATTGTTTATAATAATAACCTGAAGTTAGAGTAACATGATAAAATTAAATTAAATTTTTTATTTATTTTTTGAAACGAACAATTATTTTGAAACAACAAAAAATAGAATAGTAAATAATAATTTTGAAACGAAAATAGTAAATATTTATTTAGAAAAAGAGTATTTGTTGATAATTTTGTATTATCAATATTATTTAAGTGTAATAAATTGACTTAGTTGACCAATGTGTAATCATAATAAATGTTCATCAAGTCGGTTGTGCGGAGTGCATACTTATATGACGTTATTGCGATTACCATACGGGGGTCCGGGAGGTTAGCTTGGAAAATTTATTTGGTGCAAAGTGTTATGTTAAAAACGCATTTCAAAATAAAATATATCTATTCTATACTATATATAAAAAATGCATATACACATTCTAAGTTCAAACTAACTCAAAATTAAAAATTAAGATAAATATATTAATAATTTGACTAAGTCATTTTTAATCTAAGCCTAATTTTAAATATTGATTATCTATTTCTTTTGTTACAACTTATTAAAAACTTACTTTTATTTTTAAATTAACATCTCTTTTAACTTATTTATTTTTTTTATAATCTAATTTCACTATTTTTCAAAAAATTTGTTCTCTTTAATTCAACATCAAATTTGATATATTTACTAAAAAAAAATTCTATTTTTAAAGATTTTATTTATTTTAATTCAACATTTTTATATTTTAACGCTAAATCGATTTTTAGAAAATAGTTATTTATTAGTTATTACCCGCAGATACCATGCTACCCCCAATCTTAATTTATCTCACTTTCGATACAAAAGGCAATACTTTTTCTATATATAAAATATAATGGATATTTAGCCAACTCATCTCATTATTCTTTAATGTTTAATAAAATATCAGTAAATTTTATTTTATTTAAAATTTAGTTCATTTTTAGTTTAAGTTTATTCTGTAAAATAAAATTTCATCAATAAGAATTAATTCAAGATAACATAAAACACGAAAGCTATCGACTACCATATGAGTTGACTAACATTTTCAAATAAAACAGTGAACTCTTGATTGTTTTGTTGGGAAGTGCATCAATTGTGAACGAAGTTTTCTCACCTTGAAGGAGTTGCATCGGTAGGTTGTTTATGAAGTGCATATGTTAGGGGATTGCTTGCTTATGTTTATCGTGGAAATTGTGTTGTTTGTCCGTAAGTTAAGTTTTTCTTGTTGAAATTGTGTATCTAGACATGGTATACCTTATAAATAGTGTATACGGTTTGTTGAAAAGTTATAAAATTTTAATATTTTTTAATATAGATTTTAGTAATTTTTTTATAAAATATTATCAATTCACAAGTTCGATCACCGATTCAAACTAGTCAAGTTATCAGTTCACGTGATCGATTATCGGGTCAACTTGATCGAATCAATTGATGAGGGTTCGACCATCGGGTCAACCCGATCGAGTCACCAAGTCACGAGTCAACAACTGCGTCAACCCATTCGAGTCACCGGGTCAAACCGGTGAATCAATAACGTTAAGGGTCGACCACCGGGTCCACCGAATCAACTCGGCCGAGTCACCAATGCAAGGGTTCAACCACCAGGTCAACCGATTGAGTCATCGGGTCACTGATTCGACCATCCAGTTACGAGTTCGACCACCGAGTCAATTGTGATATTGTTAACTATTTTCCGCAAGATATTTCTTCAACTATGCGCGGGTAGAGTTAAGATCTATGTAGATCTACAAATTAGTATAAACTTATTCAACCAATCATAATCATACATTTTTAAAAAAAAACTCACTTTCCACCACTTTTTTAAAAATTAAATATCTCACAAACGGTAAATCGTCAAACGAAAAAAAAATACACCATTTCAACGAGAATTAAATCATCTTTCTATCGAGTGGCACATGTATATACTTTCGACGAACTTTTTTTCGACCTTTTTTTTTAAGTCACGTCTGAGAGAAATCATATATGATTCGTCACGAAACATTTATGATTTTCAGAAAATCATATATGATTCGTGATATGAATCATATATGATTTTATGAAAATCATATATGTTTCGTGACGAATCATATATGATTTCTCTCAGACGTAACTTAAGAAAAAAAAGTCGAAAAAAAATTCGTCGAAAGTATATACATGTGCCCCTCGATATATAGATGAATTAATTCTCGTTGCGATGATATGTTTTGTTTTACGTAACGATTAACGGTTTGTGAGATATTTAAATTTTTTAAAAATGAGTTTTTTTGTTACATGATAAAAATAGGTGGTTGTGATTGGTTGATTGAGTATATGCTAAACTAAGTGTGTATGTTAAACTTTTTACTGCGCGGGTATACGTCTAGTTTATATAATAAAGCTAAATAGTAAATGAAAATTTTCTTATTTAAAAAAAGGAAAAAAAAAATGTTTCTTTAATAGAAAACTTTAAAGTTTTTTTATTTTTTTTATCTTTTCAAAACATAACTTTTTAAAAAGGTTTTATCAATTCGTTTCTGTTACTAAAAATCGTGGTAGATGAATTTGATTAAAATATAGATAAAATTATATGTACCAAATTTGTGTAAAACAATTTTTTTAAAAATAACCAAACTTTTTATAAAACATTCCATGAGTTCTTTAGAGCCCATACAATCCTATTGAACATTAGTTTATTTCTTGAGTAAAATGCATAAATGCTTCTTGTGGTTTGCTAAATTTGTAGATTGACTCTCCAACTTCAAGAAAGTGCAGGCGGCCTCCCGGATGACGAATGTAAGTAGTAAAGAACCTTCCTGGAACTAACCATCGTTAAAAGACAATATTTATGTGAGGGTAAATTTGTCATTTCTCGTATTAAATATAATATACCCGGTTGGGTCCTTGGTGTTACCCGATTCCCCTGGTTATAACCCGATCTTTTATACCCAAACTTGCACCAACCGTTTCATATTCTACATTTGCTCTCATTTGCCTCCCCAAGGTTTGTTAACAATGGATGATCCTGTTTCAAACTTTTTAATCAGACCCGAAGGTGAAGATTTTGACATTGCTCTTTATGGTAAGTTGTTTAATTCATTGTTTAATTTCTTGATTAATGGCCTCATTGTTTATTTCGACCTAATTATTATGTATCAAATAATCAAAATCGTTATTTTCTATGTAAACAGATGTGTATGAACAATTGTTTAGCATTAAATGTCACTACTATGAAAGGTTTAGTGATGGTCCGAAAATGAAATACATTGAAGAGGAGATTTGTTTTGTTGATATGGTGAATAAGGATGATTTTTTATGCTATTTTGAATACCGTCATGAATAGCTTAGGTTATGAGATGGACCAACAAGTGTTTTACTACTATAAGATACCACTTAAGACTTTAGATGTTGGTGTAAAACCTTTGGTTAGTGAAAGTGATTACCAAAACTTTTTAAGTTACGTTCATATGCACAAGGTTATGTATGTGTATGTTGAATTAGTTGAGAAAGAAGATGAAAGTGAGAGTGGGTCTGAAATGGAAACTGAGGCAGAAAATAACTTTGTAGATGATGAACATGTAGGTGAGGACGTAGAAGTTAACATGAATGAGTTCCATTTTAAAGTAGGTGATTCAAGTATTGAAAAAAGTGAGAGTGGGTTTGTAATGGTTTTGTTCCTAGCAAAAATCATAAAATTGAGAAAACACAAGGGCCAAATGTAACACCCCATTTTGATAAATGAAATATCACAGGATAATTATGGCGTGTCATCAAAGCATGCAAGGTAAATGTCCAAAACCATTAAATGACCATAATAGGAAATACCAGAAACAAACATCGGTAGTTCAAGTATAAGCTCACACACATGAATATAAGTACTGAAATGGAAAAGGACTAACAATGTCCAAAGAAATGTAGTAACGTAATGTATGGAAAATGTATAAAGTAATGAAGGCTAGATAGCTTCCATCCGTATGCATGTACTCTCAAAGTCTACGAGCGTCCCTGAGTACCTACCGTTTGGGAACAGAAAATGAAAAACGGCTGAGCATAACGCCCAGTAAACGGATATACAAGCATAGCATGAAATGACATAAGCATAATAAGACTAATAGCAGCGGAAATATATAAGTCCGAGATAACCTGTAACATGTTCATAAAACTGGTTTTATAGTTTGAAAAGATTTATGTTTTTATATGAGAACGGTATTAATTAGCTAATAGCCCATATAGGTCATGAGGTTCCACCGCGCATGAATACTTGGAGGAGAGACCTCATCATGCAGTTAGAGGGGTTGCCTCTAATTAACTAGTCTGGGTAGGAGGGATCAACTCCTTGTGAAGGATGCAAGGCACACACCACATTCACCATGAAAATCTTGTAAAAACATGTAACTAGGATGCACCTATACGCCCCACATGATAATATAAATATAAGGCTAAAAATGTAAAGGGACGCCACGAGCAATCACTCTGCTGTGGGGAAGTCATAACACCAGTGCCTCCAGTGTTATGGTTATGGTACCTCCATAAATAGGTGACACTAGTCATGCATGTATATGGCTTAGGCATTTAAAACTAACATAAGCAGATCAAAATATATAAAACAAATACTTGGGAAAATAGTTAGCGGCAAACGGGGAATCCTAATAAGGAAAAGAATGTCCATACTAAAGGACGGAATATTCATACCTTATGTCTAGTGAATGAGGAAAGATGAAAGGATGAAAAGTACTACTCCGACCTCACTAAAGCTACATAAATAAGGGACATGTATGAGTTGTCTGATTACTGAATACGTTACTGGTTGTAGCATGTTCTTAACTTGTTTTATATGTTCTTGTCTTATTTACTGTTTTAAATGATATATTGTATTATTCATGTATTTCATGTCTTCTGATTTTGTATTATCTTGTATTCTTATATTATTATACTTGTTGTGTAATAATAAGTAACTTTCTAAAAATAGTAGGTTTCTAAAAATAGAAAGTTTCCAAAAAGCGAAAGTTTCCAAAAATAGATCAGTTTCTAAAAATAGAAAGTTTCTAAAAATATTAAGTTTCCTGAACTAGAAAGTTTCCATAATTAGAAATAAGCTGGATTAATAAGCTAGTAATATAAGCTAGTGTTTACTGGTTAAAAGTCATAAGTCATGTAATTAATAGTATAGTTTATTAATTAAATATTATAAGTTATAACTGATTATTAATTAATAATGATAGTACGTGTTTTATTAATTAATAACATATCATGGTTAATTAATAAACTATAGGTTATACAAAATTTAATTAAGTAATGGTTTAATTAAATTAAGTCTACTAAAATACTTAGGTTAACATGTATTATTAGCTAATGAAAGCTCAATTTGATAGATGCATTTGGTAATAGTCTCCATGTAGGGGAGGTCAGGGGTTCAAATCCTCTCATTACCCATGTAGGGGATTTTCCCAGAATTAGCAGTCGGGTTAGAACCCCATCGTAATGCCTTGAAGCCCCTTAATGGGACACTGGATGGCTAGCATGGGGGTTGATATTCTTTTCGTGAGATGATTCAAACTCGGGTTCAGAGACTTGGTGTCTCGATGGCATGCAAGATACTCCGCTACACCAAACTACCGTTAAAAAAACATGTATTATTAATTTTAAATTAATAAACCTAAGTCATGAATTATTAATTAATTATAATTCTATGTATTAAATAATTTATTAATAAAGCTATAGTCTAAAATTATATGACAAAATATACTTAGGCTAAACATGTATTTATAAAAATAATATAACCTAAGTTATGATAATTAAATTAATTATTAAGGCATGTTAATTAATTTAATTAATCTTAAAAAAATATCTTGCAAAATAATCCTGATCCCGAATCTCGAGACAAAACAAAAAACCCGAACACCAACCACCACCCACAGCCGCGACTGCGCAGCCAACGGCTGCTGCTGCGCCGTGGCTTGCCACTGCCAGCACAAGGGTTCCCACCGGCTTGGGCTGGTGGTTCCCCATGTTTCCTCGCCTGCTCCCCCTGCTTGAACCACATAGACACCGGCTGAGCCGGTGGTTCCTGCTGCTCGGTTAAAAGTCACTTTGAGCCCCTAAGGAGTCTCGATTGTGGACCATGGTGCACCGAGAGTTGTATGACTCTCTGTTTGGGGTTGCCGAACCAAACAACAAACCAAACGAACCCTTTTCATGTTTTATTAAATTTATAACATGTTTAATCATTTGTTTTTAAAGATCTAATCATGTGTTCATATATAAATTAAAAAGGAATTAAAAAGATAAAGGTTTGATGTTTTACCCCAATACGTGATTAAAAAGAACACGAACACGTTTACCAATAAATCAAAGATCCAAAATCAAGAACGAATCCCTCTTGTTCTTTTGATGTGTGTCGCGGCTATTAGGACCAAAGGAGAGCTAGGGTTTTAACTTTTTTGTAAAATTATTGTAAATGGTTTCTTGTGTTTTTACTTTACCATTTAAGTACAAAAAGGGGGCTTGGGCCCCACTCCTTTCTTTGGGTTGCCGCGGACACAAGGGCCCACAAGGCCAAACCCGTGCCTTTTATGTTTAAGCTATTACTCGTGTACATTCGTTTTAATTGTTCGTTCTAGTTCGTGTCTTAATACCGTATTAATTATATACTTCATATATATATATATATATATATATATCATGTTAATAGTCGTGTTATAATTATTATACGTAATAATTATCGTGTTTATAAATGTTCGTGATCATATGTTCGTGATTATAATTATTATGCTTAATAATTATCATGTATTATTAAGCACTTAATAATTATCGTGTATTAATACGTACGTAGTTTCTAAATTTAATGTTCGTGACACGTGTACATGACATAATTGGAAAATTTTAATTGGTTCGTAGGTTTACGTAGTGTACCGTTCATGGTATTTATATGTAGGTTTTACAACTCTTCCCCTATAAAAGAATAATTCGTCCCGGAATTATAGATAAGGTAAACTAAAAGAGGAACATACCCGAATCAAAACTTGAAATCAGGGTAAGAAGTCCGAATAGACTCCTCCGTCTCCCAAGTGGCTTCCTGTTCGGAATGGTCCCTCCAAAGGATTTTGACGAATGGAATCATCTTCTTCCTCATGACTCGCTCTTGACGATCAAGAACTCGTTCGGGTTCCTCAATGAAATTAAGATCCTCACAAATCTGTTCGAATGGATACTGAACCATGTGAAGGGGATGATAATTGTATAGTACCCTCTGAGTAAGGACACATGAAAGACGTTATGAACGTGAGAAAGCTGCGGAGGTAACGTTAAACGATACGATACTTCACCGAATCGCTTGATGATATCAAACAGTCCGATGAATCGAGGACTGAGTTTTCCCTTGATTCCAAAACGTCTAACTCCACGCGCCGGTGATACCTTGAGAAAAACATGATCTCCCACGTTGAAATGAAAATCCCTACGATGCTTGTCTGCATAACTCTTTTGACGTGCACGGGCTTCTTGTAGTTTCGCCTTAGCTACAGTGACTCTCTCGTTGGTCATTTCTATCATCTCCGGACCTTTAAGTGTTCGCTCACCAACCTGATCCAGGCATATTGGGGCGTGACATTTTCTGCCATACAACATCTCAAACGGTGCACACTTGATGCTGGCGTGCCAACTGTTGTTGTATGCAAATTCTACCAAGCAGATATAGTCGTCCCAACTTCCTGTCTATTTTAAAGCACACGCTCGAAGCATGTCCTCTAATGTCTGAATGGTACGTTCTGATTTTCCGTTTGTCTAAGGATGAAAAGTCGTGCTAAGCTTAAGTCTGGTGCCCCAAGCTTTCTGCAGACTCCTCCAAAATCGCGAAGTGAACCGAGGATCTCTGTCTGAGATGTTACTAGATGGAGCACCATGAAGTCTCATGATTTCCTTATGATATAAGTCAGCGAGTTTGCTAACCGCATCATCCTTGCGGATCGGTAAGAAATGAGCTGATTTGGTAAGTCGGTCAACGATAACCCAAATGGCATCATGCTTCCTTTTGGTCTGCGGAAGTCCGGTGACAAAATCCATGAGATCTTGTCCCAATTCCACTCTGGAATGTCTAATGGTTGTAGTAGACCACTAGATCGTTGATGCTCAATCTTAACTTGTTGGCAGGTAAGACATTAGGAGACATAGGTAGCAACATCCTGTTTCATACCACTCCATCAGAAATACTGTTTGATGTCGTGGTACATCTTGGTGGAACCTGGATGAATGGATAATGGGGAGCTATGAGCTTAAGCCAATAACGCCTCCCTGAGTGTAAGATCATCAGGAACACAAAGTCTAGTGCCCTACCATAAGATACCGTCGTCATCTAACCGAAACTCCGTCTGCTTCTCTAAGTTCTAAATAATTGCCCAGATTTTACCATCATCCTTCTGAGCTTCCTTGATCCTAGAGAGTAAGTCAGGCTCCACTCTAAGATTTTCCCAGTAGCCATGTTGTCTACGTACCATAAACTCAATATCTAGCCGCTCAAAGTCTCGTGTAATTTCTTCCTCTATCTTAATGTCGTTGATCATACCCGACTTTCTACTAAGAGCATCTGCCACTACATTCTCCTTGTCGGGATGATACTGCAGATTAATGTCATAATCCTTTAACAACTCTAACCCCCTTCTTTGCCTCATGTTCACTTCACGCTGAGTGAAGATGTATTTCAGGCTCTTGTGATCTGTGAAAATGTCACATGATTCGCCATACAAGTAATACCTCCAAATCTTCAGTGCAAACACAACATCTGCAAGTTCTAAGTCATGCGTAGGATAGTTCTCCTCATAAGGCATAAGTTGTCGTGATGCGTAAGCATTCACTTTCCCATGTTGCATGAGAACACAGCCAAGGCCCTTCCCTGAAGCATCACTATAGATCTGAAATCCACCTGTACCAGATGGGAGAGTAAGAACAGGTGCAGATACCAGCCTCTGCTTTAGGTCTTCAAAGCTCTTCTCTCTTTCTTCAGTCCAAACGAATTTCTCCCCTTTTCGTATCAGTTTGGTCAATGGTAGTGTTAATCGTGAAAAGTTCTCTACGAACCTACGGTAGTAACCAGTAAGCCTAGAAAGCTGCAAACTTCAGTTACTGACTTCGGTATTGGCTACTTGGTAATAGCCTCAACCTTCGTAGGATCCATGGTTATTCCCTCCGCGGATACTATATGGCCTAGGAACGCCACTTTACTTAACCAAAATTCGCATTTGGAGAACTTGGCATATAGTTGCTTCTGGCGAAGTATCTGTAATACTGTACGAAGATGGTCTTCGTGTTCTTCCTTTGATTTGGAGAAAATCAGAATATCGTAATTGAAGAGAATGATGAACTTGTCCAGAAACTCACGGAAGATACGATTCATCAATTCCATGAAAACTGTTGGAGCATTGTTAAGGCTAAAAGGCGTGACTACAAATTCGTAGTGTCCATAATACACGGTTCTTAACACCAAGTATAAAATCTTATCGTCCGATCTTTTCGAATTGATTTTCAGTCTAAAGTGTGACTCAATTTCCTTTTGGTGAACAAGAGAATGGTTTGGTTTAGTTATCTAATTTTTAAACTAAATGCAAGTAATTAAAGTTGTCGTTGAGTAAAATGGAAATCTTAGAATTAAACTACAAGTAAAAGTTTGCAACCTTGGAAACTAAAATGTAAATGATTTAAAACTAGAAAAGATGTTAAAAATATACTAAGGCAAAAGGTGGGAAAAAGTAAAATTTGAAAACTTAGGAAAATAGAACAAAGACTAAAATAAATGCACTGCGATCGCACTCAGATCGCAACCATTCCATCGCAACTCCATCGTAACTTACCATCGTAACCTGATCGCAATGGGAATCGTACCCACCAATCGCACTCAATGCGATTACAACAAAAGAGACTGATCGTACTCACCAGTACGATGAGAGGAGCGATCGTACTACCAGATCGCAACCACGATCGCAATGAGTGATCGTGGTCCTTGATCGTGGTTCCGGATCGTAACAAACCGATCGCAATCAATGCGATCAAAGCAGGGAAGAGAAACCCGATCGCACCCCATATCGCAATAAGTGATCGTGGGCGTGGATCGTACCAGGGAAAGAACCAGATCGCAGTTATACAATCGTAATCAGATCGGGACCAAGTAAAACCCTCTTAAGATGGCAAGGCGTCCAAAAGGGAAATAAGCTCAAGCCAATGAGCAGTAACCAATAAGCATTTTTCAACTTATAAAAGAGTAAATAAGCACAAATTCTAAAACTTTTGAAATCTAAAACATTCGAACTTCCATAAAACGGATTTGAGAACAATAAATCTTTTAGAACAACTTAAAGAGTAAATAAGCCAAACAATCGAATAAGCTAATAAGCATGAACAGCTTATAGCTTATACGTTCAAGAGCTTATGTATAAACAAAGAAGATTAATCCCTCAATCACGAAATCATCAAATCATACGCATGAAGAATGCAAATCGGATCAAGGATAAAGTAAATCAAGAAATGTAGAATGAGATTGAGGAACACAAAGCTTAAACTTAAACTTTTGATTAAAAGAAACTCAAATACAAGGATTAATGAAAGCTTAAAAGAAAGGAAGAATGAAAAACTTAGTGAGAGAAAGTTGAGAACTTTCTCTCTCTAAAAACTAGAAAGAAAATTGAAAACTAAAACTAGCTAACTACCCTCCTAATGTGATTAGGAGGGTATTTATAGGGAAGTGGGAAGTGCATGTGTGGTGCTTCCTTATTTCTTTTTCTTCTCGACTCGATTTAATTCATATGTCTTTCTCGATGTCGTCTCGGGATTAATTAAACTCGTCTTAACATTTCTTTATTTATTTAGACTCGAGTTCTTCGACTTCATTAAACTTCCGTCTTTAGACTTGTTCTTCGATAAATCTTCATAATAGGTCTTGGACATCCGTTCTTTAAGCACTCTTGATCTTTTGACTTCGTCTTTTCTCGTTTTCTTCGATAAAAGTCCGTGAAAGCCCGTGTTTTCTTCCTTTTTCATCTTTTGGTCCTAGAACACAATAAAAACACAAACCACGCATAATTCCGACTTTTATGACATAAAATACACGTTTTGGTCTTGTTATTATTGGAAATAAGTGGTAAAAGGATAAGTGTTTTCACACTTATTAAATCCCCTACACTTGACCATTGCAATGCCCTCATGCAATGCATTAATTTTAAAGCACGGTTTACATTTTCCATCATAAATAACCCACCTTGGCCTTTATTAAATACTAAACATCTAAGAAAAATAAAATGATAGAAACAAGTAAAGAAATCAAATACTTACATTGGGTTTTGGTTGCCATGAACGTTTATCATCCTCAAGTTTCACGTTCCCCATACCAAGCTTAAAAACGAGATCATTGTTATTATAAGTTAGCAAACCAACACGAATTCATGTGGGCCAATTATTCACTTAGACTCCCTTATTCCTAGGTGTATCTCTTATATTTTATTTTTGTCTTGAATGATCACGAGGATGCATTGTTTGACTTATTTCGATAGTTATTTAGGCCGAAAATAAAGTGAACGATTTAATCAATAGTTAGCTAAAGGACAAAATCTTTTAAAACTGCTTCTCGGGACCTCATAAAGTTCATATCTTGGCATAACTCGCTTCACGATTTTAGACCTTTCTCGGACCGATATTTGGCAGTGACTTCATACTTCAAATCTTGAGAGACGTTCATGAAATAATGGTCTTCTCTTCATAATAGGAATTTCTTCACTTGAAGTTTTGAGAGATTCTTCATATTTGGACCACGACTTCTTCATTTTTCTCCAATCTTTATTTTGGACTTTGATATACAACGATCCGCCTCCTTTTAGGACTTGGATCTATTTATCCTCATACCTTGTTAGGGCCTTTTTGGATAGACTTCTCCATGATCTTTAGGGGAGTATTTGCTTTTCATCGTGTGTCTCGATCCTTCATATTGATTTTCGATAAATGATTCTTCACATCACTTTTGGATCTTTAGCAACAAAATGTAGCCCTCATGCCTTGTTAGGGCCTTTTTGGACTCGCCAATCTTCGCATCCCGTTTCAATAAGTTATGCCTTGGCTATGAACTCTAATCCGTACCGAGCAACTTTTAAACGATCTTGGGCTAGAAGCTAAGTAACCTTTTAAATCGTACAACCTTATTTATTGCAGATAAATTTATTAACAAGCGAAGGGAGAATAGGCTTATAATTAACTCACATAAATTCACGAAAGAATACTAAACTTATAATTGACTCTATTATCTCTCGTCCTCCACAGTTTAAAATCTCAAGGAACGAGACCCGTGGATGCTTAGCCTATTAAATCAAAGTTTTGGGTTTTCTAGTCATCTATAGGATCTTGCAAATTCTTAGACTTTTTCAAGTTCAGAAATCGCATTTTAAAGTTCCCTTGATAAACGACTCTCTAGGATCAATTATAGGAACTTGCGAAAAGTTCTTGTTCTTAACCCGTGAGAGTTAAGACTTTCGTGTTTTATAGCTCCCTATATAAAAGCCTAGCAAAACTTGACTTAAACACGTTAAGGATACTAGCTAGAGTAAACTTAGATAAGTAAACTCGGGTTGAGTCAAAATGTTCACGACTAAGAAAAATTTAAAAACCACTTTATTGAAAATTTATTCTAGCAAGGAAGGAAAATAACCATAACAAAGGAAAATACAACTATACAACTAGGCCGAAATAGATTAAAAACTTTGAAAAATGTCGAAAAATCAAATTTTCCGGTTAAAGTGAGGGAAAATTCATGGAAAAGACCACTTAATTCGATAGAAGTCCCCATACACTTGATATAAACATTGTCCTCAATGTTTGAGCATGTGGGAGTAAACTCCCCTACACTTATGACATTGTGCACTTTATTTAAATCTTGCTAAGGAAAGGACAACTATAGTGAATTCAATGTGAACATATAAGATATGAAATATTGAATCACAAGAGTTTAGGATAGAACCGGGAAGATGGAAACACGGGATCACGGTTCGTCAACTATCATCAAGAGTGGAACTTTGAAGCTTTAATCCCTGCACAGCACAAGAAACAAGACAACAAACACATATGGGGCTCCCCCTACACTTATTATGAAAGCAGTAAAGGATAGATCACGGTTTGCCTCCCGAGAAGCGCTTGTTTTTGTTCACCGAGTCACGAGCCTGACTCGACCCAATTTAGTTCATGGGGAACGTGGTGAGGGATGGAATCATCTCATGGGAGATGTCCTCACCAAAGTATAGCTTCAAACGCTGGCCATTCACCTTGAAATTGGGCCCATTTGGTTGAGAAAGCTCAATGGTCCCATATGGAAAGACTTTGGCGACGGTGAATGGACCAGACCAACGGCTCTTCAACTTGCCAGAGAAAATCTTCAACCGAGAGTTAAAAAGTAAGACTTGATCACCAACGTGGAACTCTCGGTTCTTAATCCTTGCGTCATGAATGATCTTGGTCTTCTCCTTGTAGATCAGTGAGTTCTCGTAAGCTTCATTCCTCAGTTCGTAAAGCTCGTTGAGTTGAATCTTGCAAAGATCACCGGCTTTGTTGATGTCGAAGTTAGCCCACTTCAAGGCCTAGTACGCCTTATGTTCTAGCTCGATGGGGAGGTGGCATGCTTTCCCGTACACAAGACGATACGGTGTACAACCAATCGGGGTCTTATAAGCAGTACGGAAAGCCCACAAAGCATCATCTAACTTATCGGCCCATGCGACACGATGCTCTCCCACAGTACGCTCCAAAATTCGCTTCAATCCACGGTTGGAAATCTCGGCTTGCCTATTGGTTTGAGGATGATAGGCGGTGGAAAGACGATGATTGACACCATACTTAGCCATGACTCTTGCAAATTGATCATTGCAAAAATGAGTCCCGCGGTCACTGATTATAGCACGAGGAACACCGAATCGAGCAAACAGCTGCTTCAAAAAGTTCACAACCACCCTCGCATCGTTCGTTGGGAGAGCCTTAGCTTCAACCCATTTAGAAACGTAGTCAACGGCTACGAGGATGTACTTGTTCCTTTTGGATGATGGAAATGGCCCCATAAAGTCGATGCCCCATACGTCAAAGATTTCACATTCTTGTATGAAATTTTGAGGCATCTCATCTTTATGTGTGATCTTGCCTTGGCGTTGGCAAGCATCATAATGCTTAACCATTTCGTGAGCGTCACGATAAATGGTGGGCCAATAGAATCCAGAGTCAAACACTTTCTTAGCGGTGTAGTTGGGACCAAAGTGACCACCGGTGGGTCCTTTATGGCAAGCAACAAGGATTTGTAAAGCTGCCGGTTCATCAACACATCGACGAATGATCAGATCAGCACATTGTTTGAATAGAAAAGGGTCATCCCAAAAGTAAGTCTTAACATCATTCAAGAACTTCTTCTTTTGTTGGGATGTTAACCCTTTGATGAGAACACCACCCGCTAAGTAGTTTGCAATGTCGGCAAACCATGGGGTGTCATCAAGATTGAGATTTATAGACATTAAGGACTCAAGGGGACAAGAGTCATTGATCTCTTTGTTCGGATGATCCCCTTGATATGGATCCTCAAGTCTACTAAGATGATCCGCGGCTAGGTTTTCGGCACCTTCTTGTCACGAATTTCAATGTTGAATTCTTGAAGGAGTAAAACCCAGCGAAGAAGTCTTGGCTTAGAGTCGTGCTTAGTCATCAAGTACTTCAACGCGAAATGGCCCGTGTATACGATGGTGGTGGATAAAACAAGATAGGGGCGAAATTTTTCAAAAGCATAGACAACAGCTAAAAGCTCTTTTTCGGTTGTCGTATAATGCAATTGAGCCTCCGTTATTGTTTTGCTAGCATAGTGGATTGGTTGGAATTGTTTATTCACTCTTTGGCCCAAAACCGCACCAATAGCAAAATCGCTAGCATCGCACATCAATTCAAAGGGTAGCTCCCAATTAGGGGTAACCAAGACCGGTGCCTTAGTTAGCTTATCCTTAAGAAGATTGAAGGCTTCGATACACTCTTTAGAAAAGATAAAAGGAGTATCTTTTTCCAAGAGGTGGGTCGTTGGGCGAGCGATTTTAGAGAAATCCTGAATGAATCGACGATAGAAGCCCGTATGACCCAGAAAACTTCTCACACCCTTCACGGTTGAAGGTGGAGGTAATTTGGCTATGACATCAACTTTAGCACGGTCGACTTCAAGACCGGCTTTAGAGATTTGTGTCCTAGCACAATGCCTTCTTTTACCATAAAATGGCATTTTTCCCAATTCAGAACAAGGCGAGTGTCTTCGCACCGCTTAAGCATACGTTCCAAATTGGCAAGGCAAGAAGAGAAGGAATCCCCAAAGACCGAGAAATCATCCATGAAGACTTCCATGGTTTGCTCAACCATGTCATGGAAGATAGCCAACATGCACCTTTGGAAAGTCCCGGGGGCATTGCATAAGCCAAAAGGCATCCTTTTGTAAGCAAATGTGCCATAGGGACAAGTGAATGTTGTCTTCTCTTGATCTTGGGGATCGATGGGTATTTGGAAATAACCCGAGAACCATCAAGAAAGCAGTAATATTCATTACCCGCTAAACGTTCAAGCATTTGGTCCATAAAAGGAAGAGGGAAATGATCCTTTCTCGTGGCATCATTGAGTTTGCGGTAGTCTATACAAACTCTCCACCCAGTAACGAGACGTGTAGGAATCAACTCGTTGTTTGCATTGGGCACAACGGTGATGCCGCCTTTCTTAGGCACACAATGGACTGGACTAACCCATGGTGAATCCGAAATAGGGTAAATCATACCCGCATCAAGAAGTTTAATAACCTCTTTTTTGATGACTTCATGGATTTTAGGATTCACCCTTCGTTGGCTTTGAATTATGGGCTTAAAGTCGTCCTCCATGAGAATTTTATGTGTGCAAAAGTGAGGGTCAATTCCGCGAATGTCGGAGATTTTCCAAGCGATAGCTCTTTTATGTTTCTTCAACACGGCGATAAGTTGGGATTTTTCTTCTTCTTTCAGGTCCTTTGCGATGATGATCGGTAACTTCTTGTTGTCTTCAAGGAAAACGTACTCTAAATGAGGAGGTAGGTCCTTAAGTTCATGAGTAGGAGGATCCTCAATAGATGGTGTAACTAACGATGGATCATCATTAGTCATCTCTTTAGGAGAAGGAGGAGAAAACGGGTCTTCATTGAGAAGTCTCTCAATAGTACGAATGTCTTCATCCCAATCGGTGGAAGAATCATCATACTTAGGATCGAGCGGACCCAAGCTAGCTTCGAAATCATCCAAGTCACTTTCTCCAAAAGGAGTCACTGACGGAGCAATTGAGGAAACGGTCTCAACATTGGGTAGAGAAGAGAGAGTACTTTTGCAAGCATCATGAAAATGTTCTTCACAAGCCTCATCTAGAACATCAATAGCATTAACACTCTCATATGAATAAGGCTGCTTAGAAATCTTACCCATGTTGAAGACAATTTTATCGTCACCCACTCTCATGATTATTTCGCCCGCGGCTACATCAATGAGAGTGCGACCGGTCCTCAAGAAGGGACGTCCAACGATTAATGGAACACGAGGATCCATCTCGTAGTCAACGACAACAAAATCCGCCAGAAAGGTGAATTTGTCAACGCCAACGAAGACGTCTTCGGCTATCCCCACTGGATAAGCAACCGTACGGTTAGCTAATTCCAAGGTCATTTTTGGTGGGGACTAGCTCGGGGAGAGATAATTGCTTCCAAACACTTAAAGGCATTAAGTTTATACTGGCACCTAGATCGGCTAGGGCCATGCAATTCTCTACTCCCGGGAAGTTGCAAGGAATCAAGAAGCGACCCGGATCACCAAGTTTGGTGGGCAATTTCCTTAAGAGAACGGCGGAGCAATTCTCATTAAGTTGGGTCTGAGCAATGTCAAGAAGCTTCTCCTTGTCACTAAGAAGATCTTTAAACATCTTCGCGTATTTAGGCATGTGAGCGAGAGCCTCGGCAAAGGAGATGTTAAAATTCAATTGTTTAAACATTTTGAGAAAGTTTGAAACTTGAATATCATCCTTGCTCTTTTGCTTCTCTTTCCTCAACCTTGAAGGATAAGGTATATTGGATGAAGAAGGAGGCTTTAGGGGAGTAGGATCACTCACAACCACGGGTGGTGGGGAAATGGGGGTAGAAGGCAAAGGAGGTGAGGAAATTTGCTCTTTTTCCTTGTTCACAATCACGGGTGGAGGTGTAGGAAGCTCGGGTTCCGTATAACCTTTTCCACTACGAGTAGTGATTGCTTTCATCTCCCCTCTTGGATTCGCAACGATGTTACTCGGAAGAGTACCCGAAGAAGAGGGTTGATTACCTTGGAAGAGCGAACCGATCATATCACGTATGTTAAGCGCTTGAGTGCTGAAAGAATCTCTCATGTCTGCACGGATCTCATTGCTTTGTTTTGCCATGTCATTCCTTAGCTCAGCTCGAATATCATTCCCTTGTTTCGCCATTTCACCCTTCAAGTTGACGAATTGACTCTGAAGATTCGTCACCATCTCTCGATTAGTCTTCATGAACGTCTCGACGTCTTGATTTAATTCCATCGTTTGATTGAGAGGTGGAGCTTGGTAAGCTTGGGAACTTCCTTGAGTTGGGTATGGGTTTCTTTGGGATTGATATTAATTGGTAGCACGAGGTTGGGATTGGTTGTTTCGGTTATAGCTTTGTTGTTGGTTTTGGTTTGGAGGAGGGAAACCGGGTGGAGCAAGATAGTTGTTTGAACGATAACTTAGCAAGCTACGGTCTCCTTGAGGACGAGCTTGATAGCCTCCCATGGGATAAGTACCGTATGCCGCGTTAACGTTTTCAGAAAAATTACCTTGGGTAGAAGGACAATCATTGTAAGAATGAGGAACACCACATGTGTCACAAGAAATAGCAACGGCTTTAGCTTGTTGAAAGTGGTTTGTGGCCATGGTCATGAAATTCTTGTTCATCTCAGCGATTTGTTGGGTAAGTTCGGTTATCTCGGGATTGGAAGTAGTAGAAGAAACATTGACTCTCGAGTTAGATCTTGAGGATGCGGATGAATCCCAATTCTTGTGGTGAGTAGTCATGTTTTCAATCAACTCTCTACACTCCTCCGGTCTCCTTTTCATAAAAGTACCACAGGCGGCGGCGTTGATCGTGTCACGATCACGAAAAGTGAGACCATTGTAGAAAGTATCAATGAGAGTGACGGGGAGCATGTTATGATTAGGAAAACGGTCGATCAAATCATTGTATCGTTCCCAAGCATCAAAGAGCGATTCGTCATTGTCTTGCATGAATCCACTAATTTGGTTACGCAGGCTTGTGACCATGGATGGTGGGAAGTAGCGCGACAAAAAGCGTTGAGTCATGTCATTCCAAGTATGAATAGAATTCTTTGGGAGGCGGTCAAACCATTTTTCGGCATGGTGAGAAAGCGATGGGGAAATAGTTGAAGGCGAAGGTCATCCATAGAAACACCGGGCAACTTCATGCTTTGGGTGATGGTAATGAATTTGTCGAGGTGTTTGTTGGCATCATCATCCGGAATTCCGCGAAATGGGTTAGTTTGCACTTGTTGGATCATGTGATGCTTCAACGAAAACTTCTGATCCGTGATGTGCATTGGCGCAATCGGGCCTCCGCGTCCGTTCATGGTGGGTTGACACAATTCCTCCTGAAAGTCCCAAAATACAACAATTGTTGAAACTAAGACACGAAAACAATAACACACAATAGATATACTTTTCAAACGAGTAATCCTTTATTAACTATTATCAACAAAGTATTACAAAGTGTTATGAATACACCTGTTGAATAACAACAAGAAATGAACCCTAGAACAAGTAAACTTGATTCGAGACTCAAGTTTACAAGTGAACCAACGAGTCGCTGATGGACAGCTGAGGCCTCAGTGGTTCAAGTGGGAGAAAGAACTTAGATAAAGATTCCAAGCACAAGGGTTAAATCTTAACTTCTTTCTCATCCCCTATTTATAGTGGTACGAGGTTGTATCCTTAGTGGAGGTAGTTGATACGTGTCATCTTCTGAATGGAAGAGTACAACGTATTAAATGCATGTCCAAATCGAGACATGCCTTTAACTACTTTAGGTAAACAGTTCTGCCAACTGTTCACCTTTGTCCCACTAGGTCGTACTAGGCATTGACTTTGAATCTCTTGTTTTGTCCCGCTCAAAACACTTGTAAGATTCTCCCGCCTAAACTATAAGGGGTTGGATAAGCTTTGCTTGATCCAAGTCTCTAGGGTTCTTAAGTGATCTCTGAGTGTTGTCAACTCAGAGATCCTTGAACACCAGTGCATTCCTTTGACATCCCAGCTATCCATAATCGCTGGTGAGTCTGACTTCAGATTGTCTTCGACTTCTCTGACGTTGTCTTTGACTTGAATGATCCTGGTGTGCCAGCTGAGGCTTTGCCTTCCACTGGTCTAGTCTCTGTCGCTGGTCCTCTCAGCGACCTTTCAACACTTAGTCTAATTTAAACAAATCTAGACAGGGCCATAGTTAAAACTTTCATTGGCCCAACAATCTCCCCCTATTTGTTTATAAATTATACTAAGTCTAAAATTATTGTAAGTGAGTACACAGCTTCTTCTTACACATAATTTAACAAACATACCTCAAAGTTTTATTAAACAGAATGAACCTAGTCTATTACAATAGCACCTTAAGGTGAAAACATAAACAAAAATAAATAGGTTCTTCAGCGATCAAGACCTTGATCACAGATTCTCTGGGCTTCGACTTTGTCACTCCTAGAGTTAATGACAAGTTCAATTTCAAAATCGAACTCATCAGCTTCTTTGCAATTTCTAAGGATGCCCTGCTTGAGTCTGATTAGCTGAATGGTTGATGCCAGAGGTAGCTCATTCAAACGCTGAAAAGCATAATCACAGTTACCATTCATAAATACCATACCTACCTCTGGCTCAGTGTAAACTTGGCCTTCTATGGGTTTGGTGATTTCCTTGGGAAGGACCAAGTTTCTGAGCATCCCATCGACCACTACATCTTCAGTGACCAACCTTTCAGTCAGAGGCCCCATTGGTGTTTTCCTTTTTATTTGCACCTGAGAAGATGATTGAGAGGAAAGCTGTGGAGGTAGGGGTACCTTCAGCTTCTTTGCAGTATCTCTTACCCAATTGAGTTTTGCTTGAATGTTTTTCATCATTTGGGCAGGACCAGGCCCAGTCTTCTTTTGGGCAAGAGATAGTATTTCCAACCACTCAGAGAGGCTCAGATCTCTAAGTTTGAAGTCGCTGGAGACTTTATAATTCTGCATGTCATTCTCCCTATAAATCGTCATTACCACCTTTTTGTCTTTGTTGGTGAAGCATGTGTACTTGGTGATACGACCGGGTTCAGATCTCTGGTTGACCAGTCTTTGATATTCTGTTAAGAGGTTGTTCCTCTTAACCTCCAGTTCCTTGAGTTTAGCCAGTTGAGCTTTCTTAGCAGAGGGAGAGAGCTTGTCCAGAGCTTTTTTGCTCCTTAGTTCAGCAGCCCTGATATTTGCTAACCTTTGATGTTCAAGGATTTGGGCTTTGGCTTGCTCTGGGGTGAGTGGTGGTTCATCAGCGCTTTTGAATTTGTTGAGCTCAGAGTTTTTGGAGGGTTTGGATCCACCTTCAGCTTGAAGGGAGTGTAGGGTAATTTCAGGTTGCTCAATTGCAATCCCTTTACCTTTATCTTTCACAGAATCAGCAGCAGGTTTGAAGGATCTCAGTGGAGTGGGTGTTGGTATTTCAGGTGTAGGCTTTTTCTTCTGCTGCTCCCCCGTAGATACAGCATCATCAGCTTCTTCTTCAGAAGAGGAGGCAGACTTCTCCCCCTCAGGCATAGCCCCAGCAGGTGCTCTGCCTGAACCTGCCTTATTGAAACGAAGGAACTCCTGGTGAACAAATATGCAAATTTCCTTGAGTTCACCTTGGAGAAGTTCTTGAAGAAGAAGTCTTGAGGGTTCAGCAGCCTGAGCTATGGCTGCAACATTTGCCTTTACCGCTGAGGTTAGAGCAGATGGGATGTACGTCTGAAGACTCTGGCTGATTAGGTCAGGTAGTTGTGCCTTCAGAGCGTTGTTCAGCAGTTGCGGAAGCAGTGCGGTCATGGAAGACTCCACTGATGAAGTTAGTGAGGTTTCCAAGTTTGTAGTAAGCTCCTCAGCAGCATGAGTCAGGGTCTGGATCTCAGAGAGAAGAGCTTCGTTTGTGACTTTGGGTTTAGTGATGCTGATATCCCCTCTCTTTTCCCATAAAGCCTCAGCAGCCAGTTCCTGTACATCTTTCATTCGTGGGACTTGTGCTGACTTGCGTGAGAGGAGGTATTCCAGGTGTTGCTTAGCCCCCAGCTCCATGACACTTGGCAAGGTGGGAAATGGAACAGGTGCAGGGGAGCTAAGTCTCTGTTCCCATAGCCTTTTGGCAGCTAGTTCTTGAACATTAGGAAGGGAGGGGACAGAGACCGGTGTCAGCTCAATAGAGGACAGGTTGTAGTCATCAGTGCTCATTTCCTCAAAGTCAGAGGTGAAGGGGCCTTCCTCTATAATAAGAACTTCATCATCAGGCAGAGATTCGAAGTCTGAGAGGGCATCAAGATCAATTGTGGCACCTTCAGCGGAATTGTCATTAGCAATCAAGTAATCATCATTGTTAAGTTGTTCCTGATGAAGATTGTGAGCCTGTGATAAGAGTTATTAGTAACCAGTTGTGAAAAATAATGCAGTTATAGATCGCCAGTCGCTGCCCCTAGGAAAGCTGGGTGTGATTATCCAGCCCCCCCTAAGGATTTCTCCTTGGGACTCTTTTAAGTGTGAAATAGGTATGGTAAGGATCGCCATTCGCTGCCCCTAGGATAGCTGGGTGTGATTATCCAGCTCCCCCTGAAGGATTGCTCCTTGGGACTCTTTTAATGTGAAATAAAAGTGTTGAAGGATCGCCATTCGCTGCCCCTAGGATAGCTGGGTGTGATTATCCAGCTCCCCCGTAAGGATTACTCCTTGGAACTCTTTTTATGTGAAAGTTATGAGGTGAATGGTCGCCGTTCGCTGCCCCTAGGATAGCTGGGTGTGATTATCCAGCTCCCCCTGAAGGATTTCTCCTTGGGACTCTTTTATTGTGAAAATGATATGGGAATGGTCGCCTTTCTCTGCCCCTGGGATAGCTGGGTGTGATTATCCAGCTCCCCCTGAGGGATTACTCCCTGGGACTCTTTTAATTGTGAGTTAATATGAGGGTGATGGTCGCCTTTTATCGCTGCCCCTAGAAAGACTGAGGGTGATGATTCAGCCTTTCCAAAAGAATAAATTCTTTGGGACTCTTTTATTAATGATGGGGACCCAGAGTCACTGAGAAGTGCAGAGACTCTGGGTCGAGACTTATATGTGCTCAGGTTGTTGTTTGCCAAGAGAACAGTCCAGAGGTTGAAGGATCATCGGGGTGCGTTAGAAGCACAAGTGAATCATTTCCTAGTGAAGACAAGAGTGTACAGAGAGTCCTAAAGGTCTAGGTGCTGACACAGACACGCTAAGAGTTGAGGCAAACTCTAAAGTACATCACTCTCTCTTACAGATAATGAGAGTGAATGTATGTGGACCTCTGAGAGGAAAAATAAAGGTCAGACTAATACCTGAGTGATATCAGCGTGGAGAGGGATCTTAGTTGTCTTCGCTGACATGGAGACACTAGACGCTGGTTGTTTGTCAGCAATGGGCTCTTCTACCACATCCACCAGAGAAGGGGATGGGTTCTTCTTCGTCTTTGTCTTCTTTGAAGGATTAACAAAAGGGGTTTCAGAGGAAAGGGGGATGTCTTTCCTCTTCTTCTTCTTTTCCTTAAGCACCTTGGGCTGAGAAGTAGATTGCACAGAGGTCTTGGACAGAGACTTATCAATCGTGCTTTCAGCATTCACCTCAGGTTGAGGGATCAAGGACTCATCATCCTCAGCAAGTAATCCAGCAACTTTCATCATATGCCTGGTGAGAGGCACTTCATCTTCAGTTGGAGCTTTCAGAGATGCAGCAGTGATATGATGAGAGGGAAAGGAGTGTAGAGTGTCATCAGTGTATAAGTCACCAAGAATATTTTCTAAGACAAGAGAAAGATATCTGGTGTAGCAGATGGTGGCCCCACGGTTCTTCTTCCCTTTGTTTTCCAACTTAGCAATGAGATCGGTGTAAAGAATGTGAGCGATCCCTATGTCCAAACCCCAGATTAAGCTGTAGGCAATGGCTAGTTGGGAGCCATTCAGTTGGTCGTGAGAGCCAGTGTTACCTCCCAGACATTTGACAATGTACAGCATCAGCGTTCTCCATGTGGGAGAGAAGTAATTGACCTTAATGAGGGATTTGCTTTGGAAGCCAGCAGCAGTGAAAGGGTTTTCCTGATCATCATGAGGCTGAAGGGTGGCCAGAGCTTTTCTTACTGTGGCACTGGTGGGTAAAGCTGATATGTTGTTGTTGTAAGGGAGTCCAATGGCTGTGGCAAAGGTTGTGAAATCAAAGGTGAGAGGTTGAGGATGGGTGGAAAGGTTGAAGGTGATTTGGGAAGAGGATGGATCGACTTCAGCGCTGTACCAGAACTCTCGAAGGTATTGAGAGTAACAAGTGGAGGGTTCCTTGGTGATAGCTTCGCCAATGGTGGAGTTCTTGAGGAATTGGAACAACGGATGGTAGAGAGGGTTGTTGTGTTCGAGAAGGGCCACACAGTTATTCAAAGCAATCTTGCCATCTGAGATCTCGAAATCGACGTTTGTGGCGGCTTGTACAACGAAGGTTTGGTTTGGTGAAGAAGACGCCATTGTTGTGAGTTTGAAGGTGGTGAGAGAATGGAGAAGATGAGAAGGTATGTGTGAGAGAAGATTTTCAAAGTGACAAGAAATAATTTTGGGTCAAGGGTTTTGAAAGGTTTAGCCGTTTTCCAATAAGAGCATTAAATGCAAAGATTAACCTTTTTCAGAAACTTGTGGGTCCCCTTGACCTTTCATGGTATACTTGTCCCCTTGGAAAGCGGGAAAGTTGGTGGCATAAAGAGATAATCATTTGAATTTAATATCTGATTAAAAACATTCCCATTGAAATGTAACTACCTCGTTACATTCAATTCCCTTAAATGCCCAGAGACAGCGGTCATCATCAGATTTATTTGACAATATTGAGCATTCCCAGCTCAGCGACAAGCCTAGTAAAACTTGGCTTAGCCAGCGGCTTAGTGAAAATGTCAGCGAGCTGGTACTCAGTGGGTATGAAATGTAGCTCAATATCACCTTTTAGAATATGGTCTCTGATAAAGTGATACCTGATGTCAATATGTTTGGTTCTGGAATGAAGTACCGGATTATTGGAGATGGCTATGGCACTGGTGTTGTCACAGAATATAGGAACTTGCTCATAGTTAATTCCATAGTCAGCCAGCTGACTTTTCATCCAGAGAACTTGTGCACAGCAACCAGCGGCCGCAACATATTCAGCCTCAGCTGATGACATAGCCACAGAGTTTTGCTTCTTAGCACTCCAGCATACCAACTTTCCTCCAAGGATTTGACAGCTACCAGAGGTGCTCTTTCTGTCAAGGCAGCATCCAGCGTAATCTGAGTCGGAGTAAGCTTTGAGGTCGAAACCTGAACCATTTGGGTACCAGAGACCCAATGAGGGAGATCCTTTCAAGTACCTGAAAATTCTTTTGACAGCTACAAGGTGGGATTCCTTGGGGTTAGCTTGGTACCTAGCACAGAGACAAGTGGAGAATTGTATGTCTGGTCTGCTTGCTGTGAGATACATCAGTGACCCAATCATGCCTCTATATAAGGTTTCATTGACAGAGACCCCTGAGTCATCAGCTCCCAAGTTGTTGGAAGGAAGCATGGGGCATTTCACTGATGCACAATCAGACAGATCATACTTCTTGAGCAAATCTCTAACATACTTTTCTTGACAAATAGAAATTCCTTTTGAATTTTGTTTGATTTGAAAACCCAAGAAAAAGGTTAGTTCCCCCATCATGCTCATTTCATATTTTTTGGTCATAAGTTTGGCAAATTGTTTACTCAAGTTAACATTGGTTGAACCAAAAATTATGTCATCCACATAGATCTGTACTAATATGACGTCACCCTTGGACCTATAGGTGAACAAGGTTTGGTCAATGGTACCTCTGACAAATTTATTTTCAAGAAGGAATTTTGAGAGAGTTTCATACCAGGCTCTGGGCGCTTGTTTCAGCCCATAGAGTGCTTTGTGAAGTCTGCAGACATGATTTGGGTAGTCACTGTTTTCAAACCCTGGGGGTTGACTGACATAAACTTCCTCTGCAAGTTTCCCATTGAGAAAGGCACTCTTCACATCCATTTGATAAACCATGAAACCCATATAAGCTGCAAAGGCTAGGAAGATTCTGATGGCTTCCAGTCTGGCCACTGGTACGAAGGTTTCATCATAATCAATTCCTTCAGATTGGTTATATCCCAGCACCACGAGCCTAGCCTTGTTTTTTATAATCATACCAGCTTCATCCCTTTTATTTCTGTAGACCCATTTTGTTCCAACCACTTGCTTACCAGCTGGAGCTTTAACCAGAGTCCACACCTTGTTTCTCTTGATCTGATTGAGTTCATCTTGCATGGCAACAACCCAGCCTTCATCAAGCAGAGCAGCAACCACGTTCTTAGGTTCATCCTCAGAGAGAAAATTTACAAACAGGCATTCATTTGCAGAGGCGGTTTCCAGAGTTTTTAATTTTCCTCTGGTGGTGACTCCCTCAGAGGGTTCTCCAAGAATATTAACTAGAAGAATATCTTGGTTCCTACTCCATTTGGATTGTGGAGCAGGAGTCTCTGTGGGATCAGGAGTCACTTCAAGTTCAGGGAGTGATGGAGGTTCATCACATGTAATCTCTTCGTCCATGATCTCTTCATCTGATTGAATATCCAAAGTGACAGGATCAGCATTTTCTTCAGAGATTTGAGTAAGAGATTCAACACCAACAGTCTCTGGAGTGATGTCAGAGATGGAGTGAGGATCAAAAGCTTGAACATATGGGAGATCCTTGTGACGACTTTGAGATGATTCCTTGGGATTTGAGAAATCATCTTTGGGATAAGATTTAACTTCGTTGAAGTCAATGTCACAATCCTCTGAGTTGGTGTGTGTTATGACAGCGTCAGCTTCATTAAAGGTGACATGAATGGACTCTTCTAGTTCTTGCCTGCGAATGTTGAATACTCTGAAAGATCTGGAGGTGGGAGAGTATCCAAGGAAGAATCCATCATCTGATTTTTCATCAAATTTACCCAGGTGATCTTTGTAATTGTGAATGAAAACAGGGCAACCAAAGACATGGAAGTAGCTTACATCAGGGGCTCTCTTCCTATACACTTCATAAGCGGTCTTGCCATGTCTCTTCACAATAATGGATCTGTTTTGTGTGTAGCATGCTGTGTACACAGCCTCTCCCCAGAATTGTTTAGGAAGTCTAGATTCGCTGAGCATCGTTCTGGCAGCTTCAATGAGTGTTCTGTTTCTTCTTTCAGCGACACCGTTTTGTTCAGGGGTTCCTGGGTTTGAGAAGTTCTGTGATATACCCTTTTCATCACAAAAGGCTTCCATGGCATGGTTTTTGAATTATGTGCCAGTGTCGCTTCTGATAGCCTTTACCCTGCAGTCATTGAGGTTTTCTATTTCTCTGATGAAGGACATGATTCTTTCAGCAGCATCACTCTTTCTCTTAAGAAAGAATACCCATGTGTATCTGGAGAATTCATCTACAATGACCAAGGTATATTTGTTGTGATTGAGGGATTGAGGTTTAACTAGTCCAAACAAGTCCATGTGAAGAAGATGAAGGCACTTGTTAATGGAGAATGATTGTTTTGTTTTGAATGAAGCCCTGTGATGCTTCCCTTTCTCGCAGGCTGAGCAGGGTCTGTCCTTGCTGAAGGTCAGAGAGGGAAGTCCAGCTACCAAGTCATTCTTTGCCAGTTTGTTGATGTTTTTGAAGTTGAGATGGGAGAGTCTCTTATGCCAGAGCCAATTTTCGCTATCAGATGCTTTGGCGAAGAGACAGGTGTTCTCTCCTTCAGGGGATGACGTCATGTCAATGACATAGACATCCCTTCTTCTGGGTGCAATTAGAACGACATCATCGTCCTGATTGAAGATAGTTCCTTGGGTCTTTGTGAACAGAACCTTAAACCCAGCATCGCAGAGTTGACTGATGCTAATAAGGTTGTGCTTCAAACCATTTACATAGGCGACCCTTGTGAAGGTAATTCCATTGCAATCCACTGAGCCATATCCTTCAGTGGCCCCTGAGGAGTCATCCCCAAAGACTACTTTTGGACCAGGCTCCTTCTTATATCTATGCAGATATTGTTTAATTCCTGTCATGTGTCTGGAGCACCCGCTATCCAAATACCAAACAGATTTCTTTAGGTATGCCTGCATAGATATAACAAACCAGATTAGTTTCTATGACGAACCCACTTTCCAGTGGGTCCATGCTGTCGCTGACTGGCGACATTGGGTCTTCTGGGCCTTTCTCCCCCTCTTTGGTTGCAATCCCTGGTTTCATGTCGCATGCTGCCACAGATGTCACAACCAGGGTAATGTTCACACTCATCAGAGTGGTGGTCATAAAAGCCACAATATTTGCAGGGAGGATTAGGCCTGTATCCCTGAGAACTTTCTCTGGATTTTGGTTGCTCAGGTCTTCTAGAGGGCCTGTGAGGGGTCTTGGATCTAAGCTGTGTTCGAGTTCTCTGAACAGCGATGATCTCCTCATGCTCTCTAGAAGAGTGTTCAGTGGACTCACATGTGATACACTTGGGTCTCTTGGAACAATCATCTGAGGAATGATTTTTGAACCCACAGTGTTTGCAAGGCCTGAATAGCGTTCTCCCCTTAGAGCTGCTGGAGCTTTCACCAAGGGAGTTAACAGAAGGACTGTTATCCTTGGGGTTGATTTTTTCTTTCAACCCTTTTACCTCTTCCATCAGGGTGAGGAGAAGTTTCTTGGTGGGAGATAACTCTTCGGGGGAAGAAGTGGGTATGTCAGTGTTTTTGGCCACATAAACCTTCTTGTGTGCTTTATCAGCAACTTTGGAAGTGAGGTTCCCAGAGGTTTTGAGAATAGGTTTTGGGCCAAGCAAGGAATCTGATGGGTTAGCACCAGCAAGCTTGGGAGTAGCTGATGCGTCAGATTCTTTGTCAGAGTCCTTCACAACCACAGAGGTGGAGTGAGGAGAAGTGACTTCTGATGGGACAAATTTAACACTGGGCACAGGAATGTGGTTTTTGAACCTACCCTTACCCCCTATGGCTTGAACCACATCTCCTGGAATGGTTTCAGCAACTATTTCTTCCACAGTGGACTGGCCAAGGTTCCATTTTTTAATGGTTTTTCTCAAATCAGCATTTTCATCAGTCAAAGATTCATTTTCAATGGACAACTTGCTGACCTCATTTTGAAGTTGATTAGCCATGTTCACAAAAGGTTTAAGATTAGCTAGTTCAGATTGACAAAGATTCAGTTCTGTTTTAAGATTTAGAAACTTATTTAACAAATTTTTTCTTTGTTCTTCAACAAAATGGAGGTCAACAAAGGTATAGTCACTGACATGGTCTCTGTCAGGACCTTCAGGCATAGAAAGTAATCTTTGTACCTTTTTCATGGTGATGTCCACCCATTGGCCTGATCTAGCCTCACTTTTACCAACAGCTGGTTCTTCATCAGCAACAGCCATGAAGGCTCTGACAGTAGTGGTTCCTTCATCCTCAGAGGTGAGGGGTTCATCATCCCAGTCAAAAGAAGCAGCTATCAGACATTTTTCAGTCTTTTTGTTATCTTTCTTCTTGGCTGCATCATCAGCTTTCTGGTTGAGTTTAATCAGCTCAGCTTTCAAGGCCTTGTATTTTACCTTGTAGTCCTTTTTACCCTCAGAGTCACTGAGAGAGGATTGCTTGAAAGGTGAGGAAGAGAACTTCTTTTTGCTGTTGGTTTTGCTGGATGATGGAAAGCTGGGAGAAGATGTCTTGTTTGACCAGCAGTCCTTTTGGAAATGACCAGTCTTTCCACAAGTGTAACATGACACTTTGGATTTGTCAATCTTGGCAGCACCCACTCTACCAGATCTTTTGTAGTATCTCTTCTGGTCAGCTAAGAGGGCTCTGTCATGGAATTCAGCATGTAATTCATCAAGGAATTCTTGACTACTTCTTGTGTCTTCTTCCACGTCAGAGTCACTATCCTGAAAAGAGTGGTTAGCAACAAGAGCTTTTGACCCAGATATAGGAGAAGTAAACCTATCAGTCTCTGATTTGTAAATAGAGTCAATCAGTCCTTCTTCATAATTGTATCTACCAAATAGTTGAGCAAGAGTATCATTCTTTATGGCATTATTTGCTCTCAGGGTTTGGTTAAGGCTAAGCCATTTCCTAGGCAGACTATTGACAAATGTGGCATTAACCTCAGCCTTGGGTAGAACAACACCATTGTTACCTAAATCATTCAGCAAGATCTTAAGTCTAGTGTAAGTTTGAGAAACAGTCTCAGTTTCTAGGGCTTTAAAAGCGTTAAACTTAAGTCTTAATGCTTGGATTTTGGTCTCTTTGGTCTCTTCTGGTCCTTCATACCCTAGAACCAACTCAGTCCACATTTCTTGTGCGGTATTGCATTTGATAATGGACTTCATGATGTTCTTGGGTAGGCAAGAGACTATGATACTCTTAAGTCTCTTGTCCTGGTTGGCCAAACGTCTATCAGCTGGAGACCATTGCTTAACCGGTTTCTTAATGGGTCTTTCTGGTGTAGAGGTAATAGCCAGTGGTACGTAAGGACCATTTTCTAAGATTTCAAACAAGAAGGGTTCTAAGCCATCTAAGTATATAAGAAATTCACTTTTCCAACTTGAGAAATCTTCTTCATCAAACGCTGGCACATTAGACACATGTGACCCTCCACGATTATCAAGAAGTTGTGGAAGATCATCCTCATTCACACCAGTGCTTACAACAGGTGTAGGCATGGTAGTGGATGTGGTGGCTGGCGCGTTTGTGGAAGTATTTGCTTGGTTTGATTGACCAAATGGTGGTGGGATGGGTGGCATAGTTTCAGTCATATTTGGATCTTGATTTTAAAAACAAGAACGGTTTTTAGAAAAGTTTTATAAATCAAACCGCTCTGATACCAATTGAAAGTCCCAAAATACAACAATTGTTGAAACTAAGACACGAAAACAATAACACACAATAGATATACTTTTCAAACGAGTAATCCTTTATTAACTATTATCAACAAAGTATTACAAAGTGTTATGAATACACCTGTTGAATAACAACAAGAAATGAACCCTAGAACAAGTAAACTTGATTCGAGACTCAAGTTTACAAGTGAACCAACGAGTCGCTGATGGACAGCTGAGGCCTCAGTGGTTCAAGTGGGAGAAAGAACTTAGATAAAGATTCCAAGCACAAGGGTTAAATCTTAACTTCTTTCTCATCCCCTATTTATAGTGGTACGAGGTTGTATCCTTAGTGGAGGTAGTTGATACGTGTCATCTTCTGAATGGAAGAGTACAACGTATTAAATGCATGTCCAAATCGAGACATGCCTTTAACTACTTTAGGTAAACAGTTCTGCCAACTGTTCACCTTTGTCCCACTAGGTCGTACTAGGCATTGACTTTGAATCTCTTGTTTTGTCCCGCTCAAAACACTTGTAAGATTCTCCCGCCTAAACTATAAGGGGTTGGATAAGCTTTGCTTGATCCAAGTCTCTAGGGTTCTTAAGTGATCTCTGAGTGTTGTCAACTCAGAGATCCTTGAACACCAGTGCATTCCTTTGACATCCCAGCTATCCATAATCGCTGGTGAGTCTGACTTCAGATTGTCTTCGACTTCTCTGACGTTGTCTTTGACTTGAATGATCCTGGTGTGCCAGCTGAGGCTTTGCCTTCCACTGGTCTAGTCTCTGTCGCTGGTCCTCTCAGCGACCTTTCAACACTTAGTCTAATTTAAACAAATCTAGACAGGGCCATAGTTAAAACTTTCATTGGCCCAACACCTCCATTGTTCGTAAATCAGGTAGGGGGACATTGTTGTTGTTGTTGTTATTGTTATTCAAATTGGGTAGAGGTGGGTTATTATTGTTGTTATGAACACCAGCCATATCTAAATCTTCACGAGTCTCGGGCTCAGAATAGTTCGAAGATCTAGTACGCATACACCTGCAGAAGAAAAATACATAGAGAGAATATCTATATAATCTTTTTGGTGCAAACCTTTGGAAAAGAATTGCTTTTTATTATTTTACAATGTTTTTGTATTTTTGAAATTTTTTATATTTTTTAGGGTTTTTGAAAATTTTTGAAGCAAGGAAAATAACGTTCAAAGAACGGATCCCAAAATTCAATGCGTCTCTCACTAGAAACCGTTAATCTTAACGAAAAGAGCCGGCAGCGGCGCCATTTAATACACGGTTCTTAACACCAAGTATAAAATCTTATCGTCCGATCTTTTCGAATTTATTTCCAGTCTAAAGTGCGACTCAATTTCCTTTTGGTGAACAAGAGAATGGTTTGGTTTAGTTATCTAATTTTTAAACTAAATGCAAGTAATTAAAGTTGTCGTTGAGTAAAATGGAAATCTTAGAATTAAACTACAAGTAAAAGTTTGCAACCTTGGAAACTAAAATGTAAATGATTTAAAACTAGAAAAGATGTTAAAAATATACTAAGGCAAAAGGTGGGAAAAAGTAAAATTTGAAAACTTAGGAAAATAGAACAAAGACTAAAATAAATGCACTGCGATCGCACTCAGATCGCAACCATTCCATCGCAACTCCATCGTCACTTACCATCGTAACCTGATCGCAATGGGAATCGTACCCACCAATCGCACTCAATGCGATTACAACAAAAGAGACTGATCGTACTCACCAGTACGATGAGAGGAGCGATCGTACTACCAGATCACAACCACGATCGCAATGAGTGATCGTGGTCCTTGATCGTGGTTCCGGATCGTAACAAACCGATCGCAATCAATGCGATCAAAGCAGGGAAGAGAAACCCGATCGCATCCCAGATCGCAATAAGTGATCGTGGGCGTGGATCCTACCAGGGAAAGAACCAGATCGCAGCTATGCAATCGTAATCAGATCGGGACCAAGTAAAACCCTCTTAAGATGGCAAGGCGTCCAAAAGGGAAATAAGCTCAAGCCAATGAGCAATAACCAATAAGCATTTTTCAAACTTACAAAAGAGTAAATAAGCACAAATTCTAAAACTTTTGAAATCTAAAACATTCGAACTTCCATAAAACGGATTTGAGAACAATAAATCTTTTAGAACAACTTAAAGAGTAAATAAGCCAAACAATCGAATAAGCTAATAAGCATGAAGAGCTTATAGCTTATACGTTCAAGAGCTTATGTATAAACAAAGAAGATTAATCCCTCAATCACGAAATCATCAAATCATACGCATGAAGAATGCAAATCGGATCAAGGATAAAGTAAATCAAGAAATGTAGAATGAGATTGAGGAACACAAAGCTTAAACTTAAACTTTTGATTAAAAGAAACTCAAATACAAGTATTAATGAAAGCTTAAAAGAAAGGAAGAATGAAAAACTTAGTGAGAGAAAGTTGAGAACTTTCTCTCTCTAAAAACTAGAAAGAAAATTGAAAACTAAAACTAGCTAACTACCCTCCTAATGTGATTAGGAGGGTATTTATAGGGAAGTGGGAAGTGCATGTGTGGTGCTTCCTTCTTTCTTTTTCTTCTCGACTCGATTTAATTCATTTGTCTTTCTCGATGTCGTCTCGGGATTAATTAAACTCGTCTTAACATTTCTTTAGTTATTTAGACTCGAGTTCTTCGACTTCATTAAACTTCCGTCTTTAGACTTGTTCTTCGATAAATCTTCAGAATAGGTCTTGGACATCCGTTCTTTAAGCACTCTTGATCTTTTGACTTCGTCTTTTCTCGTTTTCTTCGATAAAAGTCCGTGAAAGCCCGTGTTTTCTTCCTTTTTCATCTTTTGGTCCTAAAACACAATAAAAACACAAACCACGCATAATTCCGACTTTTACGACATAAAATACACGTTTTGGTCTTGTTATTATTAGAAATAAGTGGTAAAAGGATAAGTGTTTTCACACTTATTAGTCCATAACGTGTACGGAAAGCAGTCTTGGCGATATCCTGCTCTTTCACCCGTAGCTGATGGTAGCCAGACCTTAAATCGATCTTAGAGAAATGTTTCGCCCCTTGGATTTGGTCAAACAGATCATAAATGCGTGGCAAAGGATATCGATTTCTGATGGTGATCTTATTAAGCTCACGATAGTCAATGCAAAGACGCATACTACCGTCCTTCTTCTTTACGAATAAAACCGGCGCACCCCATGGAGATGCACTAGGGCGGATAAAACCTCGCTCCAAAAGGTTCTGTAACTGTTCCTTTATCTCCTTAAGCTTGATGGGAGCCATGCGGTAAGGAGCCTTGGAAATTGGCTCAACTCCAATATTAAACTCTACCTCACGAGCAGGTGGTATGCCTGGAAGTTCTTTAGGAAACACGTCAGGAAATTTTGACACGATAGGCTGATCCTGGATGGATGGAAATTCAGCCTCTATATCATGAACATTAGCTAATTAGCCCTCGCAACCATGTGAAAGTAATGCACGTGCTTGTAAGGTTGAAATTATTTGTATAGACCTTCCTGGTATAAAACCGTTGTGAATGTACTCTGGTGCGTTTACATCACCGAAAATGACCCGATATGAATGGCAGTCTATGGTGAGGTGGTGTTTGGATAGCCATTCCATGCCTAATATCATGTCAAAATCGCACACGTCCTATGGAAGTGCGTCAACTGGACGAATGCTGTCGTCAAACTCAAGGGGAAGACCCTTGTACCCATGTGTAATGCGTACAGAGTCTCTTAAGGGTGTAGAAATGTTTAAGACGTTTTCTAGTGGCATAGGGAATATCCTAACCCGTTTGGCATAAACATTGGATATGACCGAATGAGTAGCACCCGTGTCAAATAAAACGCATGCAGCTTGACCATACATATACAAGATTCCAGTGATGGTACCTGTTGACTTGTTGGCCTGGTCACACGAGGTCGTGTACACCCGTCCGGTAGTCGGAGGTGGCTTGGATTCAGCATGTCCAGAAGTGCTCTCGGTCTCACCCTTACGGCAGTCCTTCATGCGATGGCCTGGCTGGCCACACTTGAAGCAAGCGTCGCTATCACGGCGACACGACCCTGGGTGTCTACGGTTGCACGTAGTGCAGAGAGGGTGAGTATACCCTCCAACATGTGCCCTAGCTGGGTAGGAGCCTGTTTGGAAAAGTATACGTGAGACATGATTATTGGGTACAAATGGGACAATGCAGAAAATCATAAGACGTAATACTAGATGTAGCTGCACAGTTGGGCTGTAAACCTCTGCGGTCCTGCTCCCGTTCATTGCCATTATTTCTGGTAGTAGATGATGAAGTGCCTTCCACCATGCAAGCATGTTCCCTTCAAACTTGTAACAATCTAACCTTGCCTTAAAGACAGGGTCGCATCCCATAGCGTCAAAGATCTTTTCAATGTGAGCTATCCAGCTCTCAGCCTCAGCAGAGCTGTCAGTCTGCTCGAATGATTTCGGACGCTGCTTATTGAATCGCTCCAACCATTTGATCAGGGTAGCTGGAAGTGGAGGAGGGGGATTCTGATGTTGGTGCTGGTGCTGATTGTTGGCAACTTGCACCTCAGCCCGAATTTCATTCCTCAGTTGAGGAAGCATAGCCTGCATAGCAGCTTGGAATGCTGCATTCAGTTATTCTTGTTCACGTGAGAGAACCATTTGACAGTATAAAACAAAGTGCAATGATTAAACTTACTAAAAATAAGATATAAACATGAAAAAAATTTATGCATATAAACATGAAAAAAAATTATGCATGAAAACAGTGTATGAATGCATGGCCCACGGAAATGACATGGGTTTGAGTGAACGCCTATGGGTCGGTTCACCAAAACAAAATTACATGAAGAGGATGAACGCCTATGGTTCGATTCATCAAAACAAAATGATTAGATTAAAAGCACATGCGACTAAATATGGTCAGTCATGTACCAACCATTACTTAGTCAAAATTCATGCGACAATGATACATGAAACAAATGCATGAAAACAAACTGTCAATTCTAGGAAGACCATGATGATTACCCACTAATCACATGTCATGTTTTTAGAGCCTACAGGTTGAAGCCTTAGCTCTGATACCATAACTGTAACACCCCATTTTGATAAATGGAATATCATAGGATAATTATGGTGTGTCATCAAAGCATGTAAGGTAAATGTCCAAAAACATTAAATGACCATAATAGGAAATACCAGAAACAAACATCGGTAGTCCAAGTATAAGCTCACACATATGAATATAAGACTGAAATGGAAAAGGACTAACAATGTCCAAAGAAATGTAGTAACGTAATGTATGGAAAATGCATAAAGTAATGAAGGCTAGATAGCTTCCATCCGTATGCACGTACTCTCAAAGTCTACGAGTGTCTCTGAGTACCTGCCGTTTGGGAACATGAAAGGAAAAACGGCTGAGCATAACCCAGTGAACGGATATACAAGCATAACATGAAATGACATAAGCATAATAAGTCTAATAGCAGCGGAAATGTATAAGTCCTAGATAACCTGGAACATGTTCATAAAACTGGTTTTATAGCTTGAAAAGACTTATGTTTTTATATGAAAACGATATTAATTATCCAATAGCCCATATAGGTCATGAGGTTCCACCGTGCATGAATACTTGGAGGGGAGACCTCATCATGCAATTAGAAGGGCTGTCTCTAATTAACTAGTCTGGGTATGAGGGATCAACTCCTTGTGAAGGATGCAAGGCACACACCACATTCACCATGAAAATCCTGTAAAAACATGTAACTAGGATGAAACCATACGCCCCACATGATAATATAAATATAAGGCTAAAATTATAAAGGGACGCCACGAGCAATCACTCCGTCGTGGGGAAGTCATAACACCGGTGCCTCTAGTGTTATGGTTATGATACCTCCATAACTAAGTGACACTGGTCATGCATATATATGGATTAGGCATTTAAAACTAACATAAGCAGATCAAAACATATAAAACAAATACTTGGGAAAACAGTTGGCTTCAAACGGGGAATCCTAATAAGGAAAAGAATGTCCATACTAAAGGACGGAATATTCGTACCTTATGTCCAGTGAACGAGAAAAGATGAAAGGATGAGAAGTCCTACTGCGACCTCACTAAAGCTACATAAATAAGGGACATGTATGAGTTGTCTGATTATTGAATACGTTACTGTTATAGCATGTTCTTAACTTGTTTTATATGTTCTTTTCTTATTTACTGTTTTAAATGATATACTGTATTATTCATGTATTTCATGTCTTCTGATTGTGTATTATCTTGTATTCTTGTATTATTATACTTGTTGTGTAATAATAAGTAACTTTCTAAATATAACAGGTTTCCAAAAATAGAAAGTTTCTAAAAATAGAAAGTTTCCAAAGATAGATCAGTTTCTAAAAATAGAAAGTTTCTAAAAACAGTAAGTTTCCTGGAATAGAAAGTTTCCATAATTATAAATAAGCTGGATTAATAAGCTAATAATATAAGCTAGTGTTTACTGGTTAAAAGTCATAAGTCATGTAATTAATAGTATAGTTTATTAATTAAATACTATAGGTTATAACTAATTATCAATTAATAATGATAGTACATGTTTTATTAATTAATAATATGTCATGGTTAATTAATAAACTATAGGTTATACAAAATTTAATTAAGTCATGATTTAATTAAATTAAGTCTAATGAAATACTTAGGTTAATATGTATTATTAATTTAATTAATAAACCTAAGTCATGAATTATTAATTAATTATAAGTCCATGTATTAAATAATTAATTAATAAAACTATAGTCTAAAATTATATGACAAAATATACTAAGGCTAAACATGTATTATTTATAAAAATAATATAACCTAAGTCATGTTTTAATTGAATTAATTATTAAGGCATGTTAATTAATTTAATTAATCTTAAAAAATATCTTGCAAAATAATCTCGAGCCCGAATCCCGAGACAAAACCAAAAACCTGAACACCAACCACCACCTACAACCGTGGCTGCGATGGCGGCCGGTGGCTGCGCAGCCAACGGCGGCGGCTGCTGTCGCTGCTACGCCGTGGCTTGCCACTGCCAGCACAAGGGTTCCCACCGGCTTGGGCCGGTGGTTCCCCCTGCTGCCTCGCCTGCTCCCCCTGCTCGAACCACATAGCCACCAACTGAGCCGTTGGTTCCTACTGCTCGGCTAAAACTTACACCGAGCCCCTAAGGGGTCTCGGTTGTGGACCATGGTGCACCGAGATTCGTATGACTCTCGGTTTGGGGCTGTCGAACCAAACAACAAACCAAACGAACCCTTTTTCATGTTTTATTAAATATATAACATGTTTAATCACTTGTTTTTAAAGATCTAATCATGTGTTCATATATAAATTAAAAAGGAATTAAAAAGATGAAGGTTTGATGTTTTACCCCAATACGTGATTGAAAAGAACACGAACACGTTTACCAATAAATCAAAGATCCAAAATCAAGAATGAATCCCTCTTGTTCCCTTTATGTGTGCCGCGGCTATGAGGACCAAAGGAGAGCTAGGGTTTTAACTTTTTTGTAAAATTCTTGTAAATGGTTTCGTGTGTTTTTACTTTTTCCATTTAAGTACAAAAATGGGCTTGGGCCCCCTCCTTTCTTTTGGTTGTCGCTGACACAAGGGCCCACAAGGCCAAACCCGTGCCTTTTATGTTTAAGCTATTACTCGTGTATATTCGTTTTAATTATTCACTCTAGTTCGTGTCATAATACTCATATTAATTATATACTTCGTATATATATCATGTTCTAATAGTCGTGTTATAATTATTATACGTATTAATTATCGTGTTTATAAATGTTCGTGATCGTATGTTCGTGATTATAATTATTATACTTAATAATTATCATGTATTATTACGCACTTAATAATTATCGTGTATTAATACGTACGTAGTTTCTGAATTTAATGTTCGTGACACGTGTACATGACATAATTGGAAAGTTTTAATTGGTTTGTAGGTTTACTGTTCATGGTAATTATATGCGGGTTTTGCACCAAATGAGGACAATGCTATAAGTTCTAATAAGTTAAATGAGATTTCAGAAAAGGACAAAATATGTTGTCCCTCGTTGTTGTATTTATCAAAAGGAGAAAAAGGAAAGTGGGTGATAAAAACATTCAAGGATGATCACCATTGCTTGCAATCTAGAAAGATAAAATATTATACATCAACTTTCCTTTCAAAACACATCACAGATCTACTGATTATGAATCCAAACATCCCTATTAAAGTTGTGTAAGAACAAATGCAGAAAAAGTTTCATGTGGCTGTTTCAAAGGATAAAGCTTTTAGGGCTAAGGCAAAAGTAGAAGTGTATTTGAGAGGTGATGTTAAGGTTCAATATTCTCTATTGAGAGACTATGTAATGGAGTTAAAGAGGTGTAATCCGGATACAACTTATAAGATTGATGTTTATGGTGAAGAAAATCATGAAAGTCCAACTAGGATGTTTAGGAGAATCTATGTGTGTTTAGGGGCCCTGAAAAGGGGATTTAAGGAAGGTGGAAGGGAATTACTTGGTTAGATGGTGCCTTCATGATAGGCCATTATCCAGGTCAAATGTTGACTGCAGTGGGTGTGGATGCAAATAATGGCATCTACCCTGTTGCTTATGGCATAGTTGAATCAGAGAACCAACATTCATGGACATGGTTCTTAAAGTGTCTAGCTGATGACTTTGGTCTTTACACCAACTCTAGTTTTACCTTCATCAAAGATAGGCAAAAGTTAGTAAGGTGCATCTTTAAAAATGAATTGTAACTGTTTTGATTATTTGTGAGTTTGTTGTATTTATAACTTATCTGATGCTTCTTGTAGGGTTTGTTACCTGCACTTGAAAAGTTGTTTCCTAGTGCAGAGCATAGGTACCATGTTAGGCATACATATGAAACATGAACCAGACATGGAAAGGGGTTGAGTATAAGGAAATGTTGTGGAAGTGTGCATCAGCAACAACCACTGTTTTGTTTAAACAGAATATGAGACTTGAGACATTTCAACCTAAAAGCATATCAATGGCTTAAAAAGATACCTGTTGAGCATTGGAGTAGAGCATATTTCTCTGGTAAGTGTCATATCCTATAAATTTTAAACCTTAATCATATGTTAACTTAATCTGTTTACTTAACATGTTGTCTAATTAATACCATTTCCTAAAAATTCTAAGTCGAGCCTGTAGAAACTAGAAGGAGGGGTTGAATAGTTTCTCATCGGTTTATCTCCTAATTCAAATTCCTTTCAATTAGGTGAGTGCACAAAACTATCTTTTACTTGAAAGCTAGTTGCATAATGATTAGGTTCAATTCTAATGCATTAACAATGTATAGTAAGTGTAGTGATAATGAATGTAAGTCAAGAGTAAGGAAAGAAACAACCTAATAGGAAGACGCCAAAATTTATAGTTGTTCGGCAACGAGGCTCTATCATCGTTCCTACTCCACTTCTCGTGTACACCTTACTCGAGATTTCCACTATATCCACAAGATCCCTTCTTGGCGGAGAAAACCTTACAACGTCGCTTACATTATTTTCCGACACTAAGCTAAATGTCGAGACCTAATCTTAGCTAGGACCAATCTACACAACGTCGCCCACTTCACTCTTTTACGACATAAGGCTAGATGTCGAGTTCTAATCTAAAGATAGAACCAATCTTCACAACGTGCCTACTTCACCATTTTCCACACAAGGCTAGATGTCGAGTTCTAATCCAAAGATAGAACCAATCTTCACGACTCTTCACTTTGAAGCTAAGTGAGAACTTCACACAACACAAATACATATCACTTTATAGTTTAGTGAGAACTCACAAGACACAACCACATCACTTTATAGTTTAGTGAGAACTCACAAGACACAATCACATCACTTTATAGTTTAGTGAGAACTCACAACTAATTACAACTCAACTAATCATATCCAAGTACACGCATGTAGCTTAGATCTACACAACATAAATCCAAGCACACACATGTGCAATGGATGTACACAACTCTAATCCAAGTATTCACAAATAACTTGGATGAACACAACTAGTCCAAGTATTCACAAATACATTAGATCTACACAAGACACAAATAAACAAATGATGAACATGACTAGATCTTTAGGAGGAGGTGATCTTCATTAATGCTACATCTTTAATCACATCATAAGTGTGTGAGTGATCTTCTCTTTGGACAAGGTAAAGAAGGAGATCAAGAGGATAATCATGAGTAAACATACTTAACACATTAAGTGATCATTTACAAATGACTAGGATTAGAAAGGAGAAAGAAGGCTGAAGAAGATGTCCAAAAAGGGTTGATAAGAATGCAGATTTGATCTACTATTTATAGGACAAAACATCCAACGGCTATATCTGCCCGTGGTTCCTTATTGGCACCCGTGGTTCCTTACCGATAAGGAACCGCCATAGGTGCTAAGGTACCGCTGGCGTAAACTTTGCTCCTTTTTGTCTTTTGTGAATTTGAAATATTTGAGGCTGTTTAAACCTCAAAGGATATTCTTATGGCATATGAAATATGCCATATTCAAATTTGCATTTTCATTTTAATAAAACATTTTCTTAAAAATAAAGTTTATTAAAAATCTTTTGTAATGTTTGTCAAAAGTGAGTTTTAAGGCAAATCACTTTTATGATCACTAAGCATGATTAAGATATGTCAGTGTAATGATTATTACCTTGATGATAGTGTTTGTTAGATAATTCGTTTTATGATTGTGTTTGACAATAAATGTATTTGTAATTTGTCGTGATCAATACTAAGAAAGATTAATTAATACTAACAATGTTTTTAGGCATTGCTTTGCATTAACAATCTCCCCCTTTTTGATTACGACAAACTATAAACTCATTTACGTAAAATACAAGTTTATTCGAATTATTAACGAGTTTATCACTATCATTTCTCCCCCTTTGTCGAAGCAAAAAGGTTAGCACAAGTCTTTGAAGAAGAAAAGAACCGGACTTTTGCTAGTAGCTCCCCCTTGGTGCTTACTCCCCCTTGCTTGGGGCACCAAGTCAATAAGCTAAAATGACATGCTACACAAAGGTTAGAAGAAAGAAAAGAAACACCAATGTATATATGTGCACTACTTACTAACTAACTTGAGAGGGAGAAGGAAAAGAAATCTTAAATTAGAAGCAAGCATTTGCTAAGTATGTCCAAAGAGTGTGTATTGACAATATCATAGTTCAATTGGTGGAATAAAGAAAGAAAAGAAACATCCAAACCAATCAAAGATGATTTAAAATGTCAATGGGTTAAAATTTAGAATTTATGGAATCACCCATAATTGATTTTAAGTTTTATCCATGATCAACTCCTTAACAAATGTGTGAAATAGAATTAAAGGGAAAGATAACACACATAACATTCATATTACAAAAATATGAAATAACATACAAGATATATATTCATACACACAATATGAATATTAAAAGCAAAAAATATGGAAAATAAACCACAAAGCATAGACTACTCTAATAGTGATAATTTTCCAAGATTTCTTAAAATTTATTGACTCAAATAACTAAAGTACAAAAAAGTGTCATAGTTGGAAAAGAAAGACGACGAAGCATCATTTGAAGTTTTGTTCACGGGAACGAAAACTTTGAGAGGAGGTCAAGTGAGGAGGAATTAAAGAAAATTTAGCTTGTCATAGATATGAGCAAGTTCAATTTGTTGAAAACGACAACAAGCACACGAGAAACCATGATGCAAAACAAATTTGTTAGATGGGGGAGGTCCATCAAGATTAGAGGTTGGTGGAGAAGGAGATAATGTATAAGATATATTTTCACAATGCCTAGTGAGGTTAGGAAAAGAATTTAGGTCATTGAGTTGAGGAGAGTTGAAAGGTTTAGATGGTGGTTGAAGGATTTCTTTTTCTATGGTAATTGAATTTATAGAGTAAGTCTCGTTCCAATATTGAATCGGAGAGAAAGAGGGATTCTTGGAGGATTTTGGAGAAGAAGAATCATGTGGATTCTTGTTCTTTTTGATCCAAATGGGTTTAACCGAGATTTTCAATTTCTTTGAAAGCTTAGAAGAAGAAGCTTTAGGTTGAGAAGTTTGTGACAAAGAAATGTCAAGGTTAGAAAAGGAAGAATTAGGCATTGTGAGGGATGAAGAAAAGAACTCCCAAAAGAGAAGAATTTAAAGAAAATAGACAAGGCAAAGTTTGAAATGAAAAAGAAAGGTTTTAGAGAATGTTTAGCCAAATTAGGTAAACGAAGAATCTTAACCAAAACAGTGGTCAAAGAAGAAAGACCAAAAATAAGCCAAAATCGGCTTTACTGGGCGCCGTTCTTTAAAGAGGCCCGCAGTTCCATATCGATATAGAACCGCCTGGAGGCTTGAGAATCGCGTCCAGTGGACTGCAAAACCTGATTTTCAAAAGTTTTGGAGAAAGATAAGACTTTTTCAAAAATTTGAAAATCTTCGATTTTTACCTCTTTTAGCACTAGAGTATGATAAGGTTGCATAAAAGCAACACATTCACAAAGAATGTCTTGACAAAGGGTGACAAAATATTTAAATAACATTTTGGTCCAATTTGAAGTCAAGTTTTTAGAGGTTGTAATAGATTTAGGTTCAATTTTAAATAAATTGAAGTTGTTAAATGTGATCACATAGATTAAAGCACATAAAAACTAAATCTATAAATCATCCACATGAGAAAATCATGAGGGAAAGGAAAGGAAATACAAGAATTAAAAAGACAATTAACTACTACAAAGATAGATAACACCTAGGTCTTGAGTTCATAGTTCTCTTTGGCTTGTCCTTCTTTTTTAAAAAGCATGTTAATTTGAAAACCATCATTCATCTCCTAGGAGGAGGAATGGAGAACAAGACAAGCAAGAAGTCATGCAACCTTCTATGAAGGCCAAGCATCTACATCCTTAGGTTTTGAATGATGTAGTTATTATAGAGACAACATGGGCAATTTGCACCACGAGCTTCTAAGAACCCAAAGAAGTAAGGATCACCCATGAAGTGAGGGGTAGGAATGCCCAAAATAGGAGCATTAGTGTTAGAAGGTGGAGGAGGTGGTGGAGGCATGGTGTCTAAGGGTGAGATGGGAGAGTTTTGTGGAGTGAAAGGAGTGGTGACCAAAGGCTCAAGTACAAAGGGGATACTTTGTAGAGGTTGAGGTTCAGAAATCCCATCCAAAGGAGGAATAGGGGTGAAAGGTGAAGAGAGCTCGTTCATTCTTGATTGGAATGAAGAGGAGGTAGAACCATGAGAATGGTTAGTACCATGGGTTGAGTTTGTCTTGCATGGATCAAGGGGTGGTGAAGGTGAAGATGAAATGAGAATGAGAGAGATCTCATTTTTGGAAGTGTGAAAAGAAGAAGAACCAATGTTGGGTATCTTGATCTTAATTTTGAGGCTTCTTTTTGAGGAAGAAGTTTTGGAAGAAGTCGATGTTCTAGTGGACACCATGGTTGTGTGTTAAGGTTTAGAGAAGTGTTGAAGGGATGAAGAACACAATCAACATGAGGGGGTTTAAGAAGAGAAGAGAATGATCCAAACTAGTAATGGGTTAAAATCATTTTAGGTGAATAATGAAATTAGGTACCCTAGTTTAGGAAAGTGCAGGTTTTTAAATTTTTTTATCAAAGTTTTACAAAGATTAAGGAAAACAGTGTAAATCAAAGATTCTGTCAAAACAGGAACAGGCGGTTCCTTACGTAGGAGCGCGGTTCCTTATCGCTAAAGAACCGCGGGTTCGATAAGGAACCGCGTCCAGTGGTGACAGAAAAGTGCACTTCCAAAAACTTTGGTCAGCCCAGATTTCACACAGGTAAATATCAAGCCAAATTTAACTATAAGTCAAAATCTAGGAGGCTAACAAACACATAATATGCGTAAAGCAATGCAACTTTTAGGATTAAAATACTAATAATCCAAACAAAAAGTATTAGTAGACAACCATAATAAAAGATTAACAATTCAAACACGTTTTCAAACATGTAAACCTTGATAAAACAATGCTTCATTTCTTCTTCTTGCCAAGTCCCTTGATCAATTTAACTATGTTCTTGAACGATCCTCTTGACTCCAATCGATGATCATACAACTCAACTTGTGTTTTAAGATGAGCTCGGTAGACATCCGCAAGACCGAAGTTTTCGGGAAGTCTACTAGTAGCAAAGTGAGGAGGAGGGATGATTTCTTCTAACCCTTCCATGAAAGAGTCCATGGATGGGTGGGAGTTACTCGAAGATCCAACGTGAGCACTTGTGCCTATGCTACCGCCATCACTTGGTGACATATCAAAGTCCTCATCATCGGACTCTTGTGGATCAGACTTTCTCGAACCTCGATCACTTCTAGCTTTTCGTGGTTGTACCTTTTGAATAGGTAGCATAACACGTTCGACCGTACGAAAGCGAGAAATGTTGATGTCGGGATAATCTTCACCAACCTTCTTAAGAAGGCTAGTAAGGAGCATGGCATAGGGAAGATTTGTTTTGGGTTTGGAAAGAGCATAGGTGATTCGTTGAGCGATATAGTATGCGAGATTGTACTTGGCGTCAGTACCGATGCAACATAACATGTGCGCCATACACGCCGAAATATGATCCCGGTTTCCGCCAAGACAAAATACATTCTCCCTAAGAATGTCGGCCCAACGAACCATACAATCATTTAGGTCGCTTAAGAGAACCTTATAGCGTTTTACTTGACGTTTGGTAGAGTGGAGGCTTCTTACAACGTTTCCACTACGCTCTTTACAAATGACATCAAGAATGAAGTCAAGGTCAATCTCTTCATTTTCATTTGGAGCACATTCGAATGGTTCAAGAAGATAATCAAGTTTCCATTTATCAGTAAATCGACAAGTGCCCACAAATGGAACACGAAGAGCTTGACCAAAGTCTTCAAGAGAGGGTTTAATGAGTCGACCTTCAAGGATGAACCTAACATATACTTTATCATCATCATAAATGAGAGAGTATGTGCTAAAGAACTCTAGGAGAAATTCGGGATATATATCCTCTTTGATGTCCAACAAACAATCAAACCCAATTTGTCCGAACATTGATCGAGTATATATATATCCCTCAATGTCCTCTTCGACAACTCTACCCTCATGAAAGCAACGTTTTTGGAGTGAGGAAAATGTGTTTGTGAGTTGAGGGGAAGCACACATTTCGGAAAGGTTTGGCATGTATTGTCTAGTGTAGCGGTGGTCTTATTGATATTCCGAAGGCATGATTAGTACCTAAATACAACAAGCAAAGATATTCCTCCAATCACTCATATGAAAAATTAAAAATCAAAATTTCAAAAGATGAGAATGTGTTTCATCAATAACTTGACAAACAAAGGATTAATCCTTGTCATTCTCATGTTCACAATGTAACCATTTCACCATTGATCAAAACATATGAACTATGCAAAATCAACAATGAACTAGAAGATTGGTTTTTCAAAAACAAGGTTTTTAGGTAAGCATTTAACAATGCCATTACCAACTTGTTCATGGGTTCATATCAATTCCATCAATCAACCAAAATATTTAGTCAAAATTCGGATTTGTTCTACAAGTGGGTTTTAGTGAAATCTCTATGAATATGAACCTAAGGAGTCATAGTAACAATACTATGTCAACTCTTATTCCTAGTAAGGTTCTGATTCAATGTCAATTTTAAAAATCCCCAATTATGAATGTATGAACCCTAGAACAAATTAGATGAAATTGAAATAGATAACTTAAATTAATTGATCTTGGATGATGGATGAGTGAAACCCACGAATTTGAATCAATTAATTTGAGTGATTGAAGGTTTTTGAAGCTTCAACAATCGTGGAAAAATGGAGAAAAACGTTTGTTGTGTGTGAAGGATAGAGAAAGACAAGTTTGAAAAATATAACAAAACTAGCGCTCTGACAAAAGCTACTGCCCGTGGTTCCTTATCGATAAGGAACCGCGCCTTTGAGCCACCGAGATAAAGAACCGCCTACAGAGGCAGGTTTTTATCAAAGAAAAACAATGAATTTTTGAAAACCAAAATTTTTAAAATACTTAAAAATATATCTTAAACCTTTTAGGATATCATTGAACCATCACAACACTAGGTAATAATGCCTTGTTGAAGGATTACGAGTTGAATCGAGATAGGAAAAGACCGAAATGAACGAACGACTACTTGTAGCGAAAAGGCAAAGGGAGAGGAGTCAAGAGAAGTGAATCAAGACCAAGGACATTGCTCAAAGGACAAATTACATTCTTCAAATTGATGATGTGAAGAGCTTGTGTCATATATAGTGGTTTAAGACGTTCCTTTCCGGCGATAGTCAACGGCTTTGGTAATGGATTAAACCAAGCAATTTTGATGTATAGAATAAGATCATTTTCAAGAGTAGTCTTATTCTATTTCAAAATATGAGCAAAGTATAGATTCACTTTCTCTCCCACATGATCGGATAATTATTGCTAGAATTAACCATAACAATATCCTTGGAATATTTCAATTCCAAATGTGTAAAATCCACCTACAACTTAATGAAGTAGTTTGGTATCTCAAGGGATTCACTAATCATCCTAGAGATGAGCTTAATTGCACAAGTTACACATGATATAGGGCCTACTAACCGTAAGGGTGCAAACCATGGAAATCATGCTTGATACTTTAAGCTTCTACTAACTCACCCTACATCTCCATAGTGAGTCAAGTATCCAAGCAATGAAGGTTTGAGAGGGAAAAAGAAAAGAATCACAAACCACAAATAAATGTCAAGGCAAGGATGCCAAGAGCAAGCATATAGTCAATTAATGATCAAAAGAATGATCAATAGGGCGTGTGGAAGAACGAGAGCGTACCTTGGCCACAAATTGCATTCCAAGCTTTCAAGGAATCGATGCAAAGCCCAACTATGACTAATAGTGACTACTAAGTCTTCAAAGACTAGTATCACTTCTACCCATCTTGATATCATCATTCAATGATGTTGGAAATCAAAGAAGATGAGTCTTCTACAAGTGTAAGTAACTCAATCCACAATCAATAGAATGATTTATCTTCATGAGTACCTACACATAACAAGATGCAAACTAGTAGATACATTTCAAGAGTATATCTAAAATGCATTAATACTACTAATTTAAGTAATATGCAATATTAACATTTTAAAAGGCTTATTTTCAACAAAAAATAGTTTTGACCAAAGAAAAACTTTAGTACAACTTAACCTTCTAATTTTAGGAGACAAGGATCGATCCAAGTTTTAAAGTACAATATACTTCAAAGATCTTGTGTCACCATCGCTCTGATACCAATTGTAGAAACTAGAAGGGGGGTTGAATAGTTTCTCATCGGTTTATCTCCTAATTAAAATTCCTTTCAATAAGGTGAATGCACAAAACTAACTTTTACTTGAAAGCTAGTTGCATAATTATTAGGTTCAATTCTAATGCATTAACAATGTATAGTAAGTGTAGTGATAATGAATGTAAGTAAAGAGTAAGGAAAGAAACAACCTACTAGAAAGACACCAAGATTTATAGTGGTTCGGCAACGAGGCTCTATCCTCGTTCCTACTCCACTCCGCGAGTACACCTTACTCAAGATTTCCACTATATCCACAAGCTCCCTTCTTGGCGGAGAAAACCTTACAACGTCGCTTACATTATTTTCTGACACTAAGCTAAATGTTGAGACCTAATCTTAGCTAGGACCAATCTACACAACGTCACCAACTTCACTCTTTTACGACACAAGGCTAGATGTCGAGTTCTAATCTAAAGATAGAACCAATCTTCACAACGTTGCCTACTTCACCATTTTCCGACACAAGGTGTGACAACCGTGGTTTTGGGTTTGTCACTTGGTCTTACTTTTAGGTTATTTTATGTGTGCTTACTTGAATTGTGTGTTTACGTGTTTATTTTGTGTGAACGAGGTTGGTGTGGTTATCGTTTGTGAGTATAGAGTACTCATAAGTAAATCGAGGAACGGTTATTTCATGTTCATGAGCTCACAAGTGGTGACTATGAAATGAAAATGGTGATATTGTGGTGTTTACATATACGTATAAGTATTATAGTAATAGTATTTTTTTTAGGATTTACGGTTTAGCATTTAGAGGTCTCGTGAGAGGTATTTAGTCACGGGAATAATTTTCGGGATGGTTTTAATTCATTTAGGACTTAGTTATAAAGTTTATTTCAAAATCTGAGATTTTTTTTAAAAGTGTATATTTTACGACTTTTACGGTAAAACGCGTAAAAATTGACTAGTTTTACGGTTTTGGGGTTTTGGAAGCTTTAGGGGCTGAAATAAATTAAGATAAATTAAGGTAATATTAGTAAAATATTATTAAACAATAAAAAAAAAAAAATGCATATAGGTCGGCTAGAACCGATTATAACCAAAAAATAGGGAAAAAAAAGATTTATGGTAACTAGTGTTTGGGTTGGGCTAGGACTTTTGGCTATATAAGGAACACATAAACCAAACAAAACGTATTATTCTTCCTGGAAACATTAAGTCGACGGCCAAGAGAGAATTTTTAGGTTTTCTATAGTTTTTTTCATCTTCCATTTAATTAAAGGTAAAAACCTTCATTAACCTTTTTGATTTAATTGTTTGTGTTTAATTAATCATTCTTATGATGGATTAGGGTTAGGGTTTTTATAAAATCAGTAAAATAATGATGTGATAATCATAATATGATGATCATATAATCTAGGGCTTGTATTAGATGGGGTTATGGGTAATTAATTTGTTCAATTTGTTTAAACTCGTTTTTAAAAACTGGGCAGATTTTTGAGTCAATTGTTTTGATCATATCGGGAGTTCTATAAACTCTTATTTTACGATCCAAGTACCCCTGGAAAGGTATTTGAAGTAGATTTCCAATGCAAGAAACGAGAACTAAATTGGAGGTCGAGAAGTGGGTCAAAAACAGGTTACAACAGTCGAAGGTCAAAACAGTTTTGAATTTAGCCTGTTTTCTTTTTAAGTTTTGGGTTGTTTGGGGTACTTAGGGTTGCATTGGGATCTTCTCATGAACATGAGAGATGGTTTATATATTTTAGTAAGGATCTGCACTTGGGCTAAGGTTGTGGTTTAGGGTAAGACCCCTTAATGGTAACAAACTTTTAGTACGTTTAAAATCAGGAAATCTGGAATGACAAAAGTAGATATATGTATATCGGGGCCTTAACAGTAGCTTTAAGGTTAGGGCAAGTGGGATGTGTTAGCCAACATATGTAAGGTTATGAATATTCCTTTTACAGAAACCATGGGTATGTTTAAATGGATGTTTGACTTAAAGTTTTGAGACCTAAAAACTGGGACTGTTTTGGGTAAAATATGAACGGGATAGTTATTAAACTTAACCAAGTTAAGGACTTGTTAAGGAAGGGTAACGTGGTGATTAGAGCTTAACAATGAGGTAATTATACGGGAATAGACTAGATGTCCATCATAGGTTGATGACCATCTTAGTGATTAGTTCGTGTATTGATTTCGTGTTTTTGGTTTGTTAGCTTGTTGCTAGTGCGAGGACTTGTGAAGAAGCTATCAGGTGAGTTTCATAGTCCCATGTTTACTATTGATTTTGAATTCCAGATGGGATGGAAGAGACACTGTGTTGAATTATTTTCTAAATTAATGCTGTGAATGTTTAAGTTTTGAGATTGACTTGTGTGTACATTTATGTGATTAACTGCTATGTGATTCTTGTTTGTGTGTGATCTGGATTAGAAAGGTACATAGGTGTATGGGCGCCTATGGGACCTATGGTTAATGATAAGGCGTGATGCCTTGGAAATTGTGATTGTTGGTAAGGCGTGATGCCTTGGAAATTGTGATTGTTGGTAAGGCGTGATGCCTTGGAAATTGTGATTGTTGGTAAGGCGTGATGCCTTGGAATTGTAATGATTGATTTAACTTGAATACTAGTTGTTAGTACATGATTGTAGCCATTGTCCATATATTTATGGGTTTATGGTATTCACAGCTTATGACTTGTCTTGTGTTGGATTCTAAACCTATGACTCTCACCAACTTTATGTTGACGTGTTTTAGTGTCTCTTTCAGGTGATACTATGGTTAAGCATGAGAACATAAGTGGCTAGGATTGGAGAAGCTTAGGAATGCATATAGAAGGAGAATCCCCGTTTCCTTCTTAGTTTTATTTGATTGTTCCTTTTAATAAGTGATACTGTGGCACACATATGATTGTTTTGGTATGTTATTTGTTGTCTTGGGTAAGAAGTAGGACTATTACTTACTTACCTAGACCCCTTGCATTTGTTGAGATATTGTCATGACCTTCGTGTCACCATTTTTACGACATTTCTTATTTCATATAGTTATCTCTATAGACACGCCATGTTGTGATGATATCCATACGTCGTGCTCCATGTTCCGCCATGGTGGGGTGTGACAGAATGGTATCAGAGACAATGGTTATAGAGAATTAGGTTGCCTAGTAGTGTAGCCTAGTATATAGCTTAAGGGTCCCTGCATATAGGCGTCATAGGAGTATGTGTGCATTTTATAGTAATTGATGTGTTTGAATATTATTTTCGCAGTATTTGTTAGGTTATGAACTACTATGGTTCATACTTAACTACATGTTATTTTCTTTACGAGTTTTGATTAGTGCGGGTGGAACCATGGTCGTATACGCTAGTCATTGTTGGATTTCGCTTAATTATGTTTTCATGTTCTTTATACATTTTGAATTTTGTCTACGCTGGTTCAGCTGGACTACGAGTTTATGTGTTTCATGCATTGGCTATGTTATTTTAATAGATGGAGTTTTGGACCTTATTTTGTGTAGTTATGTGCTTGTGAGTTGATGGATTATGTGTTATGTGTAGTATTAATTTCTTATAAGTGTCATCATAGGAGGGAGTACATTGGTGAAAGGGAACATGTATAATTATGGAGGCCTACATAATTATATATGTGCCACAACACCACTGGACTTTCAAGTATGATTGCATGAAAGAGAGTTAATACATGCTTGTATAGTATATGTTGGATGGATTTGAGTGTATGTACGCTTATGCCTATGTATGTAAAATTATTTTCTACTTACCGGTTGTATTCTTGGGATGGTTGCTAGCTCGTTTCTCTTTGAGATGTTCAACTTCTGTAGTAGCGCATTTCTCGGGTCCTCATTTCACGTGTTTGTTTGTACGGTACTTTTGGCGTGAAGGATTTTGAGATAGTGGAGATTTCTTTTTGGGGTAACGATGTCTTTTGTTTCGAGTTATACATGGTAAAAAAAATAGAACTTGCAAATTGAAAAAAAAACATATAGTTGTTGGTAGTCGATGAAATAAGGAAGTTTCGGGATCATGTTTCAAATAAGGTGGAATATAAATTCTTTAACATATAAGCATGACTCGGTTATTTTAAAATATTTTGGTTTTGATCACCTAAAGTTATTGTTCTTAAGTTAAAATTTTGTTCTTATTTAGTGAAATATGTTAAAATCATGTAATTAATAAAGTTTTAATTTTCTGGAATTAAAATAAATTAGGTTCTAGTTTTGGTAAATAATGGGGGGTTTTAGGGTTTAAAAATCGTTTTTGTTTGTTATAAATCGGAGTAGGCAGAAACTGTCGCTAAACTGTTAAAATATGTCGCTAACTGTCAGAAACTGTCGCTAATACCTAGGCAGATTTTGAGAAAAATCGTTTTGGTCATAACTTGTTTGTTTTTAAAACTTTTTGGGTGATTCAAAAGCCTAACATTATGTACTCGGAACGTACTTTTCAAATATTCAGAATGTTTAGCAAATGAAGGTCAGTAGCTAAGTCTAACTAATTGTACAAGTGTCGAGTTCAAGGTTAATTTTCAGACAACATGGTTTAAACATATGTTTTGGGTGTTTTGGGTTAATGAATACTTGGAGGGTTAACATAGAGATGAGTTGGGATAGAATTTGAGATTTATTTAGACCTTAGAGCACATGGTTATATCTTGATGAGTTTTGATTTATGGTATTTATGAGTAAGACTGAAATCGGGGTGATAGTTTTAAACCCGTCAAGTTATGTGATGGCTCCTAACTTGTTTTCAAGACAGTTCTTGTTTGATGAGTTGCGAGATTTAGTTAGGTTGGTTACATAACTTTATGGTTTTGATAAGTTTCCTCGCGGACGGTTAAGGCTCATGTGTTGTTGGTTGAGATTATTTTCGTGTAAACTGAGTTCACGTTTGAACGTGAAGGTTTTATCAGGGATATGCATCCTCGTTTGTTTGCTGAGAATAAGTTTAAGTTTGGGAGTGAATCTCGGGACGAGATTTCTATTAGGAGGGAGTGATGTGACAACCGTGGTTTTGGGTTTGTCACTTGGTCTTACTTTTAGGTTATTTTATGTGTGCTTACTTGAATTGTGTGTTTACGTGTTTATTTTGTGTGAACGAGGTTGGTGTGGTTATCGTTTATGAGTATAGAGTACTCATAAGTAAATCGAGGAATGGTTATTTCATGTTCATGAGCTCACAAGTGGTGACTATGAAATGAAAATGGTGATATTGTGGTGTTTACGTATACGTATAAGTATTATAGTAATAGTATTTTTTTTTAGGATTTACGGTTTAGCATTTAGAGGTCTCGGGAGAGGTATTTAGTCACGAGAATAATTTTCGGGATGGTTTTAATTCATTTAGGACTTAGTTATAAAGTTTATTTCAAAATTTGAGATTTTTTTTAAAAGTGTATATTTTACGACTTTTACGGTAAAACGCGTAAAAATTGACTAGTTTTACGGTTTTGGGCTTTTGGAAGCTTTAGGGGCTGAAATAAATTAAGATAAATTAAGGTAATATTAGTAATATATTATTAAACAATAAAAAGAAAAAAAAATAAAAAAAAAATGCATATAGGTCGGCTAGAACCGATTATAACCAAAAAAATAGGGAAAAAAAGATTTATGGTAACTATTGTTTGGGTTGGGCTAGGACTTTTGGCTATATAAGGAACACATACACCAAACCAAACGTATTATTCTTCCTGGAAATATTAAGCCGACGGCCAAGAGAGAATTTTTAGGTTTTCTATAGTTTTTTTCATCTTCCATTTAATTAAAGGTAAAAACCTTCATTAACCTTTTTGATTTAATTGTTTGTGTTTAATTAATCATTCTTATGATGGATTAGGGTTAGGGTTTTTATAAAATTAGTAAAATAATGATGTGATAATCATAATATGATGATCATATAATCTAGGGCTTGTAGTAGATGGGGTTATGGGTAATTAATTTGTTCAATTTGTTTAAACTCGTTTTTAAAAACTGGGCAGATTTTTGAGTCAATTGTTTTGATCATATCGGGAGTTCTATAAACTCTTATTTTACGATCCAAGTACCTATGGAAAGGTATTTGAAGTGGCTTTACAATGCAAGAAACGAGAACTAAATTGGAGGTCGAGAAGTGGGTCAAAAACAGGTTACAACAGTCGGAGGTCAAAACAGTTTTGAATTCAGCCTGTTTTCTTTTTAAGTTTTGGGTTGTTTGGGGTACTTAGGGTTGCATTGGGATCTTCTCACGAACATGAGAGATGGTTTATATATTTTAGTAAGGATCTGCACTTGGTCTAAGGTTGTGGTTTAGGGTAAGACCCCTTAATGGTAACAAACTTTTAGTACGTTTAAAATCAGGAAATCTGGAATGACAAAAGTAGATATATGTATATAGGGGCCTTAACAGTAGCTTTAAGGTTAGGTCAAGTGGGAGGTGTGAGACAACATATTTAAGGGTATGAATATTCCTTTTACAGAAACCATGGGTATGTTTAAGTGGATGTTTGACTTAAAGTTTTGAGACCTAAAAACTGGGACTGTTTTGGGTAAAATATGAACGGGATAATTATTAAACTTAACCAAGTTAAGGATTTGTTAAGGAAGGGTAATGGGATAATTAGAGATTAACAATGAGGTAATTATACGGGAATAGACTAGATGTCCATCATAGGTTGATGAGCCATCTTAGTGATTAGTTCGTGTATTGATTTCGTGTTTTTGGTTTGTTAGCTTGTTGCTAGTGCGAGGACTTGTGAAGAAGCTATCAGGTGAGTTTCATAGTCCCATGTTTACTATTTATTTTGACTTCCAGATGGGATGGAAGAGACACTGTGTTGAATTATTTTCTAAATTAATGCTGTGAATGTTTAAGTTTTGAGATGGACTTGTGTGTACATTTATGTGATTAACTGCTATGTGATTCTTGTTTGTGTGTGATCTGGATTAGAAAGGTACATAGGTGTATGGGCGCCTATGGGAGCTATGGTTAATGATAAGGCATGATGCCTTGGAAATTGTGATTGTTGGTAAGACGTGATGCCTTGGAAATTGTGATTGTTGGTAAGGCGTGATGCCTTGGAAATTGTGATTGTTGGTAAGGCGTGATGCCTTGGAATTGTAATGATTGATTTAACTTGAATGCTAGTTGTTAGTACATGATTGTAGCGCATTGTCTATATGTTTATTGGTTTATGGTATTCACAGCTTATGACTTGTCTTGTGTTGGAGTCTAAACCTATGACTCTCACCAACTTTATGTTGACGTGTTTTAGTGTCTCTTTCAGGTAATACTATGGTTAAGCATGAGAACATAAGTGGCTAGGATTGGAGAAGCTTAGGAATGCATATAGAAGGAGAATCCCCGTTTCCTTCTTAGTTTTATTTGATTGTTCCTTTTAATAAGTGATACTGTGGCACACATATGATTGTTTTGGTATGTTATTTGTTGTCTTTGGTAAGAAGTAGGACTGTTACTTACTTACCTAGACCCCTTGCATTTGTTGAGATATTGTCATGACCTTCGTGTCACCATTTTTACGACATTTCTTATTTCATATAGTTATCTCTATAGACACGCCATGTTGGTGATGATATCCATACGTCGCGCACCATGTTCCGCCATGGTGGGGTGTGACAGAATGGTATCAGAGACAATGGTTATAGAGAATTAGGTTGCCTAGTCGTGTAGCCTAGTATATAGCTTAAGGGTCCCTGCATATAGGCGTCATAGGAGTATGTGTGCATTTTATAGTAATTGATGTGTTTGAATATTATTTTCGCAGTATTTGTTAGGTTATGAACTACTATGGTTCATACTTAACTACATGTTATTTTCTTTACGAGTTTTGATTAGTGCGGGTGGAACCATGGTCGTATACGCTAGTCATTGTTAGATTTCGCTTAATTATGTTTTCATGTTCTTTATACATTTTGAATTTTGTCTACGCTGGTTCAGCTGGACTACGAGTTTATGTGTTTCGTGCATTGGCTATGTTATTTTAATAGATGGAGTTTTGGACCTTATTTTGTGTAGTTATGTGCTTGTGAGTTGATGGATTATGTGTTATGTGTAGTATTAATTTCTTATAAGTGTCATCATAGGAGGGAGTACATTGGTGAAAGGGAACATGTATAATTATGGAGGCCTACATAATTATATATGTGCCACAACACCACTGGACTTTCAAGTATGATTGCATGAAAGAGAGTTAATACATGCTTGTATAGTATATGTTGGATGGATTTGAGTGTATGTACGCTTATGCCTATGTATGTAAAATTATTTTCTACTTACCGGTTGTATTCTTGGGATGGTTGTTAGCTCGTTTCTCTTTGAGATGTTCAACTTCTGTAGTAGCGCATTTCTCGGGTCCTCATTTCACGTGTTTGTTTGTACGGTACTTTTGGCGTGAAGGATTTTGAGATAGTGGAGATTTCTTTTTGGGGTAACGATGTCTTTTGTTTCGAGTTATACATGGTAAAAAAAATAGAACTTGCAAATTGAAAAAAAAACATATAGTTGTTGGTAGTCGAAGAAATAAGGAAGTGTCGGGATCAGGTTTCCTACAAGAACAGTATGTTGTTAACTTGCCTCAAAAGACATGTTCATGTAGGAAGTGGGAGATATTAGGCATACCATGCTAGCATGCAGTTGCTGCAATACATGATATGTTAGACAATGGTTATGATGTAGGCATACCTGAGGATTGGGTCCATGACTCATACAAATTGGCTACTTGGAAAGCTGTTTATTCACACAAGGTTAACTCTGTTAATGGCATGGATTTATGGGCCAAATTTAACTGTCCAACTACTCTTTTGCCACCAAAAATACATCCACAGATTGGGAGACCATAAAAAAAGAGTAAAGGAGAGATTGTGTTGGTGAAAGGTAATAAACTAACCAGGGCTGGTAATGGGATTACATGTGGTTTGTGTAAAGTGCAGGACACAACAAAAGAAGTTGTGATAGGAACAAAAAACCTGTTGCTGGAACAAGCAATGAGAGTGCAAGCAATATAGGAAAAAGGAAGAAGGCTGCTGTTGGTACAAGCTCTGTTAATGGAACAAACACTACACAACCCGCATAACCAAGACAAGCTTCACATGCAAACACTCAAGATTCATAGGCAAATACTCAAGCTTCACAGGCTAACACTCAACCTTCACAAGGTGATATGATTAGAAGCCCAAGCAAAAGAACAAAGAAGAGTGCTTATAGACTTAATCTTTAAAAGTCATGTTTAATTTCTTGCTTATGACAATTTATTGAATGTTTCATGTTCTAGACTTATGTTATTTCCTTTTTTAAACAGTTGTAAGACAATTGTTATTTGCTTATTTCAAACGTTTGGGTACGGTTAATATTTTATGTCTTGGTCAAATTCATGCTTGGATTGGTATTGTAAATTGTGTCACATTGTTCTTACAATTTGGTTGACCTATTTATACTTTTGACTAAGTAGTTGAAGGGATGGAGTAAATTCTCACACTTACTTCTCCACTAACCACACAAGATAAATAGTACTAGAAAGACCATTGTTTCATCACTTCCTTTCTTAACAACTTTTGTATCAATGGCACACCTTCCACCTTTTGGATCACCACAGAGACCTAGACCTATTGTCAAAGCAGGTGTTGCAAAAAGATTTAAGGAAGGAAATGTTTCAGATGAGTTGGTAGCTTGGTATGGGTATGTGGATTACTTTGAGTATCTTGATGATGATTACTGATATGAGCTCTCTAATGTTGCTAGTGAATCCAGTGATGAAATCTTAGATGATACTGCCAATGAAGTCCAATCATCAAATCCAATCATACCTGCTAGCAAATCCAGTCAAGCTGGTAAGTACATTCTTGCTTGCAAAAGTACATCCTCAAAACCAATCGTCAAAAGCCCTGAAGCCATAATTAGGGTCGTGCTTGGACTTGCCAGTCAAATGAGTTGGTCTTCCATTGAGGAAAAACTTAGGAAGAGGCGTGCGACTATCAAAAAGGATGACAGGATAAGGGAAAAGGAAAAATCTAACGTGCTATGTTGATTTTTTGTGGTTTTACTGCTATTTGTATGCTTTTCTTCCTTTTAGGTTGATGTTGAGTATGCTAATGTTTTTCTGTTTTGGGACAATCATGTAATGGTTTTTAATGAATGAATGCATTAGCTTATCATATGAACAAGAACATAACAAAACTCATAACAAATTTCAAAGTTGAACTTCATTAATCAAGGAAAATTATCGACCATTACATTGCCAGGTCAGTTAATTCAATACACCATAAGATTAGTCAACCATTGACACTTACATCAAGTAGCAGAACAAAAAAAATCCAACTACAAATAAAACGAATCTTCAACCTTCGATTTATAGCCTCCATTGCATTCAATGATTCTTCAATTGCATTTCTTGATCTTAACAAACCTGGAATAATCGCTACAGCTCGAGCACACATTGGGCGATCAACCCACGAACAAAATGGAAAAGTATTAGACACACAACAACGAAATCTTCTTCCTGGATTAGTGTTTATCCATGATGTACGAATAATTGATTGGTTTCCACAAAAGCAGTTCATTAGTAATGAATTAGGGTTTATGTGTTTTTAGGGAAGGGTATTTTGATCCTATGTGTGTGGTTTGCCAAAGTGTTAGCGAGGAATGATTATTTGAGTGTTAGCCAGGGAGTAAATGTACAATAAACATAAACTAGACTCCTAAAAAAACAAGCAAAGACGTAAGTACCCTTGAACAAAATAAAGTTAACGAGAAAAAATTAACGATGGTTAGTTCTAGGGAGGTTCTTTACTACTTACCTTCGTCCTCCGGGATGTCGCCTGCACTTTCTCGAAGTTGAGGAGTCAATCTGCAAATTTGGCAAACCACAGGGAGCATTTATGCATTTTACTCTTATTCCTTTTAAAGTGACATTTTTTTTTCAAATCAATTTTATTTCTCTGACGACTTATAACGGCCTATCTATCACAACAAGGCTATCAAGTTTTTTAAAAAAAAATTGTCACACGTGAAGGCGTTTCTTCTCCAAAATCAACATCTGTATTACAACGTTATTGCAAATAGTTTATTTATTTTTCTATTTTGGTGATGTATGCAAGTAATATAACAGTAATGACTTTATATTCCTAACACAAATTATGAAAGGTTTGTTAGTTTTCCATGTATGAATTGCTAGATATACCTTATGTGCATATATATGTAGTAATTATGTATATAGTCAGTAAGGCTGTTAACTCATCGTAGGTAAATTAGACTGTTTTGGTTGTGCTTTAAGCAAAAAATAATGGGTTTTTTTAATGCACAGGTTTGAAAAAATGCACCAAGATCAAATTGAAAACAAGACATAAATCTATGAAAGGTTCGTTAATTCTTCCTTTCTTTAGTACATTATTCCTCACCGGTGACACATGATGAGATTTCACTTTTTGATACATTTTTTCATTTTGCATCATGTATAATTAACAAAAAAAACAAGGTGTTGGACAAATGAACCAACAATATAGAGGTTCAAAAGTCATCTTGTTCCCAAATGTAGACAAAGTTCCCTTAAAAAAAGAAGAACGGAATAGCTGACTCAAGTTTTAAAAACTCGATGAAGGGAGGGTATGTAATTTCATATTCACGCTAGTTTAGTAGTATTTGTATTTGTTTTCTTGTGCACACATACCATAACGGTTCCATACTTGCACATATGTACCCATACTTGCACATATGTACATTCTGTCTTAAATGTGTGTGTTTTTATGTGCACATGTGGCAACCTCATCTTGATTCCGTATCTAAGGTATCTGAGGAAGGAAGATGGTCAATCCAAGCCGATCATCCTTTTATTTCTGTTATTAGCGATTTTGCTACTGATGCTTTCAATGCGCTCCTATATACGGTATTGCTACTTGCTTCTTGAACTGATCAGATTCTATTGTTTTATTCTTTATTGTTATACTTCTAAGATATCTCTTACTCATATAAAATTGTTAGCATGCTAAGATGTACAAACACAACAACCTGTGTCGTTCTGAGGCTATGAGTTGCAGCTACATAAATATGTGGAATGCTCATTACTTCTACATCACAATGGACGCAATTGGAGAGCGCGTTTTAGGCATCTACAAAGTCATAGTTGCATCTGAGGTTCAGGATGGTAGCACAACATTGGTCAGTGTAACTCTTACCGACCATAGACCAACGTGTATGCCATTATTTATATATTTTTAAAGGACTGTCATTTTTATACTCTATTGTTTAGCTACAAACATGCAACACTTTCATATTTAAAGTATAGTTTGTCCTCTTATACAGTAGTATTAAAATAGTTTTAACCTACTTAGGTAAAAATAGGTTGATTGTTAAATATGGGTTGAATGTCTCGCGGTCTCACCAAAGTCAACCAAAGGGGATTTCAAATGCTTACAACTTCATACATCGCTTTTTTATGAAGTATATATGACTGTTGTTTAGTATTGGTCTTTGTAGTCGTATACGTAAACTTGGACAGTTTATGTTCTACTTCTTTGTTTATCTTTTTCCTGAAAATCATCATATATATGCAACTTTATTTCTCTTTGTGTCTGGGCGTCATATTGCATATACACAGGTATGATAGCGATGATGTTGCCTCACTTGATTAGCCTCAGATCTGAGTACGAAATCATGAAAGGTTAGTTAGTTGATTGATCATCAATTATGCCTTATTACAGCCAGACTTGAACATTAGAAAAAATTTCCGGTTGTCTTCTTTATTAACAATGGCATTTTGTGTCCAGGTATGGAACAAGGCTTACAGACCAATTTGGAAAATACACGCAAAACCATCAAAGGTATTCAATATGCTCCATTTTTTTATGGATGTTCTTTTTTCAAAGTTGTGAAACCAAAAACCCAGTCGCTAAACATGTTATAGTTTGTGTTGTGATACTAATTTTAATCGGTTCACCATACATAAAAAACTGTTTTGTTATCAGTAATGCTAATTATTTAGGAAATATTTATCAACCATTTGTATGTGCTCCAAGTGAGAAGAACAAAGACAAAGTGGCAGCTGAGTTGACCCGCCTGCAAAAAGAGCATAAGGCTATCAAAGGTGCGTTTTAATATTCCTTCGACCTCCACGAATAAATGGAATTATATTTCAATCATCGTTATGAAATCGCTGATTTTTAACCCTAATTATAGATGTGAGAATAAGTTTCTATCTCTGTTGCATAACCGTTGTTTTATTTGTCCAGCTATATAGAAAAGTGCAAAAGGCTTTATCGGCATATACAGTCGCAAATACCAAGGACTTGGGTTTATGAGAGTCACGAAGGTAATTGAACATTTGAACGCTAAGCTTAAGTAACCCGACAACCTTTTAAAGTTTATAACTTCAAAAAAAATTGAAAGGCAACATTTTATTACTTAAAAAAAGAATTACAAATCTAAAGGCATCCCACCTCTCGAACAAGAAAGTTAAAGAGGCAAGGACCCAGAAACACAAACATTACACGCACCATGTGTACAAAATAACTTGAGAGAAACAAACTCACAAGAAAAAAACTATATTACAGCAGCATGACCCACAAACTTGCTAACTCAACCGAATATGCAGCAACCCTTGCAACAAACACATGAAAACTCGATCAGAAATGTATAGACATGCCCCCACGAGCTACTGTTGAGCTGTGAGAAAGTTAATTCTGCTTTTGTTAGGATCTCTTAACCATTCTTGCCAACACCACGACCCATGATTTGTCCGACGTGTAATCCAATGAAAGTTTTTCAATTGAATATCTTGCACTATCTTGTTTACGCTTGTGACCTTATTATTGAAGACTCGATTATTAATTTCTTTCTAAATGAAATATCCGGTTACCCGTATTACCACTTGCCACCATTTTCTGTTCTCCTTTGACTGGGACTGAAATCCATTATGTCTAAAGAGATCTCCAATCGTAAATACATCCACATTCCCACCCTTCCACCAATCATAGATTTTGACCCATATACTCCATGCCATGTTGCAAAATAATAAGGAATGGATGATTGTTTCCACATTATCATCACAACAGGGACATGGAAGTGTATGTAAGTCGATACCTCTTTTGTCTAACTCACTACGAACCGGAATCCTACCTTTCAAAACGCGCCACACAAATATGTTTACCTTCTTAGGTGCAAGTTTATTCCACATGTTTCTTGAGCCGACCCATTCACTTGGAGCCACTTTTCATCCACCAGTCTTGATAGATCTTTAACCACAAATTTTTCTTACTTGTTGAGTGTCCATCTCCAATAATCCCCACAACCATGCGAAAAAGTTATAGTATTTAAGATTCCTAACAATTCTTCAAATTCACTACACCCCCTTCCCCTTGGGTCCCTTACCCAATCCCACTCCCATGACCACACTCCATCGACCCAAACACCCCTCTCCGCCACCCTTGCCTCCTTTTTTTTGGGTAAAGGGGTCAATCCCCGGTAAAATATATTAAATCCTAAAAAACCATGAAGTACAATGGAATGTGACTGAGTGTCACATTAACCTCAAGCCAATGCTTGAACAACCTAGAATGAATTACATGCCATCCATTTTACTTATCAAATACAAAGCCAATTCCACCAATAGGAAAGAACCACCTAATGGTACATAAACAACAGGAAACACCTATCATGAAGCAAAACAAAAATTGACTCAGGTAACTCCCACAGACGAGCGTAGGCTTCACTCTCTTTGGACCTCTTCAGACTGCATGAAAGGAGCTTTAAACGGACAGCAGATGTAACAGTCTCAGCAACTTGCATGATCGTTCGTTTGCCTTTATTAAACAATCTCCAATTTCGTTTTTGCCAAATATAATAGGCTGCAGAAGAAACAACCAGTTTGGAAACAACAATAGCCGTTGACCGTCTTTTCGCACTAGGGTTAAGATGAGCCACCATACCATAAATATCACAAGGCAAAGCTGCTAAACAAGTCTTCTCTTTAACTTTATCCCACACTGCTGCTGCAAAAGAACAACTGACAAAAAGATGCTCATGGGAGTCCGTTTGAACTTCACACAACGAACAAACATCACCTAGCGAAGAGGATGCATCCCAAAAAGAGAGACGGTCCTGTGTTTTCAATTTATGCTTGACAATCAACCACAAATTAAATGCATGGCGAGGAATATTATGAGGAAACCAAACTGTATAAAACCAAGGCACTTTAAGATCCCTTGGTCGAATAACCGACTAAATTTGCTGCACAAAAAACTTTGGCACCGTGGAATTAGCAACACGCCACACCAACCTATCTGATTGAGAAGCATCACTATGGGCAGTACACAAATGCAAGATAGGATATTTCGCAAGCAATTCCGGAGGCCAGACCAAAGTACCATTAAAAAGAAGATCATGTACCTTTGAATTTAACGTAAGCCCAGCTCTATGGATATCACGAGAAGACACATGAGAGTTAATAGGCCCAGAATCACACCACTTATCGAACCAAAGAGACGTATTCACACCATTCCCAAGATTACTCCATAAGTACTCACGAATGATGGGCCTCATCTCCAATATTTTGTGCCAACCCCAGGAAACATTACCATGCAAAGGAATACTCCAAAAGTTACGACCTTTAAGTTTATACTCATGAATCCATTTAACCCACAACGAATCTTTAAAAGTAAGCAACTTCCAAATATTGTTAACCATAAGAGCAGAATTAAAGTATTTTAGACGACGAATACCTAAACCCCCCTCGTCTTTAGGCAAGCAAGCAATTTCCCACGTAACCTTAGACCTCCCTTTCTTCATAGGGCCATGACACCAAAGGAACCCACGCATAATTTGTTCTATATCCCGGAGAACCCGATAAGGAATAATAAAAACTGAAGCCCAAAAAACATGCATAGAACCAAGTACAGACCTGATCAATTGAAGACGTCCCGCGATAGAAAGAGATTTATTCTTCCAGTCTTGAACCCGATTGAGAACCTTCTCTACCAGCTCCTTACAATCCCTTATCATTAACCTAGAAGAAATTAGTGGAACTCCTAGATATTTGACAGGAAAAAGGCCTTCTTCGAAAGGTAAAACATCAAGAATGCCACGTTTAACATAATTTAGGACATTACAAAAGTACGCAGTACTTTTTGGCAAGCTAGGGTGTAAACCCGAAGCATCTTTGAACTCCTCCAAAGCATCTTTTATAACCCTAGCAGAATGAACATCCCCGTACGCAAATAGAAAAAGATCATCCGCAAAACATAGGTTAATGAGCTCCATCCGAGAACAATATCTATGATATGTGAAAACTCCTGAGTTCGCCACCCTCCTATGAAGCATAAGAGTCAAAATTTCCATAACAAGCGTAAACAAATAAGGAGAAAAAGGGTCTCCTTGACGAAGACCCCGCTTACCCTGAAAGTACCCATACAACGCCCCATTAACACATATGGAGTATGAAGTGGTAGTGACACATTCCATAATCCAACCAATCATCCTCGTAGGAAAACCAAACCCTTGAAGCACCATACGCATGAAAATCCAATCAACCGTGTCATACGCCTTCTGGATGTCAACTTTAAATGCACATCGAGAAGTGCCCCTATCAAGATGATACATATGCATAAGCTCTTGCGTCAACAGAATATTATCAGCTATGTTTCTACCCGGGACGAAGGCAGATTGGTTAGGGCTCACAATAGACTGAAGACTGTGCTTGATGCGGTTAGCAATAATTTTGTTAATACACTTGAATAAAACATTACAACATGAAATAGGCCTATAATCCGTAACCTTCGAAGGTGATCTGACTTTGGGGATCAAAGCTATAATAGTGTGATTAAGCTCTTTCAAAAGCTTACAATTTGTAAAGAACTCCTTAATAGCCCTACAAACCTCCTGCCCAATGATACTCCACGCCTTCTTGAAGAAGGTTGCTGTGTATCCATCCGGACCAGGAGCTTTTTCATCACCCATGGAGAAGAGCGCCTTCTTGATTTCCTTATCCGAAACCTCACAAACCATAGCAGCAGCATCATTATCAGTAATAACCTTACGGAATAAATTATGCATATTGAAAACCTGATTATCATTAGATGCTCCAAGAAAGGCTTCATAATGAGTGACAAACGCCTCCAGGACCTGATCATTGGCAAACGTATTACCTACTCCATCCATGACCACGTTGATTCTGTTTCGACTACCTCGACTCTTGACAGCTTTATGAAAGTAGGCTGTGTTTGAATCTCCCTCCTTTAACCATGTAACTTTGGCTTTCTGTTTAAGAAACCCCTCTTCTAATAGCACAACATGGTTGAAATCAACAACACACTTCGCCTCTTCAGCACGCAACGTAGCATTGAACGAATCATTATCAAGAGTCGTTTGAATCCGATCCAACTCACCACGCAGCGCTATAACATTCAAATGAATATTACCTTTATCATATAAAAGCTTTCGAAAAGGCTTCTTGAGCAGCTTAAGCTTCTTCACAATAGAAAACATATGAAACCCACTTATACACTGGCACCAAACTCCTTGGACAGTTTCTGTAAAGTGCTCATGATTAGCAAGAACATTAAAAAACTTAAAAGGAGCAGGCTTACGTTTAGTAAGAGTAGGAATACAAAGCACAACAGGAGAGTGATCTGAAATTCGGTATGGTTTAAAAATAGCGTGGGCACCCAGAAACTCAGTAGAAAATCCCAAATTGGCCATGATACGATCAAGCTTCTTAAGGATCCCATGAGAACCTTTTGGTTTTTGACTCCAAGTGTATTGCAGCCTCGTTTTTTGAATATCCATAACTTCAATATCACCAACACACTCCTTGAATTCACTCATCGAGATATCAATAGACGAACTTCCCGCAGTAGAATCATCCAAGAACATGGCAGCATTAAAATCCCCCATCAAACACCACAGATGGTTACACACATAACTCTTATGAATACTCAAATTGCGCCACAATGGGCGTCGTTGGTTATATTTGTTATTGACATAAACGAAGGAACAAAAGACCTCCTTTCTCTCAACCTTCATCCAAATACGCGTATGGATAACTTGGTCATCCTGAGAAATGACCATGATATCAACATCATTATGGTTCCATCCTAAAATAATACGCGTACCTTTGCTACAAAAGGATCCATTAGAAGACCAATTCCAGTGCCTGAACACCAGCGAGCACAGCCTATTAAGATTAGAATCCCCAATATGCGACTCTAATATAGCACACATAGAAAGACTGTTTTCCGAGATAATTTGTCTAACTTCATTTTGTTTAGGGTAGAAGTTCAAACCCCTAATATTCCAAGAGGCTATATTAATCATTGGACACCTGAATAACGGGAGTGCTTGCCCCCTGGTTTTGATCCTCCATAATTAATTCCCCGTCGATCTCGTCGCCACTAGCATTAAGCACCGGCTCATGGTTAGTACTAGCTTCCTCTTCAATATCATCTGGAACATACAGCGCACTAAATGAATTAGTAGTGCTAACCACATGTTTAGGCACCTTAGGGACAACCTTTAGCGAAGGTTGAGACACCTTTGCATTCGCCTTAGAAGATTCACCTTGTTCCCTCCTAACCTGCAGTTTAGGAGCAGGTTTAGTAAGTTTTATCCCACTAATCGGCTGCTTATGTGTTTGTTTCGCCTTAGACTTTTTCTTCTTCACTTCCACAAACCCATCATTATCAGCCAGAACCACCTGCTCAACTACCTGCTTTTTGGGACATTTATCATCAACATGATCAAAAATAGCGCAAGTGGAACACCTAGGAGGCTTCCAATCATACTCAATGTCAATGGTTGCTAAAGAATGCCCCATATCCTTGCCTTTTGGAATAGCAATGACCACCGGTTCTAACAACTCTACATCAGCCGAAACTTCAATAAGAGCCCTAACGTATGTACTACGTCCCCATGAACTCAGGCACCCTTGCCTCCTTATTCCTATCTAAGTGGTATAATCTAGAGAATTTATCACACAATCTCCATTCTCCAGCCCATCTATCTAGCCAAAAATAAGTATTATTCCCACATCTCATAATGCAACTAGTTGGCATCATATTAACCTTTTTACTACCGGGTTGATAAGTAGGAGATCTCCTTTGCGGGGTACGACGATTGAACTCGCACACCTGGTTAGTTGCTTATGATTGATGCACACATATGCATCAGGTTGATACATGGAAAGAGGTGATTGACAAAGTTAAAAGCAGATTATCTAAATGGAAGATGAAAGCGTTATGTATCGGGGGCAGATTCACATTACTAAAAGTTGTGCTCGGTACAATACCTATTTTTTATATGTCTATTTATAAAGCCATGGTTAAAGTGTTGCAGGAGTTGGAAGCTATTCGGAGGGATATTTTCAATGGGCATGAGTACAAAAGTAGGAAAGCAACGTGGATCAAATGGAGTACCATTATGTCTTCATTAGATTCTGGCGGGTTAGGAGTGGCAAGTCTTTACGCCTTGAACCGCGACCTTATGTTTAAATGGCTGTGGAAATTCTTTTTTCATGGCAATTCACTTTGGTCAAGGGTCATTAAAGCTATCCACGGGGAAGACGACAATATTGGTCGCATCGTTAAACGGGGTCGTAACTCATGTTGTTTAAGTATTGTCAAAGAGGCTGAAAGGTTACAACAGCAGTGTGTTAATTTTTTTGAATTTCTTAAGTTGAAAGTAGGTGACGGTGGTAGCACCAGGTTTTGGATAGATAGATGGTGTGATGCAGGTATCCTTAAAGATGAATTCCCTCGGGTTTATGCGTTGGAGTTAAACAAGGAAGTGACCATCAGAGATAAAGTTACTACTCCCACACTAGAGGTTTCCTTCCGTCGTCGTGCTAGGGGAGGCGCTGAGCTTGATCAGTTTCTGGCAATATCTAACATCGTCAACAACATCTCTTTATCCCCTCTAGTCGACAGGTACGTTTGGTCATTGGGTAAAGAAGGGTATTATACAGTTGCATCGTTTAGACAAATTATCGACAAGCAGCAATCGACTTTCGTGGCTCCCAGCACCATGTAGATCAAATACATCCCCATCAAAGTTAATATATTAGCTTAGAAGGTTAAAATGGACGCTTTGCCTTCTAGATTTAATATGTCCCGTAGAGATATTGACATCGCATCTATTTCTTGCCCGGTGTGCGAGCATGGGCCTGAAACTACAACACATCTTTTCTTCAGCTGTAACATGGCAGATCAATTATACATCAAGTTAGCTCGATGGTGGAATGTTCCTTATACATGGGTCTCGTCTTATGAAGAATGGGTCACGTGGATTTCTTCAATCCGATTATCTCTAACATCAAAAAATGCTAGAGGGTGTCATGTTCGTCATGTGGTGGGAGATATGGAACTTCCGTAATAAGCTTTTGTTCGATAACAACGGGCTTACCAAGGGAATCATTTTCGATAACATCGTTTCATATTCATTTACTTGGTTTAAGTCTAGAAGTAAAGCATCGTTCACTTGGATCGATTGGCTCAAAAACCCGTATCTTATTTCTTTGTAACTCTAGCACCTTGCTAGTTTGTTTATATTAATACAATTGCCGTTCAAAAAAAAGTGAGCTGCGCTGCTATCATGAATCTTGATATATTTTTTTGATTTTTACTTTTCAGAATGTGGAGACTTTGCAATGTGTGCGTGATATGCTTGTTGTGGGTGGTTTGTTGAAGACATTATTAAGGTATAGGATGCGAGTAGTGCGCGACTATATATGTTCATAATGGTCGTTCGACAAATTTAGCTGTATAGATACTTTTTTAGTACTTCTTAAAAATATAATGCACTTTTTACCCATTTATTATTATTAATTGGTTCAATGGGCATATGCTAACACTAGATGAACTTTAATGGACGTATGTAAACATTAAATTGGTCACTCGATGACTATTTTATATTTAATGTTTTTTTCATTACTTTTAAACAAGTATTATTATTTTTTTATTTTTACGTTTTTATCCTTGTTTTAACCTGCACCGGGTTTAGCTGCGCACGGTTTACCCGCATCCATTTTGCCGACGCCCGGTTTGCCCGTTACCCATTTTACCACCTCACACGTTTAGCCCGTCTATTTTACCACCTCTAGTCGTACAGAAACAACTTGTTTCGTCCTTTTTTTTTGAATAAATACATTGTTCCTTCCCAACTTCTCATTTTGTGAACCCGATCGTTCTTTTTTCTTAGCGGCCACTAGTCAAAGCAAACAAAAGAAGAAAAAAAGTCCACAACTCGAGTAATACAAAAAAAAAATATTAGAACCCATGGGGCATCATAATACAAACACACCTCAGGAACCATTGAGAAAAACTAATTACTTTATTTTAGGTAATCCTGATCATTGAAATTACGCCTAACCATGACATGGTACTCCGCAACTTATTTGACATTCTTGTGGTGTATCAAAACATTGTGTGCCATTTCTACAACAACAATATTGTATCTTTCCACGAATCTTTAGTTCCCAACACACTCGATATTTTATCTCTTCGATCCCACTCCTAGTACCTATACAAATTGAGGTATAGTCATGGATTTAGATTCATTGATATATGCTATGTTTGGTAAAAAAAAAGAAAAAAAAAAAAAAAAAAAAGGCTGTTAGCTATTAATTGTAAACTTTAAATTATTAGTTGTTAATTGTAAACTTTAAATTGTTAGCTGTTAATTATAAACTGTAAAATGTAAGTTGTTAATTATAAAATTGTTAACATTAGCTATAAGCTGTATTTTTTTAATAAAATGCTATGTTTAGCGAAACTAACTGTTAATTGTAAGTTGTAAGCTGTTAATTAAAAATGTTGTTAACATTAGTTATAAGCTGTATTGTTTTTTTAATAAAAGTGTTTAGTAAATTAGTTGTTAACTATAATATTAAAATATAAAATGACTTAAAAAGACATATTTAGATAAATTATAAAATGTTTGGAGGTTATATCAGTGATTTACAGTTTTTACAGAGCCAATTATTTAAAAAGCTCTATAAATTAATTTTTCATTCAAGAGTTACTTATTTAAAATAAAAAGCTAACGGCTCCAAAAAGTTATTTAGAAAAAACTAATTATTTAAAAAAAATATATGTTTTGAAACAAAAAACTAACGACTTTCAAAAAAAAATTAAAAATCTGTCAAACATAACATAGTAACAAAAAAAACCAAGAATAATATTTACTTATTTCAATAAGACTTACATTCATGTGAAACTAACAACGTGAGAAGCACTAAACATATAGAAATTATATATGAGCTCATAACCTTCGCCATGCTTAGAGATCGATATGTTGCTTATACTTTATTTTTTGTGTCTTTTTTCTTGTATTTACATATAAAGAGTTTACTTAAAGAATCATACAGAGGATGCTTAACTTTATACTAGTGTAATAATATCTTTAAATATCATGTTCATTAAAATTATGTCTTAAATATCATTAAAAAGTCATATAATCTACTTATTATGTCATCAAAGAAAAATATATGATGTAAATACATATAAATAAAACTTTTGTATCACACTTTTTTTTTTGAACAAACTTTTGTATCACTCTGTAATACGTCTTTAATACTACGTATTACATTATTTAAAAATGTCAACTTTTGTGTTTGGGTTGTACCGAAATAAGTTTTCTCATTGTTGTCGAACAAATCAAAAAGGATTTCAGTTGGTAGCGCATAAATTTGACTAGTGAAGGCTTTGTTGAACATTTTAAAATCCGTGCATGTGCGGGTTTTTTCTAAAACTTTTAACAAATTTTTTTTATCTTTAAAAATCAAAGATGTTTTTTTAATAATTTTGGGTTCTTCGTATGGTTTGATAATCGTTTGCCAAATGGTACTATGTTTATTTATGTTTGTCCATTCTAATACCCTTATATCTAACACAAATAAACTTAGTATTGGCAAATAATGAAAATTAAAAAAAAAACGAAGACCTCCACGAAACACAAAAAGCATAAAAAAAATGATGTTCGTATGCCTGCATGCTCGTGTTTGTAGTACGTGACATAGATCGGACTAAATATTCTACTTTAACATAAAACAAATTAAATTATTATGTTAGCTTAGTGTCGATAGTTTCTCAAGCTTATCAATTATGTTAAGAGCCATCTCAATCTTGCCCAAATTAGAGTAGAAATTCGATTGGATTTGTTGATTAAAGGGGAGTCCTCTAACTTCTAATAATTATGCTTGATTTTTTAAAGTTTTTTTCTTTTAACTTTTGACACTTATACTTTTATGTTCTTTTTTTTCATTAGTATAAAAAAAACGAATTTTCAATAGTTTTTACTAAATTAAGAAATATTTAGTAAATCAAAAAGAATAAAAAAAAAAAAATTCTTACTACGAAAAGAACCTTTTAAAAAAGTGCTTACTTTGGGTTTTACTTTATAAAGAAAAAGATGGTTGATATTTATTTCAGATATAAAAGGAATTATATTATTATAATATTATATTAATTATTGAAGCTAACTAACGACGTCATAAAGGAATAGCGAAAGTCGTTTTATTAATTTTCGGATGTCGTCTTGAAGATTCTCACCAAAATAAACCAGCAAATGAAAAAAAAAAGTTTACACAGCAGCCCCTCGCATTATATGATATATTATAAAAACGACCTTAAATTTTTAACCATTTTTTGGTACAATAATTTTTTTTTTATTAATATGTGTATATGTATCGATTCTTTTAATAAAAAAATATCATTCAAAAGACTGTCTAACTGCGAACCAAACGATGCCAATATTGCAATGCTTTTAACATACATGACATTTCATAAAAATGTCGAAACTTAGTACTCCATATATATATTTAAAATATTTTTTCTTACCAATATAATCCTTGATGTTATTCGTTCCATGTAAGGCCAGTCATTAACGCGAACAGTTCTTCATATTATGGGTCCACTACAACCGTTGATCGTACTCTTTCTATCGCAAAGTGCGGACTAAATATCTTATAAATTAATTGTTGCTCCACACGACGTCGTATATGACTTTTCAATGTCGTTCATTCTTTTATAATTGTCGTTTTGAAACTCCCAACAAAACAAATAGGTTGGACGTGGATAAAAATTCATTTACAAAACAGCTCTTACATTATACGACGTATTATAAAAAAGACCTTAAACTTTTAATAATATACATCTTTTTTGTATAACAAAGCTTATTTATCAAATATAGAGCATATATATATCGATTCTTTCGAGAAAAAAAAATATCATTGAAAAATCGTCTAACTACGAACCAAACAAGTTCAATATTGCAATACTTCTAATATATGTATGATTTTATATAAAATGTTGAAACTTAATATGCATTTAAAATATATATTTTATCAAAATATTCTTTGAAGCTATTCGTTCAATGCAAAGCCAGTAATTGACGTGAATCTTATGTATTATCAGTCCACCGCTACCGTTAGTCAAGCAACCTTCGTCGCGCAACGCGAGCTATATACCTCGTTATACTATCAATACACGTATATACTATTTTTTTCGTTCCAAAATTGTAATTTATCTTTTCATTTTGGGTTGTCCGAATATTATTGTCCACTGTAGAAAATAGATAGAGAAGTTTGATGAAGTTTATCATATTATCTTGTTTGAAATTGTTATTACAAGTTTTAAAGAAGATTTAATAAATTGTTAAAGATAAAATTATCATTGTGCTAAAAAGTAAATTTTTTTTTGTAATAATTGTGTTTTTCTTAAACTACATGTTTTTTTATCAAATAACAATAACTTTGAGATGGAGATAGTAGAGAAATGTCATGTTACCTACCAAATCACAATCCCGCATCTTACGGTCCTTTTGGTTTGAAATTTTTACTTTAGGTGTGGGTTTATAAAGTTAAGAATTTAGGATTGTGTTTATATATTTGGGTTTGTATTTAATATAAAAAAAGATTATATCTTATTAAATATATCATTAATTACTTGATGTAAAATAAACTAGTTTTTATATCAAAATATAACTTAAAATACTTTTTAAACTCTAAAAAGATAAAAATAAAAAGAACATATGGCCCACATTAATAAAAAACCTACCACCTCTCTTACCTTTGAAACAGTGTATATATTTGGACATAAGACCATATTTGTTTATTTTGGGATAAAACCAAACATATAAGTAGTGTTACATCAATGTAAAACCCATCCTAAAGTAGGATTCCAAATGGGTCCTTAATTACCCAAAAATAAAAATAAGAAAAACTTTAAGCAAATTCTATTTGTTCTTCGGCGTTTTAGGTTGTGGGGCTTACTTCTTAAACCCATAGGGAGTAGTGACTAGCGAATCAGACATAATTAATAAAATGATAGAATACTCGGTATAGCTAGTTTAAGCGTTTTTTTAACCCGAAACTAAACATAACAAACATAATCGAACAAAAAATAGTTGGTTCGATTTTGATCAGCTTAATTCGTCGATTTGATTCGATTCGATTTCCGATTAGTTTTTCTTAGAAGGGGAATAACTCTATTTTTGCTTGGAGGTCTAGATTTTCTAAAAGTTTGGTTTTCACACATATACTATTGTAAAATCGTTTTTTTTTTACTTTTTCTCGTACTTTTGACATATATTAGCATAATATTCGTGTAATGCAACGATAAATATTCACTCTATTCAGTGACTATTTTTTTGCAATCAAATTAACGGTAAATCGTAAAAGAATTGAATTAAAATAAATGAAATCACTAAAAATGAAAAAAGAAATTATAAATATATCAAAATGTATGTTGAATTAAAGAGAACAAAATTTAAAAAATATGATAAAATTAAATTATAAAAAATAACTTAAAGATATTTCAATTTAAAAAAAAAGGTAGTTTTAATAAGTTGTTATAAAAGATATGGATGACAACATTTGCTTTGGAGTTAGGTTTTGTTGGGACAGTATTAACTGATGCTGAAGCAACCCAAAGATTTGAATATAAAAATCCCCTAAGTGTTTTATGTTAGGCAGAAAGGTGGCTCTGCTGAAGCATGCTCAAAGGAACAAAGATTCCTACTGAAGAAAAGAGTTGCTAAAGAAAGTTCAGCTCTTCCTCTTTCAGAGAACTAAGAAGACAAGAAGTCTTTACTTCAGAATCTAGATGGTCTAGTTGCTGAAGAACAAGTCTTGAAAAAGAGCTATCAGTTCAGTATGGTTTGACAATACCATACTAGATGATGTAGATCTCCTCTAGGATACTGAAGACACTTCAGTTATCCTGAAGGTTTACATTAGGCGAGAAAGATCTGCTTTAAGTCAAAAGCATATCTCATTGGGAATAAGGTTGCTTGTAAAGTTAGATATAAGTAAAACCTTTATTCTTTTTCCTAGTTAGTAGATACAACTTTGTTTTGTTTATCACTTAGGATATTCAACCACCAACTGGATGAACAAATGCATGGTTACTTGTGAATATGTAAACCCTAATTGTATTGCCTATATAAGGAACACATTTGGGAGAGATTTGACTAACCCTCTAGTATTTGAAAGATTGAACTCTTCCTAGAAGCCAACTCTCTCCTAACATCAACCTAACCATACGACTATAAGCTGATGAACTATAAAGTTGAGACATAAACTCATAACCTTGGCTTGTAGTTTAAGTAGAAAAGACCACCCTAATATTGTTAGTCAACCACTTTGTTATTCCGCAAGCAAAGTGTGTCATAGATACCTTATTAAGTTTTAATAAAATCTCTATACGTTGAAAAGTAATTTGGTTTTGTTGTTTTAATTGTTTACTTTGTTATTGCTTTACTAAAACAACTCACTTGAATCCAATATGCAAGATATTACTTAAGGTTGATAAGTAATTTTAAGCAAAAAGGGACCAACAAGTGGTATTAGAGCAGTTTGATTTATAACACCTACTTATTTTAATAAAACTGCTCTCTTAAAGTTTTTAAAATCAAGATCCAATATTGTTTAAGTAATACCACAAACCCTAGAATATAGAGGTGTCACATTAAACGCTGCTTATGTCCTAAAAGTGGCAAATTTCATAAATTGGAAAAAAGGTTTCTTGTCCACATAGTTGGAATAGAACCTCAATTCCTTGGAATTATTCAGGATGCTCTATTTGTTCCCATGGTTGGGGACAATATAAAACATGAAGCACAATGGACTGCTGATGAGAGAAAAGTTGCTAATCTTGATCAGCGACTCAAAAGTCTCATCATGTCTCTGCTTCCAGATGGCCAAAATGAATTCTGTTGTGAACTGCAAGACGACTAAATCTACCTAGGATGAATTGATACTGTAACACCCCCAAAATTAGGCCCAGCGGAAGCACACAAGTTTTGGGGCCTGTTACGTCATGATTATCCGAGTCTTGATCCGAGAACGACCTCTACATGCCAAAAACCACAGAGAAGACTCCGAATAATCCACATAGTCAAGTACCTGAAATACATGCTTAAAAATGTCAACATAAAGTTCGTGAGTTCATAAGTTTTTGTTTTAAGGTGTTTATGAAAAATTAGAGTTTCTATCGACCACTACAGTAAAAATTATAGAAGTATAAAAAAAAATCATAATTTCTTAGTAAAATGTATTTCCTGATGAAAACAAACTTTGTTAATAATAAAAGAGTTTGTGATAAAGACAAAGTTCATTGATATTAATAAAGGTTAATAATAAAGACAGTTTGCGGATAAAAACAGAGTTTACTTATAATAATAGATGATCTCGTTAATAGTTGAATTCCTTGACAATAAAAGATATTCTAGTTAACAAATAAGATTCTTGATAATAAAAGAAGTGTTTGATGAACCACAAGATTTTCCAACCATTGTGACAATATAACAAATACAAAGTCACAAAAAGGCATTTATTATTGTCTAAGCTCATGACACCGAAGCGTTAACAACACCGGTAGTATAATCATATAATGCAGCCCCTACGGATGCCTAACCCACGACATCCGTCCTCAGACTCAAATGAAACTGTGCCCGCTTGTCCTCTGTTGGACCAAGCCGGACAGGGGCGTCAACCTCGATAGATCTATCCATAACATTCGCGCTTTCGACCGGTCATCCAGTCCGAAATTAACGGTTCATGATAATGGGCCAAAGTAATTGGGTTAAAGCGGGACTTAGACCAATACATAAACGAGAGTATATGCACTTGTGTTCATTCTTGCAAGCATTGTCTCTACCCGAGAACCAGTGAAAAGCAGTTAAAGTTTTGGGTTATCAAACTCACAATAGAAATTTTAGTATCAGTATTCACAATTATAACAATTAGAGGAGTTGACCACTCAGCACGTAACAATTAAACCAGTTTAAAGATAATTTATGAGCAACCAAGTAAGCTTAAAATTTGCTTATGACAATCTAGTAGTTTATAAACCGTTACTGACAACCAAACAAGTTTATAAGTAGTTTCTGACCAAGCATGTACCTCCCCCAAAGAGCAATTATAAAACATTTGTAATTCAAATTAAAGCAAGAAAAGGTGGGGTATGAACTCACCTTGACGTAGTAGCGCATAAGATAGTGATGCTAATAATAGGCTCTACGCAAACAGAAATCGATACAGCTCGGTCATGGTGTTGTGGTTTAACTAATCGACTAAATCTAATAACTTAAAAATGTGTATTTGAGTTCTCGATAGGTATGTACATCAACATGACCCGTTGATAAAATACTTAAGTTCCAAGTTATAATAGTTTGGTGGTTGGTTAAATATAATGAATAAATTAGACACACACACCAAGTAAAGTATGTAATGTATTCCGTACACATTACGTAAAACCAGACGATTATATAATTCTTATGTTGAATTATTTAATAGAGATAACAATCTTACAAATTAAACCAAAGTTTATATTTATTTTGTATTTTAAAAAAAAATAGTTAAAAAATATAGTTAGACACATTTTAAGAAAATCACCACTTAATTAATAATTGTTGCTTTTAGGTAAAACGTATAACTTTTATGGTTTACAAATATAATAGCAGTTTGTAGCGAATAAAATATAAATTATAAAATTTTATATAAATTTCAACATGACATATTCATTTATACAACCTTTTCCATTTTAACCAATTCTCAATATTTTCCAAACAATCTACGCAAATCACGTTTTAACATATTTAATCACCATAATTAAATAGAACCAAACACAACCTATGTGTTATAAATTAAAAGCCAAACGCTCGATGTGAGCTATTTAAACACATATTTAAATGTATAATTATTTTTATAGTTCTCGTGATAATAATAGTATTCGACATATTTATTTAACCGTTTATATATACATATATTTGTATACCACCGTTTAATTCGTCTTAATTAATTAATAAAGTTAGATGCGTTATTAGTCGATTCCTAAACCACAACCAACCATGAATTGTAATTGCGCCCGATATCTAAACCCTCTCAATCCCGCGTCCAAACGTACCCCAAAGTTGTTAATCAGCAAACCAAACGCCCTTTTATACTTTATGCAAACGCAAACGCTCCTTTACCCTGCTATTAACCCCCAACAGCCTCTTAAAGCTTTCTGCTATCCCAAACGCTCTCGTAACCCTTGCTGTATTCCTTTCTGCCAGCGCCAAACGCACCCAAACTGTTGGTAACCCGCGAACCAAACACCCCCTATTGTTTGTAAACGGCGAATCAAATACTCCTCGTAAACAACAAACCAAACACCCTCTGCGCTTATAAAAAAATGCACCATGTCGTGCTGATGCCGTAAACAAACGCACCCTGTTGTGTCGTCTTTACTACGAAACCAACGCACCTTTGCTAGTTACACAGCGAACCAAACAACCTGCTGTGTTGTTTCTGCCGAACTAAACGCATCCCTGCGGAGTTTCTGCTAGACCGAAATGCACCTCATGGTGGACCAAAACGCACCCTAGTGGTGATTTTAAGCATAAACAAACACCCCAACGGCTGACGCAACAAAACCCGACGGCTGATGTAATAAAACCCACCACGAGCACTACACGGGCTGGTGGTTTCGATATAAGCAAGTAAACAAACAACCTCAGGTGGTTATTGATGGTGGTGACGTGGCTGTAGCATGGTGGTGATGTAAAGTGATGGCGGACAGCAGGTCGGTGTAGAGGATAGTGGTGTAGTGGTGATTTGATGGTGATAGTGGTCGTGGCGACCGGTGGCTGGAGACACGATGGCTGTGGTCGTATTATAATGATGGTTGTGGTGTCTCGGTGGTGATGAAGGTGGTAGTCTTGATGGATAGGTAAAGGTGGTGGCGGGTTGTAGCAAGACGACGACGACAGCCGTGAGATGGTGGTGGATCGAAGTAGCGGCTGACCTACAGTGGTGATTACACAGCGGCATCAGCCGCTTGATGGTGGTTATATGGAGACGATGATCAATATGATCGATAAGGATAGTAGATCGGGCTGTTTAAAGGGTTTTTGTGGCGGTGATGGATTCCGGCCGCCGGAAAATTGGTAGGCGCCGGAAAATAATATGAGAGGAGGAGTGTGTGTAGAAAAATAAGTTTAGGTTATGATGAAAACCCTAATTTCTAAGCTATATATATCTATATCTAAAAGTTTCAAAACTAAGTGTAACATTTAAAATAGTTGGGGGTTTGTATTGTAACTTATTTACTTACATTTCTCGTCATCTTTGCTTAAGCATAGTTCGGGGCTCGTTTGAGTTAGATAAAATTTTATCCGTTTTCCGAAAATTGCACCATTGATTTTAAAATGATTTTTCCAATAATTTAGAGTATTTGTTCGATAAATTTTTCGTAATCGTTATACATATTTTTATTTGAAAATAGTTACTATTTATTTGTGATCTCGAATAGTTTGCGTTCGAATAAACTATAATTCAATTTCCTGTTCTCGTTTCAACATACGTTATTAAAACTAAAAGTATCAAATAATTTAATGAATCTTTTATCAAATATTTTTAAGTAATTAAATATAAATTTAATTTGTATCGCGTCAGTTCTCAAATTCTGCGCAGTCTTTTACAATATGTAAAATAACTCCCGTTTTCGAATCACATAACTTTGATATCTCTCAAAAAGGAATTTTGATTAATAAATAATACAATTTGTTATTATTTAAAGTACGAAAAATTCTCGGTTGTCATAGTACATCCATGTTATTTGGAGTTCGTCCTCGAACTCAATCATTGTTACCCAATTAAAAGTATAGAGAAAAGGATTTTGAGGTTCTACCCCAGTGTTATATCAAATACACTTAGATCTGCTCACAAATAATTATGTCCGAACTTTTAAAATCGTGTTACCCACCAATAATTACTTAGATAAGCAATAGGTAGTAGTGGATTAACCTAAGCGGTTCTACATGTCAATCTGACAAATCGGTCGTCGTTCATAGAACGATAAAATTCGAAACGAAGAGTTTAGAAAAATCGTTAGCTCTTAAAAGTCTATAAAGGTTCACCACCACGATCCCATTACGTTCACGTCGATCAGTATATATTCAGAAAAGATTCTCGTAACAATTCGCGAATCAAATGAAGCTTAAAGAATCACTCGTCAAAATGTCGTAATGATACGATTACAAGACGAAATACGATCAATTTGTATGGACGAACCCTGAGTCAAAAGAAATACACCCCAAACTGGAATACTAAATCAATACCATAAATATATAGGGTCACGTCGGATATCCTTAAGCCCACTCATTTATAATCACATATTTGCATACAAAAGCGTCCTAATCTATGCAAATATGTCATTATAAACTTATGATTCGGTGATTTATGATTTCTTAATTCAAATGCAAAGGCGTCCCAATCCATTTGAATAAAGACTTCATAAATCATCCTACTTAAGTGTCACCGGCAAAATACCCAATTCAAAGTCGTTAGAATCTCTCAACGATATTATCCAAAATTACAAAAAGCAACGAGTATGAGTTGAAAATAAGTTGTCTTCCATAAGTAGACGTTTCGAACGTACCGGATCGAAGAACGTAAGTGTCGATAGGCGATAAAGCAGTCGTAGACGTATATCAAGTAAAGAAACTAACGGTTATAAGTAGGATAAGTATATAGTAGTCGGTTCTAAATAAGCAATTATCCAATCACACAATTCTTTCTCATCCTCGAGGAAGACTCATCAAATACTAAGCTGGGTAATAACTTATCATAACCCAACCTCGAAACACACTCACAAAGAATGGCCCCGGGATTCATTATGAATTATTACACATCTCAAACTTTCGATGACTCAGCTCGACTCCGAAAATACAACACATTCCCAATTAACACGTAAGACTGCGAGTCTTACCCACCCTGAGGTAATTCATCAAAAATCATAGGCTGTGTAACGTCCTATACTTAAATTACATCTCGCACTCAATCAAACATGAGGCCCACTTAGGCACAGTTAAGTATTGTTACACCTCTCAACCTTTTTAATGAATTAGCTCGAACCTGGGGATTACCCACGACCAATCGTCAACCAAAATTCACATAATGTCTCTAAGTTTTGTTATAAACGATCTGCGAGACCATTGTGTAACACACACTGCCCGATAAATGTTTTATCATTCATATATAAAAAATATATTATATGTCTAAGTGTACAAATCAAGCAATCGAACTCATCTAAACAAGTAATAACATGGCAGGCAACAAAGCAGTATCAAACATGCATTGCAAATATTCATATAGCAGTGGAATAAGTATGATGTGATGAGTGTTACTACTAAATAAAACTGAGAGCCGGTTATAGTCTAGAGTTACTAATGTAACCTAGTTCTCTATAACCAAAGCTCTGATACCAATCTGTAACACCCCCAAAATTAGGCCCAGTGGAAGCACACAAGTTTTGGGGCCTGTTACGTCATGATTATCCGAGTCTTGATCCGAGAACGACCTCTACATGCCAAAAACCACAGAGAAGACTCCAAATAATCCACATAGTCAAGTAACTGAAATACATGCTTAAAAATGTCAACATAAAGTTGGTGAGTTCATAAGTTTTTGTTTTAAGGTGTTTATGAAAAATTAGAGTTTCTATCGACCACTGCAGTAAAAATTATAGAAGTATAAAAAAAATCATAATTTCTTAGTAAAATGTATTTCCTGATGAAAACAAACTTTGTTAATAATAAACGAGTTTGTGATAAAGACAAAGTTCATTGATATTAATAAAGGTTAATAATAAAGACAGTTTGCGGATAAAAACAGAGTTTATGCATATAAGCAGAGTTTACTTATAATAATAGATGATCTCGTTAATAGTTGAATTCCTTGACAATAAAAGATATTCTAGTTAACAAATAAGATTCTTGATAATAAAAGAAGTGTTTGATGAACCACAAGATTTTCCAACCACTGTGACAATATAACAAATACAAAGTCACAAAAAGGCATTTATTATTGTCTAAGCTCATGACACCGAAGCGTTAACAACACAGGTAGTATAATCATATAATGCAGCCCCTACGGATGCCTAACCCACGACATCCGTCCTCAGACTCAAATGAAACTGTGCCCGCTTGTCCTCTGTTAGACCAAGCCGGACAGGGGCGTCAACCCCGATAGATCTATCCATAACATTCGCGCTTTCGACCGGTCATCCAGTCCGAAATTAACGGTTCATGATAATGGGACAAAGTAATTAGGTTAAAGCGGGACTTAGACCAATACATAAATGAGAGTATATGCACTTGTGTTCATTCTTGCAAGCATTGTCTCTACCCGAGAACCAGTGAAAAGCAGTTAAAGTTTTGGGTTATCAAACTCACAATAGAAATTTTAGTATCAGTATTCACAATTAGAACAATTAGAGGAGTTGACCACTCAGCACGTAACAATTAAACCAGTTTAAAGATAATTTATGAGCAACCAAGTAAGCTTAAAATTTGCTTATGACAATCTAGTAGTTTATAAACCGTTACTGACAACCAAACAAATTTATAAGTAGTTTCTGACCAAGCATGTACCTCCCCCAAAGAGCAATTATAAAACATTTGTAATTCAAATTAAAGCAAGAAAAGGTGGGGTATGAACTCACCTTGACGTAGTAGCGCATAAGATAGTGATGCTAATAATAGGCTCTACGCAAACAGAAATCGATACAGCTCGGTCATGGTGTTGTGGTTTAACTAATCGACTAAATCTAATAACTTAAAAATGTGTATTTGAGTTCTCGATAGGTATGTACATCAACATGACCCGTTGATAAAATACTTAAGTTCCAAGTTATAATAGTTTGGTGGTTGGTTAAATATAATGAATAAATTAGACACACACACCAAGTAAAGTATGTAATGTATTCCGTACACATTACGTAAAACCAGGCGATTATATAATTCTTATGTTGAATTATTTAATAGAGATAACAATCTTACAAAATAAACCAAAGTTTATATTTATTTTATATTTTTAAAAAAAATAGTTAAACAATATAGTTAGACACATTTTAAGAAAATCACCACTTAATTAATAATTGTTGCTTTTAGGTAAAACGTATAACTTTTATGGTTTACAAATATAATAGCAGTTTGTAGCGAACAAAATATAAATTATAGAATTTTATATAAATTTCAACATGACATATTCATTTGCACAACCTTTTCCATTTTAACCAATTCTCAATATTTTCCAAACAATCTACGCAAATCACGTTTTAACATATTTAATCACCATAATTAAATAGAACCAAACACAACCTATGTGTTATAAATTAAAAGCCAAACGCTCGATGTGAGCTATTTAAACACATATTTAAATGTATAATTATTTTTATAGTTCTCGTGATAATAATAGTATTCGACATATTTATTTAACCGTTTGTATATACATATATTTGTATACCACCGTTTAATTCGTCTTAATTAATTAATAAAGTTAGATGCGTTATTAGTCGATTCCTAAACCACAACCAACCATGAATTGTAATTGCGCCCGATATCTAAACCCTCTCAATCCCGCGTCCAAACGTACCCCAAAGTTGTTAATCAGCAAACCAAACGCCCTTTTATACTTTATGCAAACGCAAACGCTCCTTTACCCTGCTGTTAACCCCCAACAGCCTCTTAAAGCTTTCTGCTATCCCAAACGCTCTCGTAGCCCTTGCTGTATTCCTTTCTGCCAGCGCCAAACGCACCCAAACCGTTGGTAACCCGCGAACCAAACACCCCCTATTGTTTGTAAACGGCGAATCAAATACTCCTCGTAAACAACAAACCAAACACCCTCTGCGCTGATAAACAAATGCACCATGTCGTGCGGATGTCGTAAACAAACGCACCCTGTTGTGTCGTCTTTACTACGAAACCAACGCACCTTTGCTAGTTACACAGCGAACCAAACAACCTGCTGTGTTGTTTCTGCCGAACCAAACGCATCCCTGCGGAGTTTCTGCTAGACCGAAATGCACCTCCTGGTGGACCAAAACGCACCCTAGTGGTGATTTTAAGCATAAACAAACACCCCAACGGCTGACGCAACAAAACCCGACGGCTGATGTAATAAAACCCACCACGAGCACTACACGGGCTGGTGGTTTCGATATAAGCAAGTAAACAAACAACCTCAGGTGGTTATTGATGGTGGTGACGTGGCTGTAGCATGGTGGTGATGTAAAGTGATGGCGGACAGCAGGTCGGTGTAGAGGATAGTGGTGTAGTGGTGATGCGATGGTGATAGTGGTCGTGGCGACCGGTGGCTGGAGACACGATGGTTGTGGTCGTATTATAATGATGGTTGTGGTGTCTCGGTGGTGATGAAGGTGGTAGTCTTGATGGATAGGTGAAGGTGGTGGCGGGTTGTAGCAAGACGACGACGACAGCCGTGAGATGGTGGTGGATCGAAGTAGCGGCTGACCTACAGTGGTGATTACACAGCGGCATCAGCCGCTTGATGGTGGTTATATGGAGACGATGATCAATATGATCGATAAGGATAGTAGATCGGGCTGTTTAAAGGGTTTTTGTGGCGGTGACGGATTCCGGCCGCCGGAAAATAATATGAGAGGAGGAGTGTGTGTAGAAAAATAAGTTTAGGTTTAGGTTATGATGAAAACCCTAATTTCTAAGCTATATATATCTATATCTAAAAGTTTCAAAACTAAGTGTAACATTTAAAATAGTTGGGGGTTTGTATTGTAACTTATTTACTTACATTTCTCGTCATCTTTGCTTAAGCATAGTTCGGGGCTCGTTTGAGTTAGATAAAATTTTATCCGTTTTCCGAAAATTGCACCATTGATTTTAAAATGATTTTTCCAATAATTTAGTGTATTTGTTCGATAAATTTTTCGTAATCGTTATACAAATTTTTATTTGAAAATAGTTACTATTTATTTGTTATCTCGAATAGTTTGCGTTCGAATAAACTATAATTCAATTTCCTGTTCTCGTTTCAACATACGTTATTAAAACTAAAAGTATCAAATAATTTAATGAATCTTTTATCAAATTTTTTTAAGTAATTAAATATAAATTTAATTTGTATCGCGTCAGTTCTCAAATTCTGCGCAGTCTTTTACAATATGTAAAATAAACTCCCGTTTTCGAATCACATAACTTTGATATCTCTCAAAAATAAATTTTGATTAATAAATAATACAATTTGTTATTATTTAAAGTACGAAAAATTCTTGGTTGTCACAGATACTTTATCATGAGGGTCCTTCTGATGTGAAAGAAATGAGAATAATGGATTCAAAGCTATCATATAACACCTTCAAACACAAAGAAGGGGAGACTCTCATTCAAACCTTCACTAGATACAAGACTCTAATGAATGAATTAGTAAATGATGGTGTTGAACTTTCAAAGTTATAAATCAATACGGTTTTTGTAAATTTTTTGCCAAAAAAGTAGCTCAGTTTCTACCAAAGTTTGAGAAATGCTAATCACATTAAAGATTGTGACTTGGCCTCTAATGACGTATAGTCCCCAGTCGGGCTATAAGCCCGACCCACGGGTACTACCCGTATCCATTCCATTATCTATGGATTATAATAGACAACGCTAACGCGCATGTGGCCCAGTAAGTCGCTGCCGCACGCGGTTTCATAAGAACCGCACTCTGGTCGTACGCGGACAGGGTCAAACAGAAGTATAATCTAATTAGGATTATGATTCACCTAAGTTAAGAGGATATACTTTCTCCTTATTTAAGTGATAAGGATCTCAGTGTAAATGGTAATTATCTTTTACTTAGGCCACAAGATTAGGGAAAGCCTAACTAAGGTTTCACATGGTATATAAGGAACCTCCGAGGTTTCACAAAGGTATGATCTACAATACATTCAATACCTTAAACCCTCACCGGTTATCTTAAATCGATTACTTACTCTCACGTTGGAGTCTAGTCGTGGGATACATTCCCATGGTAAGTCTAACGGTGTTTGTTCTTTAGTGTGCATGGTCTTTTATAAGTTCACTTGGTGCAAGAGCCGGAGTCCTCAACATCCGAATTAAGCCTAACTCGGGTTAAGCGCGTTCCATCCAACTTTTGTATCAACAAGTTGGCGCCATCTGCGGGACCCTACCCTAAACTCTCAAAGGGCGGCACATTCGCAAGTAACCAGAATGGCGGAGGTAAGAAATTATAGCCTAATGACGCCCTCGTAGTTACTACTCAACAGAACGCCCGGACAAGCAACAATCCTACTAAGGGCACGGGTGGAAAAACATCGCAGGTGCCGATTCCCCCATTCTCAACCCCCTCCCCCGTGTTAGTTACCAAAAGGTCAGCTTCGGTGGAGGCACCAAATGCGCCCCAGAAGGAAGCAGGGGCAACCTCGGACGCCGAGATCACACCACAAGGGAAACCTGAAACCTTTCTCTCTCTAAATGAACGCTTGGACGATTTCATCGCGTGAAACTATGAAGCCCTCGTCCCCCTCATGATAGAGAGGATGAAGAGTGTTCCGAGCGACGACCTATGGGTTTGACTCAATTTTATAAAGGAAGCGGAGGCGTTGAAGGGCCTTGTTCCTAACAACGTATGTCTTTCATCAAAATACAAACAAAGGATGGAAGATCATATCAAAAGACAACACTTCTTTAAACGGATCACGTATCCCGAAGGACGCGGGGAAGGGGAAGTACCAAACAATGACTCGGATATCTCAGGAGAGAAAGGAGACATGGGAACTCTCGCTAACGGAAACAACCCACAAGCGTCCAAAATGGAACTGGACCTCCCCCAAGGGGAAGGGACTCATCCTGTAAAACCCGCATGCTTTTACCATGAATAGTACCCTTAAGATCGTACGTACTAGATTAAAACTTTCCTATTATAGCATGATTACGATTACGTGTTAGGATTTTACGTATTACGTACGTGTTAGAACACGATAAGTATTTACTACGAACGAGCATGCAATAATTATTTAACAATAATTAATCACGAACATGCGATCATGAAATCATGAACGTAATTAAATCACGAACTATTATTAATTATGTATATATATTTATTACGAGCGTAAATAAATATATTAGGTCACGGTAATTATTTAACGAGAACACACTAAACGCGAACACAAATAATCACGAACGAGTAATTAAACAACGAGGCACGGAATACGGTACGGGTACCCCATGTGGGGCCCCTACCCGCGGCAACAAGGGTGAGATGGGCCAAGCCCATCTCAAAATTTACTAAGAAGGGTAAAAGGAAAATATCACTACTCATTTTCACTTTTACAGAAGATTTTTACAAAACCTAAAAAAATTCTTCCTTCTCCTTTTTCTTTCTTTTGGCCGCCACCAATAAACACACCAAGGGGGTGTTTATTTGATCTTTGATCTTGGTTTTGGTGCTAGTGTTCGTGTTTGTTCATCCTTGTTTTGATCCACGCATTCGGTAATTCTTTTAACCCTTTTCTTTTGATTTGATCTTTTAAATAATTAGGAACATGATGTGTTTTTTTAAAAACCTAATCAAATCATAGATCTAACATGAAACTGGTTTTGGAATAAATCAAAAAGGGTGTTTTAGGGGTGTTTGTTTTGGCCGACGCCTAAACCGAACCCAAGGGGGGTCTCGGTTTGGCTACTCGACCACCACCGAGACCATATGGTCCCAGTTGGTTGGTGTGGGTCCCACGGCAGCAACAAGACAAGGGGAACCCCAAAGTGGTTCAGGGTATGGTGTCGATTTCATGTCCGGTTCATGTTTCTTAGTCAAGATCTGGTTCACGGTGTATGTTAAGATTATTTTTTTATATAATCTTATGTTAAAATTAAGTTAATAAACATGACATGATTAATTTAATAACATGACTTAGGTTATTTTAATTATTAAAAACATGAAATTATTAACCTAAGTATTTTATATTTTTAGACTTATAATTAATTAATTATTTAAAAACCATGGTTATAATTAATTAATTAACATGACTTAGGTTATATTATTAATAAATAATAATACATGTTTTAACCTAAGTATTTAACTTTATTTAACTAAAAACATGATATACTTTAATTAAATATTTTAACCTATAGTTTATTTTAATTACATGAAATAATTAATAAACTATACATTATATCATATGACTTAGAAGATAATCATGAAAACACTTAGGCTTATATACTTAGCTTATTTAACCAGCTTATATCTAATTATGGAAATGTTCTATTTTTAGAAACTTATTTAAATAAGGCAGCTAATCTATTTATGGAAACTTTCTATTTTTAGAAACTTATTTATTTCAGGCAGCTAATCTATTTATGGAAACTTATTTAAATAAGGCAGCTAATCTATTTATGGAAACTTTCTATTTTTAGAAACTTATCTATTTTAAGCAGTAACTCTATTTTTGGAAACTTTCTATTTTTGGAAACTTTCTATTTTTGGAAACTTTCTATTTTAGGAAACCTACTATTTTTGGAAAGTTACTTATTATTACACAGTAAGTATAATAATACATGAAATACCAGAAATACTTAATCAGAGTAAACAGAATATAAGATAAACACAGTTTAAGGCTTAAAACAGTAAATAAGCTAAGACATGACATAAAATCAGTTACGTATTAGTAAGCAGATACTCATTCATGTATGTATATATGTAGCATTAGTGATACAGAAGTAGGATTCCTCTCAGTTCGTCTTCTTCGTTCACTGGACATAAGGTACGGATTACCGTCCTTTCAGTATGGACATTCTTTCCTTATTAGGATTCCCCGTATGCAGCCAAATGTTTTCCCGTAGTATAAGTTATGTGTTTGAATTTCTTATGTTTAATTAGAATACCTATAGCCATATACATGCATGACCAGTTTCACCTAGTTATGGAGGTACCATAACCATAACATTAGAGGCACTGATGTTATGACTTCACCACGGCGAAGTGATTGCTCGTGGCGTCCCTTCCGCTTTTGGCCATTTATATTATATTTATCATGTAGGGCGTATGGGTGCATCTTAGTTACATGTTTTCAGTCAGGATTTCATGGTGAATGTGGTGTGTGCCTTGCATCCTTCACAAGGAGCTGATCCCTCCTACCTAAAAAACCAGTATATTAAATTAGAGGCAGCCCCTCTAATTTGCATGATGAGGTCACCCCTCTAAGTATTCATGCATGGTGGATTTTCATGACCTATATTGGCTAATGGTAAAATATGATAAACAGTTTTTACAAGATAAACATAAGGCTTTTCAAACTATAAAACCAGTTTTATCAAGACTTAACCAGGTTACTCGGGACTTAGTTTCTTCCGCTGTTATATGTTATATGCTTATCCTAGTCATGCTTTATTGTACATCCGTGCACTGAGCGTATTGCTCAGCCGTTTTCCTTTTCTATGTTCCCAAAACGGCAGGTACTCAGGGACGCTCGTAGACTTTAAGCGTACGTGCATATGAACTGGAAGCTTTCTAGCCTTTCTTTACTTTATGCATTACCTTTCTTTTGATACATTTGCTATGGACATTGTTTAGTCCTTTCCTTTACTATACTTATGTTTGTGTGTGATGAGCTTTTCTTTTGGACTACCAATGTTTGATTCCGGTATTTTCCTTTTATGGTCATGTAATATTTAGACATTTTTCCTTGTATGATTTGATGACACGCCATAATATGTGTGACATTTCCATTATCAAAATGGAGTGTTACAATTATGGTATCAGAGCCAAGGCTTCGACCTGTAGGCTCTCAAATATGACCTGTGATTAGTGGGTAGTCACTACGGTCTTCCTAGAACTGACAGTTGTTTTCATGCATTCATCATTTTTACGCATACATATATATGTCATTGTCGCAGATTTATGACTAAGTAATGGTTGGTACAGGACTGGCCCTATTTAGTCGCATGTGTTTTATCGAAACTTTTAAATTTAGGATCGACCCATAGGCGTCCCCTCGCCATGTCTTTTGTTTTTGGGTGAACTGACCATAGGCATTCACTCTCGAGCATACAAAAGTTTTCATAAAACTGCATCATGCATTCATACACAAAATTTTCTTGCATAAAATTTTTCTCTTGAAATTTTGGTATAATTTTTTTTTCATGTATATATATATTTTATGTTTTGATCTGTTTAATCATATGTTTTATGTTATACTGTCAGATGGTTCTCACACGCGAACAGGAACAGCTCAATGCTGCAATTCAAGCTGCTATGCAAGCTTTGCTTCCTCAACTGAGGAACGACATCAGGGCTGAAGTTCAAGCTGCCAACAATCAGCAGCATAATCAGGCACCTCCTCCTCCTCCTCCAGTGACATTAGCAGTATGGCTGGAGAGATTCAACAAGCTTCGTCCTCGAGCTTTTGAGAAGACAGATAGCCCCAATGATGCTGAAAGCTGGTTGGCTCACATCGAGAAGATTTCCAATGCTATGGGTTGTGACCCCACATACAAGGCGAGGTTGGCATGCTATCGGTTCGAAGGCGATGCGCTAAATTGGTGGTTAGCGTTGATGCAGTCTGAGGGTGGTGAAGAGTTGGTTGCTGGTTTGACTTGGGCTCAGTTCAAGGACAGGGTGATGGAGCAGTTCTTTCCCAAGGCTGAGCAGGACAAGCTCAAGAGAGAGTACCATGGGATCCGACAGAGAGCTGGGGAGAATAGCAACGAGTTTATGCAGCGCTTTCTTCGCTTAGTTGGTTTCCTTGGTGCAGCAGCAGGTACTCCTGAAGAGCAGGCACACCACTTTAGGTGGGCTCTTCGCACATCAGTCGCAAATAATCTGGTATGTGCTACGTTCAACACGGTAGTACAAGTGGCCGATGCAACACGTAAGCTGGAGATGTTGCAGGAGAGAGATGAGTTCGGGGAAGCTGAGAGACCCGACAAGAGGTAAACATTCGTATTCAAGCGGCGATCAATCCGTATTCCTTCCATATATGTCAATTATTCATCTCTTTAAATGTATCTTCCAGGCAGAAAACTGGGGACCGGTCTCAGCCGGCTACTCAGCAGCAACCTCATCAGCCAAGGGAAACGGTCAGACTAACGACCGTTCTGCTACGGATAGGCGTGGCGGTAATGATAATTACCGTAACAACGCTGGACACTCCAACAGCAGCAGGTCCTACTACTTACGCATTTTCTTATAATTTCATGTTATAACTCATATTCTGACACTTTAGCAAAACTTCTACCATGAACCATGGAAATGGTAGGGACCAGAACCAGAGAGGTTCACAGCCTAGCCATCCAGCTATCACTGGTATTTGATCTTACGATTATCCGCATTGTCCTTTGTACCGAATTATCATGTCTTATGTAAAATGTTTTATCAGGTTCTCAGCCAGCCAGAGCACCTGTTGGAGGATTTACTCATCCTCTTTTCTCTACTTGCCACCGTAGGCACCCAGGTCCATGTCGCCGTAACACTGACGCATGCTTCAAGTGTGGTCTTCCTGGCCATATCATGAAGGATTGCCGTAAGGGCGAGATGGAGGGTACATCGGGACATGCTGATTCCAAGCCGCCTCCTACTACCGGCCGTGTCTACACTACATCTTGAGACCAGGCCAACAAGTCTATAGGTACCATCACTGGAATCTTGTATATGTATGGTCAAGCTGTATGTGTTCTTTTCGATACGGGTGCTACTCACTCGGTTATTTCTACTGCTTATGCTAAGAACATTAGGATGCTCCACATGCCACTAGAAAATAGGCTTACTATTTCCACGCCTTTGAGGGACTCTGTATTAATCACCCATGTATACAAGAGTCTTGCCCTAGAATTTGACGATAAGGTTCGACCTGTTGACGCACTTCCACTGGACATGAATGACTTCGACATGATTTTGGGCATGGATTGGCTATCCAAGCATCATGCTACCGTAGATTGCCATTCATATCGAGTTATCTTCGGTGATGTTAATGCACCAGAGTACATTCATAACGGGTTCATACCCGAACGGTCTGTACAAGTCATATCTACCCTGCAAGCGCGTGCACTACTGTCACATGGCTGCGAGGGTTATCTAGCTACGGTTCACGACATGGACGCTGAATCCCCATCAATTCAGGATCAACCTATAGTGTCGGAATTCCAAGATGTTTTTCCAGCAGAACTTCCAGGCATACCACCTGCACGAGAAGTGGAATTCAGTATCGAGCTTATTCTAGGAGCTGAACCAATCTCCAAGGCTCCTTATCGCATGGCTCCCATAGAGCTGAAGGAGCTGAAGGTCAACTGCAACAACTTCTTGAACGAGGTTTCATTCGACCAAGCGCATCTCCATGGGGCGCACCGGTCTTGTTTGTTAAGAAGAAGGACGGCAGTATGCGTCTTTGCATAGACTATCGCGAGCTAAACAAGATTACTATCCGGAATAGATATCCACCGCCACGTATTGACGATCGGTTTGACCAACTACAAGTGGCCAAACACTTCTCCAAGATTGATCTTAGGTTAGGCTATCATCAGCTATGGCTCAAGGAGCAAGACATCGCTAAGACTGCCTTTCGTACCCGCTATAGCCACTACGAGTTTGTAGTTATGCTATTTGGCCTGACAAATGCTCCATCAGTGTTCATGGATTTGATGAACATAATCTTCCATGAATTTCTGGACAAGTTCGTCATTGTCTTCATCGATGACATCCTGATTTTCTCAAAGTCCAAGGAGGAACACGAAGACCATCTTCGTACAGTACTACAGATTCTTCGCCAGAAGCAGTTGTATGCTAAATTCTCCAAGTGTGAGTTCTGGTTAGACAAGGTGGCATTCTTAGGTCACATTGTATCAGCAGAAGGAATCACTATGGATCCAGCGAAGGTTGAGGCCATTACTAAGTGGCCAAGGCCGACATCAACGACAGAAGTCCGCAGTTTCTTAGGCTTAGCTGGATATTACCGTAGGTTCGTGGAGAACTTTTCTCGCTTAGCACTACAATTGACCAAACTGATGCGAAAAGGGGAGAAATTCGTCTGGACTAAAGAACGAGAGAAGAGCTTTGAAGACCTGAAGCAGAAGCTAGTATCTGCACCTATTCTTACTCTCCCATCTGGTACGGGTGGATTTCAAATCTACAGCGATGCATCGCGGAAGGGACTTGGTTGTGTTCTCATGCAACATGGGAAAGTGATCGCGTATGCTTCACGACAGCTTAAGCCTTATGAAGAAAATTACCCCACGCATGACTTGGAACTTGCTGCAGTCGTGTTTTCATTGAAGATATGGAGGCACTACTTATATGGAGAATCATGTGACATTTTCATGGACCACAAGAGCTTGAAGTATATCTTCACTCAACGTGAATTAAACATGAGGCAGAGGAGATGGTTAGAGCTGTTGAAGGATTATGACATTAATCTACAGTATCATCCCGGAAAGGCAAATGTAGTAGCAGATGCTCTTAGCAGGAAGTCCGGAATGATCAACGACATTAAAATTGAAGAGGAAATCATAAGAGACTTGGAGCGACTTGACATCGAGATCATGCTACGTGGACAGCACGGTTACTGGACTAATCTTAGAGTAGAACCCGAGTTACTCTCTAAGATCAAGGAAGCTCAGAAGGATGACGGAGAAATCTGGGCGATAGTGCAGAATTTGGAGAAACAGACAGAATTCAGAGTAGATGCAGATGGAATCGTATGGCAGGGCACGAGACTTTGTGTTCCTGATAACCAAGAACTCCGGGAAGCCTTGTTAGCTGAAGCTCATAGCTCCCCATTCTCTATACATCCTGGTTCGACTAAGATGTACCATGACACCAAGTAGTATTTTTGGTAGAGTGGTATGAAACAGGATGTGGCCACTTACGTCTCCAAATGTCTTACCTGCCAGCAGGTTAAGATCGAGCATCAGCGATCTGGCGGTCTACTTCAACCGTTAGATATTCTAGAGTGGAAGTGGGACAAAATCACCATGGATTTTGTTACTAGTCTTCCGCCTACCAAGAGGAAGCACGATGTTATTTGGGTTATCGTAGATCGACTTACCAAATCAGCTCATTTCTTACCGATCCGCAAGGAAGATCTGGTAAGTAAACTCGCCGATACGTATAGAAGAGAGATCATGAGACTCCACGGTGCACCATCCAGCATCGTCTCAGACAGATATCATCGATTCACTTCGCGCTTTTGGAAGAGTCTGTAGAAAGCTTTGGGTACACAACTTAAGCTTAGCACGGCTTTTCACCCTCAAACAGACGGACAGTCGGAACGCACCATTCAGACATTGGAAGATATGTTGAGGTCATGTGCGTTGGAATGGACGGGTGATTGGGACGATTACATCTGTTTGGTGGAGTTTGCATACAACAACAGTTGGCACGCAAGTATCAAGTGTGCTCCTTTCGAGATGTTGTATGGCAGAAAGTGTCGCGCCCCAATCTGCTGGGATCAGGTTGGTGAGTGAACACTTGAAGGACCAGAAATCATAGATATGACCAATGAAAAGATCGCTGTAGCTAAGCAGAAAATTCAGGAAGCACGGTCACGTCAGAAAAGTTACGCCGATAAGCATCGTAGGGACATACATTTTAACGTAGGAGATCACGTCTTCCTTAAGGTTTCGCCGGCACGTGGTGTTAGACGCTTCAGTATTAAAGGGAAGCTCAGTCCTCATTTCATCGGATCGTTTGATATCATTGAACGAGTCGGTGAAGTATCTTACCGATTGGCGTTACCTCCGCAGCTTTCGCATGTGCACAATGTGTTTCATGTGCCCTTACTCAGAGGGTACCAGTATCATCCCCTTCACATGGTTGAGTATCCACTGGAACAGATACATGAAGATCTCACTTTTATAGAAGAACCCGAACGAGTTCTTGACAAACAAGAACGAGTCATGAGAAGGAAGACGATTCCATTCGTCAAAATCCTATAGAGGGATCATACCGAGCGGGAAGCCACTTGGGAAACAGAGGAGTCTATCCGGGCTTCTTACCCTCATTTCATATTTTGAATTCGGGTATGTTCTTCTTTTCCAATTTACATTATCTATAATTCGGGGACGAATTATTCTTTTTAGGGGGGAAGAGTTGTAAAACCCGCATGCTTTTACCATGAATAGTACCCTTAAGATCGTACGTACTAAATTAAAACTTTCCTATTATAGCATGATTACGATTACGTGTTAGGATTTTACGTATTACGTACGTGTTAGAACACGATAAGTATTTACTACGAACGAGCATGCATTAATTATTTAAAAATAGTTAATCACGAACATGCGATCATGAAATCATGAACGTAATTAAATCACGAACTATTATTAATTACGTATATATACTTATTACGAGCGTAAATAAATATATTAGGTCACGGTAATTATTTAACGAGAACACATTAAACGCGAACACAAATAATCACGAACGAGTAATTAAACAACGAGGCACGGAAAACGGTACGGGTATCCTATGTGGGGCCCCTACCCGCGACAACAATGGTGAGATGGGCCAAGCCCATCTCAAAATTTACTAAGAAGGGTAAAAGGAAACGATCACTACTCATTTTCACTTTTACAGAAGATTTTTACAAAACCTAAAAAAATTCTTCCTTCTCCTTTTTCTTTCTTTTGGCCGCCACCCATAAACACACCAAGGGGGTGTTTATTTGATCTTTGATCTTGGTTTTGGTGCTAGTGTTCGTGTTTGTTCATCCTTGTTTAGATCCACGCATTCGGTAATTCTTTTAACCCTTTTCATTTGATTTGATCTCTTAAATAATTAGGAACATGATGTGTTTTTTTAAAAACCTAATCAAATCATAGATCTAACATGAAATTGGTTTTGGAATAAATCAAAAAGGGTGTTTTAGGGGTGTTTGTTTTGGCTGGCGCCTAAACCGAACCCAAGGGGGGTCTCGGTTTGGCTACTCGACCACCACCGAGACCATATGGTCCCGGTTGGTTGGTGTGGGTCCCACGGCAGCAACAAGACAAGGGGAACCCCGAAGTGGTTCGGGGTATGGTGTCGATTTCATGTCCGGTTCATGGTTCTTAGTCAAGACCCGGTTCACGGTGTATGTTAAGATTATTTTTTTTATATAATCTTATGTTAAAATTAAATTAATAAACATGACATGATTAATTCAATAACATGACTTAGGTTATTTTAATTATTAAAAAAACGAAATTATTAACCTAAGTATTTTATATTTTTAGACTTATAAATAATTAATTATTTAAAAACCATGGTTATAATTAATTAATTAACATGACTTAGGTTATATTATTAATAAATAATAATACATGTTTTAACCTGTGTATTTAACTTTATTTAATTAAAAACATGATATACTTTAATTAAATATTTTAACCTATAGTTTATTTTAATTACATGAAATAATTAATAAACTATACATTATATCATATGACTTAGAAGATAAACATGAAAACACTTAGGCTTGTATACTTAGCTTATTTAACCAGCTTATATCTAATTATGGAAACGTTCTATTTTTAGAAACTTATTTAAATAAGGCAGCTAATCTATTTATGAAAACTTTCTATTTTTAGAAACTTATTTATTTCAGGCAGCTAATCTATTTATGGAAACTTATTTAAATAAGGCAACTAATCTATTTATGGAAACTTTCTATTTTTAGAAACTTATCTATTTTAAGCAGTAATTCTATTTTTGGAAACTTTCTATTTTTGGAAACTTTCTATTTTTAGAAACTTTCTATTTTTGGAAACTTTATATTTTTGGAAACTTTCTATTTTAGGAAACCTACTATTTTTGGAAAGTTACTTATTATTACACAGTAAGTATAATAAAACATGAAATACCAGAAATACTTAATCTGAGTAAACAGAATATAAGATAAACACAATTTAAGGCTTAAAAACAGTAAATAAGCTAAGACATGACATAAAATCAGTTACGTATTAGTAAGCAGATACTCATTATTTATGTAGCATTAGTGATACGGAAGTAGGATTCCTCTCAGTTCGTCTTCTTCGTTCACTGGACATAAGGTACGAATTCCCGTCCTTTCAGTATGGACATTCTTTCCTTATTAGGATTCCCCGTATGCAGCCAAATGTTTTCCCGTAGTATAAGTTATGTGTTTGAATTGCTTATGTTTAATTTAGAATACCTATAGCCATATACATGCATGACCAGTTTCACCTAGTGAGGTACCATAACCATAACATTAGAGGCACTGATGTTATGACTTCACCAAGGCGGAGTGATTGCTCGTGGCGTCCCTTCAGCTTTTGGCCATGTATATTATATTTATCATGTGGGGCGTATGGGTGCATCCTAGTTACATGTTTTTAGTCAGGATTTCATGGTGAATGTGGTGTGTGCCTTGCATCCTTCACAAGGAGCTGATCCCTCCTACCCAAAAAAACCAGTATATTAAATTAGAGGCAGTCCCTCTAATTTGCATGATGAGGTCACCCCTCCAAGTATTCATACACGGTGGATTTTCATGACCTATATTGGCTAATGGTAAAATATGATAAACAATTTTTACAAGATAAACATAATGCTTTTCAAACTATAAAACCAGTTTTATCAAGACTTAACCAGGTTACTCGGGACTTAGTTTCTTCCGCTGTTATATGTTATATGTTTATCCTATTCATGCTTTATTGTACATCCGCGCACTGAGCGTATTGCTCAGCCGTTTTCCTTTTCTATGTTCCCAAAACGGCAGGTACTCAGGGACGCTCGTAGACTTTAAGCGTACGTGCATATGGACTGGAAGCTTTCTAGCCTTTCTTTACTTTATGCATTACCTTTCTTTTGATACATTTGCTATGGACATTGTTTAGTCCTTTCCTTTACTATACTTATGTTTGTGTGTGATGAGCTTTACTTTTGGACTACTGATGTTTGATTCCGGTATTTTCCTTTTATGGTCATGTAATATTTAGACTTTTTTCCTTGTATGCTTTGATAACACGCCATAATATGTGTGACATTTCCATTATCAAAATGGGGTGTTACACATCCCCTGAACCGCGACATCTAAGGAACCGCCAAAGGTAAATCTAAGAGAGGAAGAGGGTCCCCAGCGGCAGCTCATCCACCTCTGACTTCGACACTACCATCCAAGGCGTTACAGAACAAGTGATTCTTCCTCAGACTTCTCCGATTATAAGAAGAATTGTCGCAGGATATCCCGACAGCAACGAAGGCGTAGCGACGAGGATCTGTCTCTCCCATGGCGCCGAAAAAGAGTCGATGCGTTCACTAGATGCATCAGAAACTACTTAGAGGATAAGAAGAGGCGTATGCCATATAACGTCAAGACTTACGACGGCACCACAGACCCAGACGATCATCTGAAGGTCTTTGAGTCACAAGCTTGGATTGAGCGGTGGTCGGAACCCATGTGGTGCCATATTTTAACACTACCCTAATTGGTAACGCCCAAAACTGGTTCGATAAGCTCCCACGCTGGAGCATCGACATATTTGAAGATTTGTGAAGAGCTTTCCGGAGGAACTACACGCAGCAAAAGAAGTGAGACAAAAGTCAAGTCTCACTCGCAAGAGTCGAACAAAAACTAGGGGAATCATTGGAAGACTTCATAGAGCGTTTAAGAGTGAATGCAATCACATCAGGAAGTGTCTGAAAATCTTGAAGATTTCTGGTTTCATGGTGGGAATGACCAACCAGGATCTGATAAGGAAGCTGAATGACAGGACCCCCACGACTTTTGATGAGTCAATGCGGCGAGTCGGGTCTTTTATTCAAGGAGAGGTAGCCGTCACTGACATCAGGAGGGGGAATTCTAATTAAAGATCCCAAGATCAGCCTAAGAGGCAATCCAACAACCAGAACAGTAACCGAAACCTAGATTATCGAGGAGCACATAATGGAGGACGTGACAATAACATCAAGTTCACTCCTCTTAAGATGACGTCGAGAGAGATATTTTTTTCAAAAGGCATGAACTTTCCAAAGCCCCCTCCAATGACAACTCCTGTAGAAAAAATCAATGGCAACCGGTATTGCTAATATCATGCCGACAAGGGACATAGAACCGACAAATGCGTACAGCTAAAAAGGCACATTGAAAGTTTGGTTAAAGCGGGTAAATTAAACCACCTTATAAAAGAATTGAGGGATGGAAGCAAGAATAAAAAATATAAACCAAAAGACAACCCCACTACCATCTTCATGGTGAAACCGTGGCAACACACGACCAAGCAGAAAATTGGTCAAGATTTTTTCATGATTTGGAGATCTCGTCCCCTCCCCTTACCACCAACAATGAGGCAGAAGGACCCCTGACAATAGAAGTAAGTATGGGAGACCGCGTCGTCCGACATATGTATATCGATGGGCGTCTTCGGAGAATATTTTGTAAGAGCGTTGGTTCGTGAGGCTTTGGCCAGGAATAAGGAACCAGCTGAGGGCGGTCATGTTACCGCTCATTGGCTTCAGCGGGGAAATAACTTGGTCACTCGGTCGACTTCGCACACTGATGACGGTAGGAGATAATAATCACTCGACAACTGTGTGGGTGAACTTCATGGTAATACGTTCATCATCGCCATACAATGGCATCGTTGGACGACCAGGAATCCTAGCCATACGCGCTGTACCTTCCACGACCCACGGAATGCTCGAATCCCGGTGGAAGGCGGCTTTTTCACGATCTTTAAAACCAACAGAGAATGCAAACAAAGGTCCGTGAAAGATATCCCCTATGGGAACAAAGGAGACGTGGGCTAAGCGAGCAATCAGGGTGCTAGGAAGACGTAACATCTTATGCGAACCTCAAACAATGGTTGAACACCGGAGTTTGCCAAGCTTTGTTGCTAAACACTCAAGAAAAGAGATCGCTGAGCCAAGCAACAACAAAGAACCTCAGGCCCCTTGGGTCTTGTTTGCACTCGGGTTTTTGCAGATTGACGGGTCAGACGCAACCCTTATTCTAACAAATCCAGAGGGAAGAGAACTCGCCTACGCTTTATGTTTCGGATTCGCTGCCACATGAACTGAGGCAAACTATGAGGCACTAATAGCAGGTTTGAGAATAGCATCTTGCATGGGCGTGCATAACCTGGTAGCTAACATATAATCCCCTTTAGTAGAAAATCGCATTTCACGGGGATATGGAGCTAGGGAGGATAATATGGCCCAATATTCACATAAAGTGAGATCATTGATCAAAGGCTTCAGAACATTTACCATACGAGAGGCTTAGAGAAAGAAGGACAGAGCCGCCGATGCTCTGAACGACATTGCGTCTACCTATTTGGCTCATCTACCCAGACACGTGCTGGTCGAAATCGTGGAAAATAAATCCATAGGGGAAGCAAAGATCCCCACAGCTGTTGGGGAAAAAGGTACTACGTGGATGAATCTGATCAGTGACTACTTGATCAATGGAATACTCCCACGGGGGGAGAGAGAGGCGCGAAAGATAAGGAAGAGGTCATGCCAATTTAAAGTCTAGGATAAAATCCTTTACAAGAGATCATCCTCACATTTATGGTTGTGATGCATAGAACATAGACAAGCGTCCTATCTCATTAATAGGATGCATGATGAGTTGTGTCCCAATTTGATGGGACCTAGGTCAATAGTGGCAGAAGTCATGCGCACTAGATACTATTGGCACACTATGCACAAGGATGCACGTAATCTAATTATTAGATGCAATGATTTCCAAACCCATATGTCGATGTCATGCCGAACACAGCAAGAGCTAGTGCCCATCATAACAATTACGGGCGAGCAGATAAAAAATTTTGCATGGAAAAATATCGTTTGCCATTTTGGATTACTAAGGGAAGTGTCCTTGGTAAAGAGTGGGCAACGCGTGAGAAAACTTTTCAAACAATGGTTCACTGCGCCGAATGCGACGCAGTAGTCAGTACCAATGGAGTATGCACAATCCAGTAAGTCGCATGATAAAGTAAGCCATGACAAGAAAGATATGATCGCAAAATGGAAAACGAATTCGGAATGGCCGAGATGGAAGAGTAGTTCAATCATGATTGAGGAAGTTCGAGCCAGTTTAAGCACGAAGAGGGGCGCTGATGCTGGATCTCGGGTGCCTAATTTAAAAAGGCGATTTTATTTATCATATTAGCGAATCAGGCTATCTGTACAACACATGGACACCTGGGCCTAAATAAGAGGGGCCTTATGTAGTAACGGAAGCTTCGAAGCGAGGCACATACAAGTTATACGACATGGACGACTATGATTCAGGCCGGTCATGAAATGATTGCGAACTTCAGAGGTGCCACCATTAGAGGGATATGGCATATGCATGGATCTCCTTTTAGCCATAGTCAACTCCTAATAAAATATCCACGTATTTGTTTTTTCTATTTATGCATTATGTCTTTTTTGTATTCCAAAAACTTGCAAGTATTAATTAAATACTACGATTCCTAGCTAGTTCCGCAGCTCTTCCTCGTATATGATTATTTTTTTAATCAATGTTGCAAAAAATGGTCTACAAGGCCGATTAATCGCCGCTTAATCACTCCAAGGCCATCAATCTTGCCGATTAAAGAAAAGGCGATTAATGGAGGTCAACATTGGTAAGTTCATTAAATTTAAATTCATTACCATATTCTTCCATTTGTCACTCTGATTCTGCATCACGGTGTGATGCTTCAACAAATTTAACAGCTGAAGTTGCCATGTACTGTTCCTAGTGATATAGTGCTCCAACAACAGGGTACTGCTACAGGAACAAAAAACATACTCATTGGTCTCAACTTATCAGGTACTTTTTCTCAGGATCCATAAGATCAAACCAAGCCTAGTGGTGAAGAAGTTGCAACTGACCTCAACCAGGAGGATGCTGAAGCCCCAAAGATTACAGCGAAAGTACCTCCTACTACTGAAGCTAAGGTAGGACACTTGCCTTCATTTATGATGAAGGTGTCTTTAGTAGACATTGCAAAGGGGTTTGACATTGATGAAAGATCACCCATTGATCTAAATGAAAGTGAACCTAAAGAGGAGTCTACTAGGAATGATGACAAGAGTGATGATCAACTTCCAATTCCACCATCTCCCAAGTGTCTTCAGGTAAAAGAAATAACCAACCAGGTGTTGGTTCTTCAAGCACATATGACTTAGCTTCAAGAAGAAAAGAAAACTGCTGAAGCTAAAGTCACCAGGTTGAATGCTAGGCTAGCATCACCAACTGCTGAAGCCATCACTGAACTAATTATGGTTGCACTTCAACCCAAACTCCAAGAGCTAGTGACTTCTTCCTCTCTTTAGATGTGTCTTGATTCGCTGAAGGAGTCTCTGGCAACTGCCACCTTAGAGCTACCAACTGAATTTCACCTAGTCTTTGGCCAGGTAAACAAGTTATGTGATTATGTATCCAATATCAAGGACATGGTGCCCAGGATGGAGCAATAGACACAGGACGTGTCTAAAGACGTTCATAACAAGCTTGTTGTTCTAAATGATGTTCCAGTTATGCTAGCCAAGGTATCTCTTTCACTGGACTAACTTGTAGCTTTAATTTCTGGTGGTGTATCAGCAGAAGCTGTTGGGCGCTCTTCTGCTGAGGGGTAGAAAACCACCATAAGCCACACAATCAAAGACCTGTTCCAAAAGCAAGTAAGGAAGAAGGCACAAAACAACCTCTCTCACTAGTAGCTAATGATATCCCTACTAAGTCTAAGGGAGAGTCTTCAATAAAAGATGACAATTTAGATGGTCTGACCACCACTGATGAATCTTCTGAGGAAGGGTCACCAATTATTCAACCCAAGTACAAGAGTGATGACAAACTCCATGCAGGACTAATCAAATCTGGAGTTGTCACTCAAGAAGAGACCAACAAGCTGGTGAGAATCAATGAAGCTAAAAAGCTCAAGAAGCTTAAGCAAGCTCTGTACTGTAAAACCCCTGTTTTTACCTTTTGACTTTGTCCCATAGTGTGCACAATTTATTTAACTCAATGTAATCTCACGTCATTATTTTATGAAGCATCAGTCCTGTATCAAATCACACTGTTCATTCCAGTGTATTATTATTAAATATATGAGAATGTTGACGCATTTAAGATTTCTTAACCTTCTTAAAACTACACAATAAACACCTAACATTGACCATATACTTTAGTTTAGAAAGATGTAACTTGTACATTATACCTTACACTAAATATCCAATCACGTTTTTATCTCGTACCTGAGTATGTGACAAAAATGGACATATTTCGTTTATGGAATCCCATATCACACGAAATGTCCATATATCTTAGTATACTTTGACAATGACTTTCCTAAACACCTTAAACTACCTAAATACTTGGAGATATTTACATGGCAACTCTTTTCTTCCCACTTATATGTATATATGCGGCTAGGGTATGGACACGCCAACAAACCTCAAACATCCTCTTAACCAATCTTGGTACTAGGATCCTCTCATTAATAAGGGTACTTTTTGTCTCTCCTAAACCATCAACCAAGCCGTATACCACCTTGCTCACATTGTACAAACACACCTTCATTAATGCACCCAAGTTTATACATCACTTGCCCATTCTTTCCTTACTAGCCGACGGCTAGGAGCTCTCCTAAGAGCCAATGTACATCACCCTCCCATTAATGATTAGTACTAGGAAGATCATATTGTAAGATTACCTTGTACTCAACCTAGGGAAACCCCCTCCCTTTCTATCTCTTGACGTAGCAAGCCCCAAACCACACAAAGATCTCACCCAACTTGTGGTTAACCAACAAACACATACCCCTATAACTTACTATATTCGGATGAACACACACACACAAATATCCTAAGCATTTACTTCTAATCATTCACACAAAGATCTCCCTAGCATTGAAGTGGTCGAATCTAGCATTGAAGAAGATAGAGGGCACGGTTTGCTCAAGCCTTGACTAAGAGATCTTCTCAACCTAACCCTAGGTCACTACTAAACTACAAACCTTGCATAACTCTCGGTTACTACTTGTCTTGTCATCACTACTCTCGTCTAAACAAGTAAGCAACCACCTTATTTTTCTCCCTCGTTTATTATACTCGTATGCATTAGCATTCACGTGACTAATTATGCATGCACACGTAAAAATCACACTAAAACCCTCCTAGAAAACTCACGGTTTGAATATATGGTCACACGTAATACATGCTTATGGGTTGGATCTTATTTCCCAACGTGTGTAGTCAAGTTAATTGCTTAGGTTAACTTCCTAGAACCCTAGGAGGCTCGGCTAATTATTCTAGCCAAAAGTGAAACGCCTTGATTTAAGCACCTCAGATTAACCCCTACTAAAATGGATAGATGGATTGGTTATAATCACTAGAAAGGCTTGAGCTATAAGCTCCTAATATTTGGCTTATATTAGTTACCAATTATGATTCACGGCTTATTAGATCTTAAGTTGATTTCTAGTATAATATATTGGAAACCCTTCTTGTGATAAGTAAAACCAAATGCTTAAGCTACATAAATAAGCCTTAGCCGAACCATGCTTGTAAAATCGGATAAGCCATAAGCTCAATTGGGCCGAGACATATTAAGCCCAAAGTTATGTGTATTGGTTATTCAATTTAAATAGTGTATGGTAAATATTTAGGCCCATTGATAAGCCCATGAGCCCAAGTAAATATTTTGGCTAAGTAAAGTTTTGTAGAAAAGTTACTAAATGTGATTAGCCCACTAGGAGCCCGTTTGGCCCAAGAAACCTAACCGGACCCTTAATGGGCCACACGAGCCCATTAGCTACTATATATACATATTAGGTACTTTTTGTGCCAATTATGCAATATAATGAAAGTAGTAGATTGGAAATGAAAAGGTATAGAAATGATGAGTACTTTTTGAAACTTGAAACTAGTACAAGGACTAAACTTGTCAAATTAGAAAGTATAAGGTCACGGTTTTATATAGACAATACTTATTTTAAACTCCAAGGACCAAACGTGCCACTTTGTAAACATATTGCAAGCCCTAAAACCTTTTCGTGCCTTTTGAGGCCTTATCCGAAACTTGAGGGACTTAAAATGACATTATGGAAACTTATAATAAACTAGTTACTCTTTGGGTCCCTTTTGGTACTTAATCGAAACCATAGGGACCCCTTTTGCCAACTTAACAAACCTTTATAAACCCTAGGGGCTGTTTTGTAAATAGCCGAAACATGTATAAGCCCTAGGGGGCTATTTTGTATTCAGCCGAAACTTATACAAGCACTAGGGGGCTGTTTTGTAACTTGGGAATACTTCTAAAAACTTAACCGAAACTACAAGGACTGGAAATGTCAAACTGTGAAACTTATATAAGCCCTAGGGGCGTTTGTGTAAAAATCGGGGGTATATATACTAAACTGGGGGACTAGTTTTGCCATTCCCTAAACTTAAATAAACTTTCATAAACCCTAATTATATATATATATATATATATATATATATATATATATATATATATATATATATATATATATATATATATATATATATATATATATATATATATATATATATATAATGAATACTAAAAGGGAAAATCCAGGTAAATATAAAGGTCCGATACTTGTATGTATTTTTCCAACCTATAATGTGATGACTATACAAATATCGGAAACGTTGAAATTAATTAAATGGTATACACATAAAGAGGTATAAATTTAATATGACTGTTTACAAAAATAAATATACTAATTATATTTATTTTTCCTCACATTAAGTATTTACAAAACCCTTTTATTAAATATTTAAATCACGTTATGAATAGTACAAATTCAAGAATATTAATTAAACTGGATTGATTAAATTAAACGATAGTATTTATTTTATATCTAAAATAAATACGGCGATAACTTGTACAACCATAAACCAACTACAAACATCCTAATAAAATGCTTAAAAACCTGTAGAAGCATATATTGATGTTTCAGTAACCTTTGTATAACCTGTTATACTTTTTCTGAGATTGTATAATTATCTAGGTTGTTGACTGTGTGTTGAGAACTACTCCAGATTCTTGTGACTATCACCATACTGTTAAGGTGAGTTCATGGCCCCACTTCTCATATATTGACAAACTTTTAAATCCTTTTTGGGGGAGAAAACATGCAACTAATTTATGGATATAAACTGAACTGTATCAACTTTGATTATATGTGCCTATTGTAGAATTCCTCATGACCCGTGAACTGAAACTGTTAAAATCGTTGGATTGCCTGAATGTTATAAATAGATCTATTTGGGATTGACCATCCCCACGTGGGTGAGTCATGCTCACTGTGCCTTGGCTGGGACAACATGTGTTTACCATTTCAGCACTTATTATTGATGGGTGCATGTTTAGAAAGGGCGAAGCGCTCTCATTTGTTGAGGGCTCAACTATGTCAAGTGTCAGTTTCGGGCAATAGGCAGTATAATTACCTTTAAACAGTAATGCTTTGTGCCTTGCTGTTTCATTGACTATTTATATCCAGACTATATAACTAAACCTATGAATTCACCAACATTTTGTTGACCCTCAAAAGCATGTTTTTCTCAGGTGTTTGAAGCAGGTAGTTACTATATGCATGGACTGTAGCATTTGAGTAGACAACATCTTAGCAGGCATCTGGGGATTTTCATATGGGACTCATGAACAATCTTTACTTTATGTCAGAACTATTTAAAATAATGATTTGCACTCTTGGTCATGTAATAAATGTTTGATAATCTTTTATCTGATGCTCTATGTACTATTTGTTATTGATCCACCCACGTGACACCCAAATGTTATATCCGCTACATTTTGACCAATTTAGGGGTGTCACAGAATGGTATCAGAGCAAAAGTTATAGAGAACCAGACTCAGAAAAATTTATAAATATAAAAATAAATTTTTTATATAAACTGGACTATAACTACATTAAAAATCTTTGGGATTTTTCTTTTGGGACTAGAATAGTTAAGCATATAGGACGTAGAGCATGCATTTCTTATGTGATTTATGTGTACATTGATTTTAACCTTGGTTAAATGATCTGATAAGTATTAACTAAACCCTAACATGATATGTCAAGGGAATACTCACTACAACTATTATAATAATATTATTTTAAAACTTTTAGACATACACTTACGTCAGTTAAAAATGATGATTTTTCAGAGATACTATGACATCACCGACATCCGTGTTACCAGGATGGCTGTCCGCCTCGGATTCTAAGGACAGTCAGCCTGTTGGAGTGGTCCCCACTATTTCTTCCCCGCCTACTGCTTTGACCCCTCCTGCTAAGGAGGAGGACCCAGTGACCCACACCCTGCCGCCCTTACCACCCTCGTCATCACTCCAGGGTTATGCTCCTGGATCTCTACCCCCTCGTAAGAGGAGGTATGAGACGACCCCGTCCTCCATCTTTGAGGTCGGAGAGAGATCTGGGACTAGACAGGTGGATCCTGTCCAGGCTCAGATAGCGGCTTTGATAGCCCAGCATGCTCAGGATATGGCCGATGTTCATGGTCTACTAGCGGCTAGTCAGGCTGAGCGCTCGATCTAGAGATGGCAACGGGGCCGGATTTGCGGGGAGTGGTTGCTACCATCCCCATCCCCAAAGCTGAATATATATCACCATCCCCGTCCCCATCCCCATCAGGGATTACTAACTACATACCATCCCCATCACCAGCGGGGAACGGGGATCCCCAATGGGGAATCGGGGATTTTTCCTGTTACACAATTAACATTTAAAATATGTTTAAAATGACGCAACTATTACGAATAACGCAATACAGTAATATCAAACAATATTAATAAGATTAACATTCATGCGACATGCTCAGTATAAATAATAATAGAATTAACATAAAGAGCTCATCCTAGAAGGTTAGTGTCAAAAGAGATATTAACAACCGATTGATAGTGTTTTACATATCTAATAGATATTTGAAACATACAAATATATAAAAATGTATATGTAGAATAAAGATATTCGGGAGCGGGTTCGGGGACGGGTTTGGGAAACCAAGGGTATTACCATCCCCGCCTCCATACCCGCTTTTTATTATCGGGGAATCCCCACCCCCATCCCCATACCCGATCAACTCGGGGAATCTCCGGTCAAATCGGATTCGGGTACCGGATTCTCCGTCGGGTTCGGAGTTTTTTGCCATCTCTAGCTCGATCTTGAGAGAGCGTCTGGATTCCCTGACCTGGACTACATGGGCGGAAGCCCAGGTTGCCAGGGGGACATGGACTACAGTTTATGATGCCCTTCAGTGGCTCATGACGGAGTATGACCACACCATCCACCGCATCTATACCTTGGAGAGCCGACAACAGCAGACTCATGCCTCCCTCTCAGCCCAGGAGCAGTCCCTATCCATGTTCTTTGACTTGACGATTGTTCGTCACGATGGGGTCACTTCAGAGACAGCTCACCTTAGGGGAGCTTTGGACACCCTCAGGGCTCAACTAGTTCAGACTCTCCGCCACGTCAAAAGGACCAGACTTGCTATGATCGCTTTACAGGACGCTATGCCAGCACCAGCAGCTCCACCAGCACCCACTGTACCAGGCACCTCCACCGGATCCGTTAGACTAACATAGATTAGATGTACTAGATCTCATGTACATCATGATAAGCTTTGGGTTGCATCCCAGCTATCATGATATAGGATTTCATGTACTTTTATTTTCATGCAGCTTTTATAGCCTATCAGTACTGTACTCTCTTAGATAGGTGTTTGTATATATTTCACTTTAGACTGTGCGTACCACCACCCCAGACAGACGTACTGTGCTTCTGTCTTGGATCGATTGTACCTGATGTTATGTGTACTTTCTCTCAGGAAATGACATATGCTCACTCTCTTTTGTTATATCATGTGTTGTATCGTCGAAATGTGACAGGTTATTCAAATTGTTGTAATTATTGTATACATGTTTGCTCATGCGAATAATATATAATTGTACTGACATTGAAGCTAACGATTTCATTTTGTGTATGACTACAGACGAATGGCAATCACTAGGCAGAATCCTGCTACTAATCCTGCCAATAATCCAGCGAATAATCCTGCTAATAACCCCACTGATAATCTCCCTAATGACGATGCCACCCATAATGTCACCACTGCCCAACTTAGGGAATTTATTGACCAAGGCATCGCCACCGCTATGGCAGCTAGACGAAACATGGACGATAGCGTGAATTCCAATAACCGTAGGAATAATAATACCACCAGGGGTTGTTCTTACCCTGACTTTCTCAAGTGCAAGCCATTCTACTATCGGGGCAACGAAGGCGTGGTAGAGTTGATGCAATGGTTTGAAAGACTAGAGACCGTATTCCGCATCAGCGACTGCGTCGATGAGAACAAAGTTAAGTTCGCCACCTGCACGCTGCTTGAAAGTGCGCTCACATGGTGGAATTCTGTGGTCGTTACTCAAGGACATGACGCTGCCTACACTCTGAACTGGACGAATCTGAAGGAGAGAATGACGGAAAAGTACTGCCCGAGGGGCAAAATGAAGAAACTGGAAGTTGAGCTATGGGATCTTAGGTGTAAGAATAATGACATCATGTTGTACAACCGAAGATTCCAAGAATTGACCCTCATGTGTACCCGGATGTTTCCCGATAAGGAGGAGAAGATTGAGAAGTACGTTGGAGGACTCCCCGACGCCATCCATGATAGCGTTCTCGCCTCGCGGCCCACTACCGTCGAGAAAGCCATGGAATTTGCTACCGAATTGATCAACAAGAGAACCTGCACTATCTCCGAGAGGAACTCTGAGAACAAGAGGAAGTTGGACGACAATGTCCGTGTTCAATACCACCCAACTCCAAAGAGGCAAAACGTCGGACAGATTTATAGTGCAATCTCCCCCACCGGTTCAAAGATTTACGAAGGCACCAAACCTATGTGCACGACATGCCATTTTCATCATCAGGTGGGTAGTCCATGCAAGACTTGTTACAAATGTGGAGAGGTTGGCCACTTTGTTCGCGATTGCCAGGTAAATGCCGTTACTCAGGTCCGACCCAACCCTATTGCTAGGAGCAATAATCAAGGTGGATCTAATGCCCGTGGATTTGGGAATAGACAGTCAGGAAACCGTAGTGTTACAAGAGGAAGTAACAGTGGCCCAAAGAAGGGAGTCGTATGCTATGAGTGTGGAGCACCCGGACATGTGAGATCAGGCTGCCCCAAGTTGGCCAATCAGAACAAGAGCAATGGAGGATCCACATCCAGAGTATACGTGGTGGGCAATGCAAAAGCCAACCCAGACTCCAACGTGGTTACTGGTACGTTTTTACTAAATAATCGTTACGCATCCATTCTATTTGATATTGGGGCAGACAAGAGCTTTATTTCTACTGAATTTAGTAACATATTAGAGGTTATCCCTTCCACGTTAGACTGTCGATTCTCAATAGAATTAGCAGACGGTAAGATCGTAGAAGCCGATACTATTGTTAGGGGTTGTACCCTGAACCTTTCCAACCACCCGTTTAATATTGACCTAATTCCGGTGAATCTAGGCAGTTTCGATATCATCATTGGTCTGGACTGGTTAGCTAGGTACCACGCAGTAATCATCTGCGATGAGAAACTAGTCCGTTTGCCATGGGGAAATGAGACATTGATCGTTCAAGGCGATGGTAATATTGACCTTGCGGACACTAGACTCAGTGTTATATCCTGTACTAAAGTCCAGAGATATTTATTGAGAGGATGTCCCATCTTCTTGGCTCACATCTCCCAGGTAGATGAAGAAGACAAACTCGAAAAGAAGCAAATCAAGGACGTGCCTATCGTCCAGGATTTCCCCGAAGTTTTCCTGAAGAATTACCAGGTCTACCACCAGCCCGACAGGTGGAATTCCATATCGACTTGATTCCAGGAGCTGCACCCGTAGCAAAAGCTCCTTATCGACTAGCACCATCAGAGATGAAAGAACTAGCAGAACAACTTCCAGAATTGTCTGACAAGGGATTCATCCGACCTAGTTCCTCACCATGGGGAGCTCTGGTCTTATTTGTCAAAAAGAAAGATGGTTCGTTTCGAATGTGCATTGATTACAGAGAACTGAATAAGTTGACCGTAAAGAACCGTTATCCACTTCCCCGCATTGACGACTTATTTGACCAGCTGCAAGGGTCAAGTGTGTATTCCAAGATAGATCTGCGATCTGGGTACCATCAGTTGAGAGTCAGGGAGGAGGATATTCCAAAAAACGCTTTCAGGACTCGTTACGGCCATTACGAATTCCAGGTCATGCCTTTTGGGTTGACCAACGCTCCTGCCATCTTTATGGACCTTATGAATCGTGTGTGCAGACCATACCTGGATAAGTTTGTGATAGTCTTCATAGATGACATACTCATCTATTCTAAGAATGAACATGAGCACGAGGAACACCTTACTCAAGTTCTGAAAGTACTTAGGAAGGAACAGTTGTACGCCAAGTTCTCCAAATGTGAATTCTGGATCCCCAGGGTACAATTCCTCGGCCATGTTATTGATAGCGACGACATTCATGTAGACCCAACAAAGGTTGAATCTGTCAAAGATTTGGGCATCTCCTAAATTACCGACAGAAATTCGCCAATTTCTAGGCCTTGCCGGATACTACCGTCGATTCATCGAAGGCTTCTCTAAGATAGCAAAACCAATGACCAAACTCACGCAGAAGGGAATAAAGTTTGACTGGGGGGAAAAAGAAGAGTCAGCTTTCCAACTAATCAAGGAGAAGCTGTGCAGTGCACCCATTCTGGCCTTACCCGAGGGCAACAGCGACTTTGCGGTATATTGTGATGCGTCACATAAAGGCTTGGGTGCAGTATTGATGCAAAGAACGAAAGTGATCGCGTACGCCTCCAGACAGCTAAAGAAACATGAGAAGAACTACACTACCCATGATTTAGAACTTGGATCTGTGGTTTTTGCTTTAAAAATCTGGAGACACTATCTGTACGGAACCAAATGCACGGTGCATACCGACCATAAGAGCTTACAACACATACTGGATCAAAAGGCGCTAAACATGAGGCAACGTCGTTGGATTGAACTGCTAAGTGATTACGATTGCGAGATCAAATACCACCCCGGTAAAGCAAACGTGGTTGTTGACGCTCTAAGCCGTAAGGAGACCGATCCTCCTATGAGAGTCCGAGCACTAGTCGTAACAATTAGTCTGGACCTACCCAAGCAAATTCTAGAAGCTTAGACACAAGCTCAGAAGCCTGAAAATCTTGTGAAGGAAGATATTGGAGGTATGCTCAGGGCCGACCTCACCAGAGAAAAGTTAGAGCCAAGAGCAGATGGAACCATGTGCTTGCATGGGAGGAGTTGGCTACCTTGTTATGGGGATTTGAGGGACGTGATCATGCACGAGTCCCATAAATCCAAGTATTCCATACACCCTGGATCTGAGAAAATGTATCAGGACATGAAGAAGTTATACTGCTGGCCAAACATGAAGGCAAACATCGCCACTTACGTCCAGAAATGTCTGACTTGCTCTCGCGTCAAGACCGAACATCAAAGACCATTCGGATTACTGGTTCAGCCAGAGATACCCAGGTGGAAATGGGAGAATATCACTATGGACTTCATCACCAAGCTTCCAAGATCATCTCACGGTTACGACACCATTTGGGTGATCGTCGACCGACTTACCAAATCCGCGCATTTTCTACCCATCAGGGAGACTGACTCCCTGTCAAAACTAGCCAAGACATATCTGAAGGAGATAGTGACTAAGCACGGAATACCCGTCTTAATAATTTGTGACCGGGATGGTAGATTCACATCCAGTTTCTGGAAGGCTATCTAACGAGCTTTGGGAACACGTCTAGATATGAGTACTGCTTACCACCCGCAGACGAACGGTCAAAGCGAACGGACAATTCAGACCCTTGAGGACATGTTACGAGCATGCGTGATTGACTTTGGGAATGGTTGGGTCGATCACATCCCTTTGGTGGAATTTTCCTACAATAATAGTTACCATGCTAGCATCAAGGCTGCCCTATTCGAAGCACTATATGGTAGGAAATGTCGTTCCCCAGTGTGTTGGGCAGAAGTAGGCAAATTCCAACTCACAGGACCAGAACTAATCCAGGAAACGACTGACATGATAATCCTTATAAAGCAAAGAATCCAAGCTGCCCGCGACCGACAAAAGAGCTATGCGGACCAGAGACGAAAACCTATGTAGTTTGAAGTAGGTGACCGTGTAATGCTCAAGGTATCGCCATGGAAGGGAGTTGTACAATTCGGTAAACGTGGGAAACTGAACCCACGTTATGTAGGCCCTTTTAAAGTGATAGCCAGAATCGGAGAAGTCGCTTACCGCTTAGAGTTACCCCAACAATTGAGTCGAGTGCACACCACCTTTCACGTGTCTAACTTGAAGAAGTGCTATGCTGATGAGCCTCTAGCTATGCCAATGGAGGGAGTACACTTTGACGAAAAGCTCCAGTTCACGGAAGAACCTGTGGAAATCATGGAAAGAATAGTTAAAAAGTTGACGAATAGTCGGATCCCATTGGTCAAGGTACGATGGAACTCGAGGAGAGGTCCTGAGTTCACTTGGGAACGAGAAGACTCGTTCAAGACCAAGTACCCACACTTGTTCACCAGACCCATGACATTGATCTAAGCTTTGAGGACAAAGCTAAAATAACGGGAATGTGATGTAAAACCCCTGTTTTTACCTTTTGACTTTGTCCTATAGTGTGCACAATTCATTTAACTCAATGTAATCTCACGTCATTATTTTATGAAGCACCAGTCCTGTATCAAATCACACTGTTCATTCCAGTGTATTATTATTAAATATATGAGAATGTTGACGCATTTAAGATTTCTTGACCTTCTTGAAACTACACAGTAAACACCTAACATTGACCATATACTTTAGTTTAGAAATATGTAACTTGTACATTATACCTTACACTCGTTTTCATCTCGTACCTGAGTATTTGACAAAAATGGACATATTTCATTTATGGAATCCCATATCACACGAAATGTCCATATATCTTAGTATACTTTGACAATGACTTTCCTAAACACCTTAAAATACCTAAATACTTGGAGATATTTACATGGCAACTATTTTCTTCCCACTTGTATGTATATATGCGGCTAGGGTATGGACACACCAACAAACCTCAAACATTCTCTTAACCAATCTTGGTACTAGGATCCTCTCATTAATAAGGGTACTTTTTGTCTCTCCTAAACCATCAACCAAGCCGTATACCACCTTGCTCACATTGTACAAACACACCTTCATTAATGCACCCAAGTTTATACATCACTTGCCCATTCTTTCCTTACTAGCCAACGACTAGGAGCTCTCCCAAGAGCCAATGTACATCACCCTCCCATTAATGATTAGTACTAGGAAGATCATATTGTAAGATTACCTTGTACTCAATCTAGGGAAACCCCCTCCCTTGCTCTCTCTTGACGTAGCAAGCCCCAAACCACACAAAGATCTCACCCAACTTGTGGTTAACCAACAAACACAAACCCCTATAACTTACTATATTCGGATGAACACACATACACAAATATCCTAAGCATTTACTTCTAATCATTCACACAAAGATCTCCCTAGTATTGAAGTGGTCGAATCTAGCATTGAAGTAGATAGAGGGCACGGTTTGCTCAAGCCTTGACTAAGAGATCTTCTCAACCTAACCCTAGGTCACGGCTAAACTACAAACCTTGCATAACTCTCGGTTACTACTTGTCTTGTCATCACTACTCTCATCTAAACAATTAAGCAACCACCTTATTTTTCTCCCTCGTTTATTATACTCGTATGCATTAGCATTCACGTGACTAATTATGCATGCACACGTAAAAATCACACTAAAACCCTCCTAGAAAACTCACGGTTTGAATATATGGTCACACGTAATACATGCTTATGGGTTGGATCTTATTTCCCAACGTGTGTAGTCAAGTTAATTGCTTAGGTTAACTTCCTAGAACCCTAGGAGGCTCGGCTAAATATTCTAGCCAAAAGTGAAACGCCTTGATTTAAGCACCTCGGATTAACCCCTACTAAAATGGATAGATGGATTGGTTATAATCACTAGAAAGGCTTGAGCTATAAGCTCCTAATATTTGGATTATATTAGTTACCAAGTATGATTCACGGCTTATTAGATCTTGAGTTGATTTCTAGTATAATATATTGGAAACCCTTCTTCTGATAAGTAAAACCAAATGCTTAAGCTACATAAATAAGCCTTAGCCGAACCATGCTTGTAAAATCGGATAAGCCATAAGCCCAATTGGGCCGAGACATATTAAGCCCAAAGTTATGTGTATTGGTTATTCAATTTAAATAGTGTATGGTAAATATTTAGGCCCACTGATAAGCCCATGAGCCCAAGTAAATATTTTGGCTAAGTAAAGTTTTGTAGAAAAGTTACTAAATGTGATTAGCCCACTAGGAGCCCGTTTGGCCTAAGAAACCTAACCGGACCCTTAATAGACCACACAAGCCCATTAACTACTATATATACATATTAGGTACTTTTTGTGCCAATTATGCAATATGATGAAAGTAGTAGATTGGAAATGAAAAGGTATAAAAATGATGAGTACTTTTCGAAACTTGAAACTAGTACAAGGACTAAACTTGTCAAATTAGAAAGTATAAGGTCACGGTTTTATATAGACAAGACTTATTTTAAACTCCAAGGACCAAACGTGCCACTTTGTAAACATATTGCAAGCCCTAAAACCTTTTCGTGCCTTTTGAGGCCTTATCCGAAACTTGAGGGACTTAAAATGACATTATGGAAACTTATAATAAACTAGTTACTCTTTGGGCCCCTTTTTGTACTTAACCGAAACCATAGGGACCCCTTTTGCCAACTTAACAAACCTTTATAAACCCTAGGGGGCTGTTTTGTAAATAGCCGAAACATGTATAAGCCCTAGGGGGCTGTTTTGTATTTAGCTAAAACTTATACAAGCCATAGGGGGCTGTTTTGTAACTTGGGAATACTTCTAAAAACTTAACCAAAACTACAAGGACTGGAAATGTCAAACCGTGGAACTTATATAAGCCCTAGGGGCGTTTGTGTAAAAACCGGGGGTATATATACTAAACTGGGGGACTAGTTTTGCCATTCCCTAAACTTAAATAAACTTTCATAAACCCTAATTATATATTTATATATACTGAATACTAAAAGAGAAAATCAAGGTAAATATAAAGGTCCGATACTTGTATGTATTTTTCCAACCTATAATGTGATGACTATACAAATATCGGAAACGTTGAAATTAATTAAATGGTACACACATAATGAGGTATAAATTTAATATGACTGTTTACAAAAATAAATATACTAATTATATTTATTTTTCCTCACATTAAGTATTTACAAAACCCTTTTATTAAATATTTAAATCACGTTATGAATAGTACAAATTCAAGAATATTAATTAAACTGGATTGATTAAATTAAACGATAGTATTTATTTTATATCTAAAATAAATACGGCGATAACTTGTACAACCATAAACCAACTACAGACATCCTAATAAAATGCTTAAAAACCTGTAGAAGCATATATTGATGTTTCAGTAACCTTTGTACAACCTGTTATACTTTTTCTGAGACTGTATAATTATCTAGGTTGTTGACTGTGTGTTGAGCACTACTCCAGATTCTTGTGACTATCACCATATTGTTAAGGTGAGTTCATGGCCCCACATCTCATATATTGACAAACTTTTAAATCCTTTTGGGGGAGAAAACATGCAACTGATTTATGGATATAAACTGAACTGTATCAACTTTGATTATATGTGCCTATTGTAGAATTTCTCATGACCCGTGAACTGAAACTGTTAAAATCGTTAGATTGCCTGAATGTTATAAATAAATCTATTTGGGATTGACCATCCCCACCTGGGTGAGTCATGCTCACTGTGCCTTGGCCGGGACAACATGTGTTTACCATGTCAGCACTTATTATTGATGGGTGCATGTTTAGAAAGGGCGAAGCGCTCTCATTTGTTGAGGGCTCAACTATGTCAAGTGTCAGTTTCGGGCAATAGGCAGTATAATTACCTTTAAACAGTAATGCTTTGTGCCTTGCTGTTTCAGTGACTATTTATATCCAGACTATATAACTAAACCTATGAATTCACCAACATTTTGTTGACCCTCAAAAGCATGTTTTCTCAAGTGTTTGAAGCAGGTAGTTACTATATGCATGGACTGTAGCATTTGAGTAGACAGCATCTTAGCAGGCATCTGGGGGTTTTCATATGGGACTCATGAACAATCTTTACTTTATGTAAGAACTATTTAAAATAATGATTTGCACTATTGGTCATGTAATAAATGTTTGATAATCTTTTATCTGATGCTCTATGTACTATTTGCTATTGATCCACCCACGTGACACCCAAATATTATATCCGCTGCATTTTGACCAAGTTGGGGGTGTCACATGTACCATGAGATTGGGGAACCAGTGGTGGAAAATATCTATAAAAGAAAGATGTTGTATGAGAAGTTTTACCTTACTCTATTAGACAGGCGAAGTCCTTCAGAGATTACGAATGTATACATGCTCACCAAAGGAACAATTGATCTGAAGTTCTACGTAGCTAACAACACTGATGAGATTCTGAATGACTTCCAAGCTAAGGAACTCTCTCTTACTGAATGGTTGGAGCTAGAAAAGAAAACAGCCAAGAAAACTTCAAAAAGATGGGATGAAGTTTTGACAAGGGTTTCTCACTCCAAAAGAAACCATGACAAGATTGGTGAGTTTCTCAATATAAATGTTAAAAATTCGCTGAAGGAACAAGACCCAGTTCTGTAGCTGAACAGGTTAGCAAATGAAGTTAGACACGGAGTTGGTGATATCTTTGTCACCACAAAGTAATACAATGGACTTGTTCAGTTTCAGAATCATCTCCCTGTCCATGTCATTGAAGAACCAGAACTTGAAATGATCTTGTTCAATCACCCTAAAAGACAAGACTTTGTGGGCATTAGTGATTTGGACAATATGAACAATGAACTTCTTTGGAATGTCGAGAGTCTATTTCTTTCTACGCCACAGAGGTCCAGGGTTAACTGAAGCCACTAGAACCTTTAGTTTGTGTCTGTTGGGATTTCTTGACATAAGAAACATTAATCCTCTTGTACAAACCCTAGTGATCAAAGAACTTAGAGCTGAAATGGTCATTTTTGAAACTATAAATATTTTGGGCCAAAGATGTCATTTTATGAAAGTTAAAACTATAATAATAAATATTGGAAAGTTTGAGACCCTAAGGTTAATATTTGAGGGTTTAAAATATAAATATTAAAATCATATACTTTAGGGGTTAAAAGTGTAATTAAGATAAAGTATAACTAAAAGGGTTATTTTTTCCAATTTTGAAAGTAAATTAGATATATTATAAATATAAAAAAGTAATGAAGGTATCATGTTAGCTTTGTACAAAGATGTTCCATCTCGATATTACGCTCTGATTGAGTGGTTGAGTTTACGATTTAAAGTGCCCTCGCTCCTCAAACTTTTATAGAATGACTTCTAAGTATGATGCCCCGAACAATGATGCTATATATACAACAAAATATTAATCAAAGAATACATAACTAATACTTAAAAGTATTAAACTTAAGATCAAAGACTTGATACTATACAAAATATGTTAATCCAAGTTGTGGTTTGTGTGACCAAGCTATTTATCTATGAATGAAACATATCTGATATAGCTCAGACATTATAGACCCCAGGTGAGTTCATAGCCTCACTAGATCTAATTTATAAATGATTTGAAAACCCGTGAGGGGATATATGCTAAACTGGAATACAAGTATTTTGGTATGCTTCCTAATATGATTATTGACACTACATTTACTTATTGCTATTAAGTGCCTTTTTAATCATGACCGTTAATCAGAAATGAGTGCTAATATTATGAATAGTACTATTTGGGGACTGACATCCCCTATCTGGGCAAGTCGCACTTGCTGGAATGCCGACGGGTTCCTACCTAGGCTAAATGGACACCCTTTATTTTGTTGTACTCAGGATTCCGGCAAACTACCCGTATAAGGGCAATTTGTTGGTTTTCTATTTATGTCAAGTAGCGGTGCATGAGCTAGTGTAATAATAATTGATGATTTTATGTGGGCGAATAACAATGTAGCTCAGGAAAAGAATCTTGTATTCAAAATGATTTCAAACCTATGAATTCACCCAACCATTGTGTTAATTTTAAACATATATCTCAGGAGTAAAAGATTGTTAGCATGGAGGAGCCTGAGGATGGCATGAAGAGGCACAAGCTTGAAATTATTATTCTAGATTTTAGGAACCTCATATTGTAAAACTCTAGTTTTTAAATGATATATAAAGAAAGTTGATTTAATCACTCTTTTGAGTTGTTTTCTATCATTATGACTTGTGTTCTATGAAGTAATACCCCAAATCAATGTTCCACTGCGTTAAGGTAAAATGTGGGTGTTACAATACGTGCTTTTGATATTGATTTGTAGGGGGGCGTATGGATGCATCCTAGGCTTTTGGTAAGTACGATTTTATTTGTAGTGATTGGGTTGTGTGTGCTATACACCTCATATCGCTTTTGGTACATGGGAGTAGCTACCCATGTACACATATGTGACTTTGATTTGATATGATATGTGGTATGTTATATGAGCTCGTGGGCATTTTAATTACTTTTCTTTCGTTTCTATTATGATCCTACTTGTTCATATATTGTTGATATCCGCAGCTTTTGTTACCACTCTTTACTTTTCAGCCTTATTTGTTATATCTGTTCACTGGGCATTCGCTCAGTCGTGTTTATTTTTCATGCGGCATGTATTAAGCGGGAAGCTGGGCAATGAGAGTTGGATTAGAGAGCTACCTTAGAGTCACCCTTGTGTCTTGATAAATGTTTTGAAGACCTTTGTCTTTTGAAGATATGCATTTTGTACCCTCATATTTGGGATTGTTACTCTTTTGTAGAGTTATTTTGATATTTTAATAAATTAAGACTTTCGCTTGCATTATATATGTTCTGATATGACACCATAACGCGGCACTTTGTCTCTTTATCGGAGGGGGTGTTACACCAACTCTCTCTTCTAACATCAACCTACCCATACGGGTACAAGTTGATGAACGTTAAGGTTAAGACTTAAACTCATAACATTGGTTTGTAGTTTAAGTAAAGGAGATCACCCCCAATATTGTCATTCAACCACTTTGTTATTCCGCAAGCAAAGTGTGTCATAAATTATTTATTAAGTTTTAATAAAATCTATATACGTTGAAAAGTATTTTGGTATTTTTGTTTTAATTGTTTACTTTGTTATTGCTTTATTAAAAACAACTCACTTGAATCCAATATGCAAGATATCACGTAAGATTGATAAGTATGAGCAAAAAGGGACCAACACGTTTGAACTAAAAAAAATATATTGGTAAAGATTTGATACGTTAATTTTAATTTTTAAGTTAAAGTTAGGATAAGAATAAACTATTGATTTAAGTTCATTTGGATACCGATAGTTTATTTAGATACAAAAGGACTAATCTCAACCATCCATCTTCATCCTAATACAATGGATAAGATTAAAGAAAAACCAATTTCCCTCATTTTTTTCAAAAATTAATATCTCTTAAACCATTAATCGTTATGCTAAAAAAATATACTGTTACGACGGGCATTTAATTACCTTTCTATAGATATGCTATATGATATACTTTCGACAAAAAAAAATTTCGTTCTTTTCACGTATTTTTTCATTGTCGAAAATTATCATATATGATACTAATTATCATATATGATAGTAACACTATTATCATATATGATATAAACCAATAACATATGTGATCAATAATAATTTGTAATGTAAGACTAATATCATATATGATAAAACACTATTATCATATATGATATTTTACGCAAATTTTAAAAAACAAAAAAAAGACGAATTTTTTTTCTTTAAAAGTATATCATAATGCATATCTGTAGAAAGCTTATTAAATGCTCGTCGCAATGGTGTATTTTTTTTTCGTTTAATGCTTAACGGTTTAAGAGATATTTAGATTATAAAAATAAGTGAAATAATAAAATATTTTTAATGTTATCCACTGGATGAGATGAAAATAGATGGTGGGGATGAGTCCCTTGGTATCCAAGATTAATATGCTATCCAAAATAACTCTACTTATTTATACTAGTATATAAAAGTTTAGAGTAAAATTATTTTGGATACCATATCTATCATGGATACCAATGGACTCATCATCACCATCCATTCTCACCATATCTAATGGTTGAGATTAAAAGTATTTAATTATTTCACTTATTTTTAAAACTTAAATATCTTTTAAACCGTTAAGTGTTAAACGGAAAAAAATATACCATCGCGACGAGCATTTAATTAGCTTTCTATAGATATGCAATATGATATACTTTTAAAGAAAAAAAAAATCGTTTTTTTTAATTTGCGTAAAATATCATATATGATAATAGTGTTTTATCATATATGATATTAGTGTTATGTTACAAATTATTACAGAATCATATATGATATTGGTTTATATCATATATGATAAGTTATATCATATATGATATCAGTGTTACTATCATATATGATATTTAGTATCATATATGATAGATTACGGAAAAAAACAAAAAAAAAGTTTGTCGAAAGTATCATATAGCATATCTGTAGAAAGATAATTAAATGCCTGTCGTAATGGTATATTCTTTTTCGTATAACGATTGACGGTTTAAAGATATTAATGTTTGAAAAAAAAGAGGAAATTTGTTTTATGTTTAATCTTATCCATTAGATTAAGATGGAGATGAGTGGTGGAGATTAGTCCCTTAGTATTCAAATAAAGTTTGATATCCAAATGAATTTAAATCAATTTTTTAAAATAAATATAAATATCTCATTTGACGCTTTAATTTGCTATAGATATTAAAGTCGGAAAACATGGTTAAAAAATTGAAAATTGTTTTCCAAATATCACCCGTTCGTCGAACAGTTTTTGGTTGGGTTTGACTGTTTGAGTTTGTTTTCCACTTTTTGGCCTATATAGTTCAAGATAGGGTGAACATATGGATCGTCGGATCAGATCGGAAAACCGTACCAGATTAAATCGAATCGGATTAGACCGGATAATTTCGGTCCGGTCCTCAGTCTGGGGTTTTATATTATTTCGGTCCTTGATCCGACCAGTCTGGTTTGATCTTACTAAAAACTCATCGATTATATTTAATATGATCAGAATAGACAGAAAATCGAACTAGACCGGACTGATCTAGACTGGACTAGACCGATTCAGATTAGACCGAACCATTTCGGTCCGATCTCGATTCGAAGGTTTAGACTATTCCAGTCATCGGTCCAATCCAGATCTGTTGCTCAGCTTTAGTTCAAGATATGTCTGTTTCTGGCCCATTTGATAATCACTTTTTAACACACAGTCGACCTAAATATATAGAACTCAAATTGGTAATTTTGTAACAAGTGCTAATATAAGATTCGTTCAAACTCCAATAGCAATGATGAAGTCAAAAGTTTTTTTTATTATTTTGAAACTTACAAAAAAGTATGATGATGATGAGTGAGATCATGTGGTGGGATCCCCACTTCTGAAGCTTTAAACAATATTTATTTTGTCATTAAGCAACATGTTTCCTTGCTTAAAGGCCTCTTTTTTGTCTGTCACTCTGTCCGTACCAACGTAGGAGCGTCTAACTACTTTTTTTTCTTGTTTTTTCTCTGCCTAAATTATTTTTAAACATTAACAAAGAAAGTAAACTTCATTTATGTTTTGTCATGCCATAAACTTTATTTTTTTATATCCTGAGTTTTTATTTAACATTACGAGTCGATTAATCTCAAAACAACGACTATTTTATGATGTTATGTCGTAATCCTGTAAGTTGTAATGATAATGTTTTTATATTTGTGTTACACCTGAAACATAGCAAATGGCATTTAGATAACATCAACACAAAAATTTACAAAAAGCATGCTTCACACTAACATAGTGTTTGATAGATTGTAATAAAAGTTGTAATGGAAAGGATTTCCACTTCTGAAGCTTTAAACAATAATTCATTACATGTAATGATCTATTATACAATTATGGGTTCTTTTATTTTCTTTGATTACGTCTTGTAATAAAATCAAATGACATAAAAATTCATTATTAATTAACCACATTAAATAAACTTTTTATTAATAACTGGACATTTTAATCTTTTTTTATCGATTACATTTCGTTTTATCACACCAACAAAACATTATTAATAACAGTAATGAATCATTACATTACATCATTTATTTTATTTTATTACGTCATTTATTTAATTCATTTGGCATTTTATTCTTTCTTATCAAACGAAGACTAAAGAATAAATAACTAATCATTCTTATTAGGGGTGGCAATTTCAGATCCGACATGAAATCCGATCTGAAACCGACACAAAAATTAACAGGTTCGGGTTGAATATATTTAATCTTAGGTCAGGTTTGGGTCGGCCTATCTGACCCATTTATTAAACAGGTTAGGTTTGGGTTGGAAAAAAATTAAGCAGGTCGACCCGACAACCCGTTTAAGAGTTTTTTCCTTATATTAAATATGATTAATATTTTACCATACGTGTTTACTAGGTTAAACATACCGAACATAAACACATTTAACATGTTTAACACGTCTAATGTGCCTATTTTTATATATAAAACTTGTTAAATGAATCAATATATAAACCCGTTTAACCTATTCAACCTATGTAACATATTTAACGTCAACCTATATATATATATATATATATATATATATATATATATACATATATATATATATATATATATATATATATATATATATATATATATATATATATATATATATATATATATATATATATATATATATATATATATATATATATATATATATATATATATATATATATATATATATATATATATATATATATATATATATATATATATATATATATATATATATATATATATATATATATGGGTTAAATGGGTTAGGTTCGGGTTATGTGTAAACGGGTTAGAGTTGACATAACTGCTCCGATTATTTAAATGGGTTAGGTTTAGGTTGAGATTTTCTAACCCGCCAACCTGACAACCTGAACACGCTAACCCGAACCCGACACGAATTAGCACCCTTTATTCTTATTAGAGCAACTTTTAGCATACACTTGCACTCTATCTTATCTTATCTTACTATATTATAAAGCATTTGGGACTTTTGTAACAAACTTTTGGTTGGCTAAATTTTAAGACTTTTTACTTAATATATAAAGCAATTTGTTAGGTATCTTCCCCACATTAACAACTTTTTATAACAAACTTTTGTAACAACTTATTAAAATATAATTTTTAATTTTAGATTAAAATATCTTTTTATATATTTATTATTTTCATAATCCAAATTCATCATAATTTTTAAAATTTTGTGCTTTTTAATTCAATATATATTTTGATAACTTTTATTACCTTTTAGTTTTTTTTCCATTTGTAGCGGGTTTATTTTGATTTAACCTTTTTACCATTTTAGATTAATGTAAATACGAACTCTATAGGTAAAATATAACTTTAAAAATCGTCATTACATACTCGCCGCCGCTTTGCGCGGGCACCATACTAGTATTTTATAATGGTGCAAAAAAAAAGTAAAATTTAATACAATATATTTCAATATCAGGTTCACTGCTAATAGTGTAGATTCTATTTATGAAACCAAGTGAGTATTTGATTTCAAAATTTAAAATCCAGTTTGAAAAATTGCATGATTTGACGCATGAAATTATTAATTGCTGTATTGCACGTCACGGGAGAAAAACAGATATTGTCAATCGGTCATAAACTCCTACTGTATATAATTGCACTGTTACTACAATTTATATAGTCAAAGACAATAATGTACGAGAGAGTGTACTAGCGTTTTGAAAACACGAAAATTCGAACTAAAACTTTGGCCCACCGAAAAGAGACAAAAGGCACACGGTTTATGTATTTTTTTGTCCTTTTGTTATTTTTTAGAGAATTTTTTTATCAGTTTTATTTTTATATTTTTGAAAATTTAACAGTTTTAATTTGTTAAACTTTTTTTATACCATATTTTTAGTTTCACAGTTTTATAACAAAACTAAAATTATAAAAGAAAATGTAAAATGAGGTACATATAATATTTTAGGAAGGTCTTAATAACCTTACCTTATTTAAAACTCAAATACAGAGTATCACTTTTGATGTCTAAGGCTACCCGCAATGCATGGGATTTAGCTCGATCGACTGTCGGTCGCGACCGAATTGTCCCGTTGCGGCGATTCTGTCGCCTGCACTCGGTTGACCGAATTCGGTCTTACCCACGACCTTTTTAAAAAAACAAGACGTTGGAAAAAGTTAGCTGTTAGGGTGTTTGTATCCATTGTTAAAAAAAATCAAATTCATACTATTACTATAAATACTCATTAAATCAACATGTTTCACACAAATTAAACACACAATTTCAAAATACAATGTCTTATGAATTATTTTTTGCCGACTCTTTCGACGACGAGGATGAAGTTACAAGTGAATTTGAGGTTTTTACGCAAGCTTGTGAAACGGCTTACGAAGCATCAGTCCCAAACAACGGCCGTATATACATAGAGATTACGAGGGTGCACATAATAGTCCAGTGGAAGCTTATTTTACTGACGAGTCACAATATGTTGCTGAGACATTTCGTGAACGATTTCGACTGGATCGAGCTTTATTCTTACGAATTGTTGACGACTTGAAAAATAACTATTCTTATTTTCGAAACTCAACGGATGCTACGCGTCGAGAATGTCTTTCATCATTGTTGAAATGCACTTCCATTGTTCGTCAATTGGCGTACGGAGCCGTGCCTGATGCTCTTGACGAATATTTGCAAATGGGTGAGTCGACAGCCCGATAGTGTCTTCGAAAGTTTTGTACGACCATCATGGAATTATATGGTACAGAGTACTTGTGAAAGCCGACTTATACTGACATGGAGAAACTCTATGCTCATCACGAGGCAAAACATGAGTTTCCCGGGATGATAAGAAGTATCGAGTGTACACATTGGCCGTGGGAGAATTGTCCCGTTGTCTACAAAGCTCAATTTAGTAGGCGTGATCAGGGGTCAACTCCGTTCATTTTATTAGAAGCGATTGCATCTCAAGACTTATGGATTTGGCATGCGTTCTTTGGTGTATCCGAGATGAATAACGACGTGAATGTTTTATGTCAATCCCCTATTTTTAATGATCTTAAATCGGGGAACGCACCTGAACTGGGATTTGTGGCTAAGGACGTGCATTATTGTCGGGGATATTATCTTACTGATGGGATATATCCACAATGGTCGATTCTTATTAAGTGTATAAAAGATCCGTCGGCGAATGATCACTAAAGAAGATTGTATAAAACGAAGCACGAAGCAGCAAGAAAAGATGTTGAGCGAGCCTTCGGCGTATTGAAAACGAAATGGAGGATGATTGATTACCCGACCCGAGGATTGTCAAAACATCGACTATCGGACATAATGTACACCTGCATCATATTACACAATATGATAATTAAACAGGGGGGGGGGGGGGGGGGGGGGGGCGGCGGCGATATCACCTATATATCATCACCAATAAGAACATGCTGATAACGATCCGATGAATACGCATGAAAAAACTCTACAAATTACTTAGCAGATAATCGACCCACATCTTCATCTCAACCTAAATGCCGATCTAATGGAACACATTTGGAACAATCGCGATCAATAAATTAGTTTTTTTAATGTTATGTTTAATGTTTTTAAATTTATTGTAATGTTTTTTTATTTGAGTCCTTATGTAAATTTTTTTTAAATAAATGTAATGGTTTTTTATGAAATTTAATGTCTTTTAGAATTTTTTTTTAACTAGGTCACCTTATTGGGGAAAATAGGTCGCACCCTAGGTCACAGGAGAGAAAAAGCTGACGTGTAAAGGTCGTGACTTAAAAACCGTTGCAGGTAGCCTAAGATTTTTCCAACGTAGTGTTCCGTATATCTTCCAAAAGGTGTACAATGATAAAAAAAAAATTATGTACTTTTTATACCAATTAATTTTTTTTAAGGATTTGGTCAATGTTTTGAAGCCCGGTTTTTAAATTGATTCAATTGAGTCATTGGGTCTTAACTCGGGTTAATTCAGGTTAACCCGATTTTCTAAAAAAAAAAGAAATTATTTTTAAAAAATAAAAAACATAATATATAAAAGCTATAAAAACTTTAGTAAATTTAAGATATAAACTGTTTACCAACCAATATAATACGTAAAAATAAAATTTCGTTGTAAATATATAAAATTTACTTATTTAAAAAAAAACCAAAAAAATCAAAACTGACCGGGTCGAGAACTTAGTTGACCCGGTCACTCCAAACCAACAGGTCTAGCCAGATCTCAAAAATATGAAACCAGTGTCAAAATGACCCGTCAGATTAACCGTTTATATCTTAAATTTACTAAAGTTTATATCTTAAATTTACTAAAGTTTTTATAGCTTTTATGTATTATTTTTTTTATTTTTTAAAAATAATTTTTTTTTTTTTTTTTTAAATAAATTTACTAAAGTTTATATCTTAAAAAAATAATTTTTTTTAGAACTGAGTTGACCCGATCACTCCAAACCAACAGGTCTAGCCAGATTTCAAAAATATGAAACCAGTGTCAAAATGACCCGTCAAAATGACCAGGCGGTGATATCACCTATATATCATCACCAATAAGAACATGCTGATAACGATCCGATGAATACGCATGAAGAAACTCTACAAATTACTTAGCAGATAATCGACCCACATCTTCATCTCAACCTAAATGCCGATCTAATGGAACACATTTGGAACAATCGCGATCAATAAATTAGTTTTTTAATGTTATGTTTAATATTTTTAATTTTATTGTAATGTTTTTTTATTTGAGTCCTTATGTAAAAAGAATTTAAATAAATGTAATGGTTTTTTATGAAATTTAATGTCTTTTAGAATTTTTTTTTAACTAGGTCGCCTTATTGGGGAAAATAGGTCGCACCCTAGGTCACAGGAGAGAAAAAGCTGACGTGTAAAGGTCGTGACTTAAAAACCGTTGCAGGTAGCCTAAGATTTTTCCAACGTAGTGTTCCGTATATCTTCCAAAAGGTGTACAATGATAAAAAAAAGTTATGTACTTTTTATACCAATTAATTTTTTTTAAGGATTTGGTCAATGTTTTGAAACCCGGTTTTTAAATTGATTCAATTGAGTCATTGGGTCTTAACTCGGGTTAATTCAGGTTAACCCGATTTTCTAAAAAAAAAAGAAATTATTTTTAAAAAATAAAAAAAATAATATATAAAAGCTATAAAAACATTAGTAAATTTAAGATATAAACTGTTTACCAACCAATATAATACGTAAAAATAAAATTTCGTTGCAAATATATAAAATTTACTTATTTAAAAAAAAACCAAAGAAATCGAAACCGACCGGGTCGAGAACTGAGTTGACCCGGTCACTCCAAACCAACAGGTCTAGCCAGATTTTAAAAATATGAAACCAATGTCAAAATGACCCGTCGGATTAACCGGTTAACCCAGCTGGATCAGTCAAAATTGATTTGGTCTCAATAATTGGCACATATCTGAGTTGGTCAAATAAGTCAAAAGTTAGGTTTGAACGCATGCGAATATGTAACCGATCGACAGAGCATTTGATGTGAAAAAATATACGAACTGTGTTACTGTCTTGATATATCTATACTATCTATAAAGGGAGCATATACACATACTAACTCCAACCAAAAATTAAAATAAACATTTTAACATTTTTAATCCAAACCTAAATTTAAATCTTAACCATCCATTTTTTTTATAACAAACTTTTGTAACAACTTCTTAACAACTTATTAAAAAATCATTTTTATTTTTAAATTGAAATATCTTTTAAATCATTTATTTTTTTCATAATCTAATTTCACAATATTTTTTAAAATTTTGTTCTCTTTAATTCAACATCCATTTTGATATATTTATAAATTTTTTGTTTCTTTTCATTTTTAGTGATTTTATTTATTTTAATTTAACTTTTTACATTTTAACGTTAAATCGATTGCTAAACAATCGTTACTTATTACCCGTCGCTGCATTGCGGGGGTACGATGCTAGTCTTAATAAAAGTTCAAATAAAAAAAATATATTACGATTAACTTTTTCGTACACTGCTCTAACATAATCGAGTAATATTGTTATATCAAATGTTTCGGTTAAAATTAGCTTTCGAGCTAACTCTAGGCAAATAGTAGTCGTTTTAAAATGAGTCAGCTCGTTAAGTCGAACTATTAAAAATTCACCAGTTACCCGATAGGCTCACTTTGGTTTTTTTTGAAAAAGGGGCCCACCACAAAATTTGAAAAAAATAGTTGTTATAAAAAAATAGGCAGGCGCATGAACGAACACACATGAATCCGAACATTTCGCATATGAAATGATTTCAACCATTAATCAAATCATCATATAACAATCCCCAAACAAACAAAATCTTTGTCCTTCAACAGATTCCTTACCTTCTTCCTCAAATGGTTTAAAATCTGCAATCTTCCTCCAACCGCCTTTTCGCCATTGATCGATTTTATCAATATATATACAAATGAATAATAATACAAAGATATCATCGTCAATGGATGAAATAATGGAGGATGTTCATGTTGATAATGTGGAGAATAATGAAAATGAAGATGAAATTGATTTTGAATATGAATTTGATGCTTGTCACTTTTATGATTTTACTAGAGATGAGACATTGTCCGAGTCTCGTCAGGCCGAGGATTGGTTTGGCTCTGCTGTCGAGTATCCTCCTTCTCGTAAGCGTTTTTATTATCTCTTTGATTTGGTTTATGGGCATTGCTTTTTTTTTAGTTTGAAGCTGAAAGATATAAAATTATTGTTTGTTTCAGCTTATATAGCCGGTTTATGGCTTATTTGATCTTGGGCTTATGTTTCATAAGCTCACTTTTTGCAGCTTATTTAGAAACTTTTCGGCTTATATAAGCCCAAACCAAATAAGTTATAAGCCGGCTATGCGCATAAGCTTTGTAAATATCTCACATTGCTTAAATGCTTTAGATTATGAAAATGTACAAGCAAGATCCTTGGAGTTTTTAGTAGGTGGAGCTGAAGCTTATAATTGTTAAATAACATAAAAGGAATATGAGTTAGTTAACATTTTGATAAGATTATTTGTCTAAGAGCTTGATCTTATAGATAAGATCTCATAATTTCATAAACAAAGCTTATAGTTGGTAGGAGCTTTTATCATAAGCTCCGCATCAGACATATGTATAACTGAAATAGGATCCTAGGTGGCCGCCTAGTGGTCAAATGTCTTGATGTCCTCACAAGAGGTCTCGGGTTCAAACTTCAAACCTTATTAGGTAACATCTTTAGGTGGCCACGGAAAGGGTTGGAAACTGTCACACGAATACCCCGGTTAGATCATGTACATCTGAGTCAAATACTCGCCCACAAGGCAGGAAAACCTCATCCTTTTTATATTCTAACTACGGAGTTAGGATCAAATAAGAAGAAAACTTAGAATAAGAAGGATAAGAAGAAACCACAACCACATATTTCAGAAAAAGTGGATGCATCTTCCCTTAAAATTCTCCTTCCTATTTAAAATGTGTAGTCCAGAATTCTTCTTATTCTTCTTATTTTTATTTTCCTTCGGATCGCTACTCTCTAACTACATATGATATTATGATATGAAACTATTTATTATTTTCAATATATTCTAACTATATATGAAATCCATTTTTAACATTTCATATGTGGTTTATTAAGAATATTTTTTCCTTATTCGTATAAGCATAGAACTTTATATCATCTAGAGCACTAAGAATATCTAATTTATTCTTGGTTGCGGTTAGCTCCTTTGAGCAATGATGCAGTCGGAATTCAAAAACTAGTCAATTTGACTTATTCGCAAGCAGAAGCCAATTTGTTTTTAAATGCAGGGGGTTAAAGGCTCTCACGAGTGTGCTACTTAAGCTGTGAATGACAGGAAATAATTTTTCAAGTAAAGTGGGGCAGAACTGTCTTATAAGGATTTCGTATATAACTTTAGGATTAGGATATATAACTTTCAATGACATTAATTTAGTTATAACTGCTTCAAAAGATTTTTGCATTATTCTGTGTCTTTGATTTACACTGAACTGTCGGTCACATGTTGATCTGCTCCATTTAATACAATTTTATCCAAATGTTTTAGCCTTTATCGTGAAGTTAAAGATGATGAAGGCTGCCAAAGCCAACAAGAAAGCTCACAAGAAAACTGAAGCGGATAAAAAATCTAGTACATCCAGCGTTTCAGATGGCGACACTGACCATAAAACTTCCTCAAGAGAAGCGAAAATCAAAGGTATCTATCACCTAAATGCTGCACGAATGTTCTAACTCTGCATGTTCTTAGGCAAAACTTAGGAGCCTTATTTCTAAATTACATTATGTATGAACAGCCTTTCCCACATTCCACCAAAAAAATGATTCTGCGACTTCAGTAGAAAGTCGATGTTAAAAAATTACATGGTCAATTGGTCATATTGTACATATAGGATTCATAACTTCTATATCTAAAGTTAGACAAGGTTTATCCGGGACAGAGAACTATATCGTCAATGGCAGTCATCCATGGATTTACTAGTTTGTGTATATTAGTTCGTCTCAGTAGGCATGTAGTTTGAACATTCATTTTCTTACTCAAGTTCAATCATGCTTCTAGGTGTCTTGTAACTTTTAAGTTTAGTTTATCCCATTTCTGTGCCTGGTTTTGACTATAGTCTTGTTTAACTGATTCAGGTGTAAAGCATCAAAATTGTATTTCCCAAGATAATGTGAAATCTAAGTCAAAGTCCACAGTCAACTTATCTAAACCAAGTGGTTCATTCATGAAACCTACTGCTAGTCACTTGGCCAAGCAAAATAAAGAGTGTGATATGCATTCTGGCGGTTGTGGAAGGTGTTAGTAATTTCCTTAAGATTTCATGTGCCTTCGCTCCGATTCTGTGTTCCTATCATTATAATTGTGTGTTTAACTATTTGTCAACTTGTAGATTGCAGAAGCCATTAGTTAGTGTAGATGATAAGTTAAAATCTCCTATAAGATGTCAAAGCCAAGCCACCAAACGACAGAAGCTAGACATCGGTTATTTGCGTAAGGTGCACATAATTCAAGTTTTGTAACTTTAGAATTTCAGCAGCTCTAAACTGCAAATATCGAATAGTTCCAGGATCCTAATGTTCTTGATCATATAACCAGGTGGCACAATTGAAGCATCGGTCTTCATATATGCACAAGGTTACCAAAAAGGTAAAATACTTCACTGCAGAAGAATAACATCAACCTCCTTGTTTTCAAACAAGAATCAAGCATGTTTATAAGCAAACTGTTTGTTTTCACAGGCTGAACATTTGGAAGGCGTCTTAAACTCTAAAGTTAAAACTACCATTCCCCGAAAACCTGCGTTGGTAACAGAAGAGAGAGCTCAAAGGCTTAGGTAACTATTTTCAGCATTTATGCTACTTGAATTGTATTCTATTCTGTAGAATAGCGGGGCTTATGACATACATCCTTCTCTTGACATGTAGGTCCCAGGATAAATCTGAATCCGTTCAACAACCTAAAGGAAATACTAACGCTTTTGGAGGACAGCCATTGAACAAAAAAGTCAGTACTTGCTTTTAACTAGTGTAATTCTCAAATCATAATTTCACCTGTATTCTAGATTTACTATGTTTTTGTTTTCATACTCCAACAAACACGTTTTTTATTCTAGGTGCTTCATAAACAGAACTCTGCTCCTCTAATGAGTCAAGATATTCGCAAGAGGTTTGAACCCTTATATTTTGGACATTTTGTTATGGGTGCATTTGTTTTGCATCTCATTGCATGCAACATGCTAATGTTGACTCCAACCGAGTTTCAAATTTTCAGCTAGTCATGCTATAACTGATTTCTTACTTTGGGTCAATTATGCATTGCAGCCAAAACTCTCGGAATGCTGGAAAGAAAGATATATGCGGATCAGAACCTAATATATATTCTTGCACTACAGATAAGGTGGAGACAACTTCACACATTTATTTTTCAAGTTACTGTATACAATGGTCTTCTAAGCCATTCAGATTATGGCGCAGGTACACCCAATGAAAGACAACGGATACGTTTTAAATGCACAGAGCAGCTCTTCTCTACCACCAATAGAGTTATTTAAGAAGGTGAAGGCTAATACTTTTAACAATACATATATTAGAATGTTAATTGCCTTTATGGAGTATTGCAACTCTTTATATTATGTATCCAGCTCTCTTTGAAATCTGAATCCGAGACAAAAGATATATCATCAATAAGACAACCCCGTTTAACTAAGGTTAGTATCATATAACCTGTTTTTAATATATACGAGTAGTTAATAAGATATATTGCATTTTCATGTAATTAGATATATTGTTGATGCTCTTATTATGTTTAGGGGCTGAAGGAGAACGTGCCTCGATCTTTCCAGCAGGATTTTAGGGTATAATTTCTTAAAATATCTACTTCATGCTTCCATAGGTTCGACCCTAACTAGAGGTGGCAATTTGTAACCCATTTACCTGTGAGTGGGTTGATCCTGGTTGTCTCTAGTCACCTCCGGTCACACACAGGCCAACAATTTAGCTATTTTAATAACATGAAATCTGCAAGTTACTGAAAATACGAATTTTGTAATTGTATTTGACACACTATTTTTTTTTAATAAAACATACTGAAAGTTCGGACCAATAGTGTTGTGGGTCAACCCCGGGTTGCCCTGAATTGTTTCTACCTTTACCTCAACTTACCTTTTGGGTGGAGCCCGTTTTGACCCGTAACACAACCTGCCCATTTTGTCACCTCTATTCCCAAATTCTAAGAAAGAGACACTCCTTATGCAGTCGATCCTTGTGTACAGAGATGTGGGATGAAGCCAAATCACTGTGGAACGGACAGGAGGTTTGCTGAACTTAAAATCTAACTCGACATTAACAGGTACCCATAGTTAATATCTAGAATGCCTTGGAAAATCATTATATGTAGCGTGCACATTTGAAGTTTTTCATACATGGAACATGTCACGGCAGGAAAAATGTTGAACAACTTGCTTTTATAGTCTTTTGGGACTATGATTCATCCAGACACTAGCATTCAAAACTTTTTTTCTTTTCGATCTACTTATACCACAGGCCAATTTCAATGAATTCACCTTTTATGGGATCAGTCTTATGTTTATAATATGTTAAGTGTCGCCTGTGATCACTTCAAGCCATTGATTATGGTACTAGAGGTGTCAAAAGGGGCGGCTTGTCAAAACGAGTAGATTGTTGAATAAGGTCAATCCTTTTTAGTAAAAAATTTTAACTGTCTTACAAAAAGGTATCACGTCAAATATGATTACAAAATAATATTGTAAACAGTCTGCCAAATGAATTTTTTAATATGATAATTTTTAACTAGTTTATGCTATCTAAACAGCATTCTTCTGATCATAAAAATGTTCAACAACTTTTGACCCATTTGACCCGTTGTCGAAATTGCCACCTCAATGTGTTACCATGGAAAGATAGCTTTGATCTTTTATTTCAGAAATAAATGGCTAACGAGTTAAGTAGCGAACTTCAGGCAAAGTTTTAACAATTCGATGATGTTATTTTAGTTCATGTTCTATGTCACAGGAACTGGGATATTCGTGGATTTTGCAAGTTGCAACAAAGGTCGTTTAAAAATATATTCTGGGATACTAACGTATACTACTCATACAACGGAAGCTCTGACATCAGCTCATTGTCATGTATAGAAAAACCAATTGCCAAAACCAACGGAAATATAGATTGTTGATCTCAAAAACATATAGACTGGGTCATCCCATCATGCCAACAACGGTTCAATTCTTATTCATCGGTATATCTAATAATGTTGTTTACAATCACTCTGCTGTAAAACAATTAACTTATTAAATATCCTATGAAATTATTCAATTGTGGAAATGGGGACAACAGTATTGAATCTCTTGACAAAGTTTAGTTATGGCGTATTCTTTAACAAACATGGTGTATGTGTCATATAGATTGGTGCTGCGTTACAGGCTTATAGCAGGAAGAACACGGGTTTCGCATTTTACTTATTTGGGTTGAAATGATGCAGGATGTTGGCGAGGGTTGTAGTCTGTATAGCGCTTATTTATTGGTTTTCTGGGATGGCACTAGAAAGGTTGTCACTACAGGTGGTTTATTGGGCAGTGGGAACATTTTAAGTAACATATCTGACCATCTAACCTACTCACGTCCATGAGGTCTAGTCTACTGCCACAATTTTTTTGAACAGACTGTTCCAAAATGTGCAGTGAGTCAGCTTTGCAGTTTAGTGTAGTGTTTTAGCAAAACCTTCATTTTATCCTTTATACCAGAAAGATTACGTTTCAAGAAAAGAAAGATGAAATTAACGGTTTTAACCCATGCGATACTGCATCGGTAGTCCACAATTTCACAATATAACACATCATGATTTGGTTTGTTAGTATAACCATCTCACCGAGTTTCACACTCCTATAGTCCTATTTAACTCTTTTCAAGAGTTAACTATCATCAAGGTCTGCGGTCTGTGCATCCCTAAGAGTCGTCAAATCTTATGAACTTTATAGTACATATCATGTGAGTCTTTTCTAATAACTGGTTGGTTTGTTCAGTTCATCTGCGTAATTTCATTTTTTAGCCAAGTTTATCTTATACCTATTGAGCATCTGACTTGATATTAAACATTTGAACATGAGATCTTGTTTCCAGAAACATCAGCAAATTGCTCATAGACAAGACATACCGATCTAAACTACATATATAAATACTGCTTAATTATACCACAACATCATGAAACATGTTTGTTATCCCAAATCTCTCTAGTTTCAGCTAAATCCGGTGAGTAGCGTGTGGCCAATATGTCAACCTGTTCAGCAAACAGCTTACTACTATAATCACCAATATGTTTTACCATCTGGTCCCACCTTTTCCGACTGATATCACCACTCCTATGTTCGAGAAGACTATCCCAATCCACATCATCTACACAAGCAGCGTCAAGTTCATAAAGCTTACCAATCAACCTATAGTCATCAGAATCACACCATTTCTTTTCAGCCACTAAAGGCGACGTTAACTGTCTATACCACTTTGTGCAACAGGTTGCATCATTTCTAGTCGATAACTTGTCACTAATTGCAGTCCAAGGAATATTATCTCTCAACATCCCGTGTTGTGATTTCTTTTCACTATTTAACTTCATTTGTAAATCCAAGTTCACGAGATCGTGTAAGTTCTGATACTCTTCTTGACTCCATTTTCCAGATTTTAAGTTCTCTTGCTTTATTCTTCGCCAGGCGTCCTTAACATGAACCATATATTTTCCCATCTCATCCGCAATTCTTTTCCAATTTTTACCATGCTTTTCATATAGTTCCTTTAAAGTTTTTAACTCTTCTGGTGTAAAACCTGGGGTTTCGGCTCTTTCGAACAAAACGTGGGCCCGGTGATAGACAGAACTAGTCGGTCGATATGGTATGCAACTGGCGATTTCTTTCCAACACTTTTTCATTCCTGGGTGAGAACGACAGTTCAATACCATCTTTAAACCATCGTCACCCAATTCACGGGTTCTCATAAAATTAAGAACCGCTTCTTTAATTATCTCATCTTCTTCTAGTGTAAATCTTTTACCTCGGATTAGACCGCCTCCTTTTGTTGATTGGTTCTTTGGTTCTCCGTCTGATGATGGGAAGACCTCAACATGACACGCAAAGCTAACTTTCTTGGATTTTCCTTTTCCTTTAGCTTTATCTTTCCCCTTACTGCTTTCAGCCGAGTCGGTGTCTTTGACATTGGTCTTCTTTTTCTGTTCAGCTCCATCATTTTGTTTATTATCATTTTCTTCTGTTTGTGTCTTCTCGGAAGAATCTCTTTTCCTCTTCTTTTTCTTATCCTTGTTACTAATGTCACCATCATTTACCAAATTACCCTTATAATGTCGATCTTCATCTTCATTTGATCGTAATTTCGTCTTCTTCTTTTTCTCACTACGCTTACTACCTTTTTTCTCCTTTGGAAGATTGCAATCTGTTTCTGAATAACTGTTACCATCACTGCCGCCAACGCCCTGCAGATCACTGATTTCGCTCTTGGTATTCTTTGACTTATCTTCCATTGTTACAGCACTAGCATCAGCATCTTCCCATGTCTTTCCCATTTCCTATGCTTCCACTTTGCCTTTAATTTGTTGTTCCTGCACAAAACAATAGTTAAATTGATATAAAGAAACAAAAAATCATATAAACACAATCCTACCATCAAACCTAAAACGCTCAAGAGTCGTAGCAATCACAAGTAACGATTTGACATGCAGCATATATGCATAATAATGTATCAATGAAGTTAAAAAACTGGAACAATAAACTACCATTTAGTAAATTGGACTAATAATAAACTAGGGAAATAAACTAATGAGAGAATTGCATAAATCGTCCCTGGAGTTTGGACATTTTGCAGGTTTTGTCCCAAATATTTTGAAAGTGCTGATATGGTCCCAAAATTAAACTATTTTGCAAATTTTCATCCTTGAGGTTTTGCTATCTTGCATGTTTCGTCCCAAATATTTTGGCCATTTTGCGTGTTTCATCCCAAGAATTTTCCCCATAAGGACGATACTTGGATTAAAATTTCCAAATAGGGATGATTCTTGCACTTCCGTAACATTTAGGACAAAACATGCATTTTGGCCAAACTTTAGGGACGATTTATGCAATTTACTCTAAACTAATTATGCTACACTTAATATGTCGGCAACTCTGCAAGTATATATGAACACCTAAAGCACTCCCAATTGCATCAATGTAGAAAATAATGATGGTTCCTTTGACTAGTTCCAATTTGGAGCATGGTCCATTGTTACCATTCCTAGGATGTACAAAATAGTAAATATCTTATTGCAGTACACTTTTATAAAACACGGGTTACGCGCTAAACTTACATACGTTACAGATAAATTCTATGTTAAATAGATTCAAGAAATGTGAAGGCTATCAGAAGAAGAACCTAATACATTTAAAAAGGCTACTTCTGACCTGGTATTTACAAGTTAAATACATATGCTGATTTAAATTGGGTAGATGTCACATAACTTTGAATACATTAGTGATAAATCCACTTATGATGTGTTGTAGATACCTAAAAAGTTCTTCAACAGCGAAACGACTAAATCCATGATGTGCTACAACTCTCCAAAACATAATAGTTCCTTTCGACAACACTTTGTAAGACATATACTGCCCTAAAGTACCCAGTCATGAACGTTCATGGAAAACAACTGCTCTGCACTTATACAGAATGCTTAGCTATTGATTATACGTTTAAAATCCATCTGTTTTCATTGTTGCTATAAGTCAAATAGTAAATAGCTATCCTGATTGAGCAACAAAAAAAATCTTTAATGCTTGTGATCAAAATTTGCAAATAACAGTAAACATCTACACCTAAAAACATTCAATGCTTTTAATTATAAAACATGAAAACGAATTCATGGGTCATTACAGGTCGGTTTGACGTCTCCCTTTTCTCACTTCGTTTTAAATTTCATGAACAGCCGATGTATCATGGGGGTGTTTGGTTTGGCTTATATAACGTAAGTCCATTTCGGCTTATATAACATAAGCCTCAATTTTGTGGCTTATTTGGAGATTCATGGGCTTATATAAGTTTATTATATCATGATAAAGTTATATAAGCCCCTGAGTCTCAAAATAAGCAACAAAATTGGAGTGTATGTTATATAAGCCGAAAATAAGCCATATTTCGGCTTATATTTTATAAACCCCGATTATTTAAGCTTATTTGAAGACTTATGGGCTTATACACGTTTATTATATCATAATAAACTTATATAAGCTCATAAGTCTTCAAAAAAAGGCACAAAATTGAGGATTTATGTTATATAAGCTAAAACAAACAGCCCCTAATACTACTAAACAGCTAAGAAATGTCAGTAGTGACAGAACTAACAAAGCCGTAACTTTTTCTTATTAGAGGCAACAAGTATAAGATATGTAATCCAAAGAGATAAACGAGAAGTAAAATCAATAAACTGTGAAACACCCTTGGAGACAAGACAGATTACAAACCCCTTAAACTATTCCAATTGGAGACGACTAGTAGTACAGATAGCAATATGCTAAAGACTCCAAAATGGTGACTTAACTATTAAACACAAGACGCGCAAATAAAGTATAGAGAAAGATATGCTTCTACTGCTAAATATACTATGTGAGAGCTAAGCTATGCTTCTGGACAATCCGAAAGCCAAATATCGTGATTATGCAACAAAAACAAACAACCTGTAATGCTACTGATTATCAGTGCTATAAAACCTGCAACTAATCCTACAATGCCAATAAAAAACAGAACTAAAAGCATCAAATCTAACTTAATAAAATAAATTGAAACCCCTTTTACAAATGAAACAAAGGTTCAAAACGGTAACGAACCAGGGTACTGGTTCATGAGGTCTACCTTGATTTTTATTTTTATTTTTATTATACACCTGGTTCATGAAAATTTATAGTGCATTTCGACAAACGGGTGAGTTTAAAGGCCTATTATTTGACTTAGATGCACGCGAATGTCATACCTTGATTACAAAACCCTCGTAGCAAACGCCATAAGCAGAGAGACCACGTTTAGGTGAGGGGTTCAATTAAACCCACTCAGATTTCAATTTGTTTGACTCTGTTTTATGTTTTACCGATCTCAACTTTGATTTTGGGCTTTTGAACCCCCTCCTGATTTTCATTTTACGAACCCCCACACTGCTTTGAGTGTTGACCATAAAGATTAATTCAATTTTATTTCCATATATAATTATTGAAGTCATGCTTTTAACCCAAGTTTGACCAAATTGTAAAAGATGGTCCAATATGTTAATATCAACACCAACATAATAAAAAAAATTGTATTTAGTGGAACTATTTTAAATCCATATACTTTTTTGGTACTGAGCCTCCACCCGACAAGGAAGACATATCCCAATAAATTATTTAGACAAAACTGGCTGACCAAACTGGGACCCGGATTCAAACCCCCGCCCTTTCGCTTGACTTGGTCAACACTAACATACTCCATGTTCTTAGGTTGAATGTAGTGGTGATTTCTCATCGTAAGTGACAAATTCACGTATAATTGTCATTTCGTTAAAAAAAACTCAAGCGCAAGTTGTTTCCAAATAGGTGAGATACTCACTTCGATGAAATACACTTTATGAGCCCGTAATTATTTTCTTTTATTTTTTATTAGTTTATGAGTGTACATGATATGTGACGGTAAGTTTTTTACCACCAGTAAAATTGAAAGGTAAGTTTGGTGAGTGAAGAGAGAAAACTAAAGTGGCGTTAACGTGACGGTAATAAATTTTGTAACCACTCCATGTAGCCTTTTAGAGCATTTATAATAAGAAAAGTTATTAAAAAACTTTTACTTATTTTAAAAAGCTTTTTTATCTGATTTTTTACATTGCTTCACAAAGTGTTTCAAAAACTTTTGTAATCTTCCGGTTTTAGTGAAACTTTCAGACGATAAATATGTCTTGCATTAATCTATACTACTATAAAGAGAAGAATTTTAATTTTAAATTCGATCTTAATCTCAAACCTAAAATCCGTTTTATCATAACATGAACTTGAACTTAAACCAAAATTTAAAATAAAATTGACAAATTTTAACAATTATAAGATTAATTTAATTAGGATAAAGTGGAGTAATTTAACCATCTGCTTTTTTCTAAAAACATTATAACAACTGTAACAACTTTTATTTTTTTGAACATTACTGTAACAACTTCTCAACCACCTATTCTATCCTATATTTATTTTAATTTGAAATAGCTTTTTAATCTATCTTTTTATCATTTAACTTCATCTGTATTTTTACAAAATTTTATGTTTTTTAATTTAACATCCATTTTAATATACCATTACGGGTTTTTGTTTTTCAGTTTAGTAAATTTATTTTATTTTTATTCAATTTTTTATGGTTTAACATTAATTTGATGAAAGAAAAAAGTCACGAGTGTCCGTCGTTGTATTACGTAGATACAATGCTAGTTACATTAATTTATTAAATACATCAAGTCGTTAAGACCTCATGCATTGTAAATGCTCTTAGAACGATTGTATTTTTTTTAAAAAACTTTAATTTTTAAGCATTTTCAATGCCTTAAATTGTTAATAACTTTTTGCTATTATAGAAAGTTTTTAAAAAGGGGTTTTTAATTACTTTCAAAGTTTTTTAATAAGGCTAAAAACAGAAGTAGACCATATCCACACCCTTGGTCCCCCAATCAAGACACTTTTTTTTTTCTTTTAAAAAGAGACACATATCTTTTGTCAACTGATCAACCCAGTTAGATTTATGTCACGTGTCTAACTGATTAACCTTTTTTATTAATATATTTTCCCCAAGTTTGACCTATCTTTTCTGACATTTTCCCTTTTCTAGTGATAACCGACAACGGCTTAACTTCTAAGTGATCAACTTACCTTGAAAATTGAAAAAGTACCAAAAAAGTTAGTACCCTTTTGTACTTTTAGATTTTGTAAATCTTTTATTGGAAAAAGTAAATTTATTTAGAAAATAACTTTTTTATGCCTAACTCTTCACACACTACACACATAGTACACGCACACCAAATCAAAAGCACTTCCATTGATCTGTCCGTCACTAGTTCATCACCTCTAGTTCTATCGCCGAGTTTTAATCATATCATCTCCAATTCATCATCTCCATCTACATTTCAGGAAATCTTTTTAATCTTAGGGTTTCAATATAACACCCATCTTAAAATCAATCTATGTCATCCCGAGTAAGAGTATGTTTGTTATTTTAATTATTTTGTTTGCTTATCATTGTTCAAATTATTTTGTTTGTTTATGTTGTTTTTTATTCAAATCCCATTACTTAGTGTTATATTTATTAATATTACATTATGTTAGAATGACATGAATGGCTGCTTGTTTTTGTTTTATGGAACTCAGTGTTAGAATGAAATGAAAGGATGCTTGTTTTGTATTCTTTGATAACGTAAGGTTGTAATTAGTTTCCTTAAAGTTTACAATTGGCGAATAAGCTGAATTGACTAATTAAATGTTTGAATTGATAAATTGGATGTTTGTATATAAAGGAATGTCCATTTGATAATCTTTTTGCTTATTATAAACAAATGTAGTGACATGGTTTAATATCTTGTTCAATTATCTTGTTATTTTTTTCTTGTTTTTCCTTATTAATTGTGTTAATGCAAAGCAATGCCTAAAAGCATTGTTAGTGTTAACGAATCTTTCTTAGTTTTGATCAAAACAAACTATACAAGACATTTATAGTCAAATACAATCGTATAACGAATTATCTAATAAACACTATCATCAAGGTAATAATCATTATACTAACATATCTTAATCATGATTAGTGATCATAAAAGTGTTTAGCCTTAAAACTCACTTTTGTCAAATGTGACAAAAGATTTTTAATAAACTTTCTTTTTAAGAAAATGTTTTATTAAAATGGAAATGAAAATTTGAATATGGCATATTCCAAATGCCATAAGAATATCCTTTGAAGGTTTCAAACTGCCTCAGATATTTCTAACCCACTAAAAGACAAAAAGGAGCGGAGTCTACATCCGCGGTTCCTTAAGTACCTATGCGGTTCTTCATTGATAAGGAACCGCCTAGTGCAATAAAGAATCGCGTGCAGCTAGCCGTTGGTTTTTGTCTTCTATAAATAGTGGATCAAATATGTATTTTCCATAACCCTTTTTGGACAGTTCTTTCAGCCTTCTTTCTCCTTTCTAATCCTAATCATTTGTAAATGATCACTCAATGTGTTAAGTATGTTTACTTATGATTATCCTCTTGATCTCCTTCTTTACCTTGTCCAAAGAGAAGATCACTCACACACTTGTGATGTGATTAAAGATGAAGCCTTGATGAAGATCATCCTCTCCTAAAGATCTAATCATGTTCATCATTTGTTTATTTTTGTCTTGTGTAGATCCAATGTATTTGTGAATACTTGGACTAGTTGTGTTCATCTAAGCTATTTGTGAATACTTGTATTAGTGTTGTGTAAATCTATTGCATATGTGTGTGCTTGGATTTGTCTTGTGTACATCCAAGTTACATGTGTGTACTTGGATATGTTTAGTTGAGTTGTAATGAGTTGTGTGAGTTCTCACTAAACTATAAAGTGATGTAGTTGTGTCTTGTGAGTTCTCCCTAAACTATAAAGTGATGTGTAGTTGTGTCGTGTGAAGTTCTCACTTAGCTTCAAAGTGAAGAGTCGTGAAGATTGGTTCTAGCTTTGGATTAGAACTCGACATCTAGCCTTGTGTCGGAAAATGGTAAAGTAGGAAACGTTGTGAAGATTGGTTCTATCTTTCGATTAGAACTCGACATCTAGCCTTGTGTCGTAAAATGGTGAAGTGGGCGACGTTGTGTAGATTGGTCATATCTAAGATTAGGTCTCGACATTTAGCTTAGGGTCCGAAAATAATGTAAGCGACATTGTAAGGTTTTCTCCGCTAAGAAGGGAGCTTGTGGATATAGTAGAAATCTCGAGTAGGTGTACTCGAGGAGTGGAGTAGGAACGAGGATATAGCCTCGTTGTCGAACCACTATAAATCTTGGTTTCTTCCTATTAGGTTGTTTCCTTCCTTACTTTTTACTTTCTTGCATTACCATTACACTTACTACTTGTCGTTGTTAATGCATTAGAATTGAACCTAATCATTATGCAACTAGCTTTTAAGTAAAAGATAGTTTTGGTAGTCACCTAATTGGAAGGAATTTTAATTAGGAGACAAACCGAAGAGAAACTATTCAACCCCCCCCCCCCCCTTCTAGTTTCTACAATTGGTATCAGAGAGATGGTCACTCAAGATCTTTGAAGTATATTGTACTTTAAAACTTTGATCGATCCATTGTCTCCTCAAATTAGAAGGTTAAGTTGTACTAAAGTTTCTCTTTGGTCAAAACTATTTTTTCTTTGAAAATAGGCCTTTTAATTGGTAATATAGCATCTCATTTAGATTAGTAGTATTTATGCATTTTAGATTTACTCTTGAAATGTATCTACTAGTTTGCATCTTGTTATGTATAGGCACTCATAAAGATCAATCATTCAATTGATTGTGGATTGAGTTACTTACACTTGTAGAAGACTCATCTTCTATGATTTCCAACATCATTGAATGATGATATCAAGATGGATGGGAGTGATACTAGTCCTTGAAGACTTAGTAGTCACTTTAGTCATGGTTGGGCTTTGCATTGATTCCTTGATTGCTTGGAATGCAATTTGTGGCCAAGTTACGTTTTCGTTCTTCCACACGCCCTTTTGATCGCTCTTTTGATCATTACTTGACTATGTGCTTGTTCTTGGCATCCTTGCATTGACATTTGTTTGTTGTTTGTGATTCTCTTATTTTACCCTCTCAAACCTTCATTGCTTCGATACTTGACTCACTATGGGGATGTAGAGTGAGTTAGTAGTAGCTTAAAGTATCAAACATGATTTCCATGGTTTGCACCTTCACGGTTAGTATGCCCTATATCATGTGTAACTTGTGCAATTGAGCTCATCTCTAGGATGATTGATTAATCCCCTCAGATACCAAACTACTTTTTATGTTGTAGTTGGATTTTACACATTTGGAATTGAAATATTCCAAGGATATTGTCATTGTAAATTCTTGCAATGATTTTTGTCCGATCACGTGGGAGAGAAAGTGAATTTATACTTTGCTCACATTTTGAAGTAGAGTAAGACTATTCTCGAAAGTGATCTTATTCTATGTATCAAAATTGCTTGGTATACTTCATTACCAAAGCCGTTTAGACTTTCGCCGGAAAGGCACATCTTAAACCACTATATATGACACAAGCTCTTCATCTCCTCGACTTGAAGATTGTCATTTGTCTCTTGAGCATTGTACTTGGTCTTGATTCACTCCTCTTGACTTCTACCCTCTTTTCTTCTTTGCTACGAGTAGTCGTTTGTCTGTTTCGGTCTTTTCCTATCTCGATTCAACTCGTAATCCTTCATTATGACATCATTACCTAGTGTTGAGGTGGTCCAATGATTCCTAAAGGCTTAAGATATATTTTAAGGATTTTAGAAAAATTTGGTTTTGAAAAATTCTTTGATTTTCTTTGATAAAAACTCGCCACTGTAGGCGGTTCTTTATATGTCGCGGCTCAAATGCGAGGTTCTTTATCGATAAGGAACCGCAGTCAGTAATTGCGACTAAAGCGTCAGGTTTTATAAAATATCACTTTTCAAATAAACCTCCCTCTCTTCTCCAATAGAACCGACGGGTTTCCCTTTTTCCTCCATTGTTGCACCTTCAAAACCTTCAATCACTCAAGATTAATTGATTCAAATTTGTGGGTTTCACTCATCCTTCATCCAAGATCAATTATCTGTAAGTCATTTCATTCAATTTCATCTAATTTGTTCTAGGGTTCATACTTTCATAATTGGAGATTATTAAAATTGATATTGAATTAGAACCTTACTAGGAATGTGAGTTGAAATAGTGATTATACTATGATTCCTTAGGTTCATATTCATTGAGATTTCACTAAAACCCACTTGTAGAACAATCCAAATTTTGGCTAAATAATTTTGGTTAATTGATGGAATTGATATGAACCCTTGAACAAGTTGGTAATGGCATTGTTAATGCTTACCTAAAAACTTTGTTTTGAAAAACCAATGTTCATGTTCATTGTTGATTTTACATGGTTAATATGTAATTGTCAATGATGAACTAGATACATTGTGAACATAAGAATGATAAGGATTAATTCTTTGTTTGTCAAGAAATTGATGAAACACATTCTCATCTTTTTTTATTTTTGGCTTATATTTAACATATGAGTGATTGGGGAAATAATTTTGTGTTTATTTAGGTACTAATCATGCCTTCAGAATATCAACAAGATCACCAATACACTAAAAAATACATGCCAAACCTAGCTGATCTTTATCCTTCCCCTTAACTTGCCAACACCTATTATTCTCTTCAAAAACGTTGTTTTCACGAGGGTATAGTTGTCCAAAATAATATTGAGGGCTATATATATACCCAGTCAATGTTCGAACAAATCGAGTTTGATTGCTTGTTGTACATCAAGGAAGATATATATCCTGAATTTCTTTTGGAGTTCTTTAGCACATATTCTTTCGTGTCTGATAACGGTAGAATATTTGTTAAGTTCATCATTGATGGTCGACTCATTCAATACTCTCTCGAAGATTTTGGTCTAGCTCTTCGTGTTCTATTTAGAGGCACTTGTCGATTTATGGATAAATGGAAGCTTGATGCTCTCCTTGATCCCTTCGATTGTGCTTCAAATGACAACGAAGAGATCGACCTTGACTTCCTCCTTGATGTCATTTCTAAAGCGCGTAGTGGAAACATTGTAAGAAGCCTCCACTCAAACAAGCGTTCGGTGAAACGTTTTGAGGTTCTCTTAAGCGACCTTAATGATTGTATGGTCCGATGGGCCGACATTCTTAGGGAAAATGTGTTTTGTCTTGGTGGAAACCGGGATCATATTCCGGCGTGTATGGCGCATATGTTATTTTGCATCTCTACCAGCACCAAGTACAATCTTGCATTTTATATCACTCGACGGATCAACTATGCTCTTTCCAAACCCAAAACAAATCTTCCCTATGCCATGCTCCTTACTCGCCTTCTTAAGAAGGTTGGTGAAGACTTTTCCGACCTTAATCTTTCTCGCTTTCGTCTGGTTCATCGGGTCATGCTACCTATTCGAGAGGTACAACCACGAAAGCCTAGAAGTGATCGAGGTTCAAGAAAGAACGAACCACAAGAGTCCAACGATGAGGACATCAATATGTCACCAAGTGATGGTGGTAGCGTAGGTACTAGTACTCATGTTGGCTCTTCGAGTGACTCCTACCCATCCATGAACTCTTTCATGGAAGGGTTAGACTAAATTTACTCTCCTCCTCACCATGCCACTAGTAGACTTCCGGATAACTTCGGACTTGAGGATGTCGATCGTGCTAATCTAAAAAGCCAAGGTGAGTTATATGAACATCGAGTGGAGTCAAGAGGTTCGTTCAAGAGCATAAGAAAATTGATCAAGGGACTTGGCAAAAAGAAGAAGTGAATCTTTGGATAGTCATGGTTAACATGTTTGTAAACATGTTTGGATTGTTGAACTATTTCATTTATCTTTCTTTATTTTTAGGATATTATGTGTATTAACCAATACTTTGTGTTTGGATTATTTACTATTTTATCCTAGGTGCTTATGTGATCGAACTTTCGATTTACATAGCTTTGTGCATCTTATGTGTTAGTTAGCTTCCTAGACTTTTATTAATAGTTCACTTTGGCTTGATAAACCTTTGTGTGAAATATGGGTTGGCAAAATTTTCAGGAAGTGTATTTTTTAGAACCCTCCGGGGGCGGCTCTTTATCTTCCCCGCGGTTCCTTAGCGATAAAAAACCGCGCCCATACTTAAGGAACCACCATCACCTGTTCCGAGAGAATCTTTGCTTTACACTATTTTCCCTTAATCTGTGTAACATGCGCTTTCCTAAACTAGGCTACCTAATTTCATTATTCACCTAAAATTATTTTAACCCATTACTAGTTTGGATCATCCCTTCCTCTTCTTAAACCCCTCCTTGTTGATCTTGTTCTTCATCCCTTAAACTTCTTTCTAAACCTCTTCACAACCATGGTGTCCACTAGAACACCCAACTCTCCCAAAATTTCCATTTCCAAAAGAAACCTTAAGATCAATATTAAGTTACCTAAACTTGGTTCTTCATCTTTCCATACTCCCAAGAATGAGACTTCTCCTATTCTTATTTCTTCATCACCTTTACCACCTCTTGCTCCATGTAGACCAACTCAACTCATGGTACCAACCATTCACATGGTTCTACCTCTTCCTCATTCCAATCAAGAATGAATGAGTTGTCCTCACCTTTCACTCCTAGTCCTCCCTTGGATGTGAATACTTAACCTCAACCTCTTCAAAGCATTCCCTTTGTTCTTGAGCCTATGGTTACCTCTCCTTTCACACCACCAAATTTACCTATTTCACCCATATCACCTTTGGACACTATGCCTCCACCACCTCCTCCTCCCTCAAACACTCCTCTTTTGGGTGTTCCCATTTCCTGCTTCTTAGGTGATCCACACTTGTTTAACTTTTTCATGCATAATGGAACCAATTTTCCTTGTTGCTTGAATAGGTTGGAAATGATTGGGGCTCACATCAAGTTTCAAAGCTTCTTGTTGAACCTATTTGCTAATCCTCCTCCTCCTAAGAGATGAATGACGATTTTCAAAAATAAATGTTTTTAAAGAAAGTTAAGCCAAGGAAGACTATGCTATCAAGAACTAGTTTAAGCTAACTTTGAATTAGTTAGTTGTTATTTCTTTTCTTGTATTTCATTTCCTTCATGAGTTTTTTCATGAACATGTTCTTTGGATTTAGTTTTTATGCGTTTCAACCTATGTGGTCACATTAATCAACTTCAATTTATTTAAAATTGAAACTAAATCTATCACAACCTCTAAATCTTGACTAAAAATTGGTTTAAAATGTTATCTAAATATTTTGTCACCCTTTGTCAAGACACTCTTTGTGAGTGTGTTGCTTTTATGCAACCCTAGCATATTCTAGTGCTAAAAGAGGTAAAAATCCAAGATTCGCAAATTTTTGAAAGAGTCTTATTTTTCTTCAAAATATTGAAAAATCATGGTTTCAAGTCCACTGTATGCGGCTCCATAGCAGTCGTGCGACTCCATATCGATATGGAACCGCTGGTCCCTTTAAGGAACCGCGGACAACAAGCCCGTTTTTGGCTTATTTTTGGTCTTTCTTCTTTGACCAATGTCTTTGTCAAGATTCTTTATTTACCCAATTTGGCTAAACATTCCTTAAAATTTTTTGTTTTCATTTCAAATCTTTGCATTGTCTATTTTCTTTAAATTCTTCTCTTTTAGGAGTTCTCTTCTTCATCCCTCACAATGTCTAACTCTTCCATTCTTAACCTTGACATATCTTTGTCACAATATTCTCAAACTAAAGCTTCTTCTTCTAAGATTTCAAAGAAACCGAATATCTCGGTTCGACCCGTTTGGATCAAGAAAAACAAGAATTCTCATGATTCCTTTTCTCCCAAACCCTCTAAGAATTCTTCTTTCTCTCTGATCAAATATTTCAATGAGGCTTACTCTATAAATCCAATTACCGGAGAAAAGGAAATTCTTCCACCACCACCTAAACCTTTCAACACTCCACAACTAAATGACCTATCTTCTTTCCCAAACCTCACTAGGCATTGTGAAAACATTTCTTATCCATTATCTCCCTCTCCACCAAACTCTCATCTTGATGGTCCTCCCCTATCTAACGACTTTGCTTTGCATCATGGATCCTCGTGTGTTTGTTGTCGATTTCAACAAATTGAACTTTCTCATGTTTATGACAAGCTAAATTTCTTTGAATTTCTTCTCACTCGACCTCCTCTTAAAGTTTTTGTTCCCGTGAACAAAACTTCGAATGATGCCTTTTCGTCTTTCTTTTCCAACTAAGGCACACTTTGTACTTTAGTTGTTTGAGTCAATAAAACTTAATCAATCTTGGAAGATTATCACTACTAGATTATTTTATGCTTTGTGGTTTATTTTTCATATTTTTTGCTTTAAATATTCATATTGTGTGTATGAATACTTCTCTTGTATGTTCTTTCATATTTGTGTAATATGAATGTTATGTGTGTAATCTTTTTCCCGCTAATTCTTTTTCACACATTTGTTAAAGAGTTGATCATGGTTAAAATTTAAAATTTATTATGGGTGATTCCATAAATTCTAAATTTTTAATCCCATGACATTTTAATCATTTTAATTGGTTTGGATGTTTCTTTTCTTCCTCTACTCCACCAATTAAACTTTGATGTTTTCAACACACACTCTTTGGACATTCTTAGCAAATACTCCCTCCGTCCCATATTAAGTGTCCACTATTGAATATTCAAAGTCTTTGTTACTAAACTTTGACCATAAATATTTGTATTTGCGTTATATAATACTTGACGAAAGTCATATGATTAGATTCGGTTTTAAAAATTATTTTCATTGATATAATTTTCTTGGAGTATTATATAACACAAATACAAATATTTATGGTCAAAGTTTAGTAACAAAGACTTGGAATATTCTATAGTGGACACTTATTATGGGACGGATGGAGTACTTACTTCTAATTTCTGATTTCTTTTCTTCCTCCCTCTCAAGTTATTTAGTAGGTAGTGCACATATATACATTGGTGTTTCTTTTCTATCTTCTAACCTTTGTGTAGCATGTCACCTTAGCTCTTTGACTTGGTGCCCCTAGCAAGGGGAGTAAGCACCAAGGGGGAGCTACTAGCAAAGTTGATTCTTCTCTTCTCCAGAGATTTGTGCTAACCTTTTTGCTTCGACAAAGGGGGAGAAATGATAGTGAATAAACTCGTTAATAATTTGAATAATTTTGTATTTTACGTAAATGAGTTTACAGTTTGTCGTAATCAAAAAGGGGGAGATTGTTAATGCAAAGCAATGCCTAAAAACATTGTTAGTGTGAACTAATCTTTCTTAGTTTTGATCACAACAAACTATACAAGACATTTATAGTCAAACACAATCATAAAATGAATTATCTAACAAACACTATCATCAAGGTGAATCATCAAACTAACATATCTTAATCATGATTAGTGATCATAAAAGTGATTATCCTTAAAACACACTATTGTCAAATATGATAAAAGATTTTTAATAAGCTTTCTTTTTAAGAAAATATTTTATTAAAATGGAAAATAAAAATTTGAATATGGCATATTCCAAATGCCATAAGAGTATCCTTTGAAGGTTTCAAACTGCCTTAGATATTTCTAACCCACTAAAAGACAAAGAGGAGCGGAGTCTACATCCGCGGTTCCTTAAGTGCCTATGTGGTTCTTTATTGATTAGGAACCGCCTAGTGCAATAAAGAACCGCGTGCAACTACCGTTGGTTTTTGTCTTCTATAAATGGTGGATCAAATCTGCATTTTCCATAACCCTTTTTGGACATTTCTTTCAGCCTTCTTTCTCCTTTCTAATCCTAATCATTTTTAAATGATCACGTAATGTGTTAAGTATGTTTACTTATGATTATCCTCTTGATCTCCTTCTTTACCTTGTCCAAAGAGAAGATCACTTACACACTTGTGATGTAATTATAGATGAAGCCTTGATGAAAATCAACCTCTGCTAAAGATCTAGCCATGTTCACCATTTGTTTATTTGTGTCTTGTGTAGATCCAATGTATTTGTGAATACTTGGACTAGTTGTGTTCATCCAAGCTATTTATGAATACTTGGATTAGTGTTGTGTAAATCCATTGCATATGTGTGTGCTAAGATTTGTCTTGTGTACATCCAAGTTACACGTATGTACTTGGATATGTTTAGTTGAGTTGTAATGAGTTGTGTGAGTTCTCACTAAACTATAAAGTGATGTAGTTGTGTCTTGTGAGTTCTCGCTAAACTATAAAGTGATGTGTAGTTGTGTTGTGTGAAGTTCTCACTTAGCTTCAAAGTGAAGAGTCGTGAAGATTGGTTATAGCTTTGGATTAGAATTCGACATCTAGCCTTGTGTCGGAAAATGGTGAAGTAGGCAATGTTGTGAAGATTGGTTCTATCTTTCGATTAGAACTCGACATCTAGCCTTGTTTCGTAAAATGGTGAAGTGGGAAACGTTGTGTAGATTGTTTCTATCTAAGATTAGGTCTCGACATTTAGCTTAGTGTCAGAAAATAATGTAAGCGACATTGTAAGGTTTTCTCCGCTAAGAAGGGAGCTTGTGGATATAGTAGAAATCTCGAGTAGGTGTACTCGAGGAGTGGAGTAGGAACGAGGATATAGCCTCGTTGTCGAACCACTATAAATCTTGGTGTCTTCCTATTAGGTTGTTTCCTTCCCTACTATTTACTTTCTTGCATTACCATTACACTTACTACTTGTCATTGTTAATGCATTAGAATTGAACCTAATCATTATGCAACTAGCTTTCAAGTAAAAGATAGTTTTGGTAGTCGCCTAATTGAAAGGAATTTTAATTAGGAGACAAACCGAAGAGAAACTATTCAACCTCCCCTTCTAGTTTCTAAAAATTGTATACCTATTGTTTTGAATTTGTAATATAGGTTTATGATGCAAAGCTTAGTACAAGATCTAGGTTACAAATCCTAGTAACTAATGGTGTGCATGGGTCAGTTTGGGTCGGTTTTTGACCAAAACCGAAATCGTAACCGAATGTTCGGTTATTAGGAAAACCATAACGGAAACCGTTCGGTTTCAGTCGGTTCGTTTTTCTCGGTTTCAGTCGGCTTCTCGGTTCGGTTTTCCAGGTTTTTCGGTTATCCTTTTGTACTGGGCTTAACTTGGGCTAACTTGGCCCAACAACAGGTTTTTCTCTTATATGTAAAATTTAAGCAAATGTGATTCCAGAAACTTATTTTTAAGACCAACAATAGAAATTCAACAACATAGTAAAAGTTCTGAATCAACAAAATTAAAAGTAAATCCAACAACATAGCAACAGAACCGTTTAAACATAAAACTAGGACATCCAAATTAGTCTTCTTTTTAACTTCCATCTTTTCTCACATACGCCAACATGAAACTTAATCATATGCCATGAAACCTTCCTGACTTGAAACACCTACAAGAAGATATTTGATGGTAGTTAAATTAGATTGATAAACATGATGACCAAAATAACGACATATAATATCAACAAGTATAAAAAGATGACCAGAAGTAAATTCCATTATTACAGTAGCAATATGTAAGATTATAAGCAACAAGTTTCATTATATAGTTAACTAAACATAAAACTGCAGCAGATGCGATATTCTCTTAAGACGTTAAACTGTACCCTTACCTATTTGCTATTCCGCTGACACTTCTACCAGTAGAGCTAGAGAACAGTAAGAATATTCAACCTCTCTATAGAGCAGCCTAAAGGTTCATTAAGAAGTTCAAATTAATAAAAAAAAGACACATGATATAAGATGAAAATACGTTCAGGGGTCGTATGCACTGAGAAGAAAATTTCAGGATCCATAACCATAGCAGATAGGTTGTAATTCGTAAATAATGTTCATAAGAAGCACACGGATTAGTTACCAAAGTGGTGAAGATTTTATGTAGTTTATAAATGATTTTTGGGTTGTATAGAATAAATGTGATGGTAAAATTTACACGCCACGGAGTGGTGTATCTTCTCTTACTTTTACTAAAAAGCTGTAGAACACAGATTTTCTACTTCAAGATCATGTATACCAACCCAAAAGGGGCATATAGAAGATTAAGCTAACCATTTCAGAAGTGATAAATTCAAAGTACCAAAGATTCAGAGAGCAAGAGGAACAAAAGGAAATATCCAGAAAGAAAAAACCACTAAATTATGACAGAATAGTACCGGACGAGCATTATAACATTTGAGCAAGACAGTCTTCACACTACCAAAGAACAAGACTATTAAAAGAGTATGAGATGAAGAAAGACCAACTAACCTTAAGATCGAACTTAATGTTCACACTTCAGAGGACTCTTTGCATTGTTTTTTCCGAGTAGAAAACATAACTAAAAACAAGTGGATTAGGATAAAATACGTTGGAAAAAAAGTAACATAGTTAAATCAAGTTGCATTGCTTACCATGTTCCAGGTTCTTCAAATTTTCCACCATCTCTTCAAGTGGTAAGCCATTGATGGGCATCTCTTGCAAATCCGCCGGTGTAGAACGTAACCAATCTTGTGCACAAATTAGAGCTTCTGCGGTCTTTGGTGTAAGAGAGCTTTGATTCTTATCAATATCCCTTCAACTGGTGCTAAATGTCGACTCTGATGCAACTGTCGAGATTGCCATTGCTAACACATACTTAGCTACTTGTGATAGTACCGGAAACTTCATCATATTTTTATGCCACCAACCTAAAACATCAAATGAACTATCCCCCCTCTTTTCCGTCCCATCCTTTAAATAAGTATCTACTTCTGTATAATCATCACCTTCACCATATTGGGTCTCCATATACTTTGAAAACCCATCTTCAAGGTCGATCTTCAAGCTACTATCATCTTCACTAAGAGTAGAAGAAGAAGACATCTTAACATCTTGGCCATCATGTTTGTCGAGTTTGATCTTGTAGTTCACATACAACTCATTAAGAGCATCCTTCATAATGTTGCAGATTTCAATGGTTCTCTCAGACAATGTTTTCAATCGTTTCAAAATGTGGTTACCTTGGTTAGATGTCTCTGTTCGGCTTTTGGGATAAATTATGTCCAAACAAAATTCAAGATACTTCTTCTTATTTCGAGGATCTAATACTAAGTCCACATATAATAAAATATTCATGTTATCCAAATTGTCCCAATACTTATCATATTTAGCTTTCATTGACAAGGCAATCTTCCTTTTATTTTCATCGGCATGTCCATACATTTTTGAAATAGTGGCATGCATTGTGACAAGATATTTCACAAAAAAATTACTTGTCACATACTTACACCCTGAAATCTTCGTTGTCACATCATAAAAAATCCTCAAATACTAAAAAAAAACCTATTGAACATTAACAATGAATGCAAACTAGACGCGCAAATTTTGTCTACTGATGCATTCTGATTAGTGTAGTCAGTCTACAACAAAATTTCTATACTAATATCTAATGTATTGCATTATAAATATTTTTCTATACTAATGCAATTGTAAGTGATAATGTATAGCAATGAAACACAACAATACCTTGCATTTGTTCAATCATTCTCGTTAGAAACTCCCACAACATTCTTTTTCCTCTTTTTAGTTTTAGCCACCATCCTAGTATCCTCGTTGCCATCTTCGTTATCATTATAAAAGTAAGAGGTATAATCACGTTCGGTAAGTTCAAGCCTAAACATAACATAAGTCACCATATATCAGTATATAAAAACATATTGTAGTATACAAAAACATACTGTAGTATAGAAAAATATATTCTAGTATGTTATAATACCTATCAAACACTTTCTAAAACATGATTGCGCTTTCCAACATAATAAACGTGGAGTTACATCTTGTGTCAACATCAAGACATGGCTTCCTTTTACAATCAACTTTTTCAAATTCGACACCGTTTAAAGCTTTCCTGCCTACCCGATGACGATCTCAAATACTTAACTGCATTTTGAATTTTGCAAATAGAAGAGTTTTGTTCCTCTAAACCATCTCTTACCACTAGATTGATGATATGAGCACAACATCTCAAATGCATATACTTGCAATCTAAGATTACATTTGGTCCTTTAAGCAAAGTGCGTAACCTTTTGATTGCCCCATCGTTAGCTGTGGCATTATCAACTGTGACTGTAAAAACACGAGTAATACCCTATTCTTGTAAACAACGATAAATTGAGTTTTCGATCGTCACTCCCTTATGATTTGATATTCGACAAAAATTAAGAATTTTCTTTCTTAATTTCCAGCTATCGTCAACCCAATGAGCAGTAAGACACATATAATTATAGTTTTGAAAAGACGTCCGTGTATCAGTTGTAAGACACACCGTTTGGTTTTTTTAAAAGAAGTTTTTGTGCTTCTTCTTGATATATAGATAAAGCATCTCTAGCAACTGTCCACCTAAATGGAATATCAAACTCGGGATTTAATTCCCACACGAACTTTGTAAGTCCCTCATCTTCTATAATGCTAAAGGGTTGGTTGTCTTTAATTCACATCCTAGCTATAGCTTTTCTACAACGTTCTTAATTAAAGGAGTGAGAGACTAAAGTACCTCCAGATTCACCCATTGTAGCAGGCTTAGAACTTAATTTTGTTTGTATTTTCTTGTCTTTACTCATATAAAGAGGTGAAGGTTTGCATACAAACTTTAAATGATTACCTAAGGTATTAGTACCATGCTGTTTTGAGTTTGCCGCTAATACCGTACCACAATAAGGACATGTAGCATGTGTAGCATGCTCGTCGTAAGGAAAATGATCCCATACAAATGATGTCAACCGCTTGTTCTTTTTTTTCTCATCTCCATTATCGGTGACACGTTCATCAATATGCTCATCGACGTGCTGATTGACATTCTCATTATCTAGATCATAACCCCCACATTCCTTTTTTCCTTACTTCCAGCTTCAGATGCCTCACTTCCTGATGGTTCCATGACCTAAAATAACAAGTAATTTTACATTTAACATTAGAAATCAGTATACTCGTAGCAATAAATTTGGTATGGTGTACATCCGAACACCCTCAAGCCTCTATGTTAAACAACTGCAATGCCAAACAAGATAGTCTTAACCTCTCTTATTATGAGCAGATCTTTTGCACACAACCACTAATTCTTTTTAGTTGTATGCTAAGAATGTCTCTGGTTCTGGTTGAAACTTAATCCATCTATGTGAACCTTGGTATAGGATATTTGGCTAAACTTAATAATAAGGAAACAATTGCAATGCTAAACTGCTCCTAATTTTGACTTAAAACTAACCTAATGTTTCAAAAGTCTAATTTTTCAAAGTATTAAAACTATCTATTTATCTAGGTGGTGTAAAATATAAAATTATGTCTTTTAACATGTCATAGTGACTACTCTCTTGGAAAAAAATAAACTGATTCCATCACCTACTTTAAGTTCCATTGCTTACTTTTGAATCTTATTCTATAATCACCAATTCCTTGCAACTGTATATAACGTAACTGAAAATCAGTTGGAGTAATCCCTTTACCTATTATAACCTAAAATAACAAGTAATTTTGGCTATCTAATATAAGCACATAAAGAATAAGGTTAATATTATAATTAATCTATAAAATAAACTAACAAGAACAATTCTATAATTAGATTTTAATCAATCGATGCTTATTATTTGACAAAAGATGAAAAATTAAAAGCCTTAAACTTACTGTTTGAGTAGCAAGGCAAATCGGAGGTTGTAAACTTTGATTGGAGAAGACAATTATATAAGATACATAGATTTAGGATAATCATGTTTCTTGAATCTGGATTGATGTTTGGTTTTCCCTTAAGGATGAGACGATTGCTTTACCCAATTAATTTTCAATTAAATCCCTCCTAGGAAATATACACTCGTTTAATAGAAGGATGCCATATTAAAAAAATTAAAACAAAGTATATTATAAGGGGAAAATCACCTAAAAATATAATAAACTAACCACTTTTATGGTTGTATGTAGTCTACTATTTTTTTTTCTCATTGTATCAATTAAAACTTTAGATTTCGACCTTTCTATGTACCCAATGACCTGCTCAACCGATCAATCATACGTGGAGCAGGTCACACTAACGATTGTTTGTTTTTATTATAATATTAGTCCATTTTACTAATGTTTGTTTGTCAAAACTTGATTTTTTAATAAGTTCTCTTTTCTAATAAACCAACAACTAACAGACATATAATAGACCTCTCAATTCTAGATCTACTAACCACCACCTCAATAACACCACCAAGATCTAGCCACCACAGAACAATATGGCCAACACCTCCAACAACCACCCCCACCAACACATCCGGCCACCCATGTCGTTAGTCGTCACCACCACCTTCATTCACTCCTAATCTCATATTACTAATCACCAACACGTTCCATATTATCCACTTCACCCAATCAAAAACCCACCCTAACTGAATCTAGAATTATAACAAAGTTAAATCCAAGCGTCAACCCAAATCAAACCACTTTTACAAGACATGGAATATCACACCATTCCTTCGTATCAAACCATTCCTTCAAATTTGATCCATAACTTCCTACAATTAAACTGATTCATCAACTCAAAAGATTCATTATCTATAAGACCTCAAATATCACACCTCCAAACAAAATTCTTAACGGATAATAAAAAACGCAAAAAGAGATCATTAATCTAAACAGATCTAAACATCCTCATCACCGATCGGAGATTTATCTTATACATAACAATAGTTTATTCGATTTGTTTAAGATTTCTGGGGTATTTGTGATGATTGTTTCGTGGTGGTAGACGTGGGGTTTTGGTGGTTATTTTGTCGTGGTAGTAGATAGGGGGTTCGTGGTGGTTGTGTTATGTAGCAGAATTTGGACATCGCCTGATAAGTCTTTTCGGGCTACTTTGGAGAAGATCATGTATGTGGATATGGGTTTTGTTACTGACGTATGAATCTTGTCATAGAGGTTTGGTATATCTGGGTATATGAATCTTATGTGTAGTCGATCTTGATATATTTATGAGTATGTATGCATAGCATATCTTGAACATAAATGGATTCGAAAAAGTGGATCTTGGTATATATGAACATGGCAAATCTTACATATCGAATAAGTGGTTTATGTTTGACAATATACGTTTTGTATAATTATAATAATAAAGTGTGTCGTTTTTATAAAAAAGGTAAATAAATAAATAATAATAACTGTAATAATAATATTTTTTATTTTTAATAATAATTTTTATTAATAATAAAAATAAATTAGTAATAATTAATAAATAATAAGAATAAGAATCATAGGGACCAAAAATGATATTAACTCTTAACGTTATTTACATATGGTCGTTAATATAAGGACTAACGATGCAAATTTTTGTTTGATAAGCAACCAGCCAAGGGTCAAGCAGGTCACCCGCTACATACAAAGGTCAAAATTTAAAAGTTTAATGATATAATGAGAAAAAAATAGTAAGATACATACAACCATAAAAAGTGGTAAGTTTAATACATTTTAGGTGATTTTCCCTATTATAATTAGTAGAATCGATTCGGTTCGGTTGCTACGGTTCGGGTTTTTCGGTTTTCGGTTCGGTTCCGGTTTTATCGTTTTTTTTTCTCACTCCTACTAGTAACCATAAGGAAAAGGTTGGCTGAGAATAAGTGCCGTTATAATTTGTTTAGGAAAATTGTTTTTGGACCGTGGCTAGACATTAGAACCAATGAGCTTGATAACCATATGATACACTATTTGATGCTACACCAACGCTATGTGAAGGATGCACCCGTTGATATGCCATTTTACTTTGACGTTGGTGAACATAGATTGGAGTTTGAAAGGAAGGGGTTTTGTTTGATAACTGGTTTTCGTTTCAATGATTGTTCTTTAAAGTCTTTTGAGACCGCTAAGCAGAATTCATTTCGTGATCGTTTATTTCCACAAATAAAAAGAGTAAAGGCCAAGTCGGCTTCAGATCTTATTGAAGACAATCATGATTTTAACTCCCTATCCGACGTTGATGTTGTCCGAGTTGGTTTGTTGTTGGCTTTAGAGGTATTTATCGGTCCTCAGATTAGACATGTGATCTCAGATGAGTTGCTAAATCATGTTGATGATTTCGAATTATGGAATAATTTTCCCTAGGGACAGTGGGAAGAGTTTCACACAGGGGTTTATAACACTACTGAAATATATCGAGAGAATCATTTGAAAAGTATTGAAGCCAATGGTCCTTCACACGTTCTCACATATACACTGCAGGGGTTTGTTTTTCCATTGAAGGTTAGTTATGTCCTTTATTTTATTTTCATATGGTTGTTGCTTATTGTATGCTTATTATCTTATTGCATATTCAATCTTGCATTTTTTTTTCAAATATGGATATTTAAAACGTTCCCAAATTCAATAAAATGGTGGTATAAAGAAATGGAACTTGGTCGTCTTGTTGTGGAAATAAATCGCTTGTATATCGTCGAAGAGAAAAAATTGATGTAGCAGAAAAAATGTAAGTCGTTGGTGGTCGCTATTGCATACAGCCAGCCCTAGTTTCAACAATGAGAAGCAAGATTGGAAAACAAAACTGGTCAAAGTATTAATTTGGTAATGACTTAAAAATAGGGAAAAAGACAGATTTGGTCAAATCCCATACGCTTGATCCACTATATGGTCAAGCCAAAAGATTTTGACATATATGGTCATGCACAAATGCTTAACTGCTCGACTCCACAATAATTATGACACATATCCTATGGCAAATGCTCGACTTACAGTGCTCAACCCCCAAGTGCTCAACTTCTGCAATACCTTTTTCATCTTTTTCCCAAATATTCTTCATTAATATCCAGGCCCAAATTTTAAATATTACCCCTTCAAAAATATGTTACTTAACACTTTTATTCCTTTAATCCACAAACTAACTTATCAAAATAACTTATCAAAAGTCTGTAATTATACCAACGTATCAATGAACAAAAACCCAGTTTTCCTCCTATTTTTCCTCCCAGTTTACGTCGTTGAAACTATATTCATTGCAATTAACTGGTTTATTCTTGTTATTAGATCCATATTCATTGAATATTCATTGTAGATGGCCGGAATTTTGCAGGTATTTTCAATTTTATTCAATTGTACAATTTATGATAATAATGTTGTTTAATTGAAGCGCCAATCTAGTTGATACATGGTTTATAACATATTATTAGAAAATTTAGTTTTTCCATAGGTTTACTTCCCGTGCAACTCACTTTTTTTTGTTTATGCTATAGGTGTATGATGTGAGAACCCGTACATTCCCAGCATTATTTTATTCTTTTATTCGTGTTTCTTGAATTTTCCAACGTATTACGTTTTCTTGTATTCTTATATGTAAATCCTGAGATCATGATAATTTTAATAAATTATATGTTTCTAGTATATTCTGATCATTAACAATACTTTATATGGAATTATAAACTTTTTATTATATTTTTCCATATTTAATTTAAATCAAAGTTTTTGATTTAAAATCACCCGGTGCGTTTTACAACGAGTTTACTCAAATCAATGTACAACGAGAATTCCTAGTGATCGTGATACCGATGGATGCCCAAAATATTACGTTTTATTATCAATTGTTTTGATAATTAATATTTTCGATGACGTCGTTTTAATTACGTATTAAGTCGTGTCGAGAAATCCATAATCATTTTTATGATGTATTGTAACTTTTGAAAAGTATTTTTACGAAACCCGAGCCCCGTAATTATTTTCAATATTTACCAATGGTCATTTTCTACCCTATAAACTATTTAATTATTTTTAAGTCCACAAGTTTCAAAACTTGGCAAATCTAGCCCTCACTCCACTATATAAATTAATTTTCTTACAACAAACCTTCATTTACAACAAAAAAAAAAACACACACATAAACTTTCTCTCCCTCCCATTTTCTTCTTTAATTTCCGCCACCCTCTCATCCTCAAAATCACCATGATCATCAAAATTTACTTTGTTTTATCAAAATCTAATCAAATTCCCTTGTTACAAATCTTATGGTGATTCTTTTGATACAAGAATCTAGCACATGCATCAAGTTTTCATAACTTTATAATTTTATGGTTGGATGATGTTTTAATCATCATGCATGTGATGATCTTGGTAAGATCATCACTTTTTGATCATAAAAAGTCTAAGTTTTTGGTTTTTGATTCTTGTTTTTGATGCATACAAGTGTTATAGGAGTGTTTGGTTGATGGGAATGATGGTATAGTGATTCTATAGGTATAGGAATGAGTGGTTTTGGTTGGAAAATTGATTTGTAATGTTTTCTAAAAGGGTATTTTGGGACAGCAGGTCTATAACAGATTTTTCGTGGGTTTAAGGTCTGGGAAAGGCTGAGATTATTTGACTTTGTTGTAGAGTTTTCCGAGACACTCGTTTTGGTACAAGATAGAGCTTATAACTCATTACGAGTCAAAAGTTATGCTAGTTTTAGTATTCGTGTACCGGGAGACGCAAGTTGGCACAATCCGAAATAGTGGTTGATTTTGGGTCGACTCTCGGAGACTTTAGGCTTGGTTAGATAAATGCTACTACTGATTTTCAAAGTTTACAAACTTAGTTTGATGATTCTAGTAATGGTTTCAAAAGACGAATTGTCGAATTAGTACTTTTAAAGTGGTCCAAACAGTTTTATAAAACAAGTGTACAATGTGTCCCAAATTTGGAGTCGAGTATAGTGTCGAGCTGATGGGTTTTAAAGTGTGAACTTTGGCTCAAATTTTGGTGAGGTCTTATACAGGTTATAAGTGATCTTGATACCAATTTTCATCTAAAACGGACAAGTCTAGATAGGGGTAGATCGGTGTGTACATTTGGAGTGTACATGCTGATTTTAACTTTGGACACTTAGTTCAATGCTTGTGTTGCGTGAGTTGGAGTATTAACTATTGGACATGGTGACTTACTCAAGTGCTTAGTTATTATATAAATGACTTAGCTACTGGTTCAAATAAGTTAAAAGAATAGTTTGACTTGCGTTGACTTGGCGTCGTATGACGGGTAAATTTCAAGTACAAGTGTTTTAACATGTAGTTTTGGAATAAATGGATTCATTTGGTTCGTGTCAATGGTTTTGAAACATGAATACTTTGAAAATATTTGAGTCATATTATATTTGGTATATATATCGATATTCAGTTCGAGTCTTAACGCGCGCCTTATTTTGATAGGTTGCGGTTTTGTGTTTCTCGGGCATCCATATCGTCGGTAATCTTCTACCACTACCGTTTCTACTCAGTTGCTGAGTACCGTGATTGACTTACCTCATGGCTAAGGTGAGTTCATAGCCCCTTTTTACTTGTACATGGTTTCTAAACACGGGGTGAGATTTTACATGGTGGAACACAAGCATTTAAAAACTGTGTGCTATCCTCAACTTGTATGCTATCCAGAATTTGTATACTATCCAGAAATTGTATGCTTTCCAGAACTTGAGGATTTCCAACTGATTTTCATTGATATTATTGCTTTTATTCTTTAGCCTTAAGTTTCCTCTCATTGATCATGAACTGTTAATTAATCCTGCTACCAAGCGCGAATGTTATGGGTAGATCCATCGGGATTGACTATCCCCGTCCCGATTACTTGATGCACGTACATTTGTTTATCACTTGAGTGTTTAGGCTGAATACTGACTAGAGGAACTTACACTGAGTTAAGCTTCGGTTCATGAACTAAACAACAATAATAATGTTTCAGACTATGGTTATCGTACGTAACCATTTTCCCCTATTTCTTGTTTACAAATGAATGCTTGTGTTCCACATCCTTATTGCTAAACCTATGAATGTCACTCAACTTTATGTTGATGATTTTACATGTTTAATCTCAGGTATTATTACTTAGCTTTGCTTGGATGGGAGCCCGCAGGAGATTATCGCAGCTTGGAGATTTCTGTGATGCTTTTGAATGATTTGTTTTATATAAACTGTCAGGAGTTTATTCTATCTTTTGGGCAACTTTATGTTATAAATCGAGACAAAATAATATAATTTTCTGCTTCTAAAACTCTGGGACCTTTGTTTAAAAACTCTGACCTTTTATGATGTAATGTACATGTTTTTATTTCGTCAGCTTTGTATGAACTATAATTCATTGTTTCTTGTACTATGACGTGTTACCCCCTTGTTGCCTAGTTGTTCTATGTCAGATTCTGGGGGTCTCACAGATTGGTATCAGAGCCATGGTTATAGGGAACTGATTCATTTTTCAAAAACTTAGTCTATAACCTAAAGTTCAAATATTTCATGTTTTAAGTGTCAACCACAGAATCTGCCAATGTTGTTCGATATCTGCGCGGGTAACTCTCTAATCCTTATTATTTACTTTTAATTATCGTTATAGTATTTCATCTCTTGATTTTATGTTGAAATATTACATTACCCTAATGACGATAATTACTATGACTTTTCAAAGCCTAGTGCTTCATGAATTATCATTGAATGTTACTGTGATTACATCTGCCTATACTGTATTTCTTGAATTTTGTTCTTGTGAATTGATCTTATTGAAATGATTTTATATCGTTATGACGTTACATACTTGTATTCAGAGCGCGTATGTTGCCGACTTTTCATACTCATTTTTCTGAGTACTATTGCTATTTCATTTATGCGTGATACGACTGACTTCATATACTCGTTCGTTTTGAATCATCTGTTTTTCTCGACTCGCTGTTACATGCCGTGTATACTCTCGTGATACCATTGTTCGGAACTGAATAAGTGTTGTTTTTGATAAAACTCCTGATTTTCATTCTTACTACCGTACAGGTTGCTTTCATTGTTTATTTCCTTTAAAATATCTATTTAGATACGCAGATTTTCTTTCCGACCATTTGTAATTGAATGTCTAGTCTATAGACCATTGTGTAGCTCAATGTGTCTCCGGAAAAGACTAAAAGACATCGTGTGAGTCACACATCTCGAATAATTCGTTGAATCGGTGTTGACTAATATCGTGGATTTTCGTAATCTTGATCGATCTTTACGTCACCGTTTTACACGACACTTGTACATGGACTACATTTTATTTCATTGACCATTCTACCTTTCGACTTCGACTTACAACATCCGTTGTACCTTGAACACATGATCGTCATTTATTATGTGACAATTGTTTGGAATACGATCCTACTTGTATCCTCCATTTTTCATTAAACCTCCTCGCCTCAAGAGTGTGACTTGTTAATATTTTGTTTCTTTCTCGGTATGTCTTGTGATTTTTGGAAAATCACGCCGCCAGGAGACCTTCCTACATTGCATCTTGCAGCCAAAGACACAGATGATATGCGTCGTTTTTTATCTCTCAGATTATCGTTGGCATTCTTGAACCATTTCCATACGGTGTTTTCTTTACATGATTAATTATGCAGTTTTTTCTTCTCTTCGTCTTTATGGAATCCACAAGTCTTGTGTGTACATTAATTATGAGTTATTATGAAATTTAGATTTAATTTCAAACTTTGTCGAAAAAATATACTTTGTACAGAAACTTTACAAGAAATTTAACAATGTCGAGATAATATTTTTATAACCTTAGACATAAATTTTTTTTTTTACCTGTTGAGATGTTCGTTTAGGATGTAAAATTTTACCAGTAAACATTAAAATCGAGCAAGTTACGCTCATTTGAAATTGTAAAATCCAAGAAGTTATTATCTGAATAATTCTAAAATATCATTTTGTTGACAGATTTAATGCAAGGTTCGTCCATTTTTAATCCGTTTCAAGTCTCGAGTAAAACTAGAAAGTTGTCTAAAACATCGTTTTACACCAAATTACTCTAGACTTCGAGTCTTAAAATGTCATTTATTGTATCAATTGGTCTAGTCAAACCCAAAAGTCAAAGTTGACTAAAAAGGTCAAAAATGATAGAAGTTAAAAACATGATTTGAAGCATATTAAGTTCGTTTGAACTCGTAAAACTGTAACTAATGATATTTTACAACTAAAAACATTGATTACATTTGAAAACATTAAAACAGTAACTTTGAGTTCGACCATACATACATATTGAACTATTTGGAAACTGATGCCCTACTTTCTTAAAAGTATATTATTGTCAAATTAATCACGATGTGCACACATACGAATTCCTTTATCCTTTCTTTTATATATGACTTATTTGTCATTCTACATTGTCTTTCTTTGCTTCTATCGTACCACTGATTTGGACCGAGGTTGAAGTTCTTATTTTCATCGTTCGTTATCATCTTGACATGTGTCTTCCGACGATTCCTACTAAACCTCTTGAAACCTTAGCACCTTGTAACCATTTCATTGACTGTCTTGAACTACCCTTTGTTACCCTCATGTAACCCACTCGCTATTTATAAGTTACCATATAAACTCAAACAGATATTGTTTGCAATCCAATCTACAAAATGATTTACTTGGGCTTTACTAGGTACTTGAACGTTACTCTATAAAATTAAATGACATTAATTTTACGATGAATTTTCATAAATTATTTTGATTCCTGTTTTACAAATGGCATTATATGGAATTTTCAGAAATTATTTTGATTCCTGATTTACAAATGGCATTATATGCATATTTTAAATCATATGATATGTAATAGTGGTTTGACGAAGCTGAGCATTGCATTGCTAGTCCTAAATTATGCATGGCCTGATCACCTATGCTTAATTTAGAAGGAGCCATGCAAGGCCAAATAGTAGTCGCCCTAAATATTTGACCAACAATCAACTTTTTAATTATGTTTCTTAAAAAGTTAGATAAATGTAAATTTTGAAAACTTTTACATCTTATGCGAGTAACAACAATTCGTGACTTACACATATAAATCCTTATCTTTTCTTGAACAAAGTACATGCCTCAAACACATATTTCCATACTCGACGATCTTTGTTTTACTTGTTACCTCATTTTCTTTCATGATACAATTTTCGTTACCATTTGCCTAAATTCTTACCATTGATACCAGATTTAAAAGTTTCAACGTTGTTATGCTTCTACATCAATCGACCTTCTCTGTGTCTTTTGGAAGACCTTCGAAACGTCTCTGGACGCGGATAATGATTTATGGCAGGAAGTGACCAATGATTTCGTGTATCCGTCATTATGTGTGTCAGACTTCATCGTCTTGAAATTCATTCGTATGAACCACGTATTGATTTCGCCTCTCATTTCAAATGATGTTCATTTTGCTGGAATTACTCGCAAGTAACTTCTTAATAATTTTCTTTGATTCGGAAATTTTTGTGTGTGGCTTTTCTCTTTCGATCGTATGTCGACCACCGAGAACTTAATAAGCCGTTATTGGTGTCACCAACTGCACTCAAGAAGTGATGACTTGTTAGAATCCTTTGTTTCTTATTATTTTTGTAATCGACGCGTCTATTCTATCACGTTTGTTAAGAACTGATACGATTTTTGTTTTATGACCTTGTGTTATCGCTCGCATACAGATTGTTGACCTTTATTTAATTCATATTCGTTGCTGTCTTGTCACCTTTTGAAACCAGAAAATGATACGTGTTTATCATTTGATATCTTAAACACTTTCTTGAATTTCTAAAAATTATTATTAATTTTTTTTGAACGTTTTATACATTTTATCAAATGTTTAAATTACCAAAATAACTGTTTCAAGTTATGTACCGGATCTATATATCCTCTTTGGTAAATTTATAACTAGTATTTAAAAATGATATCAAGTTGTATCTTTTAAAGTATTTGATTTTATCGTACTTTACTGTCAACCTAATGAAATTATTAAATTAAATTATAATTTCTAAACAATGTTTCTAAATAACTTGGAAAATCTGAATTTTCTCTAACGGTAACGATAAACCTGAGTTTTAACGATAATTTCATGTAGTCACCCAAAAGTTCTTAAGCCGATCAGGATAACTATTTTGAACTGTTTTACTTTTATCTTAAAAATCATGATCAAGAAAAAAAAGATATAGCAATATCATACTTACTAAATACAGATAGTTTGATTTTAAATCACTACACCTTGTAAAATTTTCTTTTAATCAAGAAAATATATAAACTGAGTTTTAAAGTAATACCAAAATACTAGACAACTGATTGTGACAGCTTGTATTTTGAATGATATTATATAATTCATTTCTCCCTTCTATTTCTGTTGTAACTAGATTGTTACGTTTTAAGACTGTCATGTTTTACAGTTGCACGATTTGCGACTCCTTGTTGATTAATAATTTTGATTCTTCTTAACACACCTTGTCCATTTAAGCGATTCTCATGTTCATTCTATCTTTTGAATATTTCTCCGTAGTGAAGCGTAGTGAGTTCCAATTGTTAAGGTTCACCGTGATGCAGAAATTACCTAGGAAGGAATGAATTTTGTTCTACACTTTGTACCTCCTCTTGTTTGCATCTTATGCTATTTTCAGGAGAACTCTGGGGACCATAGTTCCTTTAGGGGGGAAGACTGTGAGAACCCGTACTTTCCCAGCATTATTTTATTCTTTTATTCGTGTTTCTTGAATTTTCCAACGTATTATGTTTTCTTGTATTCTTATATGTAAATCCCGAGATCATGATAATTTTAATAAATTATATTTTTCTAGTATATTATGATCATTGACAATACTTTATATGGAATTATAAATTTTTTATTTTATTTTTTCATATTTAATTTAAATCAAAGTTTTTGATTTAAAATCACCCGCGTGTGTTTTACAACGAGTTTACTCAAATCAATGTACAACGAGAATTCCTAGTGATCGCGATAGCGACGGATGCCCAAAATATTACGTTTTATTATCAATTGTTTCAATAATTAATATTTTCGATGATGTTGTTTTAATTACGTATTAAGTCGTATCGGGAAATCATATAATCATTTTTATGATGTATTGTAACTTTTGAAAAGTATTTTTACGAAAACCGAGCTCCGTAAATATTTTCAATATTTACCAATGGTCATTTTCTACCCTATAAACTATTTAATTGTTTTTAAGTCCAAAAGTTTCAAAACTTGGCAAATCTAGCCCTCACTCCACTATATAAATTGATTTTCTTACAACAAACCTTCATTTACAACAAAAAAACACACACATAAACTTTCTCTCCCTCCCCTTTTCTTCTTTAATTTCCGCCACCCTCTCATCCTCAAAATCACCATGATCATCAAAATTTACTTTGTTTTATCAAAATCTAATCAAAGTCCATTGTTACAAATCTTATGGTGATTCTTTTGATACAAGAATCTAGCACATGCATCAAGTTTTCATAACTTTATGATTTTATGGTTGGATGATGTTTTAATCATCATGCATGTGATGATCTTGGTAAGATCATCACTTTTTGATCCTACAAAGTCTAAGTTTTTTGTTTTTGATTCTTGTTTTTGATTCTTGTTTTTGATGCATACAAGTTTTATAGGAGTGTTTGGTTGATGGGAATGATGGTATAGTGATTCTATAGGTATAGGAATGAGTGGTTTTGGTTAGAAAATTGATTTGTCATGTTTTCTAAAAGGGTATTTTGGGACAGCAGGTCTATAACAGATTTTCTTGGGTTTAAGGTCTGAGAAAGGCTGAGATTATTTGATTTTATTGTTGAGTTTTCCGAGACGCTCGTTTTGGTATAAGATAGAGCTTATAACTCATTACGAGTCAAAAGTTATGCTAGTTTTAGTATTCGTGTACCGGGAGACGCAAGTTGGCACAATCCGAAATTGTGGCTGATTTCGGGTCGACTCTCGGGGACTTTAGGATTGGTTAGATAAATGCTACTACTGATTTTTAAAGTTTACAAACTTAGTTTGATGAGTCTAGTAATGGTTTCAAAAGACGGATTGTCGAATTAGTACTTTTAAAGTGGTCCAAACAGTTTTATAAAACAAGTGTACAATGTGTCCCAAATTTGGAGTCGAGTATAGTGTCGAGCAGATGGGTTTTAAAGTGTGAACTTTGGCTCAAATTTTGGTAAGGTCTTATACAGGTTATAAGTGACCTTGACACCAATTTTCATTTAAAACGGACAAGTCTAGATAGGGTAGATCGGTGTGTACATTTGGAGTGTACATGCTGATTTTAATTTTGGACACTTAGTTCAATGCTTGTGTTGCGTGAGTTGGAGTATTAACTATTGGACATGGTGACTTACTCAAGTGCTTAGTCATTATATAAATGACTTATCTACTGGTCCAAATAAGGTAAAAGAATAGTTTGACTTGCGTTGACTTGGCGTTGTATGACCGGTAAATTTCAAGTACAAGTGTTTTAACGTGTAGTTTTGGAATAAATGGATTCATTTGGTTCCTGTCAATGGTTTTGAAACATGAATACTTTGAAAATATTTGAGTCATATTATATTTGTTATATATATCGATATTGAGTTCGAGTCTTAACGCGTGCCTTATTTTGATAGGTTGCGGTTTTCGTGTTTCCCGGGCATCCATATCCTCGGTGATCGTCTACCACTACCGTTTCTACTCAGTTGCTGAGTACCGTGATTGACTTACCTCGTGGCTAAGGTGAGTTCATAGCCCCTTTTTACTTGTACATGGTTTCTAAACACGGGGTGAGATTTTACATGTTGGAACACAACCATTTAAAACTGTGTGCGATCCTCAACTTGTATGCTATCCAGAATTTGTATACTATCTAGAAATTGTATGCTATCCAGAAATTGTATGCTTTCCAGAACTTGAGGATTTCCAACTGATTTTCATTGATATTATTGCTTTTAGTCTTTAGCCTTAAGTTTCCTCTCATTGATCATGAACCATTAATTAATCCTGCTACCAAGCGCGAATGTTGTGGGTGGATCCATCGGGATTGACTATCCCCGTCCCGATTACCTTGATGCACGTACATTTGTTTATCACTTGAGTATTTAGGCTGAATACTGACTAGAGGAACTTACACTGAGTTAAGCTTCGGTTCATGAACTAAATAGCAATAATAATGTTTCGGACTATGGTTATCGTACGTAACCATTTTCCCCTATTTCTTGTTTACAAATTAATGCTTGTGTTCCACATCCTTATTGCTAAACATATGAATGTCCCTCAACTTTATGTTGACGATTTTACATGTTTAATCTCAGGTATTATTACTTAGCTTTGCTTGGATGGGAGCCCGCAGGAGATTATCGCAGCTTGGAGATTTCTGTGATGCTTTTGAAAGATTGGTTTTATATAAACTGTCAGGAGTTTATTCTATCTTTTGGGCAAATTTATGTTATAAATCGAGACGAAATAATATAATTTTCCGCTTCTAAAACTCTAGGACCTTTGTTTAAAAACTCTGACCTTTTATGATGTAATGTACATGTTTTATTTCGTCAGCTTTGTATGAACTATAATTCATTGTTTCTTGTACTATGATGTGTTACCCCTCGTTGCCTAGTTGTTCCATTTTAGATTCTGGGGGTCTCACATACGATGCAAAGATTGGCTTTAGAAGTAAGTTAGAGTATCTAACAACCATAAAAACAAAGTTGTTTTTGAAATATTCTCGGATAAAAATGTTCCGAGGAACAGTGTTTGGACCTTGGTTAGACATAAGAACAACAGAACACGATAACCATTTGATTCACCATCTCCTTCAACATCAAAGAGCGGACGACAACCCAAAAATAGATAAACCTTTTTACTTTGATTTTGGGGAAAATAGTTTGGATTTTAGCAAACATGATTTCTATTTGGTTACAGGGTTCCGTTTTGGTGACTGTTCTTTGAAGGAATTTAGGGATCTTGAATTGGAATTTAAGAATCGCGTCTTTCCAAACATCCATAGAGTAAAGGGTAACGATATACGTAAGCTTATTGTGGATGATTTAAAGTTTGGTAATCTGTCTGATGTCGATGTTGTGAGGTCTTATCTGATATATGCGTTATGTTGGGTATTCATGGGTGATCAGTTTTGTAGAGTTGTTGCAGAGGAATTTTTTAATCTTGTTGAGGATTTTGAATCTCCGAACAAATTTCCTTGGGGTGAGTATACGTGGCGAGAGTTTCACAAACGCGTATACAATCATGACTCCAAGGTCCTCAAGGATCATTTGGATAAGATTGCCGAGTGTCCAACATGTCTCCCCACATATACATTGCAAAGTTTCGTTTTTCTTTTAAAGGTTAGTAATTTGATTATATCATTAAATAAATGTTTATTGTATTTCATTGTTTTTTAGTTTATTTTTCCTATTTATATCAGATGTGGTTATTGGAAAAATTTCCAATTTCCAAAAGGTGGTTGTCTAAGGAAGACGGTGTAGTACCTCGTTGTGTTGCATGGACTGATGTGAGATCATTTCTAAAATCCTAATATACTATTTTATTTGATTTTATAAATCCTCTTAACAAGCTTGAGCCGACCCCTCTTGAGGAAAATAAAAAATGGTGGATTTATAGTTTAGATCATTTTCGAAATTGTCCACTGTCGATTTCACCAATTTCTAAAAAAGACCACGCCGTAAGCGCAAGAACCTTGTCCAAAACAAAGTTCAAAGAGTAGGCCCTGATGTTGCTACAAGTGTTGTTGTGAACCATGAAGAAGGTGGACCATCCATGCCCGTTAATGAAAAGAAAATGACGGTTTTTTCAGAAAGAGGTAGTAGACGGTGAGGGCATTGATTATGGATCTTCATCATCCAGCTTTATAGACGTTTCCAAGATGATTGCCGATTTGAAGTGTGATTTCTATGATCGTATTGATAAGCTTGAGCAGTTATGTGCCAACCCCTCTGCAAACCAATGTGACAAGGATGATATTCTAAAAAATATTACTCAATTGAAAGCTGATTTTAAGTCACGATTGTCCAAAATTGATGATCTCGTGAAGAACAATGAATTGCCACAGTGAATATTTTACAAAATATTTCATGGCAAAGGTTTATTATATTTAAATAACAAGGCAATTTTTTTGTTTTTAACGTCTTCAGGATATGAATGTTGATATGTGTGTTGATCAGAACACAAATCAGGGCTCAACCATTGATAAATTGAAGAACTTAAAGATATTAAGGAACCAGAAGTCGATGCAAGCGCTGTTATTAACATAGAAGAGGTAAAGCTGAATGAAATGGTAAGATATCACCTTTTGTACTATGTTCCCACAACAATTTCTATAATACTTTTTAAAATATTTTTCAGTTGTCAACATCATTTGAACCAAAAAATGAAGATATTAAGGAACCAGAAGTTGATCAATTCCTCACAAAACAGGCCTCAAGAAGCGATGTTATGTTCGCTGAAGAAGTAAAGCCGATTGATAAGGTAAGATATCACTTTCAAATTTCCCTCTGATTTGCATAGAATTTCATTTCTTTTACTATGTTTCCACCACACCGTCTATAAAGATCTTTTAAATATATCCAGGAACCAGAAGTTGTAGTTGAGGACAGTAAGGGTTTTGCGAATGTCGATGCAAGAGATTCTGTGAACAACGAAGAAGTACTTCCCATTAATGAAGAACATCCAGATTTGTTTGACATTAAAAAGGTAAGATATATATTTCATCTATAAAAATTAGTTATATTTATTTCATCGATGCAATTTGTTTGAACAATTCCCCCTATTTGAAAAAACCCCCATGTTTAAACAATTCCCCCTGTTTGTACAATTTCCCCTATTTGAACAATTCCCCCTGTTTGTCCAACATTAGGTATCACCATCAGTTACATTAGAAGGCTATAAAGGACAAATCATGTATGACTTGTTACATGAGAAACAACATAGTCAGTCCCTACAGGATGCCGATGTTATTTCACAGGTTTTCTCCCCATTTGGCCTAAATGATATGAAAGATGGCAATGACTTTTTCTCTAAGGACTCTCTTTGTAACGACGATGAACTGTTTTATGATAACACTTAGATAAATAAATTATATATCTTCATCTGATTTAATTTACATGATCTTGATCCCCTATATGTTTTGCAGACAAGAGAAATGTCTTTTGGATACGTGGCATCACAGAGTTGCATTAATTCCGTCGATAGCCACGCAGTTGAACAAGAACCTCTTCATGAACTAGAAATTGAGGCATTGGATGTTTTAATAAAAATAAAGTCTACATCTCAACTTGTTAATCATGATGAAATTGATCCTGTCCCACTAGTAGATTTACTTACTCAAGCCGATTAGGGTTCAGGTATGGCGGATCAGTCGCTTATTGACAAAACTGATCCTGTCCCACTAGTGGATTTACTTACTCCAACCGAAGAGGGTTCAATTATGGCGGATCAGGTGCTTAATGACAAAACTGATACTGTCCCACTAGTAGATTTACTTAGTCCAACCGAAGAGGGTTCAAGTATGAACGTTGATTTATGTACTCAAGAAGAACAGGCTTCTAGTATGGCGGATCAGTTGGTTAAAATTCAACGTCTTACTAAACCTAGTAAGTTTCTTTCTGACCCATTCATGCCCCCCCCCCGAGTCAGCAGAACTTAAGCCGAAGGTTCTAGGTAGAAACAAGAAATTAAAGAAGTTTAAATTACCTTTGACTGGAGCAGATAGTCGTGAGATACCATAACGGACTGAGGTATGTCCCGGAAATCCAAAAATTGTGGTCTGATGTTCAATCTAAATTCAAGAACTTACTAATTAATTTGTTTATGTAGGATTTCTGGCGACCATCAAACGCATCAAAATACCGAACCCATGTGCCAAAAGACATTCATAACCTACTTTTAAACCACAAGGATAAGGTCTTTTATTTCCCATGAGGCCCTGATTGTATAACTGTCAATGCTAAATTTTGGGGACGAATGTTGGCTTTGGGAAAAGGAAGAGCTGGTTGGCTATCTGATACTGTAAGTTTAATCTAAGCGAACTATGGTTATAGTATAAGTATATTATAAATTAATTAATCTACTTATATTAATTGTTTTTTATTTTATTTTCAAATGATAGCACTTGGAACTATGGATTTTATATCTGTTGCACTACAGATCGGCTGATGCAGATTATGTAATGACTGGCCCATTCTTTAACACTAGTGCTATGACTAACGAGCTTCGTTCTCATTACGCTTCTGGTGTTACTTATGGTGTACCTTGGTCTGACAATGGGGTTGAAAAGGTTAGATCTCACAGTATCATGGTTTGTAAAACTTATAGTATAAATTTATAGTATAATTTAATAGGACTTCTACTTACACTTTATTCGATATGATAGGTTTACTTCCCCATCAATCAAGATAACATCCATTAGGTTCTTGTTGAACTGAATTTGCATTCTGGTGTCATAACCATTTATGACTCCATGATTCCTGATTTGGTGTTAAAAAATCAAGTTGAAACCAGAAATTGGTGGTTGGATCTACATAACAAGTATGCCTCTCGCATTCTAAAGTACCTTGAGGACAATGATGTAATGAGTAAGAAAGGCATTGATCCTTCAAATTACTCAATCAATTTTCGTTACGCGACTGATGTTCCGCAGCAAGCTGGACCTTTAGGTGATTGTGGGGTCTGGGTAATGAGAAACTTGTTCATGCTAACCAAAGACAAGCAACTGGAAGTGAGTGATCCATTTGAAGCCGCACTAGCGTATCGTGAGCATTTGTCAGATCTCTTTTGGACATACAAGATTAAGACTTCTTGTAGAAACAATAGTGGGCAAATTTGATAGTTTGTTGGTATACGTTTGTGATGCTATTTATTTTGTTTCTTTTATTGACAATGTAAGAACTTATGTAAAATAGTTCAATACTCTTGTAATATTGGTTAGAATTTATGAAAAATATTTATCAGGCTACTTATCATTCAATTGAAAAATTTGAGCATTACTGAAAAAGTTGATCATTTAATTCAAAAATTTGAGAGCATTACTGAAAAAGTTGATCATTTAAATAAACAAAGTTGAGCATTTAATTAAAAAAGTTGAGCATTAATGAAAAAGTTGATCATTTAAAGAAAAAAGTTGATCATTTAATTAAAAAATTTGATCATTACTGAAAAAGTTGAGCATTTTATTAAAAAAATTGAGCATTTAATTAAAAAATTAGATCATTACTGAAAAAGTTGAGCATTTTATTAAAAAAGTTAAGTATTTAATTAAAAAAGTCGTGCATTTTATTAAAAAGTTAATTATTTCTCAAAAAAGTTGATCATCATTTATATAAAAAAGTGGAGGACTCTTCTTGCAAAAATTTGAGCACTTTGTGTTCCCCCTGTTTTAAAGAATAATCCCCCTGTTTTCAAAAACAATCCCCCCGTTTTACCAAATTTTACACCTTTTTAAAATACGTTGAGCAGATAAGTTAAAAATTTGAGCACTTACCAAATGTTCCACCTGTTTTCAAAAAGATGATAAGACAAATTAATAATTTGAGCACTCTGTGTTCCCCCTGTTGTAAAATAAAAACTCCCTGTTTAACAAAATGATCCACTTGTTTGATAATCAGTAGTACATTTGATTAATTAGTGAAAATTTAGACAATGAAACACTTGTCCCTTAAAAGGAATACAATCATAAGCGTACAGACATTAGATAAGAATACGATGCAACATAGAAATCATTGACCCATAATTTCATTTCTTGGACGGTTGAGAAGAAATAGTGATTCCTTGTAGTCCCCGACTATGAAAGTTCCAGCTCTTCCTTCAATATCTAGGTTGTTTACAACGATCCTGTTATCCGTTGTTTCTAGTATGTGTGGAGTACCTGCTGGACCTACATTCACTTCAAATATCAAATCCTCGATCTTTGAAAACCCCAATAACTTTCGCACATGTTCAATAGGCCTTTCGTGAAAGAACGATACTCGAATCAGGGCAACCAATCCATCCACCACCTACAAGGACCACCCAATACTAACTCTTCCTCCTAGGAATACAACAGTTCCTGAAATTATCAGATGATTGTTTAGTTGTGATAATGTGTATGGAGCTGAATATCATTGGTTATCTCTTGGGGGATATCTTCGAGTGTAAACTCGTGAGTATCTAAACCAAAGGATAAAATCATATGCCTTCTTTGCACTTGACCACGATCACAAACATACTTTTCTGAGCACACCCAATAAATACTTCCAGCCATCACACCCTGGCTCCCCCTCTTTATACGAATAGATCCCCGGGGACAATTTTCGGCTGGCAAATTCATCCACACCCTTGTGCTCATTGTAAATACTAAGACAGAGCATGTACCTTCAATATCCAATGGATTATTTATTTTCACAATCGTAGGTACTTGGGTTGCTTGAGAAATACCAAAACCAAAAACTTTTTTTGAAAAGGGAACCTCTTGCCACGGAGTCAAGATTGTCACATTCTTGTCCATGGCTGGGTTCCATAGGACCAAGCCAATATTTCCATAAACAATAAAATACCATACCTTCAGAAGTTGCTAGTGCACCCAGATTAACACAATTTAATCCACAACGCGCCACACATGTGAACGCTAACTCAGCATCCACCTTATACATTATACCCTCAGCGTGTTGCTTGTATTGTAACATGAAGCTACAACTAGCAACATCAGGAGCACCGTATTCTATAATGAAATCTCTTGCGTCAATGCAATCTTTCAGTGTCTTAGAGACTTGACGACATCTACATAGATCTCTCAACGGCAGCCTAAGCATTATTTCTCTTTGTATTTCAATTGGTAAGTAATCATACATGTTTTTGTTTGCTGTGGTAAGTAATCAGACATGTGATGTTAGTTATTTATAGCCTTGAGCCCTTGATGATGATAGATTGCCTAATAGTGCCAACTCATTGGTTGTTATGGATGTTTTTATGACTATTAACTTTTCTTATTAAATACACAAACAACCTTAAAGCACATAGTAAAATTTGACAGTCTGTTGACTTTTGTATGACTAGTCAAGTCAAAATAAATTCAAGTAGATCACTTGGGTACCATAAGTTGATCACTTGCACAACATGTCTGTATCACTATTTGTACCTTCCAACATATAACAACCTTAAAGAGCAGGGTCTAAAGTCCTACAAGTACTAGGTATCTGCATAAGCAATTAGTTGACTTTGTATGACTAGTCAAGTCAAAATTAATTCTATTTGATCACTTATGCACCATAAGTCGATCACTTGTCTAAAAAACAATCTTAAATAACATAGCATAATACTAGAGATTAAATGCCACTGTTTTCTGCATAAGGAAAACAGTGGGGATGCAAATATAACAACAAAAATGAAAGGAAACATGCATTATATATATAAATTTAATTACGTAATCTGTTTTTGTAACAATCCAAAGAAACACTGCCATAATTCTAAACCCGGATAAAGGACGATAGTTGAAATTATAAAATATTACATACCAATTAAATGTGAAACAAAAGATAATATTAACAAGTTTTAGCACAAAAGATTATATTCACAAGTCTTCACATCTTGTCTTTACCATTTGAAGTCTTAGCACATGGTGGTTTAGATGTTGCATCAGAAAGTAAATCATCATCATTTTTTCTTTTTCCTTTTGCACGAACCTTAGAGTCATCGTCACTGTAACTTAAAAACGGACTTTTGATTTTGGTTTGGAAGGTTCACCTATTTCTTCCGGTTTGGATTTGGGTTTGGAATTTGTATCTTCATCCTCTGACCTTGTATCTGCATCACATTTTTCTTTGATCCTTTTGGGAATTAGGAAGAAAATTTATGGGTCATTTGGGTCTTGTTCTTCAGCAAACCAGTTTAGTAGGTGCCCATAACGCCCCTTTCTTGATACCTTGACCATTTCTTCCACAATTGAACTTGATGAACTGCTGTCATCCAAATCAAATTCAAAAATTGGGGTGTTTGATCCGTTTGAACTTTCAATATTATCTGAAATGGTTAGGGGGGAATCCTAAGTTAGATAACAATTTAGGGTTCATAATTGATCAACTTTAAATACATGAAATCTATTATTAAACTAGTATAATCCAATCATATAGATAACAATTTAGGGTTCATAAGTGATCAACTCTAAATACACGAAATCTCTAATTAAACTTAAAAATCCTAAGTTAGATAACAATATACACTCTATTCTCCTGTTTATAATTGTTGGGCCAATTTAGAGCCTAAATTGTCCCTGTACTGATTTGAATGAAATATACCCTAAGTATTTTATAGTTCGGTAAACTCATGATAATTTACCGAGTCATCCTCAAGATGTTCTCAGAATTCCACAGAGACTCCTTCACTACTGCAGTGGATCTGAGCCAGTGAAGACGAGAACCAAGATCAGGATGATGGAGTTAGTGAGTAATGACAATGACTCACTAACTCCCGAAGACCATCTCTGATATGAAGACCTGAAGTATTCATACTGAAGACATAGTGGGAACTTCCTTTGGTGAAAAATGAAGAATATAAAGTGCAAGGGGGTTACTTGACTTTATTGAAGCTTCCAAAGGAAGCTTCACTTTCCCACTATATATAGTGGTCTCATGACTTAGAGTTTGGTAGAGATTTCCACCACCAAAATACACATAGTGTTAGTGTTAGGATTTCCTCCTCCCATTGGTTCTTTCCTATCTTGTAACAATGAGAGTTTAGTTTGTCATCATCGCCCGGTTGTTATTTTGCAAACAACCGGGCAACACATGTATATTTGTTGATTCATTATTAATAAGATATACATACGATGAAAAGTACAAACTTGTGTTATTAGTTAGTCAATTGGTTAATTGTGCATATTGTTCTTCATTGTTCTTCACAGATTCGATATGTGCACAAGATTAGTGGACCATCAAGTGGTATCAGAGCGGGTTGGATTTTCTCTATCCAGATCCGCTCGAATGGCTGCTAATAACGTGTTTTTCAGAATGGTCAAATATCATCAGTTTGTTCAAAAACTGCATATGCAGTAGCAGTTTTTGAGGGGAGATAATACTGATAAATGACTACTGTTAAACAACAACCACTCCAACCTTATCCTAATATACCCACCACCACCGACACAACCCCTTTTCCCCATAACCCACAAATTCATAAACAAAAAACAAATCACCGACACTCCTCCCATCCCTACCAATAACTCTCACCAGTCACATCAATTCCATCATCACCCTCCTATTCTATTATTATCCCCTCCACTTCATCCTCAAACAAAAAACAAAAACATTTCAACACCAACAGGATCCAAAAATATCACCACTCACGAACAGAAATAGATACCAACAATTCGAGAATGTTGGATCTCACATATCCGTTTCATTCAGTTACTTCACATAAACAAACTATCTTTATCATTCAACAAAAATCCATTTCCTGATCTACAAAATCACCATATATAACCAAATGAAAACAACATCAATCAAAACCCACGAATCATACTAAACAAAAATAAACAGATCAAAGAAATTGAAGCTAGGTGGATTTTTTCTTGGCCAGGAATAATTCGTGTAAACCTTAGGATCAATGGTTTATTTTATAAGAGGTGTATTCGAACTATTGATGTTGTAATGAGTTTATCAAGAACTCGAGGTTGTTGGGATTTCGTGTCACGAGAATAGGTTTCCGTTTTTATTGAAAAAATAGAAGGTGGTTATGATTATCCAAATGAGATGTGTGGATTGTCGTTGCTATTGTGATATGAGATATAAAGGTTATAACAGATCCGGTGTCGAGAAGGATGTGGTGATATAAATTTCAGTCAAAGACTGATATGGGGGCTTGGGTATACTTCGAAAAGCTGCTGATTATGAATGGTTGAGTGATATGATGTGTGGTGCTTAAGACACTGATTAAAATATCAGTGAAATAAGTTTCAGTTGGTCATGGTAAACTGAACCCCTGATGGGAAAAGGTCGTTGTGAACCCCAAGACCTGTGACCTACCTTGGGCCTATGAACCCCTGAGTTGAACCAGCAAACCCTAAAGGTCACTGAACCTTTTCACCAGCGAACCTGGTCACTGAAGATGAAGGAACCCCCCCAGGTCTCTGAACATGTCACTAAAGCTGTGAACCCCAGCATGTTGGCCTTTGTCGCTGAACCTGTGAACACCCAGTCCAAACCAGAGGTCGCTGGACTGCTAGGTCACTGAGCTGGACTCGGTCGTTGTACCTGGACTTATGTTGTTGAACCCCCCATCAGCGAACTCCCTTCAGCAGTTGACCCCCATCAGCGAACCAGGTCACTGTATAAACCCTCAAAGGTCGCTGAAGTAATGAACCACCAGTGGTCGTTGAACCCTCAGGTTGATGAACATGCCACTAGAGGATAATGATACCCTGTCACTGGATGTGAACCCGAGACCAGCGAATTCTCCACCAACGAACCCTCAACGAACCCTGGTATGAACCCCCCTGCTGTCTCTGAACCACCAGCAGTTTGGACCTTCACCAGCAAGGACTGGACCCTCAGAGTTGTGAACCAGAGTTCTGAACCTACAATAGTTTTGAACCACCAGAGCTCTGAACCATCAGCAAAGCCTGATTCCTATCCAGCAAGTACTGGACCATCAGCAGATTGAACCACAACCATCAGGTCAAAGACCTACATGAGACTCTTGTCGATGTACGAGTACTCGAGCTTGGAAAATCAAACCCACTGAATTTACACATCCAAAAGTTGAAGATTTACCAACTTTTGAGGGGGAGATGAATACAACTATTAGAGTTGTATCATCATGGTTTGAAGTCATCAGGGATCGATGAACAAAGTGTGTATTGATGCAAAAGCTGCTTATACAGCAACTTTTGAGGGGGAGAGAACCACACTTATCAAAGTGTTTACACACTCATCGATCATCATCAGGTATAATTATACAGACTTGTATTCTTTCTATATATTAATCATGTATACTTGTATCCATAACCTGTTGACAAACCACATATAACACCACAAACAACACCACCACCCCACCACTACAAAAACAAAACAAACAAACCAATCACATACCAAAAAAAATCCAAATTTCCAAGAAGAGCAACTGTTGTTGGTAATGTGCTTATACAGGTTGATGTTTTTGTTGAAAGAGAGAATGATGTGTTCGGGGTAGAAGAGTGGTATGTTACTGATGTTCGTTACATGAAGTGAACAAGTGTTCTGGGATTTTAAATATACTTGGGTATTTAGTATTTTGGAGTGAATTTTTCTTGTTGTGCCTGATCACCACTGCTGGAAATAAGTCTCTGAAGCTACCACTGAACCTAGGAAGAAAGCTCAAGATGTTCGTCAGAGACTACACTTATTTAGTCACGAATACAAAGAGCTGGTATGAACACATGTTGTAAAACTTCACATCAGAAGTTTGTTATTTATTGTATCCCTGTGTTGTATCTTAGTATGTAAGAAGAAGCTGTTATGCTCACTTACTACTTAAAGACTTAGGCTATATTTCTATTCAAATAGGGGGAGATTATTGGGCCAATTTAGAGCCTAAATTGTCCCTGTACTGATTTGAATGAAATATACCCTAAGTATTTTATAGGTCGGTAAACTCATGATAGTTTACCGAGTCATCCTCAAGATGTTCTCAGAAGTCCACAGAGACTCCTTCACTATTGCAGCGGATCTGAGCCAGTGAAGACGAGAACTAAGATCAGGATGATGGAGTTAGTGAGTAATGACAATGACTCACTAACTCCCGAAGACCATCTCTGATAACCTGAAGTATTTATACTGAAGACATAGTGGGAACTTCCTTTGGTGAAAAAGGAAGAATATAAAGTGCAAGGGGGTTACTTGACTTTATTGAAGCTTCCAAAGGAAGCTTCACTTTCCCACTATATATAGTGGTCTCATGACTTAGAGTTTGGTAGAGATTTCTACCACCAAAATACACATAGTGTTAGTGTTAGGATTTCCTCCTCCCATTGGTTCTTTCCTATCTTGTAACAATGGGAGTTTAGTTTGTCATCATCGCCCGGTTGTTATTCCGCAAACAACCGGGCAACACATGTATATTTGTTGATTCATTATTAATAAGATATATACATACGATGAAAAGTACAAACTTGTGTTATTAGTTAGTCAATTGGTTAATTGTGCATATTGTTCTTCATTTTTCTTCATAAATTCGATATGTGCACAAGATTAGTGGACCATCAATAATTAAACTTAAACATAGTATAACTGTTAATGATTGCCTTTATCAATTAAGAACGAAGATAATTAAAAGATGATACTTACCTTTTCAATTGTCCATCGTTAAAAATTTAGAGTAATCTAATTTTGAAGATTCGGAGTAAATTTTGATCGGGAATAAGTGTTAATTATTGGTTCTTGTTACTTATATGGTTAATATGTATTGTTAGTTAAATAATAATATTATCAATAATATTATTTTATTGGGTTATCATTATATTTTATAATAATATTAACAATGTATCTTTATAAAATACGTAATAACCACCTATTTAACAAATTCGAATATAATTGTTTATAAAAAATTAAAATCAAATTTCAAACTTAAATTACCATATCAAACGATAAAATTGCTGATTTACAAAACAGATAATCAATGTCTTCCTACCTAATTCTTTTTTGTGACTATTTTCCTGACTAATTCTCTAGTAATGCCTCCTTGTATTCATCGTATGAATCATCTCCTGTCATTTAAGGTATTCTAAGAAATGATTCAAGAACCCTAATTTAGTTTATCATTCAGTCATTTAATTTTTACGTGGTTTTAATTCCACCTGTCTGGGTGAATTTTCCCCCTATTAATGCAAGTAGTTTCCCCTGACAAGGTTGTGCATCTATGCAAAAAGTTGAGTAGAATTGACTTGTTGATCGACCCCTAAATTAATGAATTGATGTTACCAAGTCTAAAATTAGTATTTAATACCTTGTTCATCGACCCCTAGACTATTTTATGCATCTGAGCCTATTCTACCTTTTTCAACCTGTTTGAGTTACTATTCCCCTGCATGTACATTTGTGCACTTTCTTTTGAGCACTATTTAGTACCTTCAATTTGTAATTTGTCCTTGGTTGTTGTTACATAAAGGTCATTTATTATTGTATGAACTTGGCTATTGTATATATAACCTCATATTGAGTTACTTGTTAAGTTACTCTTTTTATACAAAAAAAATTAATGGGTCCTTTAGTGAGAGATGTTAGCGTGTATCTTGATTACAATGACATAGTTTTTGGGGTTAGCATTAAGAAAACAACACATTACAAAGAACTTGTTTATGATGCGAAGAAAAAGTTCAATATTCATCCGCTTTCGAATATAACGCTTAGTTATGAAGATGGTTCAAGATGTGTGCGCATAGAAGATGACGATGATGTAAATTTTTTCATCTTTAATGTATGTCACACAAAAGATAACCCGCATACACTTTTTATCAAAAAGATAGACAATACGTCTAGTTCTCTTAAGAAGGAAGATTTGCATATTAAGCATGATATAGCTAGTTCTTTTAAGAAGCCTGATATAACTAGTTCTTCTAAGAAGCCTGATATAGCTAGTTCTTCTAAGAATACTGATACAGCCAGTTCTCTTAAAAACCTAATTTAGAAGTTAAATCGGTTAAAGGTAAAAACAAACAAACTGTTCCTAAATAAGAAGCATTAGACGATTATGAAATTAAATGGGAAATAAATACATTAGGATACACAGGTTGTCCGCCAGAAGATATAGAACCCAATATCACAGAATTAGGGGAATCAAGTAGTCAGGGTGAACGAATGGTGGCAGAGGGAGATACCTTTGATAGTAAAGAATTACTAATGTATAACCTTGGTCATAAAGCTATTCTAGAAAGTTAAGAGTTTAAGGCTAGGAAACCAGATCACCAAAGATACGATGTTGTTTGTAGGCACATTGATTGCCAATGGAAAGTAATTTCAAAAAAGTCTGATTTTTCTAATACATGGGTAATTAAAAAAGTAGTCGACCATCACACTTGTCCAAAAACACAAATTGGTATGCATCACCGTAATGCGACAGAAAAATTGTTGGGTCATTTATTAGAACCTAAGTTAAAAGACAATGCCACTCGTATCTACAAAGGAAAGGATATACGAGAAGACATAAACAGTCTGTAAAACCCGTATTTGAATTTTAAAATATTAAATACGCAGTTTTAATCTATTATTAACTTTATACAATTATTCAACGAAATAAATATTACGAATGTATTATTACACAGAAAAGTTAGTTGCGCTTCAGAAAAATAAAACGCGGAAATTAAACGAGAACGTACGAATAAGATAAAAAAAAAAGAGGATGGAAATTATATAAGACTATAAGGGGCCGGTTCTTTAAAAAAAAAGTGGGACTTAATGGGCTTAGGCACGGTTTTGTAAAAGAAAAAAAACGCAGGAGATCATCACTACTCCTCATTCTTAGAAACAAAAAAAAAACATAGGGTTTGGGTGTGTTGGAGCTAAGCCGCCGGCAACAGGAAGAAAAAAAATGTTTTGATCTAAGATTGATTCGAGTAGTGCGTTTATAATCATTCTGTTCACGAAATCAAGGTAAACCCATTTCTTTCTTTTGCGTGTTCGATTTGAATACAGAAGTAATCAAGAAAACAAATGGACCTTAATGATAAGCATGTTATAACTTTGAATTAGTCGGGTTTTGGTTAACCGAGACATCACTATGTCTCGGTGGGTTTTATTTGTGGTCAGCCGAATCAAGAAGAAAGCAAGGGGATCGGGTTCTAAAAAAAAAGAGGGGTGGTGTATTTTTTTGGGCTGGCCGAGAATCAACAACCCCAATCGGGGTATACTTATTTAATCTAGGGTGTCGGGTTGTTTGGTTAAATGAAACCAAGACCCTAAAGCCTCGGTGCCCTTTCTCTGCCCAACCGTGACCCACACAGGGTGTGTTTGGGGCTGCAGTTCCAGTAGGGGTGTTTGGGATTAGCCATGTTCATAAGGGGGCGTTTGGGTTTATATACAGTGGGTAAAATGGGGCAACAGTGGGCTATTTAATCAGTGGGAACTACATAAAAACAGTGACAATAATATTCAGGCCAGTGGATACATGTTTAAACAGAAATTAAAAAAGATTTAAATCTGAAGTTAGCGACAGTTTAGCGACGGTATTTCTGTCGCAGTTTTAATGACAGATTCTGGACAGCTTTTAGTCACAGTTTTAGTGACAGATTTTTCTGTCGCAAATTCTAGTAGGCAGATTTGATATATAAATTGAATTGTTTTATTGCGACCGAGAGTGGGGCATCTTGGTAGGCTCGGGACTATAATTAAAAAGGATTAAAACGACGACTTAATCATACCTTATTTATTTCACTTTTATTATTAGATGTTTTTAAATGATTTATATACTAAATTAATTTATTTATATTTAAATAGTTTTATAAGATTTAAAAGGGTATAATTTTATTAAAGAAATTATAAATAATTTTAGAAACTTTCTAATTTAGGAAACTTTCTATTTGTAGCAGGTTACTTATTATAGTATTAATCTAACGTGAGAATACGTTTATACCGTACTTAATAGTAGGTCGAATAATACATTGAAAAGAATTACTATAAGATCAGATTTATCAGTTAATATACGTACGGAATTTCAGAAATAAAATAAATAAATGAGAAGCCAATAAGATCAGTAAATTAAATAAACGAATATCAGTTAACTTATTCGCGTCCTTTATTCTTGTAGCACGCGTGAAGCCCGAGTAGTATTCGTTCAGTCTTCCATTCAGTCAGTTACTGGACTAGAGGTACGGATTTTCCGTCCTTTCAGTAAGGACTTCCTTTCTATGCATGATTAGGATTCCCCGTGTTCAGCCAAATGTTTTCCCCAGTATATGTTTAAGTTCATCAGTAATCATGTTAATAACTAAATAAATTGCCTGAGCATTATATACAAGCACGACCAGTTTATGTACTAGTTACGGAGGTACCGTAACCACGACACTAGAGGCACCGGTGTCGTGACTCACATGCAGGAGAGTGATATCCTGCATCGTCCCACTCAGCTCAGCTTGGCCATTTTATCAGTATTATTAGTGGGGCGTATGGATGCATCCTAGGCTTATATGTGTTACAAGTTATCAGGGTGAATGTGGTGTGTGCTCTACATCCTTCACATTGGAGCTGATCCCTCCACCCAGCACAGTATTTAGAGGTCACCCCTCGACAGCATGACGAGGTCACCCCTCCAGTTATTCATGCACGGTTGTTACAGCACGTGACCTATATAAGCTCTGGCAAATGAAATACAGTAAATGCATGTTTTCAGAATTAATAGTTATAGTTCAGTATCAGTATATATGAACCAGGTTTCTCAGATTTTATGCAGAGTTCTACCACATGTTACATATCAGTCTTATAGCTTCATTGTTGTCTTCTATTTCATTACATTCAGAAATTCCTTATCATGCTTTATATCCGTTCACTGAGCGTTATGCTCAGCCGTAGTTCCCTTTCATGTTCTAACGGCAGGTACCCCAGGACGCTCTTAGGATTCTGAGAGCATGTGAATTTGGATGGAAGCTATCCAGACTTTTTACTTTATGTACTTACATTATTCTGCTTATTTGGACATTGTTTAGTCCTTTCCTTCAGTATTTTATTTTTCATGTTTTGAGCTTATGTTTGGATTACCGATGTTTGATTCCGGTATTTCCGTTATGGTCAGTTAATGTTTTAGGACATTTACCTTATGCTCTGATGACACGCCATAAACACGCGTAACGGTCCACTTATCCAAGTGGGGTGTTACACAGTCAGTCCAACATAAACATTTCTTACAAACCAGCATGTAGATCCAAGTATGTGGTTTTGGAAGTGATTGATGGTTGCCCGATGGCCTCCTTCGCACAGTTATTGTATTATTGTCATAATTTAAAATTAACAAACGATAGTACGGTAACACATATCGAGATTGATGAACACAACAGATTTAAGCAGGTTTTTATCGCTTTTGGTGTTTCGGTAAGTAATTTTATTTACAAAAAACCTTTAAACATTTAAAGCTTTTTAATATCAATATAACTAAACGTTTATAACTAATTCAGATACGGAGCTTTCGAGACCATTTAAGGCCGTTGTTGATAATAGATGGAGCTCATCTTAAAGGCACATTCAATGGAACTAATTTGTTGGCAGTTGGAATGGATGGCAACAACTAGATTTTACCAATTGCAACGGGTGTGTCTTAGGGTGAGAGTGTAGAATCATGGACATGATTTCTCACCAAATTAAAGGAATGCATAGGGGAAAATCCCGATTTAGCTATAACTTTAGACAGACATGCTGGGATTTTATCAGCCTGTGATAAAGTTTTCCCAAATGCATTTCATGGGTATTGTTGCAGGCATCTCATGATGAACTGTAAGCTGAGCAATGATACACTTGAGTCAACATACTGGAATATGTGCAAAGCTTACCTAATTGATGATTTTAATAATCGGTTATCTGAAATCAGAGGCAAAAGACCAAAAGCATACAAAACTCTTATGGATGCAGGTGTTGAGAAGTGGTCAAGGGCACACTGTACTAGTAATCATTACAATATCCTCACATCTAACTATGTGGAGTCGATCAATGCCTTAACAAAAAACGAGCGAAAACTTCTAGTCACTAACCTAATGGATTATTTTAGAAAACTGGTATAAAAGTGGTACCGCAATCGTCGGGAAAAATATAAAGGTACATTGTTTATCTAAATAATGTTTGTTATAGTTATGTGGATTTTATTCCACCTGTTTTGGTTACTATTCCCCCTGCTATGAAAAGGTGGTTTTAAATGTATTGAAGCTGTGTATTTTTATTTTTTGGTAGATGCAAAACCGATGGACGATGAACTTAGTAAGTGGGCTAAAGCAAAGATAACCAAAAGGTGGAGAAAAGGAGTTACTTGGTCTGTAACAGGAACTGAGAAGTTTAAGATTTACCAAGTTGATGATACTCGTAGAATCCATACTGTCGAGATATATAATTACTCCTACACATGTCGAGTATGGAAACTTTAAAGTCTGCCTTGTGCCCATGTCTTGGCGATATGTAGAGTTCTTGGTTTGACATAGGTTAATCACTTGGCGCAAGGCTGGTTTAAGAAAGTAAACTTTTAAAGCAACATATGAAGGAATGGTGTATCCTGTGGGAGAAGTTTCAAGTTGGCAACGTCCGAACTATTTGCAAGTAGTTAGGCCACCACTCGTAGGTAAACGCCCCGCTGGCAGACCAAAACATAAAGAACGCATTAAATCTCAAGGTGAGGAAAAGACTCCAGTTAGATGTGGAAGATGCGGTACTCGTGGCCATAAAAAAACATCATACAGAGAACCACTCCCTTCGAAAAAGGTAAGATGGCATAAACTTTATTCCTCACAATGCTTTTGTATTTTGATACATAATTGATAAAGTAGATAACTTATGGAAAAAGTTGAGCACTATTGGGAAAAGTATAGCACTTTTATAAAAGTTGATCATTTGGTCCCCTTGTTATGGTAATTTTTTTCCCTGTTAGCCAAATATTTTCCACCTGTTAATGAAAATTTTTCAAACTGTTTTTTAATAATAATAAAATTTAAGCATACTTATGAACCAAAATTTGAGCACTTATGAAACCAAATTTGAGCATTGAAGATCCAAAAGTTGAGCATTTAGATGACTTACATTATACCTATTTTTTAGGCAAAGATGTATGACAATGAGCTCACACAGGAAGCGCATAACAATACACGGCAATCGATTTCGTACTCTATGGAAGTTGTGCACTTGGATGATCCATAGATATGCATAATCAGGCGGTGTTTTCATTCATCTTTCAGATTTGGTAATGCACCTTGAATTTGTTTAATTTAACTGTTTGAACTATTTGTGTTGCTTTTATTGCTATCGAACTATTTGTAATTTGTGTCAACTTCTGATGTGTCGAACTACATGTGTTGCTTTTATTTCTATCAAACTGTTTGTTATATGATCTAGTATATAGTTTAGCATTTGTGGAATAAATTAAAAAGTTGATCAACTTAGGACCAAAAGTAGAGCATTTGATAATTTTGATACATAGTGATTGGTTACAATAAGGAGAATTAGTTTATAGTACACACTTATACAAAAGAAATATATAACATAATTTGTGGCAACGTCCAAACTTGTGGCTTCTTCAAGGGACTTCAAGGGAGTATGAGAGTGAAAATTCCTGAACAACTCATAAGCTACATTATTGATACAATCAACCTGTAATTCACATTCAACCATCTTCTTAAATGTATCATGAGTGAGAGGATACTTTTTTTCAACTAGCAAGTACACAATCATCTCAGACATAACTAACTCATACACTGCAGAATATGAAAACAGCCTCCAACATATGATATCACTTCCTTCTGAGTGGCCCAAATGACATCTTTAATATTAGGCTCATACATTCTTCTCATTGTGCTCCATATGTCAAAATCTTTTCCCATGTCATCTATAGGTGGCTTAGACTCGAATTTAGCTTTCAAAACATCCCAAAGATCATTAAGATCATCTCTGTCTAAAGCCTGAAACATTTCTGATAAAGTCTTATAGGTTTCACATTGACCATTTTCCCTAGTCAGCCTCCACCAACTCATACCCTTATCAACCACAACTTCATACTCAAGAACAGGGAACCTAGCCAACATTGAATCAGGCTTGAATTCATCAGGAAGAACTAACTTCAATTTATTATTAATCTCTTCATTTGATGGATATACATCTTCACCAAAAATCTTCCCTACCATATCCATCCTTTAGATGTGCAATGATCAACAAAACTAGATGATCCAACAGATGCACCAGCCTTATCTTTTCTTTTAACGTTCTCTCTGCATTTCTTCATCATAGCATTCATTTTCTCTATATGCTCTTTTTCTGCCTCTGAACCCATCTCAAAAAATTCCTCAGCCTTTTTAATAACAGGAATAGCTCTTCTCTCAAGCTCCTCAAATGATAACCCTTTAAAATTGTCTTTCTTGTAACCCGCGTGAGTATTTAGCATACATTTGTAGTAAACTCTTCGATTAGAACTGAAGACAATATTGTGCTCTCTTTTATTAATTCTTTCTCTATAGAATAACTTTCTACTGATACTCCAGAGCCATTAACAACATCTCATACCTCCATTTAGCGGGTGTTCCAGAAGTCCATTCCTCGTATTCTTTCAAGAATTTATCCAACATACAGTGGAAACCGGGGAGTATTTGACTGAGCATTCCTTGCACCATTTATTTGCGTTTGATCATTGATCTGTTGATTTTCTTCCCATTTTTTCAGTATTTGTTGTTGCTCTAAGAACTGCTCTTCCTCGATTCTTCTTGCAAGATTTTAATCATATTTTTCTTGTGCTTTTTCTTCCCTGTTTTTTAGTTTTTTTGTTGCTCTAAAAACGGCTCTTCCTCGATTCTTCTTGCAATTTCTTCATCATATTTTTCTTGTGCTTTTTTATACTTAAATTCTGGCTCTTCTACCACAATAGATTTTCCCTTATCCTTTAGACCAACATTGGATGACAAATATTGTCTTTTACTTCTTCTAATTTCAATCCCTTTATTTATCTGTGTTTGTCTCCCAGTAAACACACTTGTAGGAGCAATAGTATCTGAAACAGGGGAAACTATTGCTATTTTAGGTGAAACTCTTGCTTTTTCAAATGAAACTCTATCTTTTTCAGGTGAAACTCTTGCTTTTTCAGGTGAAACTTTTTCTTTTTCAGGTGAAACTTGTTCTTTTTCAGGTGAAACTCTTTCTTTTTCAGGTGAAACTGTTGTTTTTTAGGGTAAACAATTACATTGGCAAAGGAACCAATTGTATTTTCAGGTTCAAGTGTTGGAGAAGAGGTTTGTCCCAGTTTAGCCATTGTGTCAGCACAATCGTCTGTGTTGTGACTACCCTTATCACTGAAGTTGTCACTTACTTTATGAACACTATCATTTTTAGCGTTTGACTTCGGATAATCATAATATTCAGTTTTCTTATTGTCATCATCTTCATTCCCCTCATTAGAGGATAGAACAAAAACTTTTATTTTCCTCCTCTTAACTTTATCAAGTCTTGTTTTTAAGAATTCAATAGCCACACCCTGCCCCTTCACTTGTTTTTCTAGTTTAGCATTTTGTGTTTGCAGACTTTTGCACAACACAGTCAATTGACTAATTGATAGATGTTTCAAACTACCCTCACCTATGTTGCCGCAATCCTGCCTAGCTTTCTTCCTTGTCTCAGGCTCGACATCCTCACCCATCCTACTCTCGACACTGGTGCTATGATCCTCCTCTGCTACGGGTATACCCCCACCTGTTGATCGTGTTTTCTTCCTCTGGCCTTCTGTTGGGTTTGCAGAAGTTCCAACTCGAATGACATCAATAATAGGTTGGGTTAATGGGACCGATCTCCCAGAAAATTTAGTTGTGTTTGGTTTTAAGGTGGTGAATAATTTTTCTTTTTGATTGCCCATCATAAAGGAATTTTTGTGTTTGATCTCTCCATCCCGGTCTATAAGCACAGTAAAAAATCTTGGGTACATACAAAATTTTTTCTTCCCTTTAACATTTTTCAACATACCATGAAAAATCATTTGCGAAAAATTGTATCTTTTCCCTTTTACCAAACAAACTATTGTAGTTGCTATATTACTTCCAAACTCATTATATGATGTTTTTTTAGGGATTAAGCACTGTTGGATTGTATGTATCAAATATTTCCAATGAGGGGCAAACTGTCCTTTTAAAAACTTTGATTTCTGATCTTCGTCAATATTATGCCCCAACAATCCAATTTCTTTAAACAGTTATTTTTCGGGGATAATACTTACACCATTCCGATCATTCAAGAGAAGTGACTCTGTGATCTTAGAGACAATGATGTACTTACTAATGTCATCCACCTTACTCTTAATAGTAACTTCTCCACGAACAGTTTTTATTTGGGCATTAGTCCAAAATTACCTTATGTGTTTAGTATATATTTTAGGATTTACCTGAAGTGCAAACTTAAAATAACAAGCACCAAGATAGTCCACAATCTGATCAAATTCCCGGTGAACATCACTCCTCTTCAAATTGGCCACCATGTTGTAATAATCATGAAACATTAAATTCGTCATAGCTGATTTGAAATGATAGATTGTTTACTATGTGATGTTATTGGTGGGTTTTTATTGATTACAATAGACGACTTGATTCAAAAAAGTATTTGAGTGTATTGAAATAAATTATATTGCTTTGATTTGAGTGAATTGAAATCTAGAAATGAATGGTTATACCAAGTGATGATGAATCCGAACAGGATAACTGTATTTTTTTATCGTTAGTTAAAGGTCAAACAAAGGTCAACATTGATAACTTTTTATTTTTTCTCGTTAATAAACCGTCAAACAATGGTCAAATATTGGTCAACTATCAAAAAACTATTAAAAATTCAATGTTAGGGGAAACTTTTGTAAAATTATAAAAAACAGGGGATAAAAAAATAAAAAAGAGACCCTTGATACATAATTGATAAAGTAGATAACTAATAGAAATAGTTTATCATTTTTGGAAAAATTTGATCATTTGGTCCCCCTGTTATGGTAATTATTTTCCCCTCTTAGCCAAAGATTTTCCACCTGTTAAAGGAAAATTTTTCCACCTGTTTTTTAATAATAATAAAAGTTGAGCATACTTATGAAACAAAATTTGTTTATTGAAGATCCAAAAGTTGAACATTTAGATGACTTCATTAAAAAGAAACACATAAAAATTTTAGCACTTAAGATCCAAAAGTTGATCATTTAAGAACCAAAAAATTCAACTAGAATTCATTTTGACTTGATTTATCAAAGAAAGTCAACTGACTGTCAAAAAAGTCAACTAGAATTTATTAAGGTTGTTTGCGTATTTAATAAAAATAGTTAATAGTCATAAAGATAACATAACAACCAATGACTAATTTTTCCTTAATAAATATCTCTCCACAAACTTAATTACCACACACAACATACCCAAACATGTCTGATCACATACCATTCGACATCCAAAGAGAAATAATGCTTAGGCTCCCTGTGAGAGATCTTTGTAGATGTCGTCAAGTCTGCAAGTCACTGAAATCTTGCATTGACGCAAGAGATTTCCGTTTACAATACCGTTATCAAGAGGTTGCTAATTGCAGCTTCATTTTCCAATACAAGCAAGACATGGAGGGTATCATGTATAAGGTTGGTGCTGACTTAGTGTTCACACGTGTGGCTCATTCATGATTAGATAGTGTAAATCTACATGCACTTGCAACTTCTGAATGCATATGGTGTTTTATTGTTACAAGCAATAATGCATTGGTCCTATGAAACCCAACCAAGGACAAGAATGTGAGAATCTTGTGTCCGTTGGATGAGCCTCCACATTCTAAAAAAGTATTTGGTTTTGGTGTTTCTCCTGCAACTAAAGTACCAACAATTGTGTGCATAAAAAATCCGGTCATACAGGGAGGTACATGCTCAGTCTCATACTTTACAATGAGAACACGTGTGTGGTTTGATTTGGATATCGAAGATTGTCCCCGGGGATCTATTCGTATATGTAGGGGGAGCCAGGCATTGGTGGCCGGTAGTATTTATTGGGTTTGTTCAGAAAAGTATTTTTGTGTTCGTGGTCAAGAGCATAAAAAGTATATGATCTTATCATTTGGTTTGGATACTCGACAGTTTACACTAGAAAATATACCTAAAGAGGTAACCAATACTATTCGACCTCCATACACCGTCTCAGAGCTAAAAAATCATCTGATAATCGCAGGAAATGTTGTATTTCTTATAGGACGAGCTAGTTGTGGTTGTGCCTTAGAGGTGGTTGATAGTTTGATTTCTTTGATTCGTACATCGTTCTTTCACGAAAGGGCTATTGAGCACGTGCCGAAGCTATTGGTATTTTCAAAGAACGAGGATCCGATATTTGAAGTGAGTGTGAACCCACCAGGTCTTCCCCACATACTAGAAACTTCAGACAATGGGAACTTTGTAAACAACCTAGGTATTAAAGGAAGACCTAGTACTTTCATAGTCGGGCCCTACAAGGAATCACTATTTCTTCTTAACAGTGAAGTAAGTGAAGTTATTCGTGGATGATTTCTCTGGTTATCATGTATGTTGTATTGTATTTCCTTTTGTAATATATTCCTATTTTGTTTTTCCTAATGCACAATTAGTCAACTTTTTTAGTAACTACACAATTTATAAATTTTGTTAAAAACTTATGGGAAAGGTAAAAAACTTATGGTAAAAGTTGAACACTTTTGGAAAAAATAGAGCACTTTTATAAAAGTTGATCATTTGGTCCCCCTGTTATGGTAATTCATTCCCCCTGTTTGACAATTTTTTTTCACCTGTTAAGCATATTAGTTGACTAAATGTTGAGCATATTAGTTGACTAAATTCTTAAAAGCAGATCAAAATTTGAGCATATTAGTTGACTAAATTCTTAATAACAGATCAAAATTTGAGCACTTATGAACCAAAATTTGAGCACTTATGAACCAAAATTTTGAGCATTGAAGAACAAAAAGTTGAGCATTTACAAACAAAAAATTGATCATTTTATTTCTCCTGATAGACAAAGTTTATCACACTGTTATCAACATCAATCACTGTGGTGAATTGTTTAATATAATACCACACATTTTGTCACAAAAATTACATTTGTTACTAAGTCTCAAAAATACAAAATAATCCTTCAAGTTGACAGACACTAGATGATAAGTGCTCTCGTCTAAGACAGTAACAACTAACATGCTATCTTGTGGTTGAAAAAGAATTTCAACATTTTCTCTCGATATGCTAGAGCTGTTTGAATTGGATCTTCAACCTCCAAGCTCATCCCATGAGATAACCTTTTGCATAACAAATAATCATATGAGCAATTCTTTCTAAAAAAATCACATGGATATACAAGCACCAAGAATGTTATATAAACAAATACAACATAAAATTACTAACTTGTAACGGAAAAGGCACAGATATACTCCACAGTCTCCAAACACACCACCTTGGAAGGGAACATCAGTTGCACGGTTAAAGTTAATAGTGTATGTTTCTTGATCGATTGCTTTGCTTTCAAACACACCAGTTTTTTCAAGAACAATAGGAAGTTTATTCTCTAAACATGCCATTACTTTCAAATACCAATCACTACATTCACCATAAGTATTTTCACTGTCATAAAAAGTGACATTTCCAGATGTGATGTGAAACCGTGCTAGGAACCAATGTCGTTTGGATTCATGTATTGGAATGAAGACCTACAAATTTTACAAAACAATTTTTAATTCAAGCTCATATGTTTTTGTATAAAGATGTAGTTAAAAGAAAAAATTACCTGTTCAACATTCCTCCACGACAATGGGTAGATTTCATCCGTTGCATAAAACAGAGGCAACGATTCTTGGATTAAAATTTTAAAAAGTAACAGCTAACCATTGACCAATCATGCGATGATTGTCTAAAATGACACATGTACCATACCCATAGTTCAATGTGCTGTTAAAAAAATAACAAACTTAAAATCAAAAAATACATGTTAATCATCCTTTAATGTTAATTTTTTTATAATTACCTTGTCCATGTACCAACCAACTCTTTCATCATCCAATCTAACAAAACTATCCCAGAAGCTGCGATCTACGGATATGTCATTGCACCAAGCAAACTTGCAATGAGGAATTGGTAAGTTATTCAGGAAAAACTCCAAAGCCGAATTGCAAAATATTTTATCAATCTTTTTGGATGGTCGATTGAGATCTTGTTTTAAATAAAAAGGTTAAAAAAAGTAAGAAATAACCACATTAATGAAAATAAAATTCATAAACATACCTCTTTCCACGGTTGAAGATTCTGACACATTTGCATCATAAATCCATCAAGAACGTTCTTCTTATTTCTTAAGGAATCCATGCTCGGTACTGTAGTATCTGGATTTACTTGATTTGGTGGCCTTACCCACAGTAACATACCTTCTCTTTTGAATGTTCCCAATTTTCTGTAGACCAACTTGCATGTGACTGGAACTAGATATATCTTTACGGATCATGCGATTGTGTTCGTCTGACAAGAATTTCATCCTTTTTCTCTGCACATCGGCTACCCTGTTCTTTTCATCCTCCAGCTTTTTAGCTTTGGCGCTACTATTTACTTCTACATCTCTCTTAACAAATCTACGATCCTAGTTAAAGTTTTATACAAATGTTAGAGTATAAGACCATACAAACTTTTAAAAATTCCTTGTTGAGAAAAAAAGACACCTTAGCATCAAACTCGTCTAAAACTTTTACAACTCCTCAACAGGGTCTTTGCTGGATTTTCCGATTGGAGAGCAATTAAATGAAAAGTAAGCTATTTCATCGTCGCTCAAATACTTGTCGCTAAGATCACACTCCTTATCAACACTATGCATTTTATCCTGTAGTTTGAATTCAGGGGGGATTATGTTTATTGAACATAATTTATTATGTAAGTCACATTTTTATTGCTTATTGAGTCTATAGCATTGATTTTTTAATGAAACATTTTTATTAATCTTAATAATGTTACATAATGAAAAAAATAAAATGTACTTATCATTTTTTTCAATTAAAAGCAGTATGTGTTTAACTTTGAACAAATAAATATGGAAAATTAAATGTTACTTGGAAGTTTACATAATCATAATTGCATGAATACATATAACTTCATGTATGCATCTAATCTGCCTATTCACATTCTTCATTCATTCTATATAAACACCTGATAACAACAACAAGATACACTCTTTATCCATTTTTTCAAATATTATAAAAATGTCTTTATCTGCCAAGAGAAACTCATCTGCTGCGAATCTTGAAGACTTCCAAGCCAATATCAACAAGTAATGTAGTTAATTTAATAAGTATATTTTTTTAATTACAAAGATATAACTTACATTTTGTGTTTCAGATTTCAGGAAATCGCGTGTGGAATCTACACAACATGATGAGCATAACTACTATGTTCAGGAAGCTGCTTTCTACATGCAATACATATGTGAAGAAGAACAAAAAGAGATGCATGAAAAGCAACAAAGGGAGCAGCAAGAAAGGGAGGAGGCGCAAAGGGAGCAGCAAGAAAGGTTGGAGGAACAAAGAAATGCACTACTAGAACAGCAGGAAAGGGATGAACTTATTGCGGTTAGAAAGGGAGCTAGATGAGGAGGAGGAGGATGAGGATGATTTATATTATCATTATGACCCATATCAATCCGAAGAAGAAGTCGACACAGAAGAAGATGAATTTGTGGAGTCTTACGATTATGATGATTGTCATCTTTCATTTGATCATGAAAAATCTCCTAAGTTTAATTTTTAGATTTATGTTCAATGTTTAATTTTGTTATGCAATTTTTTGTTTTTCAATATGTAATGTCCTTATTTAATTGTTAAATCAATTACGATATACCTTTTGCGAAGTGTAAACTCCTTAGCCTTATCTTTATTGCCTTTTTGTAATTGAGGTAGAACCTGCAAAATGAATAAAATTTAGTTACAGTAAAATTCCATTTTATGTATGTACATTAAGTGATATGACCCTTTCAAAACTTACAATAATGATTGTCTCGAGCTTGTGAAGACGTGCTTTCAAGCTCTTTGTCTCTTTAGGGAGAATCATTAAACTAGTGGCTAATTTCTCTAAAGCCTGAAGACGGTCCTCAACGGATGGCTCTTTGGTTAGCATACCCCTTGATGACTCTGCATCTTCCTCCTGAGCTTCCGTGCTTTCATCAGTTTTTCAAGATAATCACCAGAAAGACCTCCGTATTCAACAACAGGGGCTCTTGGTGTATACCACTTGAAATAATTGTTACTTATTTTATACCAATAGGTTTACAACTCAGCTTTGTTTGGATATATGTCACATACTGCAACTACCCCCTGAAAATTAAATTAAAATATTAATTAAAAATAACTTAAATTGTTTACAACAGGGGGACTTGTTTTCAACAAGGGGAATTGTTTTCAACAAGGGGGATTGTTTACAACAGGAGGATTGTTTACAACAAGGGGATTGTTTACAACAGGGGGAATTGTTTTCAACAGGGGGAAACGCAATCAACAGGGGTAAATGCAATCAACTGGGGGAAAAGGTGGTCGTATCGGATTATATTCCTATGCTTGGTCCAGGATATTCCTCTAAGGATCAAATCAGGCACTTGGGTCCACAAAGAAGAACCCACACCTGAAGACTCTAATATCCAAATCTACACTTGGCAAAAGTAAAAATTGTTAGAAAGACCATGTGATGAAAATATATATTGTTAAATTTATTAAATACTCACTTTGAAAGCAAATACAAATCCAGATAATGCATACGATGGAACTAAGTCGGGATTTCTTTCCAATGATTTATAGTGAGTATCCATATGTCTTGACTCAACGTTTCTAATGGCAGAGTATAACTCACGCCAAATGTATTCACCCTAATAAAATTCATTCCAAACTTCAATGTTCTCCACCATCTGAAGAAATACATCATCAACAACAGCTCCCAACTCATGGCCCATAAAAATAACTTCCAAAGTTAAAAGGAGACAAACCCTTACAGAGTCTTCGTCTGACAAATTGCTAAAGCGCTCATCATCCTCAATGATACATAGAAGATCAATGTTTTTAACAAAATCACCTATCTTTCAGGTAAAACTTTATCACGAAATGTGATTTCACCAGCCCTAAACTTACCAAAGCTTTGATGTCCAAATTCAAAAGCAGTAATGATACAAAACTCACGACGACCAAAGTGTAATGTAGTACCATTAATGTGATAAATCAAGGGCATATCATAGTTATCACTGTCTGAAAGTTTCTGCTTCTGAAGCATATAACGAATGAGACCATCTTCATTATCAACATAGTCTAAATCCAACCAACGACCAAAGCATGTGGACCTAAACAATTCACTCCTTCTTAGACCTCATCTAGCTTTCATCATACGAAAGTAATGGATTTTGCTTTTCATGTGAATCTTCGCATCATATTCCTATAAACAGTAAATTATATACTAAAAATATTAGTGGTTGGTTGTTTCATATCCAATTAACATAAGTAACTGGAGAACATAATAATACAGTGTACTAATTAAGAGTCAATTCATGGAGCCTTTGGTAACAAGATGATTCAAACATGAAAAAAAAAAAACGTACCAGTCCATTCATGATGCGTAAATGAAAATGAAAATGTGTGAAAGTTAAAAGTATAACGCTAAAATGAGGGGGGAATTGGAAAATATAAGGGGGTAAAATGAAAATATAGCTCAGATATCTAGAATAAAAAAGGGTACTTTTTGCATTTTTCAATAAAAGGTACTGTACTAAAGTCGAGCATTTAGGAGTTGAGCACTGATGGTTGAGCACTTGCCATAAGACACATGTCGCAATTTTTTTGACTTGACCATCTATTAGATGTCGAGTGCTCAACTTGACTAAATCCGTCTTTTTTCCCTTAAAAATATTCATAAAGCTAGTAGTACTCTATATTTTTTCTTTAGACCTAGCTGTTCCTACGGTGTTCTCACATTTCACATTGGCTGATTGCATTCATTCCTCCCCACTTACCCACCCATCTTTGCAGCTCACTTTCTGCATCCAAACTACGGAGTACAAACATAGCATCCTAGCCAAGCATCTTTTGAACTCAATCTGGAACGACATCACTGATTGACCCTTCATTCACCTACCATCTTTATTTCCCACTGTGCCTCATTCATTTACCCTTCATTCACTTGTCTCTTCTGCCTTTTGGCTATCAAGGAACACCTAGAGTACACACAAACAAACTTTGCTTTTATGCAACAAAGAGACAAGTTGATGATAGTTTCTTATTTATCCAGGTTGTCAAAAATTTGAAACTGTAATTCTGATTAGACCCAATCATTTTATTTAGAATACTCCGTACTATAAGAAACATAGAGTACTAATTTTTAAATAGTGTGAACTACTAATATTGTTTCTTTAAACAAGCACGCCAGATATCTTTTAACTACCAATTACCAGTTTACCACCAAAAAGATGTTGAGTATTTACAAAAAACAGATGCATTGGTAACAAATCAGAACTTGTAAATTTTACTGATGAAACGCAGACGGGTCACCTCGCGGTGATATATTCATGTTTCATGTTTTCAGTCTGTTAATACAGCCATACACACTTATAATTCTTTTTGGCTTGTGATACTCAGGTGACATTGAGTAGAATCTGGTGTGTATTTAGTTCCAAAATGCCTATCCAAACAACTCAACAATGTTGCAAGTGTAAAGTTTAATGAAATTATGAAACGTGTGTCCTTATATACGAGATTTAAAGATTATGGGAAGTGAATGTCACTAACAAAAATAGAAATGGACATAGAAGTTTTAGATGCGATACCTCTCACATTCTCGGACTTACACGAACTCGTTATTTTTATGCTCTAAGAGTAGAATATTATTGGCTCGGATTTGCAAGTGCGCACAATGTTAAAAGGGTTTCCAATTCGACGTGGCTGCACACCTCGCATCCAGCTCGTGTACAGTCACTCGCTGGTAAATTTTATTTTCATTCCGGTCAGTAGGATTGACGGGCGATGGACACGCATATGTCCCTTTCGACAAATTACATCCTGAACCATTGTTTAAATGATGATCAAAATAAGGATATTGGTATAAAAAAGGAAACCAAGTGCAAAGAACAAAACATCATAGTGCCTACAGAGCCATGATCCGTTCTTACAGGATTAAGTAGAAGTTCTGAAATGAATAAAAGAACTTTTTTAAAATCTAACCACGCTTCTAATTTTCTGCCTACATCAAGAAGAATTGTGCAATTTTCGAATGCAAAGGTACCATGTCCCATCAGTTAATCAATCTCTCAAGTAAGTATCTCATAACTAATCCTAATCTGGCCCCGAGGATGTTACGTGTGTTAATGTACGCAAAAAACATAAAAATGGCAACAGAATATACCAAAGAACAAAACTTAGAAATGGCAACAGAATATACCAAATCATATCTAGCACAGCAAGTTATGAAATGGTTGCTCACCTCCAACTCGACAACGATCAGATCCCACATAGTCAGCTGCACTACCTGGAAAAGGCTGGTCTGGTGTATGCCTTTTCCGACACCAATCCTGGGGTTTGTAACCTTTTTTTATTTTCGGACCAACGTAGGACGGTTCCATTCCACTTGACACAAACATTCTTCTTAAATATTCTTCAATTTCAGGCAACCGAACGACGGATCTTTCAAAATCAAATAATATCGGGCCTCCATCATCACCCAGCCCAAAAGAAACGTCTTCAACAACAGGACAACCCGTTGGACGAACCTGCTGCCCCCGCACCGGAGCCAGATGTAGAACCAACCTTAAAAGGCCCTTTTCCCTTGGCATAGCCGGCTGCAGAAGACTCACCTGTAACAAAACAAAAAATGCGTTCAGAATTCGAGGGAAAAGGGCCTTTTAAGGTTGACACACATGAATCCTAACTATGAGCTTCTTCCTGAATGACGGTTAGGTCTGTATAAATCGATGAGTTTTCATATAGATAAGATGAGCAGATAAAAAGTAAGCCAAATAAAGCAATTCAAATTTCAAAACCAGCTAAAAATAACATAAATTCGAAGTCCTAAATTAAACATAAGGCAACATAGTCACTCGTTATACTCTCAAACAACTGACGACAAATAAAAAGCAAAACGCTTCTGCAACTCAATTACCATACTACTATACTTTACAAGTTACAACTGTACCTGACATTTTTAACATGGCCAAAAACTCAACTGCGTAAAAAAAGGTATAAAGCTTTAAATAATGGTTGCTCAAATTTTTTGTTATCTAATCTTATACATAATCGTTTAGCCCAGTTCATCGATCTAAGATATCTTACTAAGATATCTAATTAGCGTTCAAGTTATGACATTATCATTTGCAATATGTTGACATTCAGACACATGCTCCTTAATCATACTATTTAACTACTGATCTATTGTAGGATTATAAATATAAATATGCCACGTGCCCGTGTTACCTGCTTGCAGTCGAGCATGAATGAGACAAGCTAATCATGTGCTGAGAAGGGACACCATTGTTTACGACCTGATTGCACAGAACAGGAATGACGATCTCCGAGCAAACCAGAAGCAACAAAAAAATTATTTGGTTTTTGAGCTTCATCTCAGAAACAAACAGTTTGTCCAGCTCATAATCAACATCCCACAAGTGCAAAACCGACAAACTGAACCGAAATAAAGACCCTTCTAAATTTCTAATGAATGGGCCCAATCAGTGTAATCAGTAGTATCCGTTAAGGTTTCTTGTGAAGCATCTTCGCTATCTGTACTCCCTGGGTACTGTATATTCTGAACCGATTCTGGTCCCTCAGCAAGAGACCTCCCAACTGCATGATTTCGTCTTTCAAAAGATTCTGCTCTAAGCGACATTAATGATGTCATATCAAACGTAAGTGTTGCAATTCCCGGAAATGGGCACGACTTGTAATGGGATGTGCATGAGAAAAATCTAATGACGAAACGCATTTTTCAGGAGTGTTTGGATGAGATTGTGAAACTTGTTTATCTTCAATTATTGGCATGACCAACGACGAAGTAGAAGTGTTGTTTCTCTCCATAGAACTAGCTGACGTATTATTCTTATTCCCGCTGATACAAAAATGATCAAACATTGAATGAGCAGCACTACCACGAAGAACTCGCTCACATGCCCCTGACTTTACATCCCAAATATACAATACATCAGATGAATCAGATGTTGTTGTATGATTCCAAGAGAAGCATGCTAAATAAACACGTGTACTATCCCACAATATTTTTGAAGGTACATACGGATGTCCCAGAAACATTCTTTCCACCCGTAAAGTCTCGAGTGAAGCTAAAGCAACACATGAGTCATCACTAACAGATAGAAAACAATCACTCCATGACTATCAGTATGGGGCGGGGGTAAAATGATTCGACGAACAGGTTGAACCTGTTGATGATGCATCACTGTAACAATGTTACTGGAGTTATGATCCCATATACGTATCATACAATCCTTTCCAGATATTAAAAAAATGTTACTGTTGAACCCCCTCGAGTTACTAACCATCTGATGCGCAGCTAGAGACAGAGTATAGCACCTATGTGGCCTAAAAGATATTGCTTCGGCGCACATGATTCGACCTCTTGAGTATCCGCCCTTTCAGAAAACATACTGAATCGTAAAACTTCTAGCATATCGCATGATTGCTTAGCATCTAGGATGATCAAATTGAACACAATAAATGAAATTGAATTATCCCATAGTTGGAACTAGCCAAAAACCGATAGGTATTTTCAGTTCATATACTTACTTAGAGATCTTATTAGCATTCAAGTTATAACATTATCATTGGCAATATGTTAACTAATTTCATGACATTTCAATAACTATTTACATAATCATCATAAATTATAAATAACATCAGACATTTTTCGTTGATTTATAACATCAACTTTTTTTTTTGCTACATACCTAATTTGATACTCTAAACATAAATGATAAAAAACAAAATAAAACAACTATCACCATGGCCATCAAAATATCAAACCACCCTACGATTTTATTCCGAGCTGGAGTGGCAATTCCGAACCACCCAGTGTCGCATGCTCCTTCCTTTTGAACCGGGTACCATATTTTCTTAATAACATTACAAGCAATTTTGGTAAAACTACCCCAAGTACACTTCACTTCCACAAAGTGGTCGCTGGGTGGGCCTGCAACATTTATTCCAACAACAAACACAGAATGATCTTCCTCTTCCTTATCCCATTGTGGTTTTGAATGAGTATAAATGGTCTCATCCTTAAAACATGCTTCTGCTTATCATTTAGGAAAACAGTAAATAGATGTGCAACAAATGGAAATTTATGACCATTTCCTAGAAAGTGCTATCGTAGCTTTGTTTCTATTTGGTTAACTGTCGAACCAATTTCATAAAATTGATAACGAGCACGTTGACCTGCCCTATATTTTTCTTCATCCCAATCTTTGGGTTGGCGTGCTTCACGCCAATATGGACAGTCTTTAGCTGTTTTCAGACCCCGTAGCGGGTCCAAAACAAAATCAGTCACGTCAGTTATGACCATCATCGACTCAGCATCTACAAGTGGTTGGGGCGAGAACATGACCGATAGGTTGATAAGCATGTTTATTATTGTAGTGAGCATGTCGGTCACCACTATAAAAAAGAAATGCCCGTGGCATCCTTGTTGCTCAACTACAAGTTTATGCTGCTTGCATCATCCACATCCACATGTTTATTTCTGTTATTCATCCAAGTTAAAACTTTAGAACTAAAACAACTAATGAAAAATATCGATATCACCCATAAGTTGTATACAAATCAACAAGAAAATAAGGCCTCATTTTTAATCATATTGAAGTTAAGAAATTACCTACCTCGCAAACCAAGGAGATGTTGTGGTTTATTCTGAAACTCAAGAATATATAGCATATTTCCATCTTCAAACAAAACCTGAAACAACAAAACAGCATACACAAAACTTAGTTGCACATATTTTACAAAGATAACATAAAAAAGATAGATCTATAATGGGTAACAAGAAACATGCTAAAACACTGGTAAAAAAAAGAACACGGAAATACCTCAGTTTTGGTTTGCGGCCTCGTCTGACGAGCATCATACGGCAGAGATTTTCGTTGGTTCGACAAGTTGTCACCATGTGCCACTAAAGACTCTTTAGTATTTCATCATGTGTATAAGATGTATGTGAGAAAAGTTAGTGTTGTTGAATGTTGATGTGAAAACTGGAAGCAAAGATGCCATATTTATTGGAAAAGTGGTGTTGCTTTAACAAAACCAGACTGGTTGGATTTGAACTGGTTGGATTTTGCAACAAGTTGTTGGTTCTGAGACACACAAGCTGAGGGGAGTTTTCAGTGTTGAAGCTCATTGTTGTATCCAGTGGGTTTTAGCTCTCATTGTTATACCTTTTTACCCAAAAGTCATTACCCATAAGGCTACCTAATGTAACGCTTCTTAATTGACTTATACTAGTATTACGAGGTATCAAATGACCCCGATAACATGTTGGGTCCGGTTCATAGCCTTATAGGGTCGAGTTAGGGTCATATTAGTTTTGTTATCGGGTTATCGAGTAAACCCGATAAGATATTAAACACATTAAAAATTTATAATTTTTTAGCTTTGTACTCCTAAGTTTGCACTGGTTTTTTTCTCATTCTTCTGGGCTTGCCACACGTACATTATTCATAGTTTGCTTCCAATGTTTTGTATTAAGAATTAATCTTCTCATTTATAAAAGGTAGATGCAATCTGCCAAAAATCAACATGTCGACTACTCAACAAAAATTAAATGCCTACTTGTAATATGTACTTGGTTATTGATGGTTTCTGTTATTACATATTGTGTCAAAACGATACGTACATCCATCTTTTTTTCTTTTGAACGGCGAGTTAGTAGTTAGTGATTCGAGCTTACAGTGACATCCAATTGGGCAGTATGCAAGCCTCGAACCTTCTCCTTAGGGGATAAACCCCACTCCTGCTTCTTAATTCGGGCCCCTAAAGGTTTTTGGTGAGACTCGAACTCGAGACCTCTCCAAGAATATCTTCCCAAGGTTACCCTTGGTGGCCAACTGAGCTAACTCAGCTGGTTAATACGTACATCCATCTTGGACCAATTTTTTTTTAAGTTATATCGTATCTCTAAAAGCAAAAAAGTCATGGATGCTATTAACACGTAACCCGCTAACGGGTGGCAAAATGGGCGGGCGGCGAGCTAAACAGACGACGGGTTAAACGAGCGACAGGTCAAACGGACGCGGACTAAACGGGCACAGACAAAACGGGCAGGTTAAACGGGGGCAAACTAAAATGAGAAAAAAGACATATAAAAACGTAGAATTAAAAAATAAAAATACTTGTTTAAAAGCCGGGGATAAAAACTAAATATAAAATATCCGGCGAGTAGCCTAATTAGTGTTTCACAAGTGCGCTCATTAAACCCATCAGTTTCTTACATATACGCCCGTTTAACCCATTAAATAATAAAGAATAGACAAAAAATACACATATTTACTAAAATTAGCAAGATTTGACACCTCTACGCTAACCCAATAAATTGATTGACCTGGTCCGAAATATGTTAGCTACAGTAATTTTTATTAGGCTAAGACACGGAGTGGGTATAAAAAAACAACACCTCAACTTTTGTTTCTCTTTTTACTAATTCACTCAATACTAACTTTTGACGAGTACTAAGAAAGAAAACACACCTCTACTTCATAGTCACCTTATATACATAATTAAAATAACACACAGTCACAACTTTATTAAAAAATAATAGGACCCACTATTTTAAAACTCACCACCATCGAATTTGTTATTTTTCGAGAATCCCTCAGCTATAACCCACTATTTTAAAGCACAATCCCCCAGCCTAACTAGTCCAACTTGTTTCGAAAAATACATCTCTCTCCATCTCATATTTATAGTTCACTGATAATATACACGTAATTTAATAATAAAAAATCTTTTTTCTAATTTTTTTTCTCTTATTTTTAGACAATGATAATTTTACACTTGACTAATTAATTTATAACTTCTTTATTGTTCGTAAAATAAAAGCGATATGATAAACTTAATATACATTATCTTTTTTTTGGAAATATTTGGGATGTTCGAAAATAATATACTAGTCTATAATTTTAGGACAGAAGAGTAGTATTTTATCGTGGTCTTAATCGGTAGATATAGTAATCATCTTCAAAGTTACTTGGCCCGTCAGGGAGATATCAAAAAGTACCATGTACTTGTAACGGTTTTCGCATTTTACTGTATAATGTAGTTTTCTTATCAATTTTTGTATAGTATTTTTAACAGTTTAGCATTTTTGACCTATTAAAGTTTATAATTTGTATTCTGTAGCTTTAATTTCCTTATTTTATAATACAAAGAAAATTTTAAAAAGTTAAAACGAAATAACTAAGGGGTATAGATTGCTTTCTTTGGGGTCTTGATAACCTAACCCATTTATATTTTGGAGAGCGAGCCTCATCGTTGTTGCATACGTGAACTAACAATTCTGACAAACTTTATCATAGGTGCATGTGTTAGCTACTTAAGGGGTCTTTGGGATTGCTTATTTAAAATACATTATTCGTTTTGAAAACGGATAATCAGATAATCAGTTGTTGCAAAACGTGCTTTTAAAATATAGTGTTTGGATGTGATTATGACGTTTGATATCGCAATAATCAAATCTGTTTTTAGTGTGTTTGGCAAATTTGATTAATAGATTACTTATGTGATAAAATTACCTAAAAGGACATCAGATTATTTTAAATTTATTTATTACAAATATTTATCCGATTTTTAACCAAACCGATTAATAAAGCCGATTCGTGACATTCGCAATGGTTAATTATCGCCTAGTGATTTATCCCCGATTAATAGACCGTGAACACCGATTTTTGCAACACTGCTTCTCATGACATTTAAAAAAATATATATTTTGATTAAAAAAGGTTATTGGGCTTTTTATAAAAAAAAACTTTCTAAATTATAACCAAGTGGGCTTCAATCATAAACATGAGATATTTATATAAAAACATTTTTATTGCTTCTTTGTCACTTGTATGTTGCCTCCCTTACGTCTTCTCCAACAAGAAAAGCAACAGAATATAGTTATTTTGTTCTTCCTTATTTTATTTTGTTATTCATAAATATTTACCCTGTGAACAATCAACAAAGACACAATGACGAAGGGTTGCAATAAGGGTATAGACGCACAGTTATGCACATATTTTAAGGGGCAGTTAAGTAATTTTGACAAAGAAAGAAAGCTGCGTTTTCTAGGTGCAAGGGGCCACAAGCTTTTTCATAACTCCGTTTTGGAAATCTTAAAACACAGAAAAGTGATTATCAAGTCTCTTTTGCCAAACACTTAAAGTAACTTATTTCCATTTGTAAAACGTGATAATCAGATAATTCTCTTCAAATTGCAATCCCAAACACCCCCTTAGTATCTTTAAAATATAAATATTGACTTACTTAGCTACGTGTTAAATGTAAATATTGACCATCCATGAACATATTTCGAAACAAGTTTTGATCTTCATTTTCATTTTAAAAAAAATAGTGCATGACTAGTTTTGTGAGACATTTAAGGAGCCACCTATATGGTAATCACATTGCAAAATTGCATATGTGGTGCGTACTATATGAATCACAAATATAATTTTGTGGTGTATACATCACTTTATGATGTTCATATCACATCCCTACCAATATTAGTTCGTTGATATGTGTACATTATTTTTGGATAAAGGAAACACAATCCGAGTAAAATAATTGATTTATTGTTTTAGTAGTCTTGATCGCTCAACAAAGGTATAGGTGAACGCCTTCAATAAGCACATTTAAGTTGCGTGGAGTGAGTGACAACTTTGGAACTATTATTGAGCCAACTTTTCAGGTACATTATTCTTTTGCCGAGTCTAGTATAAAATGTTATATACATTTAACGGGTATTGGTCATAGGGGAGAGTTAAAATAAAAATGGTTTTTTTCATGAGAAGGGTAAGAAGACTTTTTAACCATTGATAAAAAGATTAATGGTTGAGATTAAATCAAAATTTAATTAAGTGTAAAAGGGTAAAAAGGTCATTTTGTTTAAATAACATAAACAAACACCCCGAAAGTTATTCTCCGATAACTACCTCACCCACCCACTCCACCTTCAATTATTATCTTCTCCGATACAAAGATAAACATCTGATAAACACACATTTACACCTTCCCCTCAAAACCTTCGATCATCAATCATTCCGTTCCTATCATCAATCCCTTCTGATCATCATTCCCTTTCGATCATCAATCATTCCCTTTCGATCACTCCAAAAACTCCTAAATCTTCCGATTAACTATCTAACTCATTCACAAACAATGAAAACTTTAAATCAATAAAAATGAGGAAGAAAAGCATTGGTAAGTTAACTAGCCCCTAATTTTTATAGTATTTTCATATAATTTTTTTATTTTAATGCATAATTTTGTATAAAATTTAACAGGAAAAAGAAAAAGTGGGAGGAGGTTTTCAATACATATATCATTGTCAGATAATGAAGAACAATTAGCTAATAAGTGCTAAAAAATCCATGATCGTCCATTAAAAAATAAAGGTATTGATGTGTATAAGCATTTATTTATATGATTTTGTGCATTTATTTATATAATCGTTGTTGAAATAAGTATAAATGTGCATTGATATAAGTATAAATGATTTTGTGCATTAATATAAGTATAATATTTGTTGAAATGAGTATAATTGTGCATTGATATAAGTATAAATGTGAATTGTGTTTTTAATTATGTTTTGCTCGATATTTGCATTAATATAAGTATAGATGTGCATCAAGTTAGTTTTGTGCATTGATTTTAGATATAGATGTGCATTAGATTGATATATTATTTATTTATATGTGAATTGTTTTTGAATTAGATAAGGATTGGTTGTTCGTAGGAATTTAGGCTAAGTTATTAGTTTGCCTAAATCCCTAAGAAAACTTATGCTAGTTTAAACGAAACAGTTTCCGGTTCAACAGTCACAGGTACTTCAGCAGTTGCCATAAGTTGTAAATGAAATGAAAATAATTAAGACCGTTAGTGGTGAGTGTGTGCGTTTGTGAATTGTGATTATCGGTTGTGAATTAGGAGGAATTAGGTGTAACGGCGGAGTATATTAAGGAATGTGTGATCTTTGGATATCTTTGTCTTTATTTCTATTCGTTGAGAGTATTTTTGGGAAATCCATTCCATATATCGTGTATGAGAAAATATATTTTAGTATCACCAATGGGCAAAGGCCACATGTGCAGGCTGTATTATCTGAATCAATATTTCCAGGACAAAGAGGATATTGTAATAAACATTGGAATGGGGTCATAGTTAGGTGAAGTGACATGTGTTTAGATTTTCCAGTCTATCATGGATTCATAGCCATGAGATTTGTCCACTTGAATTACTCTTTCTTTTTCGCATTTCTGATATACCAAAATATCAGTAAACATAGTTTATTAAACTTTTTAGCTTCGTGAATCATTTGGGATTGCTATCGTCTAAACTCTTAAGATAGGATTTACAACCAAAAGTGTTATGAATTGAATATTAATGTTCTTGGTTTCGCCTGGCATGTTTGTGTTCGGCTTGTTAGGTTATAGTTAATCAGAGCAATTTTTTAGACTGACCACGTACTTAGAATATATGCAGATGCTTGTTTCAACTTTTAACTGAATTTTTATGGCAATGAAATCTTCAGAGTGTAATGAAGTAAGATATGTTAAAGTTTCATTAGACCAATTAACAACGCAATCATAAGTACTAAAATGTTTTGAGAAATTATTGCTTTTAAGAAGATGATCAGTATTCAGTCGCAAAATGTTTGTAGCTATTTCTTTTTTCCATAGCTTTCAAATTTTCAGCTATGTTAATTATTAGGATAAAAGCCTCGGTTTCCATACAAAATAATATTTTTGCTTAAGCTAGTTTGCAAGCTGTCTTTTGATCAAGATTTGTAGATCACTTTGAGTTATTTTTAGCGAGCAAAAACCGTTTACTGGATCACATAGACTTCATTTACTCAAATTGAACTCGTTTACTTTGTCGAGAAGCAAAATTAGGTTTGTTTGACTAGTCATTTCATTCAGTTTGACTAGTCATTAGCTTAGCACTCAGCTAACCGAACAATGTATGTTTGTACACTTAGCTAGTTGTAGTTTGCTAGTAACACTATTTATCTAATGATTCATAGTCAACAGTTACAACACGCTCATTCTGGTTAACAAGTATTTGTGCATTATTTATGAAAATTTGTACGTTAGACTTTTATACATTTGATTGAACTAAAAATATATTAGTTTTGGTAGTAATTTAGAACTAAATGCAAATTATCTTAGGACTAAACGCAAATGTGCACTAGATAGTTATAAATTAATTGCATAAAATCAGCATGTGATCTCAGTTTGCAAATGTTTTGTGCATTAATTTTGGGTGAAATTTGACGTTCTTAAGAATACGCGTGTTTGCGCATTAATTTATAGCAAATTGTGCATTAGATTTTGTAGGAATGTAGTCAAATGCGAATCAGTTATATATAAGTTTTCCTAAATTTCAAACTTAGATGACGCTGATTTCTTAGGAATATAGACAAGTGTTTGTGCATCAAGATAGGGCTAAATGTTGATCAGATTCATTAACTAAGTGAAATATACAGAAATTTGCTATCGAGAAAGTGAAAGCGAACAAGAAAGTGAAGAAAGTGAAGAATGTGGAGAAAGTGAAGACACT